>CM019162.1:23786151-24498523 GCA_009733165.1 Naja naja
CGCCAGGCAGGGACAGACCACCGTTGGCAGCCGGGCAAAGTCGGGAGCTGCTGTCCCCTGCGAGCGTGTGACCGTGTGGTGCAGCTTCCTTTTGTTCGTGGCAGATGTGAGATGGAGAGAACCCACCCAAGTTCCCATCAAGAGGCCATTGGTGGTTTCCCCACTCAACAAGGGAAGCCAGAGAAAGCCGGTTGAGGGGGGCATTCTCCGTTGATGGAAGCCCGTGTCACCCAGCACCAGGGACGTGTTATTTCATGGGCCAACCCTGTTTCTAGTCCTCATGAAAACCAGGGGGGTTTGAGAGCATCGTCGAGCATTTCATTGCGACCGCATCTCGGTTGGTCCTCTGAACTTCCTTGGAGCACCACGAGTCCAAAGCGTTTGGTCCATTGTGTGGCCTCAACCAAGATCTGACTCGAGCTGTTGTGGGCTTTGAAAGAAAGGAGAGTTTTCAGCAGGCAACCGTACCTCGAGTCTTCCCGTGGGGAGGCTAAGATAGATAGCCGAAGCCTCTCATAAAGCAGGAAATAAGATTTTCTCCTAGATAAACGCCGTGAAATATTTATCGCTGCCTCTTTCCATGTCATCCTTCAGTGCTGGCTATTTTGGTGGGTTTCTAAGGGTATCGGAGGACTCCTTATCTGCCCTGTAAGATACGCTCTGCAAACAGATTCCAGGATAAAATAGGTAATTCACCCAGAACCACAAACAAAGAGAAGCAGCTGAGATACCCAGAAGAGCTTCATTCTGATGAATATAGACCAGTGGTCTGTTCTCCAGGAAAAGGAGGAGTTTGGGAAGTAAGGCTGGGCTCTGTTTAAGAGCGAGGTGGACATCTTCTAGCACAGGGGGTGCCCAGCCTTGCAACTTCCCAGAATTGCCCAGACAGCCATTCCTCATGCAGGCTGGGGAATTCTGGGAGTTGTAGTCCACAAGTCTTGAAGTCGTCAAGGGTCTCCTTGGGGGACATTTTGATGGTCACCCTGGATATCTTCAGCTCTCCTGCTCTAAGCGATCAGTTCTGAACCCCTCAAATTATCCAGCCACCTTCAAGAATTGTTCTTAAAACTTCTTTCTACAGTTGATGTCTGGAGAGCACAAACTGCAGTAGCTTCTCAAGATCATGCGTAAGAGGCTCAGAAAATCAACACCTTCCTATTTCTTCCTTCCATTGCTAGATTTCCAAAATTTGATCTGTGAGATGGGCCCTTCACAAATCAAACACCCTTGGCTGTGTTTTCATGGCCACCTTGCCTGACACTTTCTCCTGATATTCCTCAGGTTTTATTTTGGAAATATTTTCTCAGCTTTGACCCATGGCTTCGGAGCCTATTTTTGCTC
Source organism: Naja naja (assembly GCA_009733165.1). Taxonomy (NCBI): domain Eukaryota; kingdom Metazoa; phylum Chordata; class Lepidosauria; order Squamata; family Elapidae; genus Naja; species Naja naja. The sequence continues at coordinate 23,787,493 of CM019162.1, forward strand.
CAAATATTTGTGGCTGCTTTGGTGATCAGCGAGTCAAAAATGTGTGACTTTCCCCTCCCTTAAAAGATGGGATTATAAACGAATAAGCCTTCCACTTAGAGTTTTAATAGTAAGTATCCTGTCGCTAGGCTAATCTATACAAAGTGGATTGCAGACTCGGTATTTTTATTTGGTGCTTTAATTAAATAAGAGCCAATAAGGATGGGACTGGGAATTCAAAAGCTCTGGAAAATCTGAAGTTTGACTTTCTTTCCCAAGTCCCCTGACCTTTAAGTTTCCCTTCATCCATCATGCAGCAGCTCTTTGTATCTGACCCCACCAAAATTGGTTTGTTCATTGAACATGCAAATAAATTACTTTCCATGGCCTGAAATTTGAATTGACATTTTGACTGGGGACACCGGCTCTTTTTAATTATGTAGAAGGGCCAGAAAACTCTCAGTAACCTTGAAAACCGAGTGATGAAAGGTGAAGTTTTCCTTGCAGCAGGAATTAATTTTAATCAGATTTTCCTAGCTAGGTTTTACCTGCATGAATACAGTAAGGAAATGCTGAACAGGGAACTGTTGCCCCAAAATGCCAAAATTAATTTTGGGGCATAAAATAATTCCCGCAGATGAAAGAAATTTACCACAGCAGTAGCTGTTTTCACACACATAAACACACATACACCCTATCAGTGCTCAAGGTTGGACTTGTGTAGAAGATATTAGAGTAATCGAGGCTAATTATTCTTCTGAGGGATCTTTGCAACGACAACTGTATAATCCGTATTTGGGGAAACAGAGCGATCCAGAATAGGGGGAAGGATGAGAGTTGGTTCTTTATCATTGCCCTATCCTTTTCATTTATAGCACAAACTTACGATGTATTTGTTCCTTAAATTTATTTGCTGCATATCCCACCGTAGGGCTGCTCCAGGCAACTTACAAGAATAAAAGAAAGAAAATGAAAGGGGTGCAAACAGAACAGAAATAAAATAATGGAACTATTAATTAAACAATGAAAAAGGAACACCTGGAGAATTAATACCGTACATCAGTGGTTCTCCACTTGTGGGCCACGAAGGCTTGGAAAAATGTTGTGATTTAAATCTTGGGTTAAATCTTGGAAGTCTGTGACCACAAAAGATATTTAGAGAAGGCTGAGAAGCACTGCTCTATATCAATATGATAACAACGGAAAAGGTGGATGGATGGAGAGCAGAAACTGAGGAGAAGGAAGAGGGAGGATCTGTCATCAACCCAGACCCTGAATCCAAATCTAAGAATGGCAGCATTAATAGCTGGGATTTGCCACCGAAACCCTGTCCTTGTATAAGCAGGAGACTTAAACTCTCCGTAGAAGTAAAATACGAAGAGAACAAAATGGGTTAATGTTTAAATATCCAGACAAAGGAAACGTCATCTTGTATAACTGGGGAACTTATGAGTCGGTGGAGAAGAAACGAAGGCGATAGGTAATTTTGCTTTCTTGGGCTGGAGTATGAACATCAACAGTGTCCTGACAAAGGAAAGAGATTAATTATAGCAAAGAAAACAGTGCTGGTCTTAGACAAGATCAGGAAAGATAAGGACATTTCAATGACAGTTGAAATCAGAATAGTTAAAGTGATTTTTTTCCAGTGCTGTTGGGTAGTTGAGAGAAAGCTAGAGCAGGAGGTAGAAGGTAGATGTCCCTGAATTAAGAATTTGATCATGGTTGCTACCTAAGAGCCACAAATTGGGTGAGGAAAGCCAAGAAATCAATTTTGCACCAGATAAAGGCAAGAACCTCTTGAGGAGGCAATGACCAGCAAGCAAAAATGCACATATTTGGGGCATCTGATGGTCACTGGACTAGAAAAAGAGGTTATATGTGGGTGTTGGATGGACAGGCCAAAATGCTAGGCAGTTGCTCCATGCTAGGATCAGACTTTGAAGTTTGTTTGGGGGGGCAGATAACTAATCAGATATATCCATCTCATCCATGAGATCATTGGCTAGTGTTTGTTCCCGAACATACTTCGGTAATTTGAAAAATAACGGAAAACCCTTGGGGATCTCAAAGTGAAGAATGCCTTAGGATTAATTCCAGAAACCATGCTTCCCATCCCTGTCCCAGTTGAGGCCTATGGGTCAATTGCAAGAAGGCAGCTTGGACGGAAACTCCACCCTGACAAAACCTGGTTAAGATTGCAGAAGACGCTGACCATGGCTGATAAAATGTTCTTCTCAAACAAGCTAATTCCAGCAAATTGCTCTTTATTGCAGCACTTGGGGGATGGAGAGAACTGGGGCTTCTGATTTACTGTCATTCTTTTAATGCCGTCATGAATATTTGATGGTTGACAGCTTTATTCTCCCATTTTCTCCTTTTCCTGTAGGTCAGAGTTGTTCTGTTTTGCGTGGGTTTTTTGAATCCTCCCCACCAACTCTGCAGCCTATTGAGATGCCATCCTCGAAGCCTTGAGCTGGCTGACTCTCTTGATTGCTATTTTGGTTTTAGATGAATTTCAACTATTTGGATTCATTTGTGAGCGCTGCGTTCACTCTACGCTACGCTACGAAACACAAACAGGGGAGGTTTCTCCTTTATGTCCAGTGTGGTTCTGCAGAGGCAGACTCTGGCTTTTGGGGGAGCAGGCGGTGGGTTTCTGAACCCGGATTTTACACCCTTTTGTCCCAACTAAGGGGGTGGGGAAACCAGCGTCAAGGGTGACAATGAATGATGTGTCTCAGAGTCAGCTACACCCAGGCACCTTTCGGACAACCATCACCTGGGCAGCTGAGAATCTCCACACACATTACTGTGAGGGCGGAGGTCCTTCTCCAAGCTTGTGGCCTGGATTCCGAACACTTCATTACCAGGCTAGGTAAGATCTTCAGTGGAGTTGAAGGTGTTACCTAGCATGGTAACGAAATGTTGAAAAACCAACCCACAAGCTTGGAGAACGGACCCCCACCCTCATTCTTCACCTGAGCTACAGATAGTCACCACTATTGAGCCTCAGTGGCGCAGTGGTCAGAGTGCAGTACTGCAGGCTACTTCTGCTGACTACCGGCTGCCTGCAATTTGGCAGTTCAAATCTCACCAGGCTCAAGGTTGACTCAGCCTTCCGTCCTTCTGCGGTGGGTAAAAGGAGGACCCAGATTGTTGGGGGGTCAACAGGCTGACTCTGTAAAACCGCTTAGAGGCTGTAAGGCTTGGCTATATAATTCTTCTTATTCCTATTCCTTCCTTCCTTCCTTCCTTCCTTCCTTCCTTCCTTCCTTCCTCTTCCTTCCTTTGTTCCTTCCTTCCTTCCTTCCTTCCTGGTTGTCTTCCTTCCTTCCTTCCTTCCTTCCTTCCTTCCTTCCTTCCTTCCTTCTTTCTTCCTTTCTTTTCCTTCATTCCTTCCTTCCTTGGTTGTCTTCCTTTCTTCCTCCCTTGCTTTTCCTTCCTTCTTCCTTCTTCCTCTTCCTTCCTTCATTCCTTCCTTCATTTCATTCCTTCCTGGTTGTCTTCCTTCTTCCTTCCTTCCTTCCTTCCTTCCTTCCTTCCTTCCCTTCCTTCCTTCCTTCCTTCCTCTCCTTCCTTCCTTCTTCCCTCCTTTTTCTCTTTCCTTCCTTCCTTCCTTCCTTTCCTTCCTTCCTTCCTTCCTTCCTTCCCCTTCCTTCCTTCCTTCCTTCCTTCCTTCCTTCCTTCCTTCCTTCCTTCCTCCTTTTCTCATTCTCCTTCCTGGTGGCGCAGTGGTCAGAATGCAGCATTGCAGGCTAACTCTGCCCACTGCCAGGAATTCAAACTGCCCACTGACCAGCTCCAGGTTGACTCAGCCTTCCGTCCTTCTGAGGTGGGTAAAAGGAGGACCCAGGTTGTTGAGGGGAAATGCTGACTCTGTAAAACTGCTTAGAGACCAGGGCCGTAAAGCACTGAGTCTTAAGGGTTATTGCTATGGCTATTGCAAACAGTCCAGTCGGGCTAATTCGGGCTGGTCTTGCTGCAGAAGCCGGCGTAACGGCGAGCATGTACAGAGTGCGCGCTTAAGAGACAGGAGCTGCTTGGCAGGAGAAGCAGACTCTCTCCTCGCCCGTCCGTGGCCCTTTCAAAGCAATCAGCTCTTTTCATCCAGGCATGAAATCTCAGTTTGTTTTTTGTTTTTTGCCTTTTGTTTTGTTTTGTTTTTGAGAAGCTGGGAAATTGCCTTTTCTCTGAGCGTTTTGCAGTCTTCGCATGCTTTGTTTTTGTGTGAATATTTATGATGGTTAAATGTTCACTTCATTTCCAGTCCATTTGGGGGTTTTGTTTTTTTGTTTTAAAAAAAGAAACGTACCACCCAGGAAGATCCACTGGGAATGATAAAAAAGGATCAAGATTTATTTATTTATCACATGTAAATGGCTCCCGTCTTATGAGAAATGACTCCCTTCAATGAGGTGATCGAAAGTCAGCACATACAATGGACATAAGAACCAGATTAGGGTTAACTTCCTTTTTTCCTTTCCTTTCGTTTCTTTCCTTTCCTTTCCTTCCCTCTCTTCTTTTCCTCTTTCCTTCTTGCCTTCCTTCTATCCATTGGCCACTAAATGGCTACAGGTAGCTTTAAACATATATACTTTGTGTGTGTGTGTGTTTGTGCATTTATCTCCTTGCTTGCACGAGGCCACCTTTGTATCTCAGAATCCTTTTTCCTGGCATTTTCTGTCGGGAGGGTGAGACCAGGGGCTCAAAGGGTGTTTAGGGGTTATAAATAACACCTCCTTTTACTGACTTGCCTGTTTGTTTAGAGCACTTGATTACAGAAGCTTTGCCAGTGCCAGGATCGAACAGTAGAAGTGTTGAAATAATTTATGGTCGGGCTTCTGACATCTTCTACCAGGAAGAGCGCCCGGTCAGAATTTTACAAGCAAGGGTTCCAAGATGTAGAGATTAAAAGGAAGTCAAGATGGATGCAGGCTGGAGATGAACCCATTAACTTATCTGGGAAGGAGGGCTGCTGTTCAAAGCCGCTTTTACTCATGGAGGAAATCGCAGGAATGTCCTCTGAGGACATCCAGTGTGCGTGTGCCTCGCCTGTCTATTTACGGAACATTTTCTCAGGGTGATGTAAGTTGAAGACGCAGCTGGATTGGATCAACTGTTTTTGGGGGAAATGGTTGTTCCCTTTGAGCCATGGACAGCTCATCCTTCTTCCAGCTGGATGCAGATGTTTTTTCCCTTCCCCTCCTCCTTCCCTTCCTTTTCCTTCCTTCCCTTCCCCTTTCTTTCCTTCCTTCCTTCTTTCTTTCTTTCATTTCTGGCTGGCTGGAAATATGTGTTCCCCAGTGAAAACTGTGTTTGGACAATCCATCTTAAGGCAGGCTAACAATGTAATGCTTGGCTTTGGGAGATGTTTCTATCATTTGAGGCCATACTTACAGGAATGAGTAATGGCAGTCTATGATGATGGCGGATAATCCCGTAATTTCTGCTGTGAAGCAAGACGGTCCCTTCGATCAAGATAGGCTGAAGCATTAGGCACCCCCCACAATTCGCAGCACCACCTGCAGAGAGAAAAACCTTCTCCCCAGTTCTGCAGCTCTGCTCTTCCTACAATCCTTCATTCTCTGCAAAGTGCGGAGTTTGACATGTGATATTATTACTATTGTTACAATGTTTGCTTTGGATAACATTGGAATAAGTGAGACGCTTGAAAATTACCCACCTCGCCAACCTGTAATAAATCAGCAGAAAATGTATTGAAGTCTCCAGCCAAGTGTTGGATGCCAGGCAGAAATAGCAATTCAACGGTGTGATCGCTGCAGAACAAAAGAGCTAAAATTGTACTGAATTTGGAGCCAAGTGGTGGTTTTATTCCATGTGTGTGTGTGTGTGTGTGTGTGTGTGTCTTCCCAGCAATTTGAATTTAGCCTGAATTTTGCTGCAGATTGAAAGGACGAGGAAATGGTCTTGGCTACATCCTCATGACACGAATTCGGTCTCATGCCTCACCCTGGATTTTTTGGGCTGGCTTTCTTGGGAATGAACCTGGTTAAGATTCTGTTCGTGGCAGCCCTGAGTAGTGTGAGTTGTTAATCAGGGTTTGGTTTTAACCATGTTTGGGGTGCTTGGTTGAGCGAATATTGTATTAGCTGTGTTTCATGCCACTGTTAAGAGTAGCTTAATCCAGGATTACAGCATTCCCCTCCTAGCTGTAGTTAGGCAGTATAGCTACATTTTTAAGGCACAAATGCACACAAAACATTGAGCCACAGCATACAGAGAAAGCTGCTGTAGCTGGGTTCACACCATTACAAAGCCATCAGCTCTACATGCCGGCAACTGTTTATCCATCACTCTTAAGCCACAACGAAGCAACCACCTAATGGCTTAGCTCTGTGATATATGAACCCAATCTGGAGCTCAGGGACCATTATTCTTGCCTGGTTTCTGAGCAGAGTCTCGGGAGATTTAAGGGCTCCTATCTAAAGAAGGGAAGTGAGAGCAGAGCTACGTTGAGGAGTTGACTGCAGGACGTTGCCAGAAATCATTACGGGGCAAGAAAATATGCCTGGAATCTGGAAACAAGCTGGAGGAAGAAGGTAATAAGTACAAGCTTGGCTTTTTTGAAGCTCACCAAAGACACGAGCAGACAGGCGTCGGGCGCTGCTGTGCTTCAATGTTCTTTTGAATACATGCCTGCAGCTGTTTGGCGTTCACCGGACCTTGGCCCGCAGGCATCGGAATGGATGAAGTCCCCGTGCTTTGACACATGTGCTGGAAGAAGGGTTCTTAAGTAGGCAACCCAAGTCTTGGGAGCAGGGCAAATGTTACGTTTCTCCTCCTGAGTTAGAGAAAAATGAGGGAGCCCAGAGCAGAGAAGATCAGAGGTCTAACTGCATTGGTATTCTGCTTCCACTGAAGCCAGCCAGATGCCTCCAGAGGAGCCCAACCAGCAAGATGCAGGGGTAGATAAACTGGACGTTGTTTTTTTAGACAGGGAAAGTGGGTGGAGTGCTGGAGATTCCATGGGGCCTTGGGTGGGATCTACTCAATTCAACATATGTGTCTAATCTTCCCTGAAGTTGGCTTACTAATGAGTTTTCCCAGGAAGAAGGGAGATGCTGGCGGGAATCCCTTCGGTTTTGTTGCCTCAATCAACTTGAATGTCTTCATTATGCTAGGAAGATGGACCTCCTGTCCCAATCCTGCTGTGCTTAGCCACATCGAACTAGGGATTGGCAGGTTGAACTCTTAAAATTATAGAGTTTTTTTAAGGAAGATCTGAAAGGAGGAAACAACTGCTTTGTTTACCCCTGTTTTTGGGTGCATGAATCTTCTTAAGAGGCTCCGAACTAGGATTATCCCTCCTGATTCATAACAATCCATTTGCATAACAGCTCTTGCCATTCAAGCCCTATCAATACCTATGAAGGATTTATGCAGCTGCCTGGAATCTCTCTTCCTGGTACACAAACTAAACAATGGAAATGGAAGCCATCCCAGGGGCCTAGCACTATTTCAGGCAACTTGCATAATTAACTGGGAGGCTAATTGTTCAGCACTAGAACACTCATTTTTCTTGGTATGGTTTAACTCTAATTCTGCCAGGGGATTGTTTGGGGCGTCCAGTTCCTTCACCCCCACAGGACAGGAAAGCAGGTCTGAAGTATCAACAGAGGAGCTGGCTTGTGGTTGCATCAGGTCCCCTGAGGGGGAAGTTGAGGCAGGGGACTAGGAAAGACAACTGGTGGAAGATGCCTTCTGACATCACCAGGCGCACCTCCACCATGGCGGGCTTTGGTGGATTCCGTTCTGTAGAGGTTTTCACCGTTTCATGTTCCCACACCAACCCAGGCAGGGGCCGCAGAGTCTCCTTAAACATCAGAGCAGCCCTTCAAGGACAGTTTTTTATTAGCTTCAGTGACAGAAAATCAATAACTCCTGTCCTGAACACAATGGAATTTCGGTGCGTCCAGAGTGGAAAAATGAGCCTGACCTAGAATCTGAGGAAGGTTAGTAGGTCATCTCCCGCCCTCGCTCTAATCTTCGTTTGCTGAATAAAACATTGGGTTTGCAGCAGTCTCTTAAGTCAGCGTTTCTCAACCGTGGTCTCTTGAAGATGGATGGACTTCACCTCCTGGAATTCCCCAGCCAGCTTAGCTCATCCAAAGTCCACCCGCGTCTCCAAAGGGCCAAGATTGAGAAATGCTACCCTAAGCCTTGAGCCAATGTTCCCACATCAGATGCCTCCAAGGTTTGAACAGCTTTTGGAATCATAGAATCAGGGCTGGCTGGGGATTCTGGGGTTTGGTGCCTAAAACATCTGCGTACATGGGGTTAGGAAAGATAGCTCCAGGTAAGAGGAGATGATGGTCATGTTATCCATTTAGTCACGTCTGAATCTTGGCGATTCGTTGGGCCAGGTCTCTCCACATCTTCTGATCTTGCACTACTTCTTTGAGTTGGGCTGATGCCAGCTTTGATGGTCTCCAGCCATTGGGTTCTTTGACAGCCAGGTTTCCTTTTAGCCCTAACTCTCCCAAGTTGGAGAAGGCCACCATAAACCATAACATTCAAGCCACACTGGCTGTTATCAGACCATGTCTGGGGGTCCTTGGTTGTGAGAAAAAGCATCCATCTCCCATGGGAGACCACCTTGCCAGCTGAAAGTCTCCACAACCTGCAGAGGCACAGCTGTCTCTCCTTGATCCAGATGACTTGGCTTCCTTCTGGTTTCCTATTTCAGGGAACACAGATGGTCCGTTTCAGCACAAAGCCGAATCAGCAAAAGAGAAAGGCTGGGGTGTTTTTGAAGGGGGGGGGGCGGAACCAAGAACCTTGAAGCAAAGCAACCTCCTCCCTTTCATTTAAGAAAGAGATTTAACATCAGATGAGCTGAACGTCTGTGTAAATGCTTGAGCAGGTTGCAGACGTGCATAAATAATTTTGGGGTTTGGGGCTTTGTGCTGTGACACCTTTTCAGCATTTTCACCCTCCTAAGAAGTACGGGAACTATTTAAAGGGATTAACCGACCCTGTTGCCTTGCAGTTGGATCGCCCGTCCAAGGAATAACCAGGCCTGACCCAGCATAGCTTCTAAGCCAGGCAAGGCCAACTAGAGATCAAACAGCAATTCAATAAAATAAAATGAATAATTCAGAATTAAATAAACCGGTAGGATTACTCCAAGTGTATTTATTTCTTCCATGGAATTAAACACTGTGATTTGACCACACACACCTTGAAAGTCTATGTGTTGTATGTTTGTGTTAGGTTTGAGTTTTTGGACTTGAGAGTTGACTTCCCTTTCAGAATTGATTCCTTTTGTCGGGAAGACCTGGGTCTCCACAAGGGGCCAGGAGAAGACACTGGTGGTCTGGTCCTTGCTAAACGCTTGCCAAATTCCTGTTGGGTAGTCATAAAAAGGACCCAGAACTGAACAAAAACACTTCTACAAGGCAGAATGACTCTCTCGTAGGTTAGATTAAAGGGAGGAAGGGTTCTTTGGCCCACGCTTGGCTGCACCTGTGTTCCTTTTGAGTCTCAACATGGTCTTGTAATTAAATGAAAAACCAAGGTGGGTGTTAATCTCAGCTATGGTGGTCATCCTCCTTGACCTGACAGAAATAAGGAAAGCTTGCTTAGATGCGGTTGGGAAGAAGAGGTTTGCCAGGAGGAGCAGCAGAAGCAGCAGGGAGAAATACAGCTTCAAGGTAATGCAAATTTGTTCTTGGTTGCTGTATTTCCTGGGCGTCCAGATGATGTATTTCCCTGTTTTATTGGTCTTTGTTGCAATAAATAAACCCAGGAGGTCAAATATATTCCGGGGCCTATAAATACGGATTGGAGTGAAGAAAGATGCTTTCCAAAATCCACTGTCCTTGTGGAGAAAATTTATGAGGATCACGATTTCTGGAGCTGGCTTCATGTGGTCATGAGCTTAGGCTATGCTAAGGAGTGGCATCTGACAAGTGCGGGCAGAGGAAGGATGGAAGGAAGCAAGCCCTCCCAGGTGACTCACTGGATACTTTAGGCTGAACAAGTTGTGATTTACAAACCAGGTTCCTGATTTGCTCGAGATGAAGGATCCCTTGTAACACGGGGAAGACCTTGGATGGGACTTCCTTGATGGAAAGATCTTTGCCTGGAAGATGGGTCTTCTGGAGGTGTATTGGGGACACGTGATGGGTGGTTCCACAGAAAGGTTGGCATAGAAGAAGAGCTTGCAAATGCCCAATATAAGGTGGTCCCGGTAGGCATGGCCAGTATCTAAAAAGGTTAAATCGTGGCAACTGAATGGAATAGAATAACAGAATTGGAAGGGACTTTGGAGGTCTTCTAGTCCAAGCCAACACTCAGTCCAACACTATAGGGTTTCCTGCCTAAGCAGGAGATTGGACTGAAGACCTCCGAGATCCCTTCCAGCTCTATTCTGATTGATTGAGTCATGTTGGTGATCCAACCTTTATCATCCCTGAGGTTGTTTACCAAAAGTCTCTGGGATGAAGACCATTGGTGGTGGCGCCAAGGATCTTCTGTTCATCTGTGTCCTGTTGCTTATAAATGTGGCTTTGGCAAATTTGTGGAGGGACTTTTCCATAGACTTGTTTAATTCTCTTCGAACACTGTCTCAGCCATTGGCTCTCTTGAGTTATTTGGCGGGGAATTCTATAAATTAAACAAATGGTTGATAGATAAATTTTCTCCATGCATAGATAAATCCCTGCCGGATTTAGATTCTAGCTAGGCATTGGTAATTGTGTGCATATATCTGCTTACAGAATAAGGCAAAGCAATCATTTATTTTGGCTGTGCATGCATGTGAATATATGCCGGGGGAAGGAATTGTCTCTGAAGAGACAGTTCCAGAAATGCCATTGGTGTCTAACTGCTTTTTTGTGGTTTATTTTTTCCCCAGAAGCAATTAATGAATTAGCCAATTATTCATGTCAATTAATCGGTGCTTTCAGCTCTGATCCAGATGTCTGTCTGTTGGAGGCACCAAAAGTCCACTCTTGGAAGTGCAGGTAGAAATGGATGTTTTTCACATGTGCCACTGTGTAATTAATGTGGAGTGTGTGTCAGGCGGTTGCGTTGTTCCTCTCTTCATGCAGCTGCAGGAACAGTGGTGGCCTTGATTGGACAACCAGCCTTTCGGTCTTGAGTTTTCCGTTGGCCAGCAGTGGCCCTTGTGTTTCTCCTGCCCAATTTTTTGTTGGTGCAAGACTGTCGAGATTGCATCCACACCCCATGTTTGACTTCCGTCTCGTTTGTGATTGTGTTGTGGGATGCCAACTGGGGAGAATCAATGAACCAAGTTGAAAGAAACCATCTTATTGACTTGGCTACAACTTCTGTTAAACTCTCAGAGTAGAGATGAGAAGCATAGAACAGTGGACAGACATATTATTCTTCAGAGGAAGATGGTCCATTTTTCTTTCTGGTTTTGTCTCAGCCGGGTTGTCAGAAGTGTGAGATAACTGTTCTGCTTTTAATTGTTGTGTCAACTCATAAAACATTTCTATGCCGGTTTTAGAGTTGCCATGAACAGAAGAGGGGCGGGGAGAAAGAAATTTGAAAGAGTTTGGAACCAAAAGTGCATTTCATTCTTATCTTGCAAAGATTATAACTTAGCCACCAGAATTTCTGCCACGCAAATCTCTAATTGGAGAACGTGATTGATGACACTTGGCTATGAACATGTTTCACTGGAGAATATGAATTATGATACACCCAGAGGGGTGGGCAAAAACCAGGGTCAAGGGTGACAGTGAATGACGTGTCTCAGAATCGGCTTCAAACAGGCCATGCCGACATGTTCACTCCTAATAAATCCTTTGAAGTTTTTGAAGCTTGGCTCGAGGCTCATGGTTTAGTTAGGGCAACTGCCGGAATCCTGACAAGTTGTTTTGAAGGATCTTTAGAGGTGAAGCTTTGGTTTTATCCGCCCTGGGTCTGGCCTGGAGAGATTTGATCCTCTGGGTATTTTAGGGAGTCCATCCTGGTGATCTTGGAAAGTTCTGAAAGAAAACCTCAAGAAAAAGATCTTGCAAACAAATCCTGAAACGCAGAGCCTGCATAGGGATTAAAAGATCACCAGGTCTCTTCTGATCCAGGTACTATTTCCTCCATCTAGATCCATGAGTGGGTCAGGGCGGGCTCCACTTTTTAGCATGTTTCTTTCCTTCTTTGATTTTTATAGCTGCCCATCATCACAATGTGACTCTGGGGTCCACTTGGACATGCTAGTTTTCTACCTTTGGGGGTTAAGAGCAAGTCTGGTGAGCGTGACACCTCTGGCTGCCTGTGATGCCTGAATGGGGCAACTTAGATCACTTTTCAGGTTTTGCTGAGCACCTGGCCCAAGGGCTCAGAGCTTCAGGATTGGCCCTTCCCTCCCTCCCTTCTTTCTCTCTTTTCCTTCCTCCCTTCCTCTTTTCCTTCCTCACTCTTCTTTTCCTTCCTCCTTCTTCTATTTTCCCTTCTTTCTTCCTCCCTCCCTCTTCCTTCTCTTCCTTCCTCCTCTTTCTTCTCTCTTTTCCTTCCTTTCCTCCCTCCCCCCTCCCCCCCTTTCTCTTTTCTTTTCCTTTTCTGGAAGAAACACACTTGAAGGGGGCAAGAGTGACAGCTGCAGAGGTGCGCTGGTATTAATTAACTTATCCTGCCAAGAGCATCTATTGATTTGTTTTTACAGAACTGTGATGAGCCTGATTAAGATTCCAGGGAGGGCGGGGGAGCCCAGCGTCCCAGCCCTCCCTCCGAAGGGAAGGGGCACGCCACCCATCACGGAGAGAGGAGCTGAAGGCACGGCTGCCTTCTCGGCTTGGAAGGGAAGGGATAGTTTTGTGAGCTGATGGATTTCTTGTTTGTACATCGCTGACAGCAGCAGGGAGTGTTTGTTTGTCAGCCTTTTTAATTTGCCCCCCTCCCCGTCGGCTTTGTAGAACGATGAGTAGCAAACTGTTTTTATTTTTCCATCCAGCCTCTCCCTCCTCCCTCCTTCTTTCCCCCATCATACTTCCTTCCCCCTCCCTCACTCCTCATCCTTTTTCCCTTCCTCCTTCTCCTCCTCCCTCTCTCTCCCCCTCCTTCACTCCTCCCTCCCTCCCTCCCCCCCTTTTCCCTTCTTCCTTCTCCTCCCCTCCCTCCCTCCCCCTCCATCAATGTCCCATTATCCACCACAATTGTTGCCCACACTGGCTGAGGAGGATGGGAGTGATAGAATAAAGAATAACACAGTTGGAAGGGACCTTGGAGGTCTTCTAGTCTAACCCCCCCTGCTCACATAGTTCAGTTCAGACAAATGGCTGTCCAAACTCTTAAAAACCTCCAGTGACGGAGCCCCCACTACTTCTGGAGGCAGGTTGTTCCACTGCTTAATTGTTCTCATTGCCGTGAAATTCCTCCTTAGCTCCAGGCTGCCTTCTCTCCTCGACCAGTTTCCATCCTGTTGCTTCTTGTCCTGCCCTCTGGTGCTTTGGAGAACAGAACATGGAATAATAGGATTGGAAGGGACCTTGAAGGTCTTCTAGACCCTATGCCATTTCAGAGAAGTGGCTATCTAGTCTCTTCTTAAAGGCCTCCAGCGATGGGCTCCCCACAACTTCGGAAGGCATCAGAGCAAGCTAAAACCAACCTCTCTTGCGAATCTGTTGGGAACAGACGAGTTTTAGCACCTCAAATGAAGCGAGCGTTTCAAGTTAGGGATCAGTCATCTTTTTAATAGGGCAACTTCGACCTGCAGAGCTGGGACTTCCCTCCTGCAGGCCTGAGGATCTTGTGAATCAGAAGTTGATCAAGAGATCCCTCCCTGATCCAGTAGGGCTTTCTCCAGAACATCCCTTTGATTTAGTCCTCTGGAGGGGTAGAAACCCCTCACCCCGATTTCCTAAAATGGGTAGGAGTAGAAGAAAAATAGAGGACCCCAGCATGCAAAAGGAAATAATGGGCTTTTCCCTTTTTTGCTGGCTAGCCAAGATCTCCCCAAAAACCCAAAGCTTCAGTGGGGGAAAAGAGTCCAATTCTTTTGGCAAAGGTTCCGTCTCTGTGCCTGCGCCGGTGGGAGCGAGGGGCCCTTGTGCCGTGCAGGGAAAAAAACGTGTATAAAATATTCTAATTGTTGGTTCTAAGCTTCCCATTTCCTCCCCGGAGGGAGTCCGGGAACTTGAGATCATTACAAGCCTCTGCAGTTCTTGCCAAACGGTTTGCAAGCGACTTAATCAGGGATGCGGCGCTTGCCGGACGGCCCCGTTTTAATTTTATGCCGCTGATTAAGTTTCCTTAGCTAATACGGGTTGCTTTTCCAATTCAATTAAATGAGAATCCCCTTCCGCTTGTGGGGGGGAGGATACCAGAGGGCTATTTGGTGGGTTACAGTAATATATATTTCTTTTCCTTCAGTTGAGACTAACTCCCACGTCACCTACCCGAGCTGCACTAAATGAAATCAGTAGAAGCTTAAATTAAAATTACTAGGGGCTGCTGGCACCGCTTGATCGCTCTGTCCGTGTTTTTCTTTAATTTTTAATTTTATTTATTTTTGCCACGAGGCCGGGAAGATATTTGTATTTAATTGCATTAATTACAACGGCCGGATCTTCTTCTCTAATGGTGTTCCTTGCAAGGGGGTCTCGGGGTCTGCGTTTTCTGCTGGTGGGAGCAGAGAAACGTTTGCAGAGTGACTCCCTGAGCTGGGAATGGAGAGGGTTGGGTGATGTCTTTGGCACTTGGGGATGGTGTGTGTTCTTTGTGGGTTGAGTGGCGGGTTGGAGACCCCATTAGCTCTGGGTCTGAACCAGGAGAGATCCAACCTTGGCAGCTTTAAGGCTGGTGGACTTCAACTCCCCAGAATCCCCCAGCCATCTGTGAGGACTGATCGTAACTCCCTTCATCCAGAACTGTCGTAACTTTGAACAGCTGTTGAATGAATAGTTGTAACTCAAGGATGACCTCCATAAAATCAAGTCAAGTCAAGTCAAATAAAATAAAATAAAATAAAATAGCTCCTCCTTTCTGAGCCAAGAAGGCTCAAGGCCTCATTAAAAGATTTGATGTTTTGTAACAATGGATACAGGACCACAGCTTGGACTGTGGCAAAGGGTGTAAGGTCTGCATGAGTGGGGAGGTTGGACTAGATGACCTACAAGGTCCCTTCCAAGTCTGTTAATCTGTATCTAAAAGGTGGGGGACGTTTCCTGATGGGAAAAATGGCGTTTTGTGCGAAAATGCAGCACGAGGAGGATTAAACAGGGCTCAATGGACAATGGCAGTGATGGGATAGCTTTGCTGCCGGTGGAAAAGCACAATTTTATTATTAAAACGCCCTGGCGCTCTCACCTGTAATTAACTTTCGAACACTTCGCGTTCTTCGGATGTGCTTAGATATTCATTTTTCCCTCTCTTCATTTCCCCCCCCCCTTCCTTTTAAAATTTAAGCAGGAGGAGGAATACTGCTGCATTGTAGGATCTTAAAATAGCAACGTGCATTTTCATAAAAACGATCTCCTGCTTCGAATGTGCTCGCACATCCCCACTTAAGCGCACTGAGCTGGGCTTTCTTTATTCCTTCCCTTAATCAAATATTTGAAAAACTTCTAAGACAAGAAGGGGGGGGGAGGAGGCATTTTTCCTGCAGACGGTTTTAAGGAACGTGGCCCAGAGAGCCTGTTGCTGCACGCCCAAAGGAAGCCTCCCCAAGTTCCTTGCTGCTTTGGAGAAGGGTTTTACGGAAGGGGTTGGTTGCCTTAGAGAAAATCTCAAGGTCTCCCTGGACCCCCAAAATAATTTGGGATCTCCACCTTAATCTGTGGAATGACCTAAGCCAGTGATGGCGAACCTTTGTGCTGTGGTGTGCTGAAAGCGCATGCGCGTGTGCCAGCACCCACAACGCAATGCATCCCGCCCTTCCTGCACATGCACATGCAACATTCCCGCCCTGCCTTTAATTGCACTGCGCATGTGCACGCCTCCGAGATGATTTTCAGGCCGTTTTTGCCCCCCTGGAGGCTCAAGAGAAGCCCCTGCGGCCTCGGGAGGCTGAAAAATGGGTCTGTTTCGTCACTTCCGGTATTTCCGGAAGGCCCGTTTTTCGGCCTTCCGAGGCTGCAGGGGCTTCTCTTGAGCCTCCGGGAGGGCGGAAACGGCCTCAAACAGGCTGAAAATCTGCTGGGAGGAGCACGCATGCGCAGTGCAGGCAAGTTTGGCGGGGGCTCGTGTGCCCACACATATGGCTCTGCGTGCCACCTGTGGTACACGTGCCATAGGTTCACCAACACGGTCCTAAGCTGTTCATGGGATGGTCAGTCCGTTTATTGTGGTTGCCCACTGATGTTTAAACTGGATGCAAGATGAGTCTAAAAGCTACTTTAATTTATTGGCTGTGCTCAAAAATGCAGAGCTTATTTGATATGTGACAAAAAGACACTATGGTCCATCTCAACGTACGATGGCAACGGACCCCGGAATTTATGGGGCTAAGTGGGAAAATGTGGTTAAGTTAGTTTTGCCACATTTTACAACGTCTCTTAACCCAGCCGTTAAGTGAATCCCTGCGGTTGTTGAAGTTGGGAACACAGTAGTGAAGCGAACCTGGTTTCCCCCCGTGGACTTTACGTGACCCTGGGAAACTGCGGCTGTCATAAATGTGAGTCTGTTGTCAAGCATCCAAGTGTCAATCCTGTGACTACGGGGTTTGTTGCAACAGCCATAAGTATGAAAAATGATCACATGATCTTTTTTCCCCCAGGGCCGTTGTAACTTTGAACAGTCACTAAATGAACCATTGCAAGTCGAGGGCTGCCTGTGTTTGATCCTGGAGAGAAAAGTGGGTTCTTTTTCTGTCCTGAATGGTGCCCACACCACCTGAGCAACCAATATGGTGGGGGAAAATTTCCAGCTCCTTTTTCAAACAACCCAAAGTCGCTGTTGTTTCTTGCTTGGCCCTGTTTTTCTCTTGTTAACCAGGCCGAAAAACTCCTTTTTTTTTAGCAGTCAATTCCATGCAGTGTCAAAGGAAGGAGCTTTAAAGACTCAGTTTGCCAGTCCCCAGTTTGATAAGAAAAATATGGTTAGGGTTAGACTCCCTTTTGGATGATTAGGACCATCACTTGAGACTTTCAAGAAGAGATTGGACTGCCATTTGTCAGAAATAGTTTGGGTCTCCCACTTGGGCGGGGGGTTGGACTAGATGACCTACAAGGTCCCTTCCAACTCTGATTATCTGTTAAATCAATGTCCCACGATCCACCCCAATTGTTGCCCAAAGAATAACAGAGTTGGAAGGGACCTTGGAGGTCTTCTAGTCCAACCCCCTGCTCAGGCAGGAAACTCTATATCAATTCCAACAAACACTTCCACGGTTGGAGCATTCGCAACTTCTGGAGGCAAGTTGTTCCGCTGGTTAATTGCCAGGAAATTTCTCTTTGAGTTCCAGGTGGCTTCTCTCCTTGGTGAGTTTCCGTCCGTTGTTTTTCTTGTCCTGATTTCAGGTGGCCCAACGGATCTTGTGAGTTGGGCAAAACTGGAACAGGCGGAAGTGCGTCCACAGCATCCTTTCCCTTACCACAAAATGTCCTTGAACACGTCTAAAATTGCTGATTAAAAAAGTTAAAAAAAAAAGAAAGAAAGCAGACGCCTGGGAAAAACCTGGCAGCTTGGCATTTTCTTCTGAAGCCGTCCGCCAGCTTGTTCCCGGCCCCTGGCATTTCTCTGTATCAGCCGATTCCCCGCAGCCCCGCTATCCTTCCATCTAATCTCTGCTTTTGGGTGGCGTTTTCCCGCATCACCAAAGCCTTGGTTGGCAAAGCCGGCTGCGGCTCCCGGTCTCGGCTGCCTGCGGTGCCCGAAGGAAGGAGGCAATTTTGCTGGAATGTTTCTGGGCTCCGCAGATGCGGCTTCGATGCCTCTTGGGGAGAAGAGAAAAGCTGCCTCATCGTTGTTCTTCCCTTCCAGCTGTCTCCTTTTCCGTCTCTAGATAAAGGACTTGGGGTAGCAGAGCTGGGATTTGGGGAGCACTGCCTGTCGAACGGCTCGGCACATCTTTATTTATGAAGTTGTGTGTTCTGACTAACCTGTTCCTTCCGCGAGAAACTCTTCCACAGGCCTTGGAGAATACAGGTGGTTCTAGGCTGGACAAGCGCACGGTTAGAAGTTACAAGGGCGCTGAAAGAAGGGACGTATGACTGTTTTTCACACTTACGACTATTGGGTCACGTGATCAATATCAGACGCTTGGCAACTGGCATGTATTTGTGACAGTTTCAATGTCCCGGGGTCATGTGATCAACTTTTGAAACCTTCTGACAAGGAAAGTCAATGGGAAATCCAGATATATTTAAGTACAGTATTACTAACTGAGCAACTGCAGTGACTCATTTACCAACAGGGGCCAGGAAGGTCATAACGTGGGGCAAAACCCATTAAACAACTGTCTGGTTTAGTAACAGAAATGGTGGGCTCCGTTATGGTCGAGCGTCAAGGACTTCTGTCCTTCCGAGGTCAGTAAAATGAGGATCCAGATTGTTGGGGGGCAAGAGGCTGACTCTGTAAACCGCTTAGAGGGGGCCGTAAAGCACCACGAAGCTGTATATAAGTCTGAGTGCTAGTGCTCTTCCCCTCCTTCCTTCCTTCCTTCCTTCCTTCCTTCCTTCCTTCCTTCCTTCCTTCCTTCCTCACTCCCTCCCTCCCTCCCTCCCTCCCTCCCATTCCCTTTTTCATTCTCCTTCCTGATGGCACAGTGGTTAGGATGCAGCATTGCAGGCTAACTCTGCCCACTGCCAGATGTTTGATGCTGACTGGCTGAAGGGTTATTCAACCTTTCATCCTTCCGAGATCAATAAAATGAGGACCCAGATTGTTGGGGACAAACTCAATAAACTGCTTAGAAAGGGTTGGAAAGCCCTGTGAAGTGGTAAATAAGTCTTCAGTGCTATTGCTATTGCATCAAACACAGGTGGAATTTCAATCACACTGTTGTAGCTGCTATCTTGATTTTCCTTTTTTTTTTTTGACTGCACCCTGCAGGTACCTACGCAGTGATGCATATTGTGTTATTGGTGTGCTGGGGCTTAGGGTGGTGCATTTTTGTGTTTTCTGCGTGAAACCTGTTGGGTAGGTGCCATTTTACAGATAGCACGAAGAGCAGATGGGTTAAGGCAATGTTTATCCTTTTTTTTTTCTGCTTCAATGCTGCTTGATTTCTGAAACCCTTAAAATGTCGTCAGTCAAAAGGAAAGTGGGATCTGCTACTCTGGGCAGATTTTCAGTCCATAGAGGGGGAGAAAACAAGCCAACCTGATTCACTGGGATTTGCAGCTCTCCATAAATCTCCGTACAGTGATCTGCTTTGGGCTCTCTGAAGCCCATCATGCAAGGCTTGGCACATTTCAGGTCCTTTTCTCTTTTAGGAGCATCTGAGAGAGATTGTGCTTTTTGTTCCAGATTTTAACGAGAAAGTTTACTTTTTAGCTATTTTCTTCTGTTAAAAGAACGATGGGCTCTGGGTTTTTTTTTCTTTTCGTGGAACAGCGACCTCTTGTGGCATATGCTAGTAAAGCGAGCAAGGGGGCGTTGACGTTAAAGAATTTTATTTTTGTGAGATCTTTGGACCTGGGTTGGTCTGATGTCTTCGGTAGCAAGTTCATTCAGTCTCCTTTTCTGCCTGTTCAGGAGCTCGAAACAATAAATACAGGTAGACCTTGACTTACGACCAAAATTTCTGTTGTTGAGCGAGACGGTTGTGAAGTGAGTTGGGTCCCATTCTTGCCAAAGTTGTTAAGCGGATCACTTCGGCTGTTCACTTAGTGACGTGGTTGTTAAGCGTGAATCTGGCTTCTCCACTGACTTCGGTCACAAAAGGGGGATTGCATAACCACCCCGGGACCCAGCAACCAACGTAAAGCTGAGCCGGTTGCCAGTTTTGACCGCATGACCATGGTGGGGACGCTGCAACCATCTTTAAGTGTGAAAAGCAGTCATAAGTCACTTTTTTTCCCGTGCCGTGGTAACTTTGAACGGTCACTAAATGAACTTTTGTAAGCCGAGAACTCCCTGTAAATTGATTCAGTGGGTTTGAATTGGGCAGGGATGTAGCCCAACCTTCCCAACTGCAGTTGCTCATCAATGAACGTCCCACGGAGCCCTCTTCTCTCCTTAAAGGTGCTTTTGTCGTTCTTTTCGTCCCTCAGGAATTACTACTACATCACCATCCTGAGGGACCCGGTTTCCCGCTACCTGAGCGAATGGAGGCATGTCCAAAGAGGAGCCACCTGGAAGGCCTCGCTGCACGTCTGCGATGGGCGGTCCCCCACTTCCGAGGAACTTCCAAGCTGCTACTCGGGGGACGACTGGTCGGGCTGCTCCCTGCAGGAGTTCATGGACTGCCCCTACAACCTGGCCAACAACCGTCAAGTCCGCATGCTGGCTGACCTGAGTTTGGTGGGCTGCTACAACCTGTCTGTCATGCCGGAAGAACAACGGAACCAGGTGCTCCTGGACAGCGCCAAGGAGAACCTCAAGCGCATGGCCTTCTTCGGCCTGACGGAATTCCAGCGGAAGACCCAGTACCTCTTTGAGAAGACCTTCAGCATGAACTTCATCTCGCCCTTCACCCAGTACAACAGCACCAGGGCCTCCAGCGTGGACATTGAGGGGGACACCCAGCAGCGGATCGAGGCCCTCAATTTTTTAGACATGGACCTCTACGATTATGCAAAAGACCTCTTCCTCCAGCGGTACCAGTTCACCAGGCAGAAGGAGCACCAGGAAGCCCGGCGGAAACGGCAGGAGCAGCGGAAGGTCTCGCGGGCCAAGCTGGGCCGCACCCGGGAGGCGGATGGACGGAACGCGACCGCGGATTACATTGGGAACGTGGAGCAGTGGCGATGAGGAGGGTGCAGGAGAGGAAGGGCACAGAGCCGGGCGCTTCTCCGGGAGAAAGTGGGGTGAGGGTTGGAGGCCTTTTGCATTCAGTGTTGTGCTGTAGGTGGGTGAACCTTTTAATCTGTGTTGTCTCGGACCTGTCCCTGCCAAGAAAAGACAAAGGTTTGGCCTCTTGGGCTACGCTCTGGTCCGCCATGATGGCTTGGCAGATCCCAAGTGGGAACAGCGAAGGCTGTGCTAAAGAGGACTACGATGGGGGGAAGGAGGAGGAGGAGGAGGGTTTCCTGAGATGGGGAGCCATTTCTGCATTTTATAAGGTGGCCTGAGATTCTGGTACTTTTTTTATATTCCCTCCAGGTCTTAGAGATCAGAAGACGCCTGGCAAGGGGTTATTAAATTGGGCAGTGGGTAGCTGCAGATCCATTCGCTTATGCCTTTCAGGATCGTCAGTTGGAGAAGCCAACAGTTCCATTTAACACTCTTTATTTAATATTTTTCATTGCAAAAACTGTGCTGTGCCTCTTGGCCGTAGCCCACGGGCTCCCGACTTCTTGCCCTGGAAGGCGTCTTCGCTGAGGAGGTGGGGCTTCTCTTAAGCTCCACCCCTGACACCCGGCCAACCCGGGTGGGAGGGGCTGCCTCTGGCCACTAAAAGCATGGCCAGGGGTGGCCAAAGCGAGTCCAAAGGCTCGATGACCTGCCTGGGTCAGCCTTGCCACTCAAACTGTCAAGTCACGTCAAGTCTCTTTCTGCTTCTAAGGTCCCTCACCCTACTGGGGAATGGATCCTCAGCATCCTCATTTCGGTGGGAATTCAAGACTTAATTGTCACACACACCCTCCCCACCCGAAGTGATTTTCAAAACTCCAAAAAGACCCATTTCAGATCCTTAAAAAAAAAAAAAAGTTTGGCGTTGGCTTCATCAACATCTCTTGACAGGCTGCAAACGGCTGCAAAAGAAAAAAAAAGATGGATGGGTTGAAGTGTAGAAGGAAAAAAACCTGAGGAGGAAAACGGTTGATGAGGGCCTGGTGTAAATTGGCTTTTAGCAGAGATAAGAAGATTTGGCCTATAAATATTTAATCAGCGTTTAAAAAGAAAAACCTTGACTGCCGCAGCCGTTGATGGAGCCCAAGCTCGCTTTCTTTCAGGGTAGAGAGAACGAGAGAGAAAGCCCCAATGGTTTGCAGGGTGTTGGCACTAGAAGACGCAACTGTAGGCTTCTCCGAGGAGGCTGGATTTTAATGCATTTTTAAAAGTATACGGGAACATCTGAACGTTTTTTGGAAAGAGAGATGGCCTTCCATGCCCTCCATCCATTTTAATAATAATTCTTGCAACCTGTGTATTCTTTTAGAAGGGAGAGAGGGTGGCAAAGCTTTTATCCTGGAAAAATTCTTTTTTTTTAATTATTATAGCAGAAGCTGTTTCCCAAGAGAAGCGGCCATCTTCATCAGAGTGGGCAACTCCAGCCTTCATTTTGCTTTTCAAACACTTTTTATGACCCAGCGTGACTTTTGAGCATTTGGGAGGATGGATTCCAGTTATCATCAGATTTGGAAAAATAATAATAGTGCAATATTGCTTGTATTTTGGACCAATTCAGTAAGGCAGTTACGAACCTGGCTTGCAAGGAGACCGCCAATAGAAAGGGGCAGCTTTCCTCAGTATCGGACTTACAAGGTCTTGAGGAAGTGTCCCCTGCTGTTGTAGCTACTATTGATGGTAGCTACTATTGAGCTTTATAACTTGTGGACATGCTGGCTGAGGAATTCTGGGAGATGAAGTCCATAAGTCGTAAAGCTGCCAAGGTTGGAGACCCCTGCACTATGGGAATTATTTGCCAAGTAAGGTAGTTAGCTATATCTTGGACGTACGCGCACACAATCCTGCATTCGTACCCTGAATACTCAATGAGTAGGGAGTCTAAGAAAATTGCCTGCCCCATACATCTGTCAACAAGAGACAGGCACCTATGCGTTCAGCTTTTCTGGTTACGCTGGTACGGTGATGGTTGTCTAGATGGAAAAGTGTGAAGATAAAAGTCATGAATAACCAACTGAACCGATAAGCCCAGGAAGGTATCAGGACAGCCTTTGGGGACGTAGAGTTGAAGCAGTTGCTAAATATCATGCAGATTCTTAAATGTCCAGCGGTGTCATTTCCAGGGGTCTAAAACGAGTGGTCATCTTGAACTGTGGACCCATCTGTCTTGATGCTCTGGGTTCTCTGCCCCCCCCCCCAGAACTTCCTTCCTTGGCTCTTCCTTTGTGTCCTTCAAAGCATTGGGTTTTAATTGGATGGAGGATCCACAGATGCTTTAGAGCTGGCTCTGTTTCCCTTCATCCTTGGTCTCTTTCTGGAAAATAGCCCTTCCTGTCCCTGGTGTGTAATGTCCGTTCGGTGTTTGCACCGATGGAAACCAGCGCACAATTCTTGAGGCAGGAATACCAAGACTACAGCAGGGGTGTCCAACCATGGCAACTTGTAAGGCCTGCGGACTTCGATTCCCAGAATTCCTCAGCCAGCATGGATGGCTGGGGGAAACTGGGAGTCGAAGTCCACTGGATGTGCCACGGTTGGACATCCCTAGCCTACAGCACTGGCTCCCCATTGACCGGTGGGGGGTCTAGAATAGGGGCAGTAGCTAAAGCGTTCCAGATATTTTGGAATGGGCCTGGCATCCGTTGAGGGCTTTTGTTCCTTGGTCCCTGTAAGGACCAAGCGGAGAAAGTGGAGAACTGGGAAACTGGATGCACTTGGACGGTGTGATTCTCTATGCAAAAACTCTTTGTGAAGACTGCAATGATGAACAGCTCTGTGTTTTGGAAGCTTTTCTGTCCTGATGATGGCTCTTTTCAGCTTTATGTACTTCGTTGCTGTACAAGTTAACGTAACTTTCCTTCTCGACTCTGGGGAAGTGGAGACCCCTGGAGAAAGTTTCGCTGTTTCGGGCATATTGAATATTAACCAGTCCCCCTGCCATGTTTTGGGAACACTTAAGTCTTTTAAAATTTGGGGCACTACATTCTAAGAAGCCTTGAGGCAAAAGTCGTAATTTGGAGGTCGGTTTGGCAGGCCAGCTGGCCTGGCCCAATTGCTCCTTTCAGATGTACTGGGACTGAAGTCCACAGAATTCTGTCCTGTTCAACAGATCTGGCGGTCACAAAGTTAGCAAGGAGCCAATGTAGAATTTCGGGCCAAGTTAATCTGGAGTTTCTTGCAATAGGGATTCCTTTAGGGCAGCAACATCTTTTTAAGACAGCAGGACTTCAACTCCCAGAATCCCCCAGCCAGCATATCTTAAAAGTCGCTAATATTAAGAAACGCTGCTTTGGAGCCCTAAAACTTTAATAATTCAAGCGGAGTGGGGTGGGGCACATCTTAGCAAAATGCCAAAAAAAGGGGGGGGGGTGTTACATGGTGTTTTTAAACTGAAATAAACAAAATATTTATTTAGCATCTAGCATCTAGCACTGATTCTAACAGGGAGAGATGCTCGGCTCTCAACAAAGAAGCTGACCTAATTCCACGCCCTTGAACAGTTCTTCATCAAGAGACACAATTTTGTCCTTACGCTGTGGTGTGCATGGTTTACAGCAGCGATGACGATGACAACAAAACCCCCTTTTCTTTGTGTATACTGTTTGTTGTATATAGGGGTCGGTATGCCTATGATTTTTGTCATAACCATACAAATTCTTCTGGTTTCCAGTATAGGCCGCTGTGTTACTGTATAGGTTTACAACTGGCGAAGGTGAGAAGTGGGGGGAGGGGTTTAGCCAAATTCAACGGACTCGGATGGCGTCATTTATCAATAGAGTTGATAAAAATAAACTTGAATTACTGTCTTCGACTGTGGGTTGGTTATTGAAATTGCTCTGGCTGGATCTGTCGCAGAACAGGTACCTCTTCACTAACATCTTCATAGGAAACCCAGCTGGCTAACAAAACAGGAATCATTGCGGCTAAGAAGAACAAGGAAGAACAAACCATCACAATCAAGTTTCTGGTATGTGAAAAAACAGCACAACCCCCCCCCCCCGCAGTCTAAATCAGGAGCCTCAAAAATTGGCAACTTTTAAGACTTGTGGACTTCAACTCCCAGAATTCCCCTGCACAACAGAGCTGGCTGGGGAATTCTGGGAGTTGAAGTCCACAAGTCTTAAAGTTGCCAAGATTGGAGACCCCCCCGTCTAGATAATATCAGGGCATCAAATCACAGACCTTGGGCAAATTTCTCCCTGTCCTACTTTACAGTAGACAAAATCAAAGTGGAGATATCCCAATGCCTACTTCAGGGTACCATCAAAGCAATGGTGGGATTCACATTTTCTTGCTACCAGTTCTGTGGGCGTGGCTTGGTGGGCGTGGCAGGGGAAGGATTTGCCGGTTCTCTGAACTACTCAAAATTTCCGCTACCGGTTCTCTAGAACTGGTCAGAACCTGCTGAATACCACCACTGCATCAAAGGGACCATCTTAGTAAATCCTCTCTTCGTTACGTCCAGAAATGACGCCTCCTCCGTAAGTCCTGCAACCTGGAAACATTCCAGCTCCTGGATAGCTGGAGAACAGCTGTTAAATGAGGCTGCACGCATCTCTGTGGCCACAAGGGGGCAGGACACCTCTGATCATAGATAAGATTTTTATTACCGCCTGTGTATTTATTTTCTGCAGATGGTTAAGTCAGTGGATGCACTTGCAAAGAAATTTATATTGGGACTTAGAAAATTCATCTATGTGATTAATGTCCGTCTGCATTTAATGGAGGGGAGGGTGATGATATTCTGAGCATTACTTATGCCTGTCTCTTTCCAACACTAATAAGTAGCCAGGATTTCCCCAAAGGGGCTTTTTCAAAAGGCAGCTGGACTTTGTTTTTGCTTGAAAACATTTGGCTTCTCATCCAAGAAGCTTCTTCGTCTTCAAGGAAAAAGTGAGGAAGTCCAGTTGCCTTTTCAAAAAGCATCTTTGGGAGAATCGCCATGAACAAGAAGCCAGGATTTTATTCCCAGGAAGGGAATATTAGAATTTCTCTTGAACCAACTTCAGCAGAAGTTTGGGGGAGGATTTTGGCAGCCCACAAGAGCATTCCAGAAGCCAAGTCAACAGCGATCTTAGTCAAAATATTCCCCGTTCCCATGGCGAAAACCAAAATAAATAGAATTTCAAAGGGTGCAATTGAAAATAGGGGCAAAGTTTTTTTTAAGTCTCCACAGCATTATTGCTGGTTTCAGTTCACTTAATGAGCATTAGGAAGGAAAACACATGTAATTACTTAGGACACTTACTTGGCTTAAGGTGTGTCCTTTATGCATATTTTATCAAATGCTTGAGCCATCCATGTTTTTTTCACGTAGAAAGATTTCCTTCGGTTGCTTTTTGGCAAACGGAAAACTCCCCTGATATTTTCCCCTGCTCCATAGTTGTTGCCTAACAGAAGTGTGTATGTGTGCAAGAGACAACTTTTCCCTGCTTTGAGCAAAGAATACAAGCACCCACCCACACCCCTGCAGCTAGAGAAAACAGCCTGCAGGGGGCAGTAAAGCCAAGAAAATGTGATTTATAGTATTTTTCATATAGAGCACTTTCCTTCTCCCCCCCCCATTTGCCTGATTTTAATCTCGTTGTCCAAAAGATGCATGGATCCTCCAGCTGCTTCCAGAATTGCCAGCCCCTTATTGGAGGCTCTGCCTTCCCGGTGGCCTTGCACATGAATTTTGAAATGCGGAAAAGAGCTGCTAGCCCAGGGCTTCTCAACCGTGGCAACTTGAAGACGGGTGGGCTTCAACTCCCAGAACTCATGAATCCTAAAGTCAACTGTGGCTGGCTGGGGAATTCTGGGAATCTGAAGCCCACCCGTCTTAAAGCTGACAGGGTTGAGAGATGGCATATTAATCTAAAGCAGGGGTCTCCAAACTTGGCAACTTTAAGACTTGTGGACTTCAACTCCCAGAATTCTCCAGCCAAGTTTGGGGGACCCCTGATCTAAAGCCTTGATCCTTATGGGGATGGGCTATAATTTGTAACGCTTGACTTACAAGTAGACTTCCAATAGCCCTTTCTTTTCAAACCTTCGTCCTTCGGGATGCTTCACAAGAATGACAGAGATTCCCTTCCTCATCCCAAGGATGGAACCGAGAAGGAACTGCAGACCTGCCAGACAACTGCAGCAGTCTAAAGTTAGGTGTTTGGGAGGAGCAGGGTCTCAGGTTGAAATGGGTTCCTTTGCAAGCAGAGCTTTGATTCCCGACTTTCCAAAGTTCCTGTTATTTCCTTTTTCAACCCCGTCACAATTCCCTTCCCGCAGGAGGGTTTAAGCCAGTGGTGGGATTCAGATTTTTTTACTACAGGTTCTGTGGGCATGGCAGGGGAAGGAGACTGTAAAATCTCCAGTCAGAGGTGGGACTTGCCGGTTCTCCAAACTACTCAAAATTTCCGCTACCGGTTCTCCAGAACTGGTCAGAACCTGCTGAATTCACCACCTCTGATTTAAGCCCTGCTCTCATGGTACGGCAATAGTTCTCATTCTGGCAGTGCCAGGACAAGAGGTTAGAAGGAACAGGTGGGGAAAACTGCTTGAGGAGCCACCAAAACTCCCTGGACGGGTGGTGAATATTCAGTGAAACAATAAATGTGGAAGGTGGCAGTTCCTTAAACGCTGCCCTTGCAAACTCAGATCTTCCTCCCGTGCCAGAAGCAGATGCGGAAGAGCCTGGGAACTGGTGCTGTCAACGCAGCAGGCGGCAGCATGGCAGACCGGTTTTCTTTCCCCGGCACCCTGTCCTCAGCCGCCTTCCCCTGGCAGCCCCCACGAAAAGCATCCTGCAGGTGTCTCGCCCAGCCTTTGCAGGGGCCGGTTTGCTGAGGCTGTGCAGAAAGTGGCGTGGAGGGAGGGTGCCACGCCTTGCCCTCCCCTCCTTCCCCTGGTGAGCAGCAGCAACAGCAGCAGCAGAACCAGTTGGGCAGAGTCGGCTTGCCAAGAGCCGTCCCATCCTTTTTTTTTTTTTAAGGCTTGGAGATTTAGCCGGGCGAACGCACGTGTGCCAGGCCTGGGCTAAGCTTCCCTTCTAAGGGCAAATCCTGCACTCAGCTCAGCTCAGCTCCATGAGCTGGGATTCAAGCCACTACGTTGGCTGCTCTTGGGCCCCTCTGGCCTGCCTCTGGAGCTCCGCTTTGTCGCCTCGTTTCCCTGCTGGAAAGGAGCTAATGGATTAAACACCGGGCTTGTCGATGCCCCAATTGTGCCAGGTCTCCGCCCCTCTTGAGAAATCCGTCCCCTGCGATCTAATGAAGGGGTTTGGAGGTTCTAATTTGCTTCCCCAGATTGGATTTGCAAAATAGCCTGAATTATTCTAATAGGCGGCGCGGTCCCTGTGGAGCTAAGGCCACTGATGCTCGGATGTTCTATGTCGCCGCATTTCGGCTGCTGAACCTGGCAGTCTTGGGAATCCACTTTGGGCAGGCTAAGAAAGGGGGTGATTGCCACGAAATTCAGGCTGAAGAAGGTGGACAACACTGACCCCCCCCCCAGCGTTATTTATAGGTCCACGTAGTTATTAAAGTCCAAATGCTACCTGGATTTAAAGGCGTAGCGCTTTAATCCTTTCCTTACTTGGCACATGTCTCAAAGGAGTTTCTGCAGGGACTTCCTGTTTGGAAGAGTGTCTAGAGGTGCACAATATGCAAGACAGGCCCAGTTGAATGCCTGCCTTGCTGTTAAACGCAGGATCAGTAGCCAAAGAGCATCAGAGATCCTTTCCAGGAGTTCCCTTTGAGCATGTCTCCGGCTTTGTTAGGATCGGGACTACCAGAAGTTCATTAGCTGGAGCTGCTGATGAAGAAGGGAGAAGCTTCCATTATCATCAAGCAGGGATGGGTCGCTTTAGCTGCCCCCCACCCCACCCCACCCCAGCCTGGATTTTTCCATGACTGACAGCTGCTGGGGAGCAGGCCGTAAGAGGTGGTGGCACCAACTTTAATTCAGCTCTTCCAGGCCACCCTGCAAGCCCTTGTCTCGCACACTCCATTGCTTCCCCGCCTCCTCTGGGTTCTGCCTCCCTTCTCCATCATCAGGCAGATGCCAGACAGCTGTTCCTCCTCTGGGCAAAGGCTTAGCTACTTTGTCATGTGGCAGTGGATTATTTTGGACCAGTCTGGGTTTTGCCAGAAAAGAAAAGGTAATTTTTGCCTTTCTCAGAGTCGCTGCTGCCAGTCCTCCCCTCCCTCCCCTGCCCCAGTTCTAGAAGAGGGAAATTAAATCTCTTCCTTTGGGGCTTTCCAGCTGGCCCCAAATGATTTGGCCATTGTCCATTTAAAGAAAGAGACTTTTCCATCGAGGGTTTCATCGGCATCTGGCAAAATTGGTTTCCTTTCTCTTCTCCTAGCGTGACCCATTTTGTCTCTCTGATGGGTTTGGAATCCAACTGTTCTTTCTACAGATTTGGAAAGCTTTTTTCTTCTCCCTGTACTGGTGTGATTGTGTAGTCAATATTTCTTGGACGTAGGGAGCCCTCGCTTTTTTTAGTTTTCAAAAGAGCTTCTGTTTAGGTGAACTAAGGGATGCCTAGAACAGGAGGGGTTTAAAGACACAGCAAGCCCCCCCCCCCAAGCCTTCCGTCCTTGTGGCAGAGTTTATGCACCACCCTGACTTCCCCAGAGTTAGATTAAGCTCTTTCAATTCTATGCAACAGCCCTTTGATTTGCAGGTAAACAAAATATTCTCTGGAGCCCTGGATCGCGTTGCTACCAACTCAGGGCCCAAATAGCAGTCGGGTGCCAGGTTGCCACCATGACAAGTTTCCCAAGGCCTGGGTGGCATCTTGGGAAGTTGCTTTGTTTGTGCACCTTTTATTCAATGCCACCGTGTGGAGGAGATTCTCTGGTAGATTATGAGAGAAGAGAAAAATGCCGCATGCGGGGAAAAGAAAATAGACACCACCACCCCTTTTCACAATAGCATCCATTGTGAAACTGCATGGACTTATCCATCTATCCATCCATCCATCCATCCATCCGGGGTGGGGACAGAGCAGGAGCTTCTGAAGCTGGGTGAAGGCATCATACAAAGCTTTTTGGCCAAAGGTTTGGGAAGTGGCCAAGTGAGCCAGGTCCTCGTGGGGAGTGGTCCCCAAAGCCAGGATGGTGCAATTGAATGTCCACCTGCAACGCACCTCAAAACCAGTTGGAAGGGACCTTGTGGGTCATCTAGTCCAACCCTTTCGCCTCCCCCAAGCAGAAGGAAGCACCTCCAGCTCCCTCAACGTTTGGCTTGCATTTCAGGCCTAAGCATTTCCTTGAAAAAAAAGCATTTTTTTAAATCAGTGGGGAGGGAGAAGAGGGAGGGCTTCACACAGACACCTGGATGTGTTACTTCCAGATGTATTTTGGGGGGAGGGGGTGGAATTACTAATCCTGCCCTATAAAAGCTCAGAGAGAAGGAAACCTGGTTTGCACCATACACGTGACTGAACCTCAGACATGTCTGAAGGGAGGAGGAGGGCTGCCCTTCTCTTTCCCCTTCTTCAGGGTCAGGGGAAGGGCCGGGCCTTGGGCTTTTCTTAAGGGGAGGCTGGGAAACGATGGGGGAGGCCTAACAAAGTCCGGGTTTCGGCCACCAACTACCCCCCCCCCCGCCCAACCGAGAAAGAGAGCAGCGTCCGCTGAATCCCGAAGTCGGGGCGGGACGTCCGTTCCCTCGTCGCGATGACGTCAGAATGACGCCACGCCCCTCCCAGCTCTCTCGCTAGAGCGGGCGCAGGCGTGTCTCCAAGCCAGGTTACCTGGCAACGTCGCTCTCGACGCGCCTCGGCCTGTGGCCGTGGCGGCGTAGTAGGGGGGATGAGGGTTTTCACACTTAATCTCGGCTGACCCCCCCCCCCCACGAAATCCGGGGGTGGGGCGGGACAGGTCAATCCACTTCGTGAAAAACTATCCCGTCACGCCGCAACTCCCTCGGTTGCAAGGCCTCGCGCTGGCTCCGGCGAGCGGGGGTGGCGTCGCTATGGCAGGCCCCGCCAGAAAGAGAAGGGCGAATGAGAGGGGCGAAGTGGGCGGGGCGAGGGAAATCAGAGTCGCCGGCCCCGCCCCTTCCTCCTCCCCGGCGTCGGAGTTCCCCGCCCGGCCGCGGGGCGCGCTCTGATTCGCTACTGCTGCTGCGCCGCCGCCGCGTCGGGCGGGAGGAGGGAGGGAGGGGGCGGCTCTGCGGCTTCCCCCCCCCCCGCCCCGTCCGCCTCGCCTCGCCCGGCCCGGCCTGCCTCGCCTCGCTGCGCCGCGCCTCCGCCTCCTCCTCCTCCTCCTCTTGCGAAGATGGCGGCCCGCACGAGCCCCTCATGCTAGGCGCGCGCCGCAGCCCCAGCCCGCCGCCCTCGCCTCCAGGGCCCGCGGAGAGCTGCTTCCCCCGCCGCCGCCGCCACCGCCGCCTCAGCCGCCGCCGCCTCGCTCCCCTCAGCCGCCTCAGCCGCCGCCGTAGCAGCAGCGGAGCGCCGCGCAAGGTAGGCAACGGAGGGCGCTGGCCGGGCCTGACACGCGTCCGGGTGCGCCGCCTTTTCCCCTCAGCCGGGCTCATCCGAGGAGGCCTGCCTGGCGGGCGGGCGGCGAGGCCCAAGCGCGGCGCCCCGAGACATGCGCACTGGAGGCCGCCGCCGCCGCCGCCGGTCTGCCTGGAGACAAAGGGGGGTCTGGGGGGGGGAAACCAGTCCGGCCCACGTGCGGGGCGGGCGGGGTGCTGACTCAGGGCGGGAGGCCCGCCAGGCGCGACCTTCCCCGGGCGGGGCCTTCCTGCCAGGCCGCGCGCTCTGCACCTGCTCAGAGGCCCGGTTGACGCGCGAGACGGGGGAGGACTTTCAACTCCCAGAATCCCCCCGGCCCGCCTGGTAGCATCCTGGGAAGGGAAGCTTCCTCCCTAAAGAGACCCGGGTTGGGACAACCGGCCCCGCTCGTTTCCTCCAGCTAGAGGGGCCCAAAGAGGTGCCGGGGGGGCGGAGAGAGCCAGGTGGGCCGAAAGATGCGACTGCTTCGGTTCCGGTTGTGCTCCCCCCTCCCCAAAAGAAGCCAGCAGGAGCTTCTGCCTCTGCGGGTTTGATCCCGGGTCTCTTGGGCTTCCTGGGGGTGGGGGGTTGTCGGTCAAGGGAGGAAGAAGAAGAAAGAGGGAGTCTTTCTCTGGGCTTGGTTGGGGGCAGTTGAGCCCCTCCTTCCGGGTTTGTGAGCTCCCTGTTCTCTTTTGCTCCCCATGTAAATAAAGGGTAAAAAGAAAAAAAAGAAACAAGCTACAGAACAGCCATGGAAAGATTAATTTGGGTGGAAACAAAGGGTGGCTAGTTGGGGACTTGCGGGGTGGGTCAGTAATAGAGTGACGTTAAGCTTTCCCAAAGGTCCATCTCCCACCTTGACCCTTCCCAAAGCTTAAAATGGGCTCCTGGGGAGGGATTTATGGAGGAGGTGGGTTGAATTGCCCTCCCACTGCATTGGCCAGAGGTGGCTTTCTCAGCATTGCGGGGATGGGATGCCCTCCAGGGTGACTGGCAAGGAAAGAGCTGGGGAGCCCCACGGCGAGAGCCGGTTCCCCCCCAGGACAGTTCAGTAAGCTTAGACTTCCGCTTAGAATAACTTTATTGTCACTTGGAATGTACACAAATCGGCACACTTTAAAATGTAATTTCATTGTATATAGCTTGCAGAAGGTCACCTCCTCCAATACATGCTACATAAACATGACAAAGTAAATACAAAATTATGCGTATACCCACATATTCTATGACACACAGAAGCAATACAGTCTAGTCCGATGTATCCATGTATGCGGCGAGAAAAAATGAATCCTATGAGGGTTTTTTTTTTTAATGTAAAAGAGTTGCTGTGGCCCAAGGATTTCAGCAGCCAAACTTTCCGGTCGAGCCTCAGATCTATCTGGGTGCCTGTTAAGGTGGAACTTCCCTGAAGCTTTTTCTCAGAGCCTGGTGGTGCCCCAGAGGGGAGGCGTCTCCCTTCAGTGATAACAGGGAAGTTTACAGCTGGTTGTTGCCACAACTCAGCTTTATTCATCTGTAAACCAGCTTTTGCACACAGTCCAGGGCCATCTTGAGGTGTCTGGAGGGCGTCCCTTTAAACTACCTATTTTTCATCCAGTATGACTCGATAGAAGGCCCTCTGGCATTGTAGGAATTGTAGTCAGCCACAACTGGAAGTCACCATATGGGGAAGACTGGAAGGTCAGCACCCTTGGCTTGGGCTTGCCTGCATTTCAGGCACTGCCAAGACAAACCCAGAATTTGCTTTCAATTACTTGTCATTCAGCCTTGATTAAAAATCGAGTCTTGTTGGTAGGATTGTTCTGCAGTCAAGTTTCCTTCGTGTATCGGGCTTTCTTAAAAAAAGAGCAATATTTGAAGATCATTGGGAGTTGCAGAATAAGCTTTTGGCCAAACGCAATCCTAGGATCTCAGGTTGAACATCTCTGGAACAAATGGATAAATCGTTTGGTCTTCTTACGGATTGCTTTATAAGCTGTAGGAGCAATATTGGAAAAAGAGCAGTTCCAGTTGGATTTAAAATTAAGGGTAATCTTGAAAGAAGTCATTAGAGGTGAGCGGGCTAATTTTCCATGCGCTCAGTATCAGACATAAATTTTTGGGAAGTGTGCCACTGGGTTTGTCTCCACAAATAAAGCAGAGGGCAGATCAGCAGATTTCCAGGTGGCCACGTGGACGTTGACATGAGGCTTGGGTGACTGTGAAATTGCTGAAAATGTCACTTGGCAATAAGACTGGGAAGCTTCACCTTCCCTCTGACTTTGTGCATTGCCACACAAGTCACAGGTGATTGGTTGTAAGGTATTTCCAGGGAACTTTGGGAAGTTAAAAACAAGTTAGGCTGCTCTTGAGTTAACTTACGAGACCTGATGAGAAAGTGGCCTTCTGATTGATCTGGGCCAGGTTTTATTTCCCCTGGGTGGAAGAGCCCTCAAGCACCAGAGATTGCGGCAGTCAGTTGCTAATGAAGGCTGGGACGGACAGATTTCTCCTTGGGCTCCTGCGTCCTTTGCTTTCAGTTTGGACATTGCCGATGGCCATAGCTGCGTTGCATCTGGCAAGAGATTGTTACTTGATGCAGCGCAGACAGAATCCAGAGAAAGTTGTATGAGGATTGTCATGGCGCGTGGCTCCTAAACCCAGAAGCTTCAGATGGGGAGAGGGCCCAGAATGGTGCAGAAAAAGAGCCTTCTGATCTGTATACATTTGGACAAGACCACGCCTAGTCTGGTGTCTAGGATCTAAGCACCATCCATCTGACATGTTTACAAGTCAGGCCCAGATCTACAAGCCTGCCACTGGCTTTTAGGGGCGTGATTATTGTTTTATTAAATGTCAAAGTGGACACAAGCCGTCTTTCTGAGTGAGAAACAATCTGCCTTTTTGCCAGAAGATGCGTCACCTTAAGAGGCATTTCCATCCCCATGGGGAAAAGAAAATATGGTGGGTTGCATCTTTAAATCCAGACAGTCACATAAATAACCAGTCTTTTGCCAGGATATGTAAAGTAAAGTTGAGAAGCAAAAGCCATAATGAAAAACCAGCTTTGGCATCAGTTGCCTTCCAAAATATTCAAGTCCTGCTGATAATAGTAACTCATTTTAAGTTCCTTAGCCTCCATGGTGAACTCTTAAGTTTCTCCCCACAGTGACATCCAGGTGGTTTGTGACTCTGTAAGGCTGAGGGTAGAGTTTGTAAAATTGTTATCTGTTAGAAGAAGTTCTGCCTTCCCCATGTAGGTGTGAAGTATTCCTGTGCAATTTTGGCTGTGTATATTATGAGCAAAATATTCAACTGTATCTTCAACACACTTTTCACATTGGCAAGAAAAAAGTGGGAAGAATGCTTAATAACTGTGGATGTAATTGCAAACTATATCTAATAGGTTTTTTTTGTCAGATGTTTTGGGCCTAGCTTATTAGCATAATTGTGAACATCTATCAACAGCAGGCATTGTTTGAGGCTTTATCGAACTTGGTAAACAAAGAATTAGATTGTCTGTCTGTGTATGTATTGTGTCTATATGAGTTAGGGATGTGTGAGGGTTGCCTTTAAAGGTGGTATTTGAGACTGGTTTAGCTGACTCTCTGAATCAGTCTCTGGAATCCAGAAAAAATTAATCGAATCTTCCAAATTGTTCTCTCTGAGTCAGTCTATTACAGCAGGAGCGCTTTCAATCGATTTATCAAATTTATATGGCTGTCTAATCTCACAAAAATGACTCAGTGGCATATAACATTGCAGTAAAAAAATAGCAAATATATAAAAGTCATGATTAAAAAATATTGAAAAACATTAAAAATAAATGCCATAAATGTGGCATGCGATGCAAAATGAAAAAAAACCCAGCTGTTTCTGATGGGCAAACCACGTCAACTTTCCTTTGCGTGGCTGCCACGATTTTACCTGAGCGTATTCATCTTTTGTCCTCCTGCAGTGTCTTTAAAATCCCCAGGAGAGGACAGAAGGGCTGAGAAAGAGGCAGAGCTGATTTTGCGAATCCATAAGGCTCCCTCCCATGTTAGGCTTGTCTGGACGAACAGTTTAAGCCTCTATCGGGGAAGGGGAAAAAATGGCGAGCAAAAGTCGGGATTGGTTGGGTTCTCTCTGGATCCTTTAGGATCACCGTTCTCCAATGCCTGTTGGTCCTTTCCTGATGGGTTGGG
Source organism: Naja naja (assembly GCA_009733165.1). Lineage (NCBI taxonomy): Eukaryota > Metazoa > Chordata > Lepidosauria > Squamata > Elapidae > Naja > Naja naja. Next base: position 23,823,007 of record CM019162.1, read on the forward strand.
ACTCCAGTTCCCAGCATCCTCAGCCACAGTGGTCAGAGACATCCCTGAAGGGCTCTGTTGGGGGAAATCCAGCACAAACGTGACTCAGCTCACCCCTCAGAAAGAGGAACTGCTTTTCCGACAGGGGGAGAGAGTGGGTCCCTCCGTGCCCAGAGGGCTAAACCGAGGCCGAATGCATCTTATTGGGCGTGGCGGTGTGATCCAGTGGCTCACCCAGCGGTCTTGTGTGTGGCCGCAAGCCGATCTGGATTCCTTTTTGTGGATCAAAGGGCAGCTGGCAGGTTTTCCTAAGGGAGGGCCTTCCCTCCCTCCCTCCTTGCAAAAGGAGTTGGGAATTTTGGCAGCCCTCCCAACCGAGTCTGGCTGCCGTTTGCCCAACGCCATTTATTGTTGTGCTTTTGGCCCCCTGTCTCCCCCCCCCACGCCAGTTCACCACCCACCGCCAAAGCTGAAACCTTGGGCTGTGTCAAGAGCAGGAGGCCCACGGAAGGGTTTGCGAGGATGCAGGCCAGGGAAGAGGAGCAGTTTCTGCTGGGAGGGACCAGGGGGTCAAATTGGGAAAGACGGGGAGGGGGGCATTTTTCTTTTCTTCTTTCTTCCTTTCTTTCCTGGGTGCATGCCACCAATGCTCCAGGCAGATCTGGCACTGGAAGAAGCTTCTTTCTCTGTGCCGAAAAACCCAGAGGACCTGGGAGTACCTTTTCTGACTTGCAGGTGTTACGGAAAGTGCCCGTGCCTTTTGGTAAAGTTTGTGAGCCGGAGGAAGCCTTCTTCCCAGGGAGGCCCCCAATCTAGCTCTCCTCCATGCTGATTTTTTTTTTCTTCCTGAGTGGAAGTCTGGCCGGGAGTGTGGAGCCACACAGTTGGCACGAGCAGTTGTGGGGCCTGGGAGTGGGGTGGGTTTGCAAACCTCCTTTCTCTTCACCCCAATTTCTGCCACTGCTTGGAAAGCAATTCATTGTGTCCCTTCTCTAAGAGAAGCCAAAGTCGAATTCCTCCTGCGATTTTCCTGCATTCGGACAATTAAAAAGAAGAATTAATATGCACACACAGACACCAAATGTGGCAGCTTCTCTACAGCATCTCTACACCGTGGGGAACAAATGCAGCTAGTGACAGGAAATGCTGGTTTGGTGAACTTGTTTGCAACATGCAAGAGTGGAGCTGCTTAATTTCTTCCTTCTCTCTCTCTCTCTCCCTTTTAACTTCCTGCTCACAGTCTGTTTGGATGAGAAGTCGATGTGTTTTTCCATGTAGCCGTTCTGTGAATGTTCTTCTGTTCAGCTAGCATAAATCTGACCATTCGGTACAGTATGTTCCTTACTACTACTAAACTTTTCTTTAAAAAAAATAGATAGCCTCCAAATTTAATTGGGCAAAAAAAAATGTTGACTCGCTATTTATGGCCCAAAGTTTTCTCCCCATTTTCCCCCTTTCTTCTTTGAAACGCCCTTGCTGTTGGACGACAGGAATTGTGCAAAGCGCAGAGTAGAACAATTTGTATTCAGTCATGTGGAATCACATGGGCTTGGGTGCAGGCCTGGGTGAAAGAATCCTTGAGGATTCATTTTCGTTTTCAGATTTTTATTTTTTTTAATTTTTGCATGTGAGGCTTGGATGAATAGGGCAGTAGAAAATACGCACAGTGAGTATATCCCCCAATCATAGCTCTGTATCAGGTATGCTTGAGTAAAAATATAATTCTTGATAGAAAAAAAATAGATTTCAACTTTCAGTAGTAGGAGAGTCTTATAAAATACCAAGTCTGGGGTTTTTTTGGGAGGGGGGGGGACACATTTGTGCAGTCCAAATGTATTTACTAGTTTCTGCAAACATTCATTCATCCATCCATACCCGTAACAAGTCTTGGTGCAATAGGCCCGGGTTGTTTAATCCCAGTTTGTTAAAGATCCATATTGGCTACCTTGTTTTGCTTACAGCTCAGAAGATCAAAGGAATTTCAAATTTCCCTTTGGGGCCACAGTTTTGTGACTCTGGGTGGATGAAAACCACACCCCACGTTCCTCTGTCACTTCTGCCCCAGGTATGTTTTTCAAGGACAATATTTCCAGAAGTCAATTACTAAACATAAAATATATATGGGGCAGATGGTCTGAAAGAAGGGCCAGCTAAGTACAGAATCTCAGTTGGCTCTTTCTAAATCAGGGAAGACAGTTTAAACCAGCATTTCTCAATCTTGACAACTTTAAGGTGTATGGACTTCAACTTTAAAAGTTGAATCCTGGGAGTTGAAGTCCACATACCTTAAAGTTGCCAAGGTTGAAAAACACGGGGTTGTTAAAATGTTCTTTGAAACCTAGGGGAGAATTTGACTAGCAAGAACTGCTACAATGGAGTGTCCGAAAGTCCAAGTGCTTCTGCAAATAAACCCAAAATGGGGGTGGCTTTAAAAACGAAATGAAAAAGTTTGCCCATGAGGTGGGAAAAGGGATCCGTGCAGAGCTCGTTAGCCATGATGAAGCCGCTAAGACCAGGTTCCCTTTTTAGAAAATAGGATTCCGGAAATGGTGAGCCACCACACTCACTTCCCCAACCTGGCTGCTTCCAGAAGAACTGGAACAAGCCCTTGGGATTTTTTTTTAAAGTATCAATTCATGTAAGATTTTTAAAGCAGAAAACCCATATTCTGTATCTCCGGTTTTTAAGATTTTTTAACATGTGTTTTTTCTTAAAGGAAGAACTTTGATCTTCTCCAACTTTATCTGAAGCGGGAGCCCTCCAGCCAAGTTTTAAGAGTTTGGAAGGCTGGAAACAGGCATAGCGGAAGGTGGGAAGGGGCTGTTTACTATTCCTTCCTAGCAAGATTAGGATTCCTGGTCTTGGGGAAAAGCTGATTTACGCAGGCTCCAAAGGGAATTTTGAGGTGGGATTTCCCACTGGAATGTAGGTGGGAAGATCTCAGCAAACGCTCAGACCTTTTTGTTGGCTTAATTTTAGATGTTTAGGGTCATATGAAGTGGCGATGCACTGGAAGACAGGGCGGCCGTACGCATCTAACTGGCACCTTGCAAACTCTGAGTTGCATCTTGGCCTCCTCCACTGGTTTGTTTCCTCCCCATTTTCCTGCACTGTTCTTCTTCTTCCTGCCTCCAGCTCTGCGTACAGGATCCTCACTGAATTCATGGTCTAAGTGGGAATTCTACACGGTTGGAGAAAACACATGGAAAAATACATCCCTGCACACAAGTCAAAACTTGTGCCCTGTGTCTCCTGCAGCAGATCAAGCAAGGTCTCAGTAACCTTGGCAGCTGCACAAGGCAGCCGTTGCATAAGAACAAATTGTGTTTAGTATACTGGAGAAATTGGCCAGGAATAAATAACGTTTCTTCCCTTTTACCCTGCCATGTTTTCTGTACGGCATGGAACTTGCACATTGTAAATGCCACTGTGGAGAGAAACCCCGTCAAATTCTGGACCCACTTCTGTAGCTCTCTCCAAGGGCAGCAGGACCTAAACAAAAAACAAGGAAAACTATAGCAAAAAATGCCCCAACATATTGTATATCAGGCGATGGATTGAATGTTTCCTGGACGGGAGACTACTCAGTTTTCATACTGTAAGAGACCAGAACGAAGGAGAAATTTTCTGTCAGTTGGAACAAATAATCAGTGGAACAACTTGCCTCCAGAAGTTGTGGGTGCTCTAACGCTGGAGGTTTTTAAGAAGAGACAGTCACTTGTCTGAAATGGTGTAGGATCTCCTGCTTGAGTAGGGGCTGGGCTAGAAGACCTCCAAGGTCCCAATAGTTGTTATTCTATTGCTGCAGAAGCAGTCGTGTGAATTACTGCAAGCCCCATATAGAGCTTCCTCAGCATAGGAGTTGATGCAGAAAGAGCCTCGTATTTGTCTTCCCGTTTCTGCCTCATCTACACCTAGGCCAGAAATCCCATCCCAAAGGCATTTTTCCAAGCTCCGTTCCAGCGTTTTTCAGTGCTCAGAAATATTTCCCCCCTTCCCATTATTTTTATGGGCCTGTAAAATGTCATTAGCAGGCTTTCCGAAAGCTCCGTGAAAAACAAATGTTTGGATTTCATCTGATAAGGAAAACTCTGCATTTCGGGGGAGGAAGCGATAAGCAAACGAGCTGATCAAAAAAGGGTTGGAGGCTGAAAGGCCTCGGCCACATTTTGGGGGATATTGTCCTGCTATTGTTATAGGTCACCTACATCCAGCAAACCTTAATTTATAGCAATAATGCTATTTTGCAAGAGGGAAAAATAAAAAAAAAACAATCTTTGGCTCTTGAATGAGACATTCTGTCCTAGGGCTGGGTAGATAGATTTGCCTAAAAAAATTTCATTCGGCCTTCTGGGAATTGAATCGGGGATGCCAGTTCAAACCCTCCCCCCTCCCCCAAAGGCTGTGCCCGTTCCCAGAGCTCAACTTTCTCCTGGCTGGGACAGGCGTGGGGTGCCCAACATCTGTCCTTGCTGGGAACCTTTTGTGTCCCCACCCCCACCCCCCAAACCATTTTCGTCTTTCCAATGTTCACAATGTTCGCAACGCTGTGGTCATAAACAAGTGTTGCAATTGTGGCATTTCCTGCAGGATGGAAGTTTGGCTTGGCTACTGCCCCCCTCTGGCTTTCAGCTCTACCACTCGGGACCGCCTGCTCCCGAGTTCTTGTTTTTTGGAGCTTTTAAAAACCGGTCGTAATTGGGGCCATTTTTGTTCTGCTGAATATTCCGTTGTCCGGTGATTGTTTGTCTGTTTATGTTACTGGGAGGTTGCTTTCCTCTTAATGGCCAGGCCGTAGTTCTTCCTTCATGATGAGCACACCAGGCTGCTAAGTTTGGTGGGCCAGGAATCGCCTTCAGAATTTGAAATGTGCCTTTGGAGTGGGGGGGAAAGTTAGAAGAATGTTCCTTGGTTAGATTTGGGCTGAGGTCTGTGGAAAGGAGAACACCACTCCCTTGTGCAGCTTTGTTTCTGGCAGTGGGGCAAACATGACTTGTCCGGATGGCCTCTGGGGGACCCCTGCATTCAAAAACATTTAATTCTCTATTACCAATGGCCCCAAGTTGCAAAATCGTGACATTTGGGGGGTCCGGTTTGGAATGTTGCAAGATTGCTGAGGATTGGGTTGAACTTTTAATTTTTCAATTATTATGAGTATTTTGGTGGTTACCCCAGTGGTCACGGATCTGAGGCTGGGAATTCTTGCCCATAATTTATGGTTATATGCACGGATGGGAATTGATCCTCTTTTTCTTAAGCAGCCAGGCGCAGGGAATGCCAGCATTTTGTTTTGTTTCAGCAGATTGTGGGTTTGCTTCATTCAAGGCAGACGGTGGCTCAGAATTAAAGTCAGGTCAGCTTCTAAACAAACTGACTTCAGGGCATTGTGTGGTTTCTTTTTATTTTCCAGCGGGGTTCTTGCATGCCACTTCACAACAGGCCAGGAATGTGCTGCATTGAAATGTTGTTTCTCCCCGTGGCTGTGCCAGCCACGAAAAGGGTCCTTAGGGCAGCGCTTCCTCCTTGTGGGCGAAATGCATGGCCAGGCTGGGCATGATTGTCGGGCAGAAGTCACGGCAGGCTGAATGGTATCTTGCAACCAGAGAGGCCACAATTTTTAAACTGGTGAAAAGTCAACAGTCACTGACAGTTTCATTTTAGCAGATGCACATTTGTTGAGGTCTCCCAACCCAGCTGATCCCCAGATTTCAAATGATCTAAATAATTCATTTTAAAGATTTATAGGGCTGCCCATCTCAAACAACTCTGGACTGCCACAATCACAGCAAGACCAGTTACTACAGGAAGTCCTTTTACTTATGACCGCAATTGAGCCCCTAATGTCTGCTGTTAAGTGAGACATTTGTTAAGTGAATTTTGCCCCATTTTATGAACTTCCTTGCCCCTTGCTTGTTAGGTTGCTAGGTGGCTGTGGGGACACTGCAACAGTCATAAGTGTGAAAAACAGTCATAAGTTTTTCAGTGCCGTCGTCATAAACGGTCTCTAAATGAACTGTTTTAAGTTGAGGACTGCCTGTATAAAAAAATAACCCTAAAACAACAGCATGGCTGCATTCTGGACCAGTTGTAACTCCTGAGTACTCTTCAAGGGCAGCTCCATATAAAGCACATCGCAGTAATCCAAGCGGGACGAGGCTTGTGGCTGTGAGCGAGGCCATCGTTCTAGAGTTGACTACCCTGCCGCCCGGTCCATGCCTTTGAACCTTCCTTTCAGGCACCTTTGGGGCAGGGACAGGTTAAACAACCGAGGGTGTTTTTCTTTTTCACAGGTTGCCAAGTTTTACCTTTTAAATTAAGTAAACTTCGGGTACAGAACGTTCATGGAGAAGTATTCGAAGTGTCTATCCACCTTGTAAAGTCCTTGTGTTAACTGAGTAGCTCCTTCAGTTTTAAGTCGGAATGTGTTTTGTAGCAACGAGGAGATGGAAAGGGGCTTGTTACCGTTTCCTCCAGTTCCTCCTACGTGATGATCTCTCTTTGTCCCCCAATGGCTGGGCACTGACCCAAGCTCCCGGCTGCCCTGCATGCCAGCGGCTTAGATTTGCCAAAACACGGCATCATTCCTGCACTTCATCCTCTCTCGGGAGAGATTCCTCAAAACGTAGGAGGTTAGTCTTGAGACCGAGAGAGAGAAAGGTTAACTTGGCACAATGTCCTCATTGTTCAGCCAATTTTTTTTAATTACCCTTCCTTTGTTGACCTCCTGAATGGTGGAGCACAAGGGATGTGACTTAGGCCTTCCCCTCCCCGTTAGTCCTGTGAGGTCAGTTGGAGCAGGCAGGGAATGTGGAGATGGCCTTGAAGGACAGAAGAAAAATCTGCTGCCAAGGCAACAGTCAAGTAAATGTGTCTCGAACCCAGCCAAAAATGTGATTTACGAAAACAGAGTCAGACAGCCCCTCCCGCTAATTCACATTTTTTTTAATCTTAATAAGGAGAAGCAAGCATATCGTTCAAAATTGGTGTCAGCCTAGTAAGGCAGCCCGGACCACGAAGGCAGACAGTGTTGAGCCAAAATTTCTCTTGCTCAGTGAGACATCTGTTTCAGTGAAATTTGCTCCATTTTTTGACCATTCTTGCCATCTTTGTTAAGTGAATCACTGCAGTCGTTAAGTTGGTCTCATGGTCGTTAAACAGATCTAGTTTTTCCATTGACTTTTCTTGTCAGAAGGTCGCAAAAGGGGACCACGTGACCCCCTCCGGGACACAGCAACCGTCATAAATACGAGCCAGTTGCTAAGTGTCTGAATTTTGGTCACATGTCCCATGGGGATGCCTCAACAGTCATAAGTGTGAAAAGCAGTCATAAGTCACTTTTCCAGGACCATTGTAATTTTGAACGGTCATTCAATGAACTGTGGTAAGTCGAGGTCTATCAGGTAGAGCAGAAGTCCCCAACATGGCAACTTTAAGACGTGTGGACTTCAACTCCCAGAATTCTCCAGACAGCATAGCTGGGAGTTGAAGTCCACACGTCTTAAAGTTGCCAAGTTTGGAGACCTCTGCTGTAGAGGGTTCTAGTCCTAGAACAGCTGTACCAACAGAAGCTTGCATGTCTGAATGGGCCTCCCTTTCTCCCTCTTTTACCGTCATGTGAATTGGGTGGCATGCAGCAAAGCCCGTGTTGAGATCCTGATGTCATTGAGCAATGAATGCTCAATGGGTTTCTTAAATATTTTAGCAGAAAGCCCTCTAGAGCTAAAGTCCTTGGCTTGAGGTCCTCTGGATGACTTGGAGGTGACAGCACCCATCATCCTGAGCTGAAGTCGCTAGCTGGGAATCTTAGGAGTTGTAAAAGGGTGGTTTTTGTAGAAGGCTGGGAGAGGACCTTCAACCATGGACTCTGATTCAGCTGAGAAGCCTTCTCTCAGTGAAAAGCTGCCCAGTTCTTTTGCTTGGCTTTAAATGGGTGTGATTCCTAGAAGAATTCCTCCTCATTCCATCTCATATGACAGCCTGTTGTGGCTTGTTTGCTGAGCTGCGCCCACTTTTTTCCCAACTCTCCACCCCTCTCCTCATGTAGTGGATGGGAAGAAGTAGTGCCAGAGCCTTCAAGGTGATGAATCGTGTGTTAATATCCCTCTCCCACAAGAGCATCCATCAGATGGGTTGACAGTGCCTGAGTGTCTCTCCAAACCAGGCCTGAACCTAGACCAGGCATCAGCAACCCGTGGCTCTGGAGCTGCATGTGGCTCTTTCATCCCTCTGGTGCAGCTCCCTGACACCGGTCGGCTTCACAATTGATAGAGCTTTCAGTTAGGACAAGTAGAGGAAAAAGGATGCTGCGCTAGGAGGAGACTCTATGGTTCCGGTTAGGACCTTTGTGGCTCTTTTGAGTGTTTAAAGTTGCTGACCTCTGACCTAGACCGAAAAGGGCCAGGATAACCTTATGTCCTCAAGAACATTTGCCAGCTACATAGACTCACCTTCTCTCCCCCAGCCACCATCCCAAAACGGGGTGTTTAGGATCGGGCAGTAATTGGCATGGTCCTTTGGATCTGCTGAGGATTCCGTCAAAAGGTTATTATCTTCTTTAAGGCTGGCGCTATCACTCCATCATCCCACCAAGATGGATTCACGCCTCCATGGACTTCATCCAGTCCCCATCCTCAGGTTGCTGCAATGAGCCAAAGTGAGGAAAGGGCTGGAAGGGTGTAGGATAGGCCAGACAATTGCAAGCATTTGGTCCATATCTTGAAAGGGTACATGAGGCACACCAGATGGGTTGCTTCCTCTGGCCAGATCAACCATTTTGTCTCCAAAGATTCTCACCGTCTTATCCCAGCAAGTCTGGGAAGGTCAGCATAAACGGTGGCTGTGGGGAGCAGATAACAATAAGTCTTTGACCAGTTGGAATCTGGTGTGGTGGCGGGCAACTTGAGAAGGCAGTGGAGGTCACAAGCTGTCTTAGCGGGCATTGCTGTCAGCACGGATGGGCATCTGACTGGCACCACACTCAACTTCCCAGCTGTCTTTTGACTTCTCACTGTCCTGAGCTCCCCAGAGGATCTGGGAGAAACTAGGGCTCCAGCGCCTGGAATAGGACCCTCAGGGTAGGCATGTCCATCTTCTGCTCTGCTTGTCCAACAATGTAAACATCTCGCCCTTCTGGGAATTGCTCCAGAGCAGGGGTCTCCAACCTTGGCCACTTTAAGGTTTGTGGACTTCAAAAGCAAAGCTGGCTGAGGAACTCCGGGAGTTGAAGTCCACAAGCCTTAAAGTGGCCAAGGTTGGAGACCCCTGCTCCAGATTCCAAAAGACTCCAAGGGTGGGCTGTGCTGACGGTCTCCTCATTCCCAAAAGAGGGGGAAGACCCCCCCAAAACCAAGGGTCACCTTCGGCCACGTCCACCAGGCCTCCTGCTAAGTTGTGCTCGGTCATGATTCGGAAACGGGTCAGGCTGCTGCTGCTGTTGAATGCCGCCAGATGCCAGGAACAAAAGGCAGAGAAGGGCTAATCTTGATGGGCCTCCGAGAGACATTTGGCAAGGAAGAGTAGAGGGTGCAGGTGGGACTCGCTTATAGCCAGGATCACCAAACCTGGGAGTTCTGCACATCGGGATGGTGCTATTCATGTCTAGGGAGACAGATTGGTCCTTGGGATGGTTCAGCCAGGCTTTTCTGAAGTCCTCTGCTTGGGGGGGGGGAGAAAGCTGTTTCTGCTCTCCAAAGTTGTGTTGGTTGCGTTGAGAGAAGAACCTGAATTCATGGTTGTATGGGAAATACACACACACACACAGAGCTGGAGGAGGGATGGCTGTTGCAAAAATCCAGCTGTTGCAAGAGTTAGCTCTTTTTTTTTTTTAAACAAGAAAAGAAACAAGTCCCTTCTCTCCTGGCCGCAGCTGAAATTTCAGCCTGCCCTTGTGCTGGTTTTTCCAGGAAAGGGGCGGGAGCGAGGGGAAAATGCCATTTGATCAAGGAAAGACCTCGTGGCTTCTCCTGAAACTTCGCCTCTGCTTCAGTGGGGAGGCATTAAGTGTGAAACGGAGGACGGCTGGCATAATGGCTATCAGAGGCTTTATGCCGGGGCTCTCTGTCAACAGACAAGGTTGCAGAAGCCAGAAGCAGCTCCCCCCACCCCTGTAGGGCCCTTTGCCTTTGCCTTTGTCTTTGGTGGCATCATAGCTTCCCCACCCAATTCTTTCGTATTTTTTTTTTGTCCAGCTCTAATCTGTGGCCGTTCTTCTCCCCCCCCCTCCCAATTATGGGCTTGGATGTGGTGGGGAAACAGGAGCTGTTTTCCAGCCTGTCTGCAGGGCCCGGGGGAAGCCCTGGTGATGGCAACCCTTCCGTGCACCAGGAGCTTATTTGGGTGGGGTCCGGGCAGTCTGGAGGCTCCTTGAGGGTGCATGGGCCCCAGGTGGGGAGTGGCGGGGGGGCTGACTGTCCATCGGGTCAGCTGGCGGTGGAGGCATTTTGCATACAGTGGCACGGAGGGAGGAGGGGAGGCGAGCTTGAGCCATCTGGGGAAACGCGAGCCAATGTGTGCCAGGATGAGATAAATACGGAACAAGGTCCTCTATTGGGTGTCTGCTCAGACATTGGGTTGCAAGGAGACCTGTCATTGGCTGCTTCCTCCTTACCATGTGCAGCTTCTGGTAGGAAGTGCCCTTCTCTCTCCTCTTTTTTCTTTTTTTTTGCAATTAAAAAGAAAAAGACTGATAACCAGACAGTAGCCGGCTTCCGTTTCCTGCCCTGCGGCCTCTGAGATGGAGAGGCTTGTCCAGGGGCTCCTCCGGGTGGGATCTGGGCGCGTGACCACCTGGCTGAGCCGCTGTTCATTCTGCTTCTCCCTGCAGGTCGCTGAAAAGTGCCTTCCTTGAAACTGGCATCGCTACAGCTGCTTCGACCCCCGACTTGGGCTTTCCCTCACCTGCACTGCGAAGGGGATCGAGAGCGCCCACCACCCCCAGCCGCCTTCGAGCCCTTCCACCTGCCCCCTTCTTTGGAAAGAAGACCCCCTCCGTCGCTGCTGCTCGGTGCGCGTGGGGCATCTCGGCCAGCAGTTCAGCCGCCATCGCTTGTCTTTTCCCTCACCTTTTCCCGTTTGGTCCGCTCGGTCATCGTTGTGCCCCCTTCTTCTTCCCAACTATGTAACAAACTTGATCCTGTACAAAAAAGAAACGAAGAAGAAAGACAAAAACAAACCGAAGGAAATAGGAAAAAAAAGAGAAACATTTTGGTGGTATTAACGCTTGCAGCTTTTGTAAATGTTTCAGGCACAGGATGAAAGGATAGAAAGTTGCTAAAGGTTTCTTTTCTGCCAAGAAACAAAAACCATTCCCCTCAGCCTGTACCGTTGGCAGCTGTGTTTTCTTGGACCGATCTGGTTTTGTGCGAGGATAGTTGAAACCCACAACTTGAGAGCACAGAAACCTGTGAGGACGCAGTAATAGAGGAATGCGAGTTGTTTTGAAATAATTTTGGCAGTGGCACAAAACATTACATATATATATACATAAATATATATATATATATATACATATATACATATATATAAAAACATATATAAATATATAACATTTCTATTTTAACTTTGACAATTGCACTTTTAGGAGCTGGCCTCTAATTTGATTTTTTTAGTTAATTCTGATGAGATTTCTATTTTATGATTGGCTAAAAGTTTAACCTTTTCTTTTCAACAAGCATAATTTGAGTTCGATGAAACCTAAGTGCTGACGAATAGAAATTTTACCAAAGCAACAAAGTTATTTCTTCACATTTTTAACTTGAATTTCCTTTTGATAAAGAAATCCCCCCACAGACACAGACACACACACTTTTCCCTTTCTTCAAAAGAAATCTATTCACCCGAAGAACGTTGTGTCCCCCCATTTCCTGTCCTTTTTAACCCCCTTTGGGGGCAGTTTTTAAAATATGGCGCTGAACGTTTCCTTGGTTCGTGACACAAAATGGCTGACACTGGAAGTCTGTCGGGAGTTCCAGCGAGGAACCTGCTCTCGTTCTGACACAGAGTGCAAGTTTGCCCACCCTTCCCGGAGCTGCCATGTGGAAAACGGACGCGTTATCGCCTGCTTTGATTCCCTGAAGGTAAGGATGGGCTAACGCACCTGTTCTGCTGTGGTGCTCTGGAAACCAGAAAGTTTTTCTCTTTTTTTAAATATACCTTTCCTGGTGCGCATTCCGTTCTTCCCCAACTTTGGAAGCTCAGAGGTGAACAATGCGGGTTGTGTATCCGTGCAAATCTGTTTTTATTCTCAACAAGGACAAGGAAGGAGCAAAGGGCTTGGACCAGTGCAAAAATGAAGGGTCCGTAATGAACCAGTTTGGCCTGGTGGTTAAGCACCAGGCTGGAAAGCAGGAGGCTGCGAGTACTAGTCCCATCTTAGCCATGAAAGCCATCTGGGTGACTGAGACAATCACCGGGCGGGGGGGTGAATTCTAGTCCTGCCTTAGGCATGAAAGCTTGCTTGGGTAGCTTTGGGCCAGTCCCTCCCTCTCAACCCAACCCACCTCACAGGGTTGTTGTGGGGAAAATAGGCGGAGGAAGGCGTGTTGGGTATGTTTGCCACCTTGAGTTATTTGTAAAAAAAAAAAGGCAGGGTACAAATAAATGGAAGTTTTTGCATGGAAGCATCCAGTACAGGCTGCCACAGGCAGGAAAGTAGCAAATACTGTTTTAGCAAAAGGCGTCCTGCTAAATGCCCTTGATTTATCCAGCAACAGGCTGCTGCCCACCGATCCTGGTGAGAAGGGAAGTAAAATGGCTGGGCTGAAAAGATTGAAGCAAGCCCACAATTCCATCTGGAAAGGAAGGAAACAGGCTGGAAGTCGGTTCCTCTTCAGCCAAATAACAGCCATAATACAGGCCCAATCCCCAGGAATGGGGCTGCAGGGGCCATAGCCTTACTTTGCAGAAAGGGAAGCTAGAGTAGAATATTCACCGAGGAGGAATTTTCATCCCGGCTATTTTATGAGTGATGGTTGCCTTTGTCAGCGGCCTATCACCTTGTTACTTGGTACAGCCAATTTTAGCTGGGAACTCAGCTTCTTCTCTTCGTACTTCACCCCAATCCTCCTCCTAAAAAACCTCTGGCAACCGTAGGGGGGGAAATGGAGCTTTAAGTTGATAAGCCCAGAAATGGCCTTCTGACTTCCTAGGCTGGCTTCACCAAACATGGAATATTCATTTATTTCTCGCCATCTTTTGATCCAAGAATGCAAAATGTTGGGGGGAGGGGGAGAATCATGAGGTTGATTGTGTAAAATGGCTTCTTGACTCCCCCAGTCCAAAAGAGAGTTTGTTTTCTGGAGAAACAGAACGTAGGTAGTCCTCTTTTAGTGACTGCCTCGTTTAGCAATCCTTCACAGCGATGATGGAAAAAAGAAATAACATTACCACCGTCCTTGCATTTACAACCTTTGCTGGCCTGTAAAGCTAAAGAGAGTTGAAGTCTGATTGTAAGACCAGTTGAGGTTTCACAGAGTGATGGCTTTGCTTAATTTTTGTTCTCCATTGTTCCAAGGAGTGTCAGTGGTTTTGTGTCTTACTGCCCAAGAACCTAGTCTGGAGATGCAGGGAGCATGTTGACCTAAAGCTTCATCATGGGCCTTTATGGGAGAGGAAAAAACTCCCCAATGGATGTGCATTAATTGGAGTAAGAGATACTGGGATGGTATAGCCATTGACTTGTCTCTGTTGTGATTGAAAAGTCCTGTCCTTTGCTTTCTGAAGTGGGCATTTCATAGCCATTCCCCGATCCTTCAACAATGTTGGGTCAAATTGCTGCTGCTTAGGGGTTTCTGAATATATTTTCCCCTGTTTTCTTTTGTTCTGCTCTGTCCTTGAAAGCTGTGAGCTTCAGCAACCATACAAATACTTTGGATTTCAAGAGTAACGTGTTTACATTGCTTTTCTGTGACATTTGTTCAGTAGCTGACTATTTTGCGTGGCAAATCAGTTTGACTCCTGTATTTGGGATGCTGCCAACACAATGACTGAACTAGGGTGTTGTGTTTAAAAAAAAAAAAAGGACCTGAACATGTTGGGTTTTGGATGTGAAAACAAATTAGCTCAGCTCACGAAGCAGAACTGATCCAGTTCACCTCCAAGAAAGAAGACAGCAGGAGTTTTCTTTTGTCTCCTGTTAGATTTGGGGTTGCTTTGCCTGCTGGCTCTTTCACTCTGGGGAAGAACTGGGTGTATGCTTACAACTGGTTGTAGAGCACATCTCTTCGTTCTCTGGACAAGAAAATCCGTTGCATTTTCTGGCTAATGAGAAAAAGGAAAGATGAATCCATGTATCAGAGGGGAAAAAGTCGTGGCAATTAGGATGTAACCAGCCATCTCTGTACAGATCATGTTACATCGAGCCCAGCCATGCAATTAAGGTAATTGAACCAACAGTAATCCTTAAAAATGCACAGGAGGAATTGCAGAGGAGTGCTGGAGACTTCTGGGGGAGCGAGCTGTGACCATAATTATACAAAGAAGGCAGCCCTTCCTGCTGAAAGGTTTCTAAACCATCCGATTCCTGAAATCCCTTCTTTCTTCAGAAAAAAAAATATATATATGGAGATGCCTTTCTTTAAATTATGGCTGGCTTGTTTCAATTGTTCTTGGTTGCTATTCCATTTTCCCCTCTGCCTCGAGCCAGCATTTGTCAATATTTTTTTCCTTTCTCTAATCATGCAGGTGGGCTCAAGTCCCCTTGGTATTTGGGGAACAAGATAATGGCCCGGGGTCCAAGATAGGAAGCTGATGCTCACAACAGCCATTTGGAAGGAATGTCCCATGTTCAGAGATGGGGTGCCACTAGCATCTCTAAAGAGAGTCTCGTCTCCATGCATGACGCTTGGTGCTGGCATTAGGATGCTAGTTTAGATGGATTAGAAATCTCAGTGTTCAGGCTTGTCCTCGTGGCCAGAAAGTCCAAGATCGCATCCATGAGAATGGAAGCTCCGATCATGCTGTTGAGGCCGCCATCTTGATTTCTTTGAACCAGGGCCTGTAGACGCTCCTGCCAGTATCTATTACCATGATCGTGGTCTCTTAAGTAGGTTAATATCTCTACCCACTTAGACGCAAAGGATCTGATTGCTAAGTTGGTACATTCTAGGGCGTGGATGTCAAACTCAAGGCCCGCGGGCTGGATCTGGCCCAAAGGGTGATTAGATCTCACCGGCCTGGAAGCAGCCAGAGCTCTGTTTTTGCTGGCAGAGGGCGGCAGGAGGCGATTGCGGCCTTTTTCGTTGGCAGAGGGCTGACAAAAGAAACTAAAAGCAAAGCAAAAGGAGAGGTGTTTCTCCTTTTGCATTTGAGCATGCAAAGAAGGGACAGGAAAGGAGAAGGGGAAAGAGGAGAGACAAAGAAAAAGATGGGAAAATGGGAAGAGAGCAAGGAAGGAAAGGAGAAAGAAGAAGAAAAAAGGAGAAGAAAGAGGGAAGGAAGGAAGGAGATTATAATGAGAGTGAGGGAGGGTCTCAGGGAAGTCCTGCCTTAACCCTTGGCCACCACAGGTGCCCCAGACATGAGTGATGTCCAGCTGGCCACGCCCACCATGGCCACACGCCCCCAGCCCTCCGAAGCCAAACACAACCCAGATGTGGCCCTCAATGAATTAGAGTTTGACACCCCTGTTCTAGGGCAACTTCCTTGGAAGGACCACCTGTCCCTCCGTTCTCTGAGAGCAAAGCTTTTGTTCAAATATTAAATATTTAATATTAAATTAATATTAAATTTAAATATTCCGTGGCCGTCGGTTCTTTCCGGTCCTACGTATTTCTCTCTTCTGCAGCTCTTTCTGCTGGGAGGCTGTTAATGGGGACAACCTGGCAAGCGGACGAGCAGAAGAAAACCTGCCATGGCGCTGAGCTTGAAGCCACATAAATATTTCAGGAGCTCTCGACAGCTTCATGCAGCTTCCTCCTGGCTGGAACGTAGGAAGCGAGCGGCCCTTTTTGCTTTCGTCCCCTCGGTTCCCGTGGAGCTGCCTGCGTGGCGGGAGGCAGCTCGCACCCCGGCCATCGGAAAGGTGGGCGGGAAACGGTGCCATTGGCCCTGCAGTTGCTCGCATTTGGCCCAAGAGTCTGCAGCGGCCTTAAAGTTTGGAGAAGTGAGATTTATGGTTCCTTGTGAGTTGCCTCTCTGAGAAAATTAGGACGTCCCTGAGTCGAGAGGAGATTTTCACAATTAGGTGAAGCTCCGTTTCTCAAAGGTGAACTTTTTCCAGCATCAGCTAAACCAACATCTGTCCCCTCCCTCCTTGGCCAGCAATAAAATGCAGGGAATTTACAGAGTGGAGACGTTTCTTTCAACCATTTATTAACAGGCTAGGATTCCCTCCCCCACCCCCCATGGGGTTTCCCCTCTTCGTTTGCTGAAAAGATCCTTAATCTAAATACCTTTTCCCAGATTTTGTGGGGCCAGAGGGAAAAAGGGACAAGAGGGGAACTTGTCAGCGGTTGGCCACCCCAAGGCGCTTAGAGCTCTGTACTCACTGGGGTCTGCTAGAAGCAAGGCCGGCTGAGAAACTTCCTCAGAGGAGAAAAATTCCCCAAACTGTCCTCAAATGTTCCAGTTTCTCAGGGCCGCGTTTGAAGGAGGAAAGCTGCTGTGGGACCACCCGTGGAGAAGGAAGTCCGGTGGTTGATTCCCAACTGTGTGGTTTGTTTGTTTTTTAACTTGAGTTGAGTTAAGCTGCAGGCAGAGAGAGAGAGGATTCAGCCCTTGTGGGGAGCAAGAGACAGAGATCAGGGTCAGGCCTGGTTCCCCTCCAGCCGTTGCTGTTGTCCTCCGAGTCACGCCAGAAATGGCAGCTTGCAGGTCACAGCCAGAGATCCTCGGCTGAAGCTCATCAGGTTATGTGGCGGCTTGCTTCACCCTGTGCATCTGACTGTTCTCACCTTCCAGCTTACTTCGCCCTGACCGGCTATATTTCTGCTGGCGGGGAGGTTGTTACCATTGGGTGCTTCCCCCAGTCTTTCACCTGCGTTTGTATCCAGTTGCTTCCGTAATCCCCTGGTGCAGCCAGGTTCATGGGTATGGTTAAGCCACTGACCCTGGCTTATAATTTGTTCCCGCATCTGGGTTAGCTCTTGGGGCATTAATGCAAGAAACCGGTCTCAACTTCCGCAAACCGGCTGAGACGATGATGAGCGTCCTATACATTTGAAATTATAGTTGGAAGAGGCCAAGGATCATCTAGTCCGGGGGGTGGGGCGGTGTTGTCCAGCCTGGCAGCTTTAAGACTTGGGGGTTTCAACTCCCAGAATTCCTCTGCAAGGGGTCATAAATCCATTTAGGTGGGGGCTCTCCAGCTTCTTCCTGAAATCTGAGATGGGGAATACTCTCTTACCCCCCCCCCTCTCCCGCCATGGTTCCGATTGGTCTGCTGGCTATCCATGCCGTCTGGCTTGTGCCCGAAAAAATTCCCATTTGTTCCTGACTCTCCGGTCGACGAGGCCTATGCAGATTCCCTTGGCCGCAGCCTTGTCCTCTTGTGACCTCTTTGTTCTCCTGGAGAGGGGCTGGGGGGCGGACGACTCGTGCACGCACGCGGGCATCTCCGGATCCTGGACCTCTCTGAACAATTCAGTGGCACAGGAACCGTCCGACGGAGGTGTAGGCTTTACAGGAGCGGCTTGTGCGAGCGTCGGATGAAAGGCCAAGCTGAATAGCAGCCTGTCACGCCTCGGACCCCTGGGGTTGGCTTTGCAAGGGTCTCATTGGGGCTTAAGAAGCCCTTTTGTTGCTGTTGCTCTGCCTCCTGTGTGGGATGGCCCCCTTGCCAGAGAATCCTTTCTCGCCCTCAGCCGGGGCAGGAAAAAGCAGCCAGGAGGCCTGGTTTGTTTTGATACTCCTCTCAAAGAAGGCCACGTCCGTGTGCACACAATCAAAAGCGTTTGGATGATCCGGCAGAAGTACAGGGAGTCCTCGGCAGTTCGTTTAGTGACCGTTCAGAGTTACAACAGCGCTGAAAAAAGTGACTTAGGACCATTTTTCACACGTGCAACGTTGGCAGCCCCCCATGGTCACATGATCAGATTTTGGCTGCTTGGCAAGTGGCTCATATTCACTGAGGGTTGCTGCAGGGTCCTGGGGTCCCGTGATCCCCTTTCGCGACCTTCTGACAGTCCACAGGGAAGCCAGAATTCACCGAGCAACCGTGTTCCTAACAGCTACAAGGATTCACTTAATGACCATGGCTGGAAAGGCCGTAACATGGGGCAAAACTCCCTTAGCAAATGTCTCCCTTAGCGACATAAATTTTGGGCGCGTGGTCGTAAATCGAAGACTTATCTGTAAAGAGACTTTGGCGTCCAGGGTCCGAACTTCTGTGAACAAAGCAAACCCAGTCAGATCTGTGCTTCTCCTTTCCGCACAAGAGGGCAGGCAGTGGTGGGTGGACTGCCAGGCTTTGTCCAGGCCAGATTTGGGCACAATGTGTGTGCCGTGTATGTCCCCCCCCCGCCCCCCCCCTGCAAGACTTGGCAGTAGTTAACAGCCTGGCATGCTCTTTATGGATGCCTGCTTTTTCTTGGAAGGATAATGAGTTCTTGAGAAACGGAGCCCCTCGTTTCTCCAATGTTCCACTGACTTGTTAGAAATTAGGATTGGGGAGGAAAATAATGGGGCGGGACGGTGGCAGAGGATAATCCCCGAGGGATTGCCGGTCGATACGCATCTCCTGGCTATGGCAATACCACCCTCCCGATTTACATGCCACTGGAAGGGACTGACAGAGGCCTTGTGTATGTGTGTGTGTGTGTCTGTGCAGTTAATCTTGTTAAGTTGTGATTGCCACTTAATCTGCCTCTTTGTGCTGGGTAGAGAAAACGAGATAGGGGCAGCTTT
The DNA here is from genome assembly GCA_009733165.1 of Naja naja. Classification (NCBI taxonomy): domain Eukaryota; kingdom Metazoa; phylum Chordata; class Lepidosauria; order Squamata; family Elapidae; genus Naja; species Naja naja. Next base: position 23,841,826 of record CM019162.1, read on the forward strand.
GCAGGGCGGTGAAAGCGGGAGGTGGCCCCAGGGTGCGAGCCAGGCATTAGCCACGTTCCCTTTGTGTGGCTGGAGTTGCTGGCCAGGGTTTGTGCAGCCTCAGCGAGACGGTCGGAGCGAAGACTTAACACCCTGGTATGAAGGCTGAGCCAAAGCAAGGCTGTCTGGCCTCCTCCCTGTTGGCATTCAGCACCTTGGGAAATATCTGGGGAGACCAGGCGTTCCTTTCTAATTCACCTGGTTTAAAAGGACCTGATTCGGAGGAGCCGCATTTAAAAAGTTCTTTACTTTTTGAGCTGGATTGCAAAGCCCATCCTCTCTTGGCCGTTGCTTGCACTGGGGGATGATCTCTTAGCTTTGCAGCCTAGGAATGAATCCAGGGATTTCTTGTTGACTTTGAGAGCCGAAAGTTTGGCAGTTGGTAATTTTTTTTTTACCCAAGGCTGACTTCATTTGACAGGAGAAGAACATTAGGAGAAGGAGCACCTTCTGTTCTTCTTCTCATAGTAACTCTGATTTTGGCATTTTGTGCTGGAAACAGGTGGGCCCTGTGGAAAACGAAAAGGTGGGATGTTTGTAAGCATCAGAGGACACGAATGTCCAAGAGTCCTCCGTCTCAAAGCATTATTCGGAGAGCAAAATGGGGCATTTTACCATCTCCTTAAGCAACGCAGGAGGTGGACATGAAAGGCATCATTTCATATCTTAAACTCCTGCAGGAAAGAATGACAGCCCGGACATGTATGGGGTTTGTGTGTTTGTGTGTGTAAAAGTTTGTTTTCGTTTTTTAAAAACAACATTTATCCAGGGCTGCCTACATGTTGGCAACGCTCATTTCTGTTCTACAGTCTCATTTTCTGCAGCAGGTATAAACCAGATTTTAAACCGGAGGATCTAATGCCTTGCCAGGAGAACTCTCTGATTCTACCGCTAAATCTCCCCCTTACAATCCACTTCTTGGCAACCCCTTTTTGCAAGTTAGTTTTTGCATATTAATCTCTATCCCTTTCCTTCCGTCCAGCTGAATCAGCGCGATTAGAAAGTAATGTTAAGTTTCACTTCCTTGCTGCAGAAAAGTTTCCTTGGCTGACTTCTTTTGTGCAGAAAATGTTTCTTAGTTGTTCAGGCTGGGGAAATTCCACTGTTCCCTCTTCTGGTTTGTAAAATTCATTGCTGTGGAAGGCTGTTTGATGAATATTACAATCCAGATTTCTCTATGGTACATCCAAAATAATTACTAACCTTCCAGAAGTTTTGTTATCATATTTACTCAGGCGTTTATAGCTGTTACCCCAAGCCTCCAAAGGAAACAATTTCTTTTTCCCTAGAAGGAAGGCTCATTAGGTCTTTCATGTCATTCTGATTCCCTCTAAGATTGTTTGCAGGCCTGGCTAAACTAAAAGGATCGAGTCACCTTTGTCTCTCTCCTTCTGTAATCCGAGGGAGCTATTTTAAAAATGCAGAACATTTCTTGGCGCGGATTTCTCTCCCAGATTGAAAACAAATTCTCAGCTCAGATGGATTGTTATTTTTAAGTCCAGGAGCTGTTTATGTTAATTAAAGCAGTTGATTTTTCTAAATTATGTGACAACACAAACACACATTGGCCCTTAACAATTTCTGCAGCCTGTCCCTTCAGTGAAATAGGGCTCCTTCGCAAGGCCTTTCCTCCTCCTCCTCCTTGTCTTTTTCTGGCGGGCTCTTCATACCTGAGGGGCTCCCCAGGAGCTGAGGAATTAGCACCCCAACTCTGCCGCACGAGGCGGGGGCTTTCTCTGAGATATTATAAAAGGTGCATTATCATTCCCAGTTTAGAGACCATTAATAGGACACTTTCTCCAAAAGCTGAAATCACGAGTTATCATAGTCTCAAGGTTGTTTTGTGTGTGTGTGTGTGTGTCCGTCCATCCAAAAATTCAAAAAGGCAGCTAAAGGTATGCGGTGGCATTCAGACATGGGGCCCCTTAACACCTCCCATTCAGAGCGGAATTCAGAGCTTGCCTGCTTCCCTGGCTAGAACTTTCTGCAGCCACCATCAAAGCCGGGAGGGAGGCCACATCGATTCTCTGGCCGCTCTCTGCCCACCGGCGGCTGTGTCCTTGTGATGCTTGTAGCCAACCTCAGGGGTGGCAGTGCCGCCGTCCCCAGGTGACCTTCAAGGAGAATTGCAGAACGGGGTTATGAGGCTTGTCCTGCAAATGTCAGGGCCGGTGTGTTGGTCAGAGGAGCGGGGGGGGGGGGACAACCCTTCCTTCTCCCGCTACAGTTGAGAGCAGTGGTGGGTTTTTCATACTGGTTCAGTGTGAGTGCATGCTTCTGAGGTTGCACAGCAGGAATAATGGTCAGCATGAGCCAGGGCCCAGCAGCTGATCGTCAGAGCAAACCGGTTTGCTCACAGATGATCCTCGGAGCTACCAGTTCACTCAAACCGGGCTGAACCGGTAGCATACCACCACTGGTTGAGAGGCTGTGTAGGACAGGGGTCTCCAACCTTGGCCACTTTAAGACTTGTGGACTTCAACTCCCAGAGCTCCTCGGCCAGCTTTGAGGAACTCTGGGAGTTGAAGTCCACAAGTCTTAAAGTGCCCAAGGTCGGAGACCCCTGATGGAGGAGGCTTGCAGGAAGGGTGGCCTTACCTCACGTTGAAGTCTCCACTGCAGCCAACCCTGGCCCAGAGCGGGATTTAAGTGCCCTCCAAGGCATCCATCACAAGAGGGGTCAGGCTTTAACCAAACATGGTTAGTATTTGTAGGAAGAACACTCGGCGCTATAGGTTACAATGGGAAGGCTAAAACATTCCCCTGCCTCCCACCCGGAGAACGTGTGGCCAGCCAAGATGACCCCATAGGCAGACCCCTGAGGACCCCAGTAGTTGAGCTCTTTTCTACCTGGACAGCCCTGGCTCAGCGGGACGAAATTAATCTGCAGAGCTGTGATCGGACAGGTAATGGGAGGTGAGGCAGCCTTATTTTAATGGATGTCTCACGATGCGCTGAAAAAGGAGCAGATCGCATGTTTCTGAAGCTGACCAGAATGGAGCATTTGGAATTATTTGTTTTATTGTACCGTGGTATCAGCAGACATTTCTGCTATCAAAACAAGAGTCAGGTGGAAGCCAGGCCATCTGAGGGCCCTTCCCAAAGGCAGGAGCATTTAACTTGTTGCATCGTTCAGGCAAATCTTAATTTCACTATAAATAGGGCCCGCGTTTGATACACAGTAGTTGTTAGAATTCTTCCCTGATGGCTTCCAGATTTCTGGGGGAAAATCTACTTGAGCTTTCATGACCCATATAATATTCCTTCCTCCACTTTTTCCCAGTCCTTGTGCAGGACTCTAACCATTACACTGTGTACTCTCTTAATAAAAAACAAGAATTGGGTTAAAGGAAACCAAGCAACACACACACACACACATGCTTTTTCTTAGGACTTATTAACACCTTTCAGTCAACAGATGGAATGGCATTTTTTTATTCCAGCATGCTGATTTTAAGGAAGGGGCCTGCCCTCTGGAAGCTAAAATCTCCCCTCCCCCCTCAGTCCGAGATGCATCCTGCCCTCTCCCCTCCAAACTGATTGAATGTTCTGCGGAGTTGCCAATTAAAACAATGCATGCATGTTCCCAGTAAAATCTTGGCTTAGGAACTTGGTTGCTTGAGAAGTTGATAGCGTATTTTCACATACATCTAACCCACCCCCTCCCCAAGAGGGTTTATTCTAAATTTGGCTGGGAAGCCTTACTACCTGTGTGCAGGGCTGAGGTGTCCATAAGCTCAACCTTGACCAATTGGAAGATGTGTGGACCAACTCCCAGAATTCGCTAGTCACCATGGCTGACGTGAGGAAGTCTGGGAGTTGAAGTTCATGAGAGGCATGCTGCTAGTATTATCATGGCTGGTTGTCCAGTCAGCCAGATGTTCAGACTGAATTCTGCATTTTTGTCCACCTATCGAGTCCTTTCCAAATACCTGGGACAGGCAGAGGTGGATGTAAGCTCTCCCAAGTAAAGCTGCCTTCTGCAATTGACTGGTTTTGTGTTTTTGTCATTGCCATTGATGCTCCAGATGTTTTGGGATTGCACCCCGGGTGCCTATTCCTGTTGGTACTATCTTTGCTTTCTTTTGCCACAGACATTCTCCTCCTGTTTGCAGATCTTTGTATTTTGTGATTTCCTCCCATTCTTCCTCTTCTCTTCTGCTGTCTTCAGGAACCCCAATATCCACTATCCAGACTTCTTGGTCTTTCTTATCAACAGTTGTTAAGTCTGGGATGTTGTGTGGCAGATGATTATCTGTTATGATTTCAGTTGGATAATGGAACCTGGCAGAGTAAGCCAGTAAGGATATAATCACAGGGTTTGCAGCCCTGGATAGCTAATTTTATTTTTACAGAATAGCATGCTCAAATTGTACGTTACTACTTAAAGTTTTGGTTTATTTTTATTACTACTATACATACTTTTTATTACATCCTCACTGTTGGAGTGTTTTTAATTTTTGTTTGTTAAATACGCTACTTGGTTTTTTTAAAAAATAAATTTAAAAACAGTTGCATCCTGTCATGTATTTTCTGTGCTGATATTGTGGCCTAAAAATGAAAAGTAAACATGGGAGACACTCAGTTCTCCCTCCAGGCACTGAATAATCCGTTTTTATCCTGGTCTCTCAGAGAGTCTGCTTCCGAAGATGTACTTCTCCTTTTTTTTTCTCCACAAACCTCTTAGGGTCGCTGCACTCGAGAAAACTGCAAATACCTTCACCCTCCACCACACTTAAAAACACAACTTGAAATCAACGGGCGCAACAACCTGATCCAGCAAAAGACAGCTGCTGCCATGTTTGCACAGCAAATGCAGTTCATGGTCCCTGGAGCCCAGCTGCAGCCGATTGTAAGTGACAGGGAGTCATTCTCTCAATAAGGTCTGGCTTGGGGGCGGTCTTTTGGGCTAGAAAGGTTAGAGGTAAGGTAGGGCCACGTATCCAGCAAGGTGACACTGCTGGACCGCACGGGTTGCACCTATCAGGGAGTTCTCAGCACCAGCTCGAAAAATTGTGTTGGTGACTTCAAGGTGGGAAAAGGCATTGGAGCGGGTGGAACGTCAGCAGAATCCCTGACCTTCCCCCAAACTCCCCAACATCAGCATTCAAAATTGGCACTTTAGCAAAGAGACCTAAGGTTATCGTGCTCCGTTCTCCACCTACCCATCCAGGTTATTTCAGGACAACAGCCCATGCGTTGGAAGCTGCGCATAGTCCACCAAAGCCTATGCCCTCATCAACCAGACGGTCCTTGGCAGATTTTGTTCAAGAGACCCCAACCTTCTTGACTTCCTAGGCTTAGATGTTAATTTTCTGTGTCTTGTCCACACTTTCAGTCTGTGGTCTCCCTAAGAGCAGGCAGAGAAATCAGATTCCCCCCCCCCAAATGTCTTGGGTGTACCTTTCGAACATAGCCCTTCTAAAGATCAGGGAAGGAGTGGATGGTGGAGGCCCATAGATGAATATTGACAGATGGCTGTCTGCTCAGTGATTGGGCAGGAGGTTGGGCTTGCTGGGGCGGGGGGATTGGGCTAGATGACCTACAAGATCCCTTCCAATTCTGTTCCCCTGATGGCAGCCTGCCTTTTGCTTGCTCTTCGCCAACAGACGACGTTTCCTGTGACTCCTTCGCTTGCAACCAGCCCCACCATGGCGTTCAGCCCCTACTTAAGCCACGTTTCTCCAGGGATGGGCTTGGTGCCTGCAGAGCTCTTACCAAACACGCCCGTCCTGGTGTCCAGCAACCCCGCGGTTTCTGTACCCGGTGGCTCCGCGGGGCAGAAGCTCATGAGGACAGATAAATTGGAGGTATTTGTCTTGGCTTGGGTTCCGTTGCCTTATTTCGTGAAGGAATCGATAGGAGAATTTGGGTGCAGGTGGCTCTGTTTCCGTCAGCCCCGTAGGAAACAAGAAGCACACCCAGGAGGACTAACTATAATTTTATTGTAGGGTTACATTAATAGAATTGTGCAATCTGAAAGGACATCTCTTCCCCCTTCACCTTACAGTTCCAAGAACTTCAGAAGGTTCCTCTGCTGGGATGATTGCCATGCCCCCAATCTGCCTGCAGGTCCAGCTGCCTCTTACCCAAATGTCGCCCCTTCCGTCTCCCAAGGCCATTTCCACACACTCTTACCTTTTCTCTTTCTATCTTGCAAATTGACACGGCCGCCCTGCTTCTTACTCAGACAAACCTGGCCGAGCGGTCGCCTCGAGAGCTGCGTCTGGGGCAGCAGGATATATTGCTCCCTCTCTGCCTTTCCAGGTGTGCCGAGAATTTCAGCGTGGAAATTGCACGCGGGGCGAGAACGACTGCCGCTACGCTCACCCGGTCGATATTGCCATGATTGACACGAACGAGAACACGGTCACGGTGTGCATGGATTACATCAAAGGCCGATGCTCCAGGGAGAAATGCAAGTACTTTCACCCCCCTGCGCATTTGCAAGCTAAAATCAAGGCAGCTCAGCACCAGGTGAATCAAACAGCTGCAACCGCGATGGTAAGAGAGCCACCTCCAGCGACGGCTTGGCTGAATGTTGTGTTGCCCCACCAAGTGGGGACAGGGGGTGGAGGGAGGGTCAGGGGGTGGCCCCCTTTTTCATACTCACCCTCCCACAATCACCAGTTCAGCCCTGAGATGCTCATTTAGAAGGAAGCCCCACCGTTTTCAGAACCCATAAAGCAAATCCTGTTGTTTCTGTATCAGAAGCCTTTCTTTCTTTCTTTCTTTCTTTCTTTCTTTCTTTCTTTCTTTCTTTCTTTCTTTCTTTCTTTCTTTCTCTCTCTCTCTCTCTCTTTCTCTCTTTCTTTCTTTCTCTTTCTCTCTCTCTCTCTTTTTTCCTCTTTTTCTTTCTTTCCTTCTTCCTTCCTTCCTTCCTTCCTTCCTTCCTTCCTTCCTTCCTTCTTTCTTTCTTTCTTTCTTTCTTTCTTTCTTTCTTTCTTTCTTTCTCCCCCCTCTTTCTCCCCCTCTCTCTCCCCCTCTCTCAGCATAGAACGTTTACAAGAAAGAGCCATGGAGAATTTTCTATTTAAGATCCAACCTGGCCTTTACAAAGCCGATATACGCTGTTGTATCCATATCTGTATCATCAGTTCAAGAGGCACCTGGACTTCCTTTGTTTTTCGTTGAAGACTTTTCACTTGCCATCCGAGAAGTTTCTTCTGTTCTGACTGAACGGTGGGGAATGGAAGGATTTATATTCCATTCCCCACCATTCACTAGAACTGAAAAAGCTTCTGGGATGACAAGGGAAGCATCTTCAAAGGAAAAACAAAGGAAGTCCAGTTGCCTCTTGAAAAAGCACCTTTGGGACAACCATGGCCTGGATGACAGAGAGTCTCCATATAGACATGAAGATGCCAGGCATCCACTCTGGGCATAGGGCGGGTCAGGTCACTAAAAGAGAACACCTTGATGGCCAAACTTCTCATTGGCATTTGGAAGGATCGTCTCACACGTCCTTTGTTGATCAGGGCTGATTCCTGACGTGCCCCCTGTAACATTTGTCTCCCCATGTCACCCTGGTTCATGCTGAATTCATGCTGTCCCTTGTCAGCATACACTTCATTAGCAGAGGGCCATTTTAAACCGCCACCCAGCCTTAAAACATTTTACCGACTGCTTGTTTTCAGAGCTGGGTCATCCAAACTGTCTTGTAATGTTCATTCACTCCCCACCCCACCCTCTCCCCGAGTCTCGGTTTCACCTCTGGGGGAATTTTCAAATGCAGCTGCTGATGAAGGGCACAGTAAGGTGGCACAGTAACTGGTTGGTTGGTGGGCCGACCGGTTGATCGATCGATGGGCAAAACGGAGAGACAGAGAAAGGAACATTCCCAGAGAGCTTTTTCCAAAGGCAGCTCTGATTCCTCCCAGGAGCTGTAAGCAAGTGGCGCTCTATAAATCAGGGATTAGGAAAAAGTCAAGAGCTGAAAAGAACAGGAGGCAGGTCTCTGCCCAGGGCTCTTTCCACCTTGTCTCTACCCAAGTCATGGCATGTAAAAGACTCAAGGAAAGTCCGTTTCACGTGTTTAGATGGAACCCTTTCTTGGATTGCCCTTGTGCTGGTCATCTTGAAGGAAGGAAGGCGGTGTGGTTGGAAAGACATCCAGAATTCCTGGAGGTTGTCTCAAAATTCTTTGAGAATAGATGGTTCCCTCTTAAGCTGGGAAGAAATCTTGGGATTTCAAATATATACTAATCCCCCCTTTCTGGACAAGCCCTAGGCCACTTACTCATATTTCACACACCCAGGGCATTACTGTTTTCACAGATGCTCCCTCGGTTTGGCCACACGCCTCCCAATTGCTTGCTTGCACAGAAGTGAGCCTCACTGAAAACAGTGGGACTTGCTTCCGAGCAGGCTTTCTGATGAGCACCAAGAATTCAGCCCTAAAAACCAGAAGCCATCCTCAAAGGGCAGCTAGGCAAATTGGGAGCACCCTTTCACACAATCCAAATCTCTATTGCCTTGTGTGTATTTTAAAAATGGAGATTTTTTTTTTTTTATAATCGAAGAAATGTTTAAACCAGGAGTGGCCCAACCTTGACTACTTTGTGGGCTTCAACTCCCAGAGTTCCCCAGCTAGTTATGCTGGCTGGGGAATGCTGAGAGTTGAAGCCCACAGGTCTTAAAAGTTACCAAGGTTGCACACCCCTGGGTTAAAAGAAAGGGATGGGGGAGCATGGAGCAGCAGGAAATGTGGGGGGTTTTTTTGCACGTTACGGAGACATTATATCAGAAACCCCGGGGCCTATTTTGCAGAATAGCTTCAGAGGCCAGGGATCCCAGGTGTGCGTCCTTCAGCGAAAGGCTCTCCTTATGCAGAGCTATTTGTGACGGAAGCCCCGCCTCTCCTTTCCCACACGCACCGCGATGTCATGCGCACCATGGAAGGGGCGGAGCTTGTGCTGCGCGGGGGGGCTGCTTTGGTTCCCCTGAGTGAAGTGTCCGATCCTACCAATCTTCCCCCTGCTGCATTACTTGTGAAAACAGGGGTGAAAAAGGCTTCTGCCCAAGCTTTCCAGGGGAGACGGGGTGTGGGTGTGTGTGTGTGTGTGTGTGTGTCCGTCCCCATAGCTGTTCTTTGTCCATTTTAACTGTTGCAGACCTCTCTGTGGTGCATGCCTTGTTGTCTGGATTTTTTTTTCATCATGTTTTTGTTTTAAAAAAAAAAATTACTGTGATAACGCATTCATTTTATTTTTATTTTTTTTTCTCTCTCCGCCTTCTCCACAACGTTGCTCTCCTTTTTGACACATCTCTGCTTGCTGTTTTTTGTTGTTGTTTTGTTTCTGTGTTGTGCTTCAACCCTCCCCTTCCTCAATACCGCCATGTCCTCGCTGCCCTGCTAATTAAGACTCAGCCAGCTCTCCGATCACAGAAGCGACCGCTGGAGGCAAACTTTGACCTGGTACTTGGAGCTTTGCACGTAACCATCCTTTAGACCAGGGGTCTCCAACCTTGGCCACTTTTAAGACTTGTGGACTTCCAACTCCCAGAATTCCTCAGCCAGCTTTGCTGGGAGTTGAAGTCCACAAGTCTTAAAGTGGGCACAGTTGGAGACCCCCGCTTTAGATTGCATGGAATACCTTTTGATTCATTTTTTCCCTTCCCCCCCCCCTCTCTCCCCACCCCCTTTCCTTTTCTGTTTCGGGTGTTGTATCTGGGGACTGCCCATCACACACGAGGATGTTTCCAATTGGACACTTTGGTCCATACTTTCTGCAGCCCCCTAAGATTTGGGGGTGGGGGGGAAGGAAACAAAAAAATACCACTCTGCTGGAATTGAAAATCCATTTTTGAACTAGCAGGTGTCTCTCCCACCCCCACCCCCACCCCAAAATTAAAAAGTCCAGGTGCAGCTTTGCAGGGATCTCTGATTGCAGCTTTTTTTCAGTCTGTCTGTTTGCAAGCAGGGCAGGAGGCTTCTGGGTGGGACTCTTGGAGGCACTCCAGGGGCATGAAGAAAAGGGGGTCTCCAGGCCCCCTCCTCTGGGAAGGCAACCACTCTTGGTTCCTGGTTGATTTTCACCGTTTAATGGGACCCCTCGTCCTACTCCGACTAAAGTCAGTTTGCAGCATCCTGCCGTCACACGGCCATGTTTTACGATGGTTTTGTGCCCAAAACCAGCACTTCCTTCTGGTTTGCAGTAAAATTGCATCCCTTCGCAGCCCATTGGTTCGCTTAACAACCACCACAAGAAAGATAATAAAATCAACGCTCACAGGCAACCTACAGAGTTGTTTGTAACTACAAGGTTTGTGGCATTCCAGCAGCAATGAGGGCCAAAAGACACAATGGCAGTTCCGGGGCTTTTGAAGATGGAGGGGTCCTTGCCTTTTTTCAGTGCTTCATCTTGGCTTTGGGGAGGGGCACAAAGTCAGGTGGCAGCTCACACTAGCCAGGAAGGGGCTGCAAAGCCGCATCCCTCTGCAATAGCAGGGGCTGCATGTTGTAATCAGGGTGGGATGTTAACCGGCTCTTTGAGAGCCCAACTCAAATTATTTTCTTCCATTTTTTCCCCCTTAAATTCTTAAACCCATCAGGCTGATGAGAATCTCTGCCCAGGGAGTAGATTGTGACCTGCGTGTGACGGGCAGCCTCTTTCCCAAAGTTTGTGCGTGGACTGGACGGGGGGAATCCTTTCCCACTTGAGCTTTTGAAATTCATCCCCTTTCTTTCCATTTCCATTGGTCATTTTTCCTTGCCTGTTTTCCCTGGGGAGGGTGGGGTGGGGTGGGGGTGGGGTTTGGCTTCTATACCCTGTGCTTAGCTTTCAAGGTGTCGGTTTTCTAAGAAAGAAGATATAGGTTGGGTTGCTTTTTTGGTTACAGAAATAATAGGTCTTCTTTTTAAACCCGAAAGAAGAGAGGGGTTGTAAAGATGTGCGACCTCTGCCTGTCACAGGTCCTGAAGCGAGTTTGAGGTGAACCTCCCTAAATTTGGAATGAATTAAATGGACAGTTTTCCCAAATAATAAATCCAGTAAATTTGCTGGCTGTTTTTCCTCGAGATAGATAAGCAGCTGCCCTGCACAGGGGGAAAACAGGAATTTAGAAGTGAATGAAATGCAGTGGGGTTGAGGGGAAATAACATGTGGTAAGAAGTCTGGCCAGCTGGGGTTTGCTTAGGGCCCCCAGTGCATCTCTGTTCTTCAGGCACATTTTGGGGCTGGGGGGGTGATGCAGTGTGTTGGGTGAGAAGGAGACATGCCTGCAGACTGTGCACCCCACAAATGCTTTGCCCAGGCGAGGAGAGGAAGGCTTGCTGGCATTATAGGGGAAGTGTGGTTTGTGAGTTGCTCGGAGCCACTGAGCAGTGGGTGGGCAGCCATATAAATCCTCTCCATAAAATAAATAAAAGAGAATTGAAGGGAAGCGAAGGGCAGCTGCCCGCAGTGTTAGGCTCACTGTGTTCTCCCAGCACCACCCCAGCCCTTGAAGCAGAAGCTGGCCCAGAAAGTGGGGTGGGGCTGACACCTGTAGCCAGCAGTCTTGGCATTCACGCCCCCGTCTCCCTTGTTTCTGCTAATCTTCCCCTGCCAATAGCCGTGTCTCTGACTCTAGCTGTTAATGTTCCCTGTGTGTGTCTTTTAATGCTTGTCGCTTGCACACCTCTGCAACTGTTTCTGGGCAAGTGAAAAATGGTCCTTGATTCCTCTCCTTTTTTAAAAAAAATAAAATAAAATTCCCTTCCTCCTCCTTTTTTTTTCCTTTGAAAATCGAACCGGTATCCGCTGCAGTCTGAGAATCCCAGCGGCATCCTTGGTGGTTGAAAATTTGTGTAAGAAAACCCAAGTTAAAAACATCAGTGGGTTTAAAAGTCACTTAACTGTCAAAGCTTAAGAAAGGAGGAGGATGAGGATGAGGAAGAGGAAAAGGCAAGTGGAGCCTTCTTCAGTTCTGGGGCCTTTACTCCTTTCCCTTAACTGAGCCTTCCCTGGCCCAGATACGGGGGAACCTCAGCGCCCAGCATGCCCCTGCCTCTGCGGCCTTTCCCGACCTTTTTGGAATTGGAAGGCCTCCTTTGGGGAAGACCTGAGCCCTGGCAGTTAAGTTTGCTTTAAAAGCAGTCGTGAGATTTGCGGCAAAGTCGATTCCTCGCCTCGGCACAGTTTCACTTCTTTCGGCTGTCAAGGGGTGGATTCTGTCCCAGCTCCCATTTCTTAGCAGTTGCAAGTGATTTGAAGACGACGCTGCCTCTCTTGGTCCAGACATGCTTCGACTAAACCTGGTTTTCCCTTCTTCTTTCTCCCCCCCCCTCCCCTTTCCGTTGGCTGCGGCCCTTCCTTTCTGCAGGCATTGCCACCTGGTGCCCTTCAACCTTTACCAAAGAGGCCAGCACTTGAAAAAAACAACGGTGCCACCACAGTCTTCAGCCCAAGCGTTTTTCACTACCAGCAGGCCCTTGCCAACATGCAGTTGCAACAGCCTGCCTTTATCCCAACAGGTAGGTGCCTTGGCTCGGCCTCTTGGCTCTCCTTTCGATGCGCGGGTGGAGCCCACCTCCTCCGGGGCCACCGGGCGACTCTCCCAAGGGCCTGCTCTCTGCCCAGCTTTTGCCCACAGCAGCAGCTGTGCATGACTTCCTTCCCTGCTGCGAGCCTTCGGTTTGCTGGTGCTGCCTGAGCCAGAGGAGTCCAGGCAGGAGGGGGTGGGAGGAGGCCCTCTCCCGAGGGCCCAAGGGCAGGACTTCCTCTCTCCCGCTGCCTTCCAAGGATCTTAGGGGGTCGAGGACCCGAGACAGTTGCCCAGTTGAATTAATTGGGATACAGCAAGGATTTCTCTGGGAAGTGGATGGCTTTTCTTTTGAATATCTTTGCCTTCCTCAAGTAGCTTCTTGCATAACTAATCTCTCCTGCTGTGAATAAACATCACAGGCAGGCCTGTTTCTCTCACCCCACCCCGTTTCTGATAGCTGCCCTTCCCTCCCTCTCAGCCAGGGAAAGCCTCCCCTGCAGTTGGAAGGCCAAGGTGTGAACTCTGCTCTTCACCAAATATTCAGTTGTTCCACCGGTTTTTTTGTGCTGCAGCTAGCGTACAAAACGCGGCCTGTCAAACCTCTCCAGCTTTTAAGATAAAACCATTGCCAGTGCGCCAACAGTGCCAGCCTGGCTAGCAGATGGGGGCACCCACCGTCTCTTCTCCTCCCTTTGGGACGTGTCTCCCACACGCAGCCTGCCTGCAGGATTGCCAGAACGTAAGCTCGCAGAATCTGTTCTGAGTGGAGCAGGGATTCAGGGAGCGGATTCAAAAGCCAGCCTGAAGAAACCCGCTGCGTCAAATCCCAAGCATATGCTTTCCCCCTTTGGGCCACAGCGCTAACGTTTTAAGTGGTTGGATTGCTGTTGGATCCGAGTTTGGTGTGGGCATCGCTGTGGGCACTGCTGCATAGAGAAACACCCCACACTCCCCCCCCCCGTAAAATAATCGTGTTACTCAGAATGTGTGCCTGTTAACACACGGACGGCTTCACTAACTAAATATCCCTTCTGTTCATCTTTTCCACGCTTCACTGCATGACGTGCAGGGTCTGTGCTGTGCATGGCACCCGCAGCAAACGTTGGTAGGTTTTTCTCCAGCACCTTTTCCTAACACAAACGAGGCCTTTGGATCAGCGGGGAGGTCACTGGTGGGGAGGGACGGAGGGAAGGAAGGAGGAGAGTGGGAAGGTTGGGGTGTGTGTGTGTGTGTGTGTGTGTGTGTGTGCGCGGGCCCAGCAGTGTCCCATGATACGCCTGGATGAAAATCCACAGTCCCTGTAAAGGCTGAAGTGGTTGTGCTCAGGGATGGGTTTCTACCGGTTCTGTCCGGTTCTGTAGAACCGGTAGCTCTGAAGAGCATCAGACATAGAACCGGTTCTATGTCTGCTGCTGTTTTGGCCCGCCTGCCCACCTGGGCTCTTACCTGATCTTTATTTCCTGCTTTTTCAACTTCAGCTGCTGTGCGAGGCACAGCTATGGTGGAAAAGCAGGAACAAAATGTTGTTTCAAACGTTGCTGACGAAGGTTTACAGGCGCCAGCGCAGCATGCAGGGAAGCACATCGTAAATCACCAAACATCATAAAACATCGTAAATCACTAGGAACCTGTAGTTAACCCTGTCGGATCCCACCCTTGGTGGTGCTCTTGCACATCTCTAAGTGCGGCAAGTGCCATGATGAAATCAGTGGAACCGAGCTTAGACGAGCGTTAAGAATCGCCCCTCTTCTGTTTCCGTGGCCCCTTCCCGTCTCTTCTACTTGCCTTGGTCCAACCCTTAAAAGCTGGCACGGTGTCATCAAATCCATTGCACGATCCTTGCCCTCGGACCCTTGTCGACATCTCCGGGTAGCCCAGTCTGATGGGCTACATAGTGCTGTGATGTCATGCCGTCTCTGATGCGATTCCGGGTAGACGACAGCCATCCTGGGTCTTCATCCAGAAAGGAAAAACTGGGCTAACCAAGAGGGGGTGTTAAGAGCAGGGACGCTCGGTGCGCTCCCTTGCCCTTTTGATCATTTAGGATTCTTGGAGATATTCCCACCCCTGTCAAAGTTCACTCTTACTTCACTTGCTTTACTGGGAAAACATTTCCAATGCTGAGCGCCTTGGGTTGTGATCCAAAAATGGTAAGCCGCCCTGAGTCTCCGGAGAAGGGCGGCATATAAATATGAATTTTTTTAAAAAAAATTGGGGGGTGGGGCTGCCTAAGTAGTCAACCTGCAAAAGGATGACTTTCTAGCACTTCTGCTGGTTCTGTTAGAAAGAGCTTTGCTCAAGCCATCCTTTGGAGAACGTGATTCACGAACAGCCGCTGTTTCCTTCATGTCGGTCTATTTGCTTTTAGTGCAAACCCTTTTTTTTCCCCTGAGTATTTTGTTTCCCCTTGACCAACCTTGATGGGGGAGAACAGAAGGCGGGCTCTGAAAGTTGGCAGGGTCAAGACAGAGTGTAAAAATTGAGTCGTTGGACGGAGCTTTCTTCCTCCAGACCACAAGGGGCATGTGAGTGGATTGAAGCCGCAGGGACGTGCCCTTGCTAAAAATATAAACTCGGTTTGAGACCAGTTCCAGGTGGTTTTGGGAGATTTGGGGGGTGGTTTTGTTAATGTCCCTCCAACCTAACCTGGGATAAGCAGTAATTTGGTGAAGGTGAGGTTCCAGGATGCCCAGCCTCCTTTTAGGGTGTTAGGCTCGCTTGTGGCGACCTGATCTTTCTCCCTCGTTTGCTCCTTGGGATAGGACAGGGGTCGGCAACCTTAAACACTCAAAAGAGCCACAGAGGTCCTAACAGGAAGCCCCCCCGTTCAATTCTGGAGCTGACCGGAAGTCCGGTTCCCCCACCATAGAGTCTCCTCCTAGCATGGCGTCCTTTTTCCTCCACCTGTCCTAACCAAAAGCCTTACCAATTGTGGAGCCGACAGGCAACCGGGAGCCACAACAGAAGGATGAAAGAGCCACATGCGGCTCCAGAGCCACAGGTTGCTGACCCTTGGGATAGGAGGTGGACCTTTAAAGGTGCTACTTGAGTTGTCAGCCAAAGAACTTCCTGAGATCCAAAAAACCAACCCTTCCATAAGTGTTCTCCTTCACCCTTCAGACCCCTGCAAGCGAGAGAGAGCAACTCAAGGTTTGGTCTTCATCCTCTCAGGACCTCCCTTTCCTTGGTCTCCTCAAATTGCAGCCCTCCTTACACCTTAAAAAAAAAAACCGACCGGTCCATTAAAATCCACAGGCCCCTTATAGTCTTCCCGTTGATTACTTTGCTCCCTGATGTTTTTGCTCTTTTCTAAAAATGTTAAATGTTACGGGCGTTGGGGGTTTTTTTTCCCACCCACCCCTCCTATATTCTGCTTCTGGAAGAAATTGGGGTGGGAGCTGCAAGGGGAGGCACCTGTACCCGTAACCCCATTGTGACAGAACCAGCAGAAGTTGGGCCTGGGGCTTCTGGGGCAGCTGGAAAGAACCCCAAGGGAGTAAAGGACCCTCCCTCACAAGTCAAGTGTGCGCTACTGTTTTTCAAGCCCGGGTTGGTTGCAGACCACAGAACCGCTTAACTTGCCCCCCCCTCCCTCCCTCCCCCCCCGAGAAAACGTGGTTTGGCTCCTCCTTCCTTCTCCACCCACCGTTGGAAATTTCGATCACCAGCCCCCCCCGAGTCTTCTATACATCATTGTTCTGCTTATAAATGTGTTACTGAGTGTTGAGAATATTTTTGTTTTTCCCCCCCTTAATTATAATTGTAATTGGCTTTTTCCCCTTTTTTTCTCTTATTATTTTTCTTGTTCTCTCCCTCCCACCCCACTTCCCCGATGGTCTTTTCTTCCTTGTTTGGCTTTGCTCTGTGGTTGCATGCCTCCTCCTGGTGTCCTCCCTCCATGACGTCACCATGGCTTGTTGCTGTGACTCCCGACACGCCCCCCACTGCGGTCCATAAACGCTCCACCCTCCTGTTTTGTTGCTTCCACCGAAAAGTTCCCATGATGCACGGTGCTACGCCCACCACTGTTTCCGCAGCAACTACACCCGCCACCAGCGTTCCTTTCGCTGCAACAGCCAATCAGGTTTGCCCCCCTTTCGATAGCTTTTTTTTTTTGTGGGGGGGGGGGTCGGAGGGGCCATGTGCCGCACTGGGGGGGGGGGCAGGTGGGGCGTCTTGCCAGGGGTCACAGAGAGGTGGGGACGGCGAGGGTGCTGGCCAAACCCAGCTCAGTTGGGGGGTCTGTTCATCCGGATGCCCCCGTTGAGGCCGCTGGGCCGGCCTGGAAACCCTCCACCGACCGGCGTGCAGGGTTAGGGTTGGTGAACATTCACGAGGGCACCGTCCTGGCAGACGAGGGGTGTGCTGGGTTCCCCAAACCTTCCTGCACCCCCACTCTTCTCTCTAGGAGCCTTGAAGGGGAGGCCTGTGCCCCATGAAGAAGGACGGATCCTCTGCCCTGGGGCTACAGGCCTTCTTCATGGCGGTGGGTGGGGTCAGTTTTGAAGCAAGGGAGCGGGAAGTGCCAGGGATCCAGAAGCCTCACCCTTCCACGCCAGCCTTCCCCTCCAGGTGTGCTGGGGCAGCAGCTCCCAGACCCGGCAGCTGTTCAGCCCATTTGGGGGACCCTGCTTTGTAATTGGGGGGGGGGCTCAAGTTTGAGGAGGAGGAGAGATTCCTGCCAGCTCATCCGTTGAGGCTGGAGTCCCTCCCTCCTTCCCCACCTCAGAAGAAGGAAATGGAGTCCAAGCATGGCTCACAGGAGGAAAGAGGACAGCTCTGCCCCTAACCCCCAATTCATATCTTTTTTTTAAATGCAGCGGGCTCCTTCCAGCCGGTTGCTCTGCTCTTGGGAGGCAGGTCTTGCAGTTGAAGGTGGGGGGGGGGCTCCTTCCAGGCCTTTGCTGGGACAGGGAACCTAATTAACCCCCCACCCCACCCCTATAAGAATTCACCTGAAAGAGACAAGATGCCAAGCGCCATGCAAAATATATTGATGAGGAAAGATCAGCCCACAACCCATAACCAGCTTTCCCAGGGTTGGGGTGGGGGTTGTGTTAAGTGCCCCCCCCGGCAGGCAGTGTGCCAAACCTTGTTGCTATGATAGAATGTCTTAGTGGAAGTGAAAGGGAACAAGGGCTAAATCCGTGAAATCTCCCCGGTGTGTTTTCAACTCATTTAAATTACACTTTGAGATGAGGCCCTCACCCCCACCCCACCCCACCCCACCCCACCCCCAGCTCTGGTTGTGCTGTGGAGCTGTGAGCAAAGCTCTCTAATCTTTCCTGGGGAGGGAGGGAGGAACTGAGCACCAGGGCAGAGGGAAGGGCCTGAAATGGTGGCGGCTTCTGTACTGAATATTCCTGAAACCACCTGATGGCTCCCTTGGCACCATCAATGCTGTGTGGGCAGGGCCGGGTTCCTCAGCTTCAGCCCCTCAAGGCGGGGAAGACCTCAACTCCCAGAATTCCATGGCCGGCTGGTGAATTCTGGGAGATGAAGTCCCCCCACACACACACATCTTCAAAGTTGAGAAACCGTGCGTTCAAGGGGAGCTTCCTTCAAGGGTGGGGGTTGGGTGTCCCCCCCCTCTTTCCCAACCCTCTAAAGGCAGCCGCTTGCGCGTGAATCCTTGAGGGCAGAGCGACATCACACGCATGAAGATGTCCCAGGTGTAGTTGCAAATGAGAGGATTGGCACTGTGACCCTAACACCCCCTCCACCCGGGGTTGCATACCTCCCCTGTGCCCCCCGTGCAACCCGCCTTAGGATTTCTGATGGGAATGGGAAACTTGGCGGCCGAGCGTTAACACCCCCCGTCCCCTGGGCACGTTTTGATGCCCTTCCTTTCCTCTTCGTTTTACTGCAGATCTCCCAGTTATCAGTCGATGAGCTGAACAGCAGCATGTTTGTGTCCCAGATGTAGAAGCCACACCACAGTAAGTTATGCTCCAGCGGTGTCGGCATGACTTCTCTTGCCCACCTTTGCCAAAGGGTCTCCGTTGTCACTTTCTTCTTTTCTCCTCTCTTTCCCCAGCGTCCTGTTGGCATCATGGAGCAAGAACAATGGCACCCCCTGTGCGTCTTGTTTCCCCTCCCCTCCTGGCGGGAAGCTGAAGTGGGGTCTCTCTGCTTTCTGCCCCCTGTCCCTTCTCTCCGGCATCGGCAGTAAGCCTACGGCGACATCCATGTTAACCAAAAACTGATCTGTGGGAATGTCAAAACATTTTTTTTTAAAAAGCACTCTATATATATATATATATATATACACACAAAAGCACTATATATATATATATATATATATATATATATATATATATATATGTACACACACACACACAAAGAAAAGATTGAGAAAGCAGTGCTCTGTTATATGAGACATAGAAGTAGAGAACTATAAAATAGACTTTTATAATACCTTACTTTAACACACTTTTTTAAAAGTGGGTTTTTTGGTTTTTTGGTTTTTTTTCTTCTGTCTACCATCAAGGCAAAAAGTGCTCTTGCACAGTGGACTTAACTAGGTTAATTGTTCTATCGTCAATGGATAAATGTTCGTCTGTTTTTCAAAGTGTTATCTTAATGTTTTGTTTACATCCTAGTCTTATATTGACTTTATTTGGAGAGACAAAAAAAAAAGTTGTACGTCATTATCAAGTATATTCCGCACCGTTTGTTTCACCATCATGATATCTTAGCATTTTCATAGATGACCATTGTTATCAATTTCTCTTTCCCTCCCCCGTTTTGAAACGATATGCTATAAAGGTTACAACAGGAAACAGGGAGGCCTTGCTTTAAAAAACAGAAAGTAAACAGAAAATCTGAAGATATTCAGACCGGTTGTAGGTGATTTCTGATCAATTTCTGATTAGGTTGATTTCTAAAGATTGCAAGTAATGCAAAACAAAAAAACCTCCCATTTGTCCAAAAACACAGGCCAGAAAGTAAAATGGACCAGGGACTAAATGCTGAAACATTTTCACTGGAGGGCAGGAAGTATTGGCAAGAGAAAGAATATTTCAGTTTTCAGTTACTATTTTTTGCAGTATGTGGCCCTCGACTTCTCAATCCTTTGGTGACCAGGTTTTAAAGAAATCATGTTGAAGAAGATTGATTCTTTAAAAAAAAGGGGGGGGGGCTTGCTTTTCTACCCTCAAAATCAAAGTTAATCTGTAATATATACAGAATAAAAAGAGAAACATCCTTTCAAAACATGCATAACCCAACCCCGTATCTTAGATCAGATAAGTAGCGCCAAACAGATGCCTCAGTTCTCCATTAGCTTCTTCTCTTGCCAATAATAACATTAATTAATTAAAGGGCACTTAGAAAACCTACGCATGGACAGCGTTTCCATCTGTCAATTGCCAAAGGCCGTGTTGCTTGGAACCACCTGTGTATTGCACCAATACATTACCACATCCCAGGTCCTTGGGAAGATCTGGGTGGGTATGAAGCTAAAGAGCTGGCAGCTGGATTTCACATCGCTGTGTATATAATAATAATTTCCTGGTCTCCAATCATGTAGAGAAACAAAACAAGTCTTAACAGCTTTCCCAGAAATTTTCGTATTTTTTTTTCTTCCTTCAAATAATTTAACACTTTCCTGTCCGTAAGCCACTAATTTACAATTTAGGATTTAGGGCCAGCAGGTAATTCTGGATGCATTAGCCCTCTGAGCTTGCCCGTTTTAATTCGGTGAGTTTGGCATCTCTGTACAAATTGCTGGGTGAAGAACCAGCTGGTGCTCAGTTCTGAAATACAAGAGTCTGTGGCCGTTTTTACTTTTGGGGGGGTCAGTCAGAAGTGTCCAACCTTGGCCACTTTAAGACCCGTGGGCTTCAATTCCCAGAATTCTCCAGCTCTCCCAGGCTGAGGGATTCTGGGAGTTGAAGTCCACAGGTTGGACACCCCTGGTGTAAGTTGAGATACGCCTTTCCAAAATTGGAACCCCATAAAATCCAGAAACAAGGACATCTTGGATGACACCCCTGATTGATGGAAACCAGCCTCTGGAGAACTAAGCCCTCTGGTGCTACTTCGAAGGCCTACTGAAATATTCATCCAGCCCCTTAAATTTGGCACCCTGGCCCGTCTGAATGTCCTTCGGGTTGCAGACTTCCTGTTTCCTGGCTTCGTAACCGAGTTAATGGAGAAAAACAGGATTTGAATACTCCTTAGGTGCAGACAGTTGTATATTTTGAAGATGGTGGTGGCGATGATGATGATGATGATGATATGGGATTTGCACAACCTGTGGCAGTGCCTCTACAGAAAACATCCCTGATCTCTAGTTGGGAAGATATAGACACATTCACACACACTCACGCATTTGTGTACAAAGGCCGGTGTTAGCTTTACACTCTTCAAGCGAGGAGGCAGAGAATCCGTCGTTCAGTGCGATGGAGAGTTGTGTAATCTGGTCACTTCGATGTAACTGGCTCTCTCCGCTTTTCTCTGAAGGATGTTGAGAAGCAAAAATACAGAGAGAGAGAATTCTTGTGAAGATGTGCACGGAATGTAAGCCTAACACGTTTTCCACAGCATTCAGTTTCACAGCTTTTAAAAGTGCTCAGAAGAGAAGAACGTCAGGGGTGCAATCTCTTTGTCTTTCTTTTTTCCTCCCTTAGGAAAAAAGAGAAGTAGGAAAATTTGACTCCTGGCTGTCTTGATCAAAGTGTCCTGTAACCTGTTCAGAAAAGTTGCGCTCCTGCAACAGACATTGAAACGGATCATACTACCACACACATGCACGCACACACACACACACACTATATATATATGGAGATCCAGTGATAGGTGTGTCAGGGTAACTTTTCTAGGTGCCACAAGAATTTTTTTTTCTTGTTTTTTAATATCAACTTTTGCAAATTTAGTGTTCCTTTGTAAGAGAGAGGTGGGGAAAAAAAGTTTTGAGGAAGAAAAACGAAAAAACAAAAAAAAAAAGGCAAAAAAGCAAAGCTTGAAGCTTTGGAAACTTCACCAAATTTTAACCCGAGGGTGGGACTAGAAATGCCATTTGTGAGGGTAGCACTATTAAAAGATTGTTTGTGCAATGACTTCTTTATTCAAGAAAGAAAGAAAAAAAAACCACAGTCGGCAGACTATAAATTCCTTAGGAGCTGCATTCTGTCTACAAAGTCGCTGAGCTATTTGGTGACTCTAAATCAGATCTCCCGAACCCGGATTCAGGTGTGAACTTGATTCCAGAGATTTTCTATAAAGATTGTTCAAATCTGTGTGTGAGTTTTAAAAAAAACAACAAAAAAAAACTGGCGCAGGTGGATCGAAGCCTGTGTGTTCCTTTTTTAATTTTTATTTTAATTTATCCAAAGTTCTTTGTCTCAAAAGTATGCATGTGGTTATCGATTGGTGTACGTGTGCCCATTTTCTCTCAGCCTTATGCAATTAATATGCAAGAGATGCAGAAACTTGAATAAAACGGGTCATTGCAGAGGGAAAACGGAAACGCTGATTGGTCGTTTTTGAGGGGGGAAATTTGTTAGCCATTCCATGAAAGGAAGGAAGGAAGGAAGGAAAAAAGAAAAGGAAAAGATGTGTTCCTAAACCTTGAACATAACATGCACAAAAACAGAGAGGGTTTTAGAAGTCGGTGGATCTGTAAAATTACGATTCTTATCTTAAAAAGTACAGTGTTCTGATGGATTAGATTATTTTTTTCATAATCAACCCCGTTCGGTTTGTTTGTTTTTTACAAAAATTATTTAGCATAAAGGGATTTTTTTTTTTTTGGTAAAGTGGTGTAATTTTTGCAATACTGTGTAAAATTCTCTCCCCACTGCCCAGTTCCCAGAGCCAGCCTACCCCAGGATAGTGTTCTGCCCTTGGGGAAAGTCTTGCTAAGCAGTTTCAGCTCCTTGCAAGAGAGATCTCTTGGAGTCTTGGCTTGGCCAAGGGGGCTCCGGATTCCTGCCACCCTCTTTATTTTCCAGTCTTGCTAGTCAATGACTTCTGAATGACTAGAATGACTTCTGAGCAGCGTTTACTTGGAGAGTAAACAGCTGTTGTCTTGAGCAAGATATTTGAGCCATGATGTTTTTCTCGTAGAGTTAGGCATGGAGTGGTGGGACAGGAGTACATCGGAGCTCATTATTGCTAGGGAGGGTAGAAAACCTTAGAAATCAGCTTTATTTCCTCTTTTGAAGGGGTTTTGCAGAGAAGCCATGCCCATGCGAAGGCTGGGGATTTTGGTGCGATCCTATGCATGCTTACTCCCCCAAAAAATCTCAGCCTTTCCCTGGCACGCTCTGCTCCCCTAGTTTTAAGGCTGCAGGCTTGCAATCCTGGCTTGTCAAAGTGACCCTTTTTACCCACTAGATCAGAGGTCTCCAAACCTGGGAGCTTTTAAGACTTGTGGACTTCAACTCCCAGAATTCCCCAGCCAACATAGCGTAGCCAGTTGGGAGTTGAAGTCCACAAATCTTAATGTTGCCAAGGTTGGAGACCCCCTGCACTAGATCGATAGAGAAACAGAGTGATATATGTTAAATGTTGGGAAGTCTCACCGATGGGCAAAAGGCAGGCTGGCCTCCTGTTGATCTCAAACCAACTACTTAATACAGCAGCGGTCTCTGGGACGCGTTAATACACAGAAGTTTTTAAAACTGGAGTTTCTTCCCTTCTTCTTCCCCCTTTCTTTTTTCTTTTTTAAATCCGTAATACATTTCACTGACAACTAAAAAAAAAAAAGTGAAATATATGAGGAAAAGTCTTAAATTTCCCCTTCCTTCTGAAAGGTTGTACCGAAATTATTTTTACCACGTTGCCTGATCAGGCCTTAGAATATATTGTATGTTTAAGACTGTAGTAATTTTTTTAAGGAAAAGATACCTATTATTAGTTGATAGCCTAAAAATAATTGTAAATAGAATTTAAAAGGCGTTGTTAATAGGCTACAACAAGTTAATTCATGTTGCATTACTTTCCATTTATTGTTCGTTTTAACAGATTTTATTATTGCTTTCATATATATATTTATATATGCACACATATGTGCATGTATACATATATAAATATATAATCTTTAGTAACTAATGAATTTAATTTTTGAAGGAGAGTTAGAGAATGTTAAGATTTTTAAATACATGTATTCAACTCTTTTAGTTATGTTCTAAAAACAACAACACTGAAGCGCATGCCAAGATAATAGAAAACAAAAATACAGTCCATAATTAGTTTGTATAGTTTACAGTTTAAGAACAAACGGAAGAATTAACTTTGTATGTAACTCCTTACAATGATAGATTCATTGTTAACTAATTATAATTAAGTTGTTGTTGCTATGGCAACAAAACTACAACATGGCTACCTTTGTATACATTATTTGTGAAATTTTCACATGTAAATTAAAAAAAAAGTAATGTGTAACAGTATGGGTTTGTTTAAGGTACAGTTCAATACTGTTGGAGAAATATATGACTGAATATTTTTAAAATCCCAAAGTCCCATGTGAACGCTGGATTTGTGTCTTTGATGTCACTTTTTCAGTCAAAAGTTTACAACACATGGATTTAGAGTCAGGTTTTATAGCTTGTAGAAATTGTTGTGTGGGTTGGGTTATTCCACAGTATTTTTGTCCTGGTGATAGAAATTAGAGAAAGGGTTGCCACACTTTAGTGTTCAAAATAGTAGGTATTTTGAAAAACAGAATAACGAATTTGGTCAACAGATTCCCAGGAAGGTCCAAACAAAATCGAGGGAACGTAGTATTCTGCAAAATGGAGACTTTGCTTTCAGTTGGACTTGATATCGTTATCTCTGCATTGAATTTTGCAGCCGTTGCCTTTTTCGGTCCCTTTGTGAGGGATTTCCCTAATGAGAAACCAACTGATTTTCCCACCCTCGACATTTTAAAAACCATCTGTCTAAAAAAAATCATGTTCTCTAAGCCCATGAAATAATGATGTCCAAATTAGGACCAGGAAAGAAAGACAAATCTATATTTTTATTTATAAGTAGAAAAAGGAAAAGTAAAATATGTATGAGACATAACACCACACACACACACACCTAAAAAATACTGTGGAATAACTCTGTGACAGTGTTGAAGAAACCAATATGCTGCAGTTAAACTGATTCAGTTGGTGTACGAATGTGTGAGAGACGTTTTTTGCACTTATGTACATAGTCCACGAAAGAAATCCTTGGAACTTATTTTGAATATATTAAAAAAAAAAGGTCTGTAATAATACAAGGTAAAGTTTGTAAAAGAGATTACTAAGGCTTTGAAAAGGAAGAGATTTTTTTGCTATAAAACTTATCTGAACGCATGAAGTTGCTTTGCTGTTCTGCAAGCTTTGTAGTTTGCCATATAGTTTGTCATACAGCGGACTGGTCACTTCAACCTGCAGCTCAGAAGAAAAACTCCATCTGGGAAACACATACTTGGCTTCCAAGTCAGGGTCACCTGCAAAGGTTCTTCTAGCCACCCCTTTGGGCCTTCCGAGAGAAGAGCCTGCTCCAAAGGGGAGCCCCTTCACCCTTGGTTCATTCCGGGCTAGATTTGGAAATGCCAGAACTGGATCTCTATCCATGCTGCCTCGCCTGCTTCACCCTTAAATCTAAATTGTGAGCCTGCCCCGGTCCAGTAGGGTCATGCTGGCTGAGGGATTCTGGGAGTTGGAAGTCCACAAAGTCTTAATAGTTGCCAAATTTGGAGACCCCTGGCCTAGAGAGTAGAGGTTCTCCTTCTAACCAATGAGGTCCTGAGAATGGCTTTGCACAGAGTATGGAGGTGAGGGAGTTGAACCCAAAAGCCAGGTCCAGTTTTGAAGACAAGGGAACCTGTGCGTGGGCTTCTCACGATCTTTGAATAGAATAGAATCACAGAGTTGGAAGGTCTTCTAGTCCAAGCCCCTGCCTAGGCAGGAAACCCTACACCAGACAAATGGTTATCCAACATCTTCTTAAAAACTTCCAGTGTTGGAGCATTTACAACTTCTGGAGGCAAGTTGTTGCACTGGTTAATTGTTCTCACTGTCAGGAAATTTCTCCTTAGTTCTAAGTTGCTTCAGAGATCGATGCCACAAGAAAATGTACATTTTTTTCCCTATCTGCATGTGTACCGTGTTATCCGGAAACATGTGCAGATGAGAATGAACTGTGAGCTCAGATGCACGGGCTAGCCAAAAATAGATAGATGACAATGGACTTAACCCAGTTTTAAAATGAAAAAGTGCTCCAAACTAGGGATTGGAGAGAGGAAGAGAGAGAAAGTTAAATCTTGGTCAAGCTGAGATGAGTTAAGGCTTTGTGTGTGAGTTGGGCGGCTATAGAACCTAGTTTAATAAATGATAAAATAGATAAACGTGCCATTGAGCCCTCACTGCCAACACCCAATATTAACCTCGGCACCAGGCTTTAAAAGTTCAAGAAACTTTGGCCAACCTCACGTCCTCCAGTTGGGTTGACTGTCAACATTCAGAAGCAGAAGCTGGGCTGGTTGGGGAGTAACGTAGAAGAGCTGAAGTGCCACCTAGTCAAAGGAGGATGAGCGTCTCCTTAAGGCCTCTTCCCCCAGCCAAAGGCCCATCTGAAGGTCCCTGGGTTGGGGAAAGAGGTCTTTTCGGGGGGTGGGTGTCCTTTGATTGTAGGGGGGGGGAGAAGCTTGTCTCTTGTAGCCCCCTCCTCCCAGCCAGCCCAGGAAACCTTTGCTGGTGACCCTCGTAGCCCCGTGTCCTACAATTGGAAGCTTCATGCCTTCCAGAGAAGGCCATTGGAAACGCAAAACAATCCCCCAAACCGCCAACCGATAGTAAGGATTGAAATGTCAAACAAACAAAAAAAAGTGGTCTTTTTTCCAAACACACAACAGAGGGAAATCACCTGACGTAGAATTTACATGGTTTCAGATCTTTGTTACTGTACACAGATGCTATTTGATAGTTGTGGAAGCCAAATGATTTTGTTGCCATGGCTCTTGGTATCCAAACAGCTGAGGGGACGACAACTTCTCTCTTGTCTTAACACAGGGAGGGGATTTCTGTCCAATTGGGCTTCGTTTTACAGCCACCGGGACCAAAAGTAAAACCTTCCAAAATTCAGAATGCCAAAATGACCTGTTATTGTGGGTGAGGGTGGTTGGTTTTTTTTTTTTCTTTTTAAGGAAGGCAAGATTTTAGTGCAGAAATGTGAATTCTGCTACAAAGAAATCCATGATCAACGGCAGAATTTTTTTTTAAAGCCAGAAAACCTCAATCTTTATCCAGGTTTCAAATGCTTAATTCAGACTTTTGCACGAAATCAAGAAGGGGAAGGGGGTCGATCCTAAAGTCTAATTTTGTAATTATTTGGATTGATTTGACTTGGGTCTCCCCCCCCCAAAAAATTTTTTTTGAAAAATTGACAATTAAAAAAAAAAGCTAAAATGATTGAGTGAAAAATACAATCTTTTGCAAGGGACTAAAAATCAGTTGATCCGCTTTCAGTCTGGTTCCATCATGATGCAAATCCAGATTAGTTCCAGTCTGTTAAATTCAAGGCCAACAAGAAGAGATCATTCCCTCAGTTGTTATGGACAGAATATATGCTTTGATGTTTTTATTTTTTTTTCCTTTTTGCCACATTTATATTGCTAGAGTGCTTGTTTGTGCTTTCTAGAAACTTGCATAATGCAACTCATTTTACTATGTTACTTCTATATTGTTATTGTTTATTTTCCTCCCCGGATCTTTTAATAAAGTGTATAAAATTCTCTCTGTATGTTTTTTATGAACCTATATCAACACATTTAATAAATAGGACTTTACTTTTTAAGTGTCTGGTTGATTAGTCACAACCTCGAAATGGCTGTTCCATCGTTTCATATTGTGGAAAGTTTTTTTTTAAAGGAAAGATTAATGCTGTTTGGCGATTGCCATGTAAATAAAATAGGACAGCTAAGCTCCATTACTCTTCTCTATATGAAGGGAAGAAAAAACAGGTTTATTATTCAGTGCTTTGGCTTTTAAGCTGATACATTTTTTTTCTAAATTTTAACTGGTTTCTTTATTATTGATGGGTTTTTTCCCATTTTAATTGTATAAATGGAAAAAGGAAAGAATTTGGAGCATATTAAATTTCAGTAGAATGTGACAGCAAAGAGATATCCATCTGCCAAAAGGAAAACTCTCCCCTGTTATCCTTCACGTACAAATTAGATTTTGAGACAGTGATATTACTACGTTTCCTTCTTTATGTGCAAAGCCTTCTCCTGAGTAAAATCTTCCAATCAAGTTAATTGGCCTGCTCTAACCGCCCACTTCTAAACCTTTTTTTTTTTTTGCTAAAAAGACGCTGTAACCATATTGCACATCGAACAAAACAGAAGGTCACGGTGTAGATATGACTTGACTCATAACCCAGCGTTTCTCTCCAGAAGATTTCCATCGAGAAATATTACAAAGTCCTAGTGAGAGCTTTCATTGAGGAAAACCAAGACAAATAACAACATAATGCATCCAAGTAAATAGAGCAAGAAAAGAAGGATAAAGTGACGCTAGAAGAATAAATGCTTGGAACTGTTGACAGAAATATACTGCGTATTTTGGAAAGTCTGTCTGCAGGCTCAGATTGAAACCTGCCCTAGAATCTTTACATTTTTTGTTCTGATTTTGTTTTAATTTTTCAACCGAAGCATCTGCAGGACTTTGGAAATAGTGCAGGATCAGCTCCTGCAGCATAATGGTGTCTGGCTCCAATTTCTGAATTGTGCAACCAGAAAGTTACTGCACCAATGGTTCCAGAAAAAATACTTCCACTGCTGGCATTTTCCTCCTAACAATCTGAAAAGAGCAGCAGACAAAATGCACCGTCATCTAGTTTCCTCTTCGGGGTGGGTGAAAAGCTTCCCATTAATTGATCCTGTTCTGCAGAACTCTCCTTGGAGATGAATCGGGCAAATGCAGGCTAAAATCTTAACCCCAAGATTGAATTAAAATGCCGAAGTGCATCACTGCACTCCTTTATTCGTACCTGGTAACTATGCTGGCTCTTGGTCGAACAGAGGGAGAGGCCCCAGAGAAAACAGGATTATTGGATCTTAAGAGGAGGTTGCTGGAGATGGGAAGGAGATTTAAGTTTCTAATTGCTTGACAGTACCAGAAAATAATGCAGTGCTAATTGGGATTTTTGAGAGTTTCACACCTGTAAAGGGAGGATCTACACTGGCTGCCCTACTTCCTATCTTCATCCCTGGTGGCCAGTTCCAAAGTTCTGTAGAAGTTACCCCACCATAGGGCTGCTAGGGAAGGATTGCTGGTCTCCTTTCTTGCACTGGACCATGACTGGAAAATGGAAGGAGTATAGGAGAAAGAACAGACCAAGCCAACTTTGCCAGGGTGACTTCTGCCCACCCTAATTTGCCTTGGCAGGGGAATGTTTTTGCTCAGGGTTGGTGGGACTGTCTGTCCTAGAGTCACAAATTGCAACCTATTTTTGAACCTCTTGAAATCTTGCATGGCCCAGTCTGTCTGCAAGGGTCGCTAACACGATGCCCCTTGGCACAGCTGCTTGGAGTTGTCAAGAGACTTTGGACCCAGCCTTATCCTTAAGGTGGGAGAAGGGCCGCCATTGTTCACGCCAAACAAAATCCTAATTCTTGGGTTGCAGTGGGGTGGAATTGTTGCTTGATTTCACATGCACATCAATATCTCTCCTTTCAGAGACAGTCATTGGTTGATCGGATTTGGGCCAACCGGTGGCTGAATCAAACCATGTTCGAACCCAGGGCCAGAGGCTCTGCCATGGCACATCTGTGAGGATTGACCCTTGGAAATGAGGTCGATCGGAGTTTATCTGTTTCTGTTTTGGGGCTGGCCACTAACCATCCCTTCTCTGCCAGCAGGGCTCAGTTACAAGAAATCCTATAAGCTTCCTGCATTTGTGCGTTATTTAAACTCTCCGCTGTGTCAGGATTTGGCAGGTCACAACATGGAAGGTGTCGTTTTCGATTAAGGTGGCCTCCAAGGGAGGGAACTGGACAGCAGCTGCCAGGGAAGAAAACAGGCCAGTGTAATACAACCTCAAGTCCTCGGCCATACTCGAAAGGGTTGGAGGGAAAGTCTTGCAAAATCAGCTGGGTCAGGAAACCTCCCCATGTCATTCTCCAGGGAGGGGTCCTTTCTGAGCAAAACTTGCCCCCTTTTTAGGCTCCCAGAGTGGGATCTGCAGGAAAGAAGCACTCATGTGCAATGCCCTCAACCAGAGAGGCCCCTGGAGTGAATTTCTTCTTTTTGCAGGATGGAAGAGGGAAATGATTAAAAATAGTGAGAGCAATTCTTTTGCTAAGGAAAGCCGAGAAGCAGCTGGTTTAGCATGATTCAGGTACGAAGAAGGATTTTGCAGCTGCATCTCTCTCGTAAACTTGTTCTGCCTGTTTGGTGGCTTTTCCACTTTCGGTGATCTGCAAACCCAGCCTGCTTAGCTTAGGGTTCCCTGGGATGAAGATACGTAGTAGAAAATACATCCGATCGATACCGTAACTACGTGGTTAAATGTAATTGTGGGAACCCAGCTCTAGAGTGCCCCTAATAAAGAGCAAGTCACCTGAAATTTGAACATAATTCAATCTAGAAATCAGCCCATGTGGCTGCTGGGATTAGGACTCGCGTCAAATAGTGGCCCAATTCAATTTAAACTGCATTCTAAACCCAATTTGCTTTAGTCTTGGCTGATTCATCCTGCCCAGTAGAAGAGCCTCTTGGAGAAAACCGTTCTCTTCCCTCAGCAGAGAAGTTCCTCTCCGCCTGCGAGCTGAGCGGGTGACACTGCTCTGAGTAATGCCAGCCGCTCCCTGCTAAAAATGGACTCATCCACGCCCTGTGACTCTCTGCCAGCCAGCCATTCTCTTTTGACAAGCTGATGGATGATGCGTTTGCAAAGGGAGGAGGGGTGTGTGTGTGTGTGTGTGTGTGTTTGCAGCTGCACTTTGCACAGCGGTACCCTGAAAAAAAAAAAAGCCTGGTTGTTTTCTGTCCAACAGGGGGGCGGAGGTTGGAGACAAACAATGCATGACCCCTAACACACCCGCATTAGGTCACCGGCTTCCAAAATTAACTCCCAAGCCTGTGCTGGGGTTCTGCAGGGCAGCCTGTAGCCCTCGTCTGCTTCACTGCTTTGCTTGCATAGCTAAGTGGTCATTAAGAGGGTGAACTGAAGTGACCCCCCACAATCTGTTGGCATAACCTTTCCTCTCTTTCCTCCTCCCCCTCCAGCTTTGCTGGTCACTCATTCATGCTTGCGTCAGGGCTAAAATTACACGATAAGCTTGTCCAGATGGGATTCTGGACACCATTTCCTCCTGGAAGCTTATTTTTCTCCTCCCGTGAATGTTCTCGCTGTACATGCCACACGCTCCGTTGTTGTGGCTGTTGGACGGAACAATATTTTGGCCAAGGGGCCCCTCTGCAGGAGTTTAGCCAAGGGACCGAGTCCCCGTAAGGGGGAAAAACCAGGCATGATTTGAGTTATCCAGCTACTAAGAAAGGCACCCTGGGTGTTCGTGCAGAACAACGCGCTCTTAATTTCACTGCTGTTAAATGAAGCAGTGATTCTCTTGCTTTGCTTCCCTGTTGCTACTGGAACTCTTGTGCCTTTTGCAAATGTATTTATAACACACACTTGTGCCATTTCTACTTTGGCCTCTTCCTTTGAAGACAAATACTCGGTAGCATTCAATGAGCCCCATCAATGATGTTAACAGTAATAAGCTTATTGCAGTAACTTACGAAGACCTCTACGGTCCAGTTCTGCCTAAAGCAGTTTTTAAGTATTATTTCAGAGGGTGCGTGTGAGAAAGCAGAGTCTTTTCTTCTCACCAAGTAACAAAAGAGCTTTAAATGTGCCCTTAAAAGCAAAGCTGAGGACCCAAACAATGGAGAGAGAAAAAAGGAGTCACATATTTTCAGAAATCCCCCAGTTTAACAAGGAATCTGGTCAGAGTCATTTAAGGTCGTGATGGCAGCAGGTCTTTAGGCCAGGATGCTCAGGAGGAAACAGTAAGAAGCAGGAGTGCCGGATATGTTTATTGTCATGACCATTTAAAAAAAAGGGGGGGAGCAGAATAAACGTAATAATACAGCTTATAGCAGGCCAGCTGGAAGGGTGGGGCAAAGCAGAGAAACACAGGCAGGGAACAGGATTAAATGGATTTTCAGGAGCAGCAGCTCTCGGTCCATTGTTGTGGTTGTTTTAAAGCCCTCCGAGGGACACCACAATCCCAGGATGTGCTGCTGCCTTGTGTGTGTGTGTGTGTGTGTAGAGGGCATTGGAGAACCACTGAGGCGCCCTTCATCCCCCATATGGTGTATTGCAGAGCGGTCCAGCCACTGGATGTTCAGCCGGACTCGGTTTCCCTCCCCGGAAGATGTGTCGTGTTTCGGCCTCTTGGAAAGGGCAGCAAAGGACCAGCGATGCCCAGGAAGAGAAAGGGGAGACTCCATGCAACGGCCAGGCTCCACTGTCGCTGTGGGGAGGAAAAACTAGGAAAGGCTTTTGGGTGTAATAGTCTCCCATCCCAGGGATGCCACCGCTCAGCCTTCCAGCATTCCTCCTGCATTTTATTTTATCTCAGTTCATATCTTTATTTTATTTTATTTTGCCCACTGCCCTTCCTGGGCCTGCGAGGATCTCTTCCCCCGCCAGGGCGCCGCTTCTCCTCAGACGGGCCGCCCGCAGATGACAGACTGGGCTCAGCTGAGAGCGGCTCTTCCGCCTCGTGTTACACTTTTTAGCTTCCCTTCCGACCGTTTTCCCCCTGAGTGACCCCCTCAAAAGCATTTCCGGAAAAAATCAAGAGAGCCCCTCTGGCCTGCTGCTTCTCTATGTTCGTTGAAGGCGTCGCTCTCCCCCCCACTTCCTTTCATCGGAAGCTCTTCGACTCCACCCCGGAAGGAGCGACCGCCTTTTCCCATCTCTAAGCCCCGCCCCGACGGCAAAGCGCAGCCTTTTGTTTCAGGCCGTGGGCATCGAGAGAGACATTCCAGAAACCAAGCGGAGGGCTAGAACGGCCCCGCGGGGCGGCAGGGCGCAGGCGCCGCGCCCTCCTTCCGAGGGGGCTGCCCCCTTCCGGCGCTCCTCCCCGCGCCCGGAAGTGGCGTCATCGGCGCCGCTGCCGCACTCTTCCGCGCGGGCGGTTCCCCAGGCCGGCCATGGAGTGAGGCGGCGGCGGCGGCGGCAGCTGAGGCGGCTGAGGCGGCGGCCGGGCCTGGGGGGCGGCGGCGCGTCGAAGCGAGGGCGGGCGAGCGAGCGAGGCGGGCGAGGGGCGCGGGAGGTAGGCCCGTGGAGCCCGCCTCCGCCGCCGTGGCCGTGGCCGCCGGGGGGCCATGAGGGAGTACAAGGTGGTGGTGCTGGGCAGCGGCGGGGTGGGCAAGTCGGCGCTGACGGTGCAGTTCGTGACGGGCACCTTCATCGAGAAGTACGACCCCACCATCGAGGACTTCTACCGCAAGGAGATCGAGGTGGACTGCTCGCCCTCCGTGCTGGAGATCCTGGACACGGCCGGCACCGAGCAGTTCGCCTCCATGCGCGACCTCTACATCAAGAACGGCCAGGGCTTCATCCTGGTCTACAGCCTGGTCAACCAGCAGTCCTTCCAGGTGAGGGAGGGGGAGGGGCGGCCCCCTTGGTTCTCCCGCGCCTCTCACACACACACACACACACACACACACACACACAGGGGCCTGCCTTGGATGGGGAAAGACACACACACACACACACACACACACACAGAGTCCATCCCCCTACGTGCGCACACACAATACACACACACGCGTTTCCCCCATGCATCCCCTTCTCTCACACAGGCAATACACACAACTCTGTCTCTCACACACACACCTGGCAGGGGAGGGGCTGCCTTGGACAAGGAAATCTCCCCCACCCCAGAAGCCTGTCTGGAAGGGCCTCTCTCTCTCTTTCCCCCACCCCCAGCGCAAGTGGGGAAGGCCGGCCCGGTTGGCAGCCTGGGGGAGGCTTCGTCTTCCCGCCCTCCTTCCTGGGGATCTGGGCCCAGGAGGCCTCTCGCCTGGCCCCACCAGAAAGGGCCGGGGAGCCTCCCAGGGCTGGGACCCCTGCTCCCTCAGCCCCTTCCTTGGAAGGTTCTTCTCCGCCTGGGCTTCCAGAAGCCGCCAGAGCTGCAGCCGGATGGTCCCCCTCCGCCTTAGACTTGGAGGAAAGGCTCCAGCCTCAGGGACCCCTTGGGCCTCTGGGGGAGGCAGGAAGGGTCCCTGTCCGCTTCCTGAACGCCCTGGTGGCCCCCACTGCAGGATGGGTCTGGGGGGGTTGATGAACCCCAAATTACAACCCCGGCCGGGTGAAGCAGCCTCTCTTCTCTTTCAGCCCTGGTGATCTTATGGCTTTATACTGGTTTCTTTTGGATGGTAGAATATATATCTGTATACTGAGGGCAGAACTGATCATGTTCCCTAGCTGGGTCATGAAACGTCTGCAAGAAAAGCACCCAGCTCAGAGACCACCGAGGTCCCCTCAGTTCAACCCTGTGCTACAAATATTCTCTTCTATTAGAATATTTTACAGTAAATGTTGCTGCCTTAAACTGTCTTTAGGGACCTATGGAGAGAGGAAAAACACCCCATGCTCTTTGGGTCATTGCAGATGTGGTGAAAGCCC
Source organism: Naja naja (assembly GCA_009733165.1). Lineage (NCBI taxonomy): Eukaryota > Metazoa > Chordata > Lepidosauria > Squamata > Elapidae > Naja > Naja naja. The sequence continues at coordinate 23,875,963 of CM019162.1, forward strand.
CCTGCTCTTGAACCGCCCCTCGAATTTTGGAGAGCCCCCTTTCACCCCTCTTCCCTTCTTCCCCAGGACATCAAGCCGATGAGGGACCAAATAGTCCGTGTGAAGCGATACGAGAAGGTTCCTCTCATCCTGGTGGGGAATAAAGTCGACCTGGAATCGGAGAGGGAGGTTTTGTTAGCGGAAGGCCGAGCCCTGGCCCAGGAGTGGGGCTGCCCCTTCATGGAGACCTCTGCCAAGAGCAAGACCATGGTGGATGAACTCTTTGCCGAGATTGTGCGACAAATGAACTATGCATCCCTGCCGGAAAAGCAAGAGCAATGTTGTACAACTTGTGTTGTCCAGTGAGGGAGAAAGCCAAGTCTCCATTATGGCCATGCAGAGCAGGTAAGGGGCCCCTCCCCTCCTTCCCAAAGGGGCCCCTGGGCCAGCGGTTGGGCTCTTCCTTGGGGCAATGCCAGGACTCCATGGTCGAAGAGACGAGCAGCCCTTTTGGCTCCCTGGTTGGGGCTGTGCTTGGCTTCCCTTGCTCTTGCTGCCTGAGTACACAGAGCCAGAATCTGCCAGCTTCACTTTGCTGGACGCCCCCAAAACACACACCAGACCCGGGGGGGGGGGCTTTTGCGAAGTGGTTGTGATTGGACTTCCCTTCCACCCTGTTTCCAAAACCATCTGGAGCCAGGATCGGTTGCGTTGCCCTGATCGGCCCCAACAAGCAGGGTGGACTCGCCCACTAGCGGGGCAAACGGTGAAACCTGCCTTGAACCCTCCTGGCTCAACCTGCAATGCTCACAAGCCCCCTTCCCCAGTCCTTGGTAGGGAAAGTGCTATCGTGAGATAATGAGGGGGCTTTCCATTAGAATCAGAATAGAGCCGGAAGGGGGACCTTGGAGGTCTTCTAGTCCAGCCCCTGTCAAGCAGGAGACCCTAGACCACTTCAGGCCCGTGACTGTCCAGTCCCTTCTTAAAAGCCTCCGCTGATGGAGCACCCACCCCGTCTGAAGGCAACTTCTGTCCCACTGGTGAATTATTAGCCACCCCTCTTCAGAATTCTGACTCTTGCTTGGCACTTGGGATTAAATGCAAACTCCACTAACTTACTCTGAGTATTTAACTACCTGCCCTGTGTCTGTATAGGCCTGCCATAGTTGCTCCTTCCCTGACTCCTTGTAAGTAGAGGTTGCTTTTTCTCCTGCAGGCTGTTCTGAAGCATGCAAATTGCTTTGTTTCATTTGAAGAAGGGGGAAAGCTAACGGTTGTCACCAACCAACACCCACGTCGTAACCCGAAGCGGCCTCTGAGCTCTAAATGGAAGGGGAGGTTGTGAAAGTGTGGCCATGTGTCAGCTGTCCTTGGATTTTCCAGGGGCTGCAGACATGATCAGCAAAAGAAGCCGTGTTGCAACCACACGGGTTACACGAAGCGAAATAAAGCGGAAGCAACGACTTTATTTTACTTTATTCTTTCCGACCATCTGCAGCCTTTCTCTTTCGCTCTTTTGAGGGGCTGACTACCTTCCATCTCAGTTTCTCCCCATCCCTGCAACCGGGTGGCTGCCCTCTTTTGAAACGTCTGCTTGTGCTAGGTGGAGTGACAAAGGTCCACCAAACTGGAGAAACTCATCAGCTCTTCAAAGCATTAAGTCGTTCAGGAGCAACAGGAGGGAAATAACCCTTTTCTCGAACAAGTTTAGTCACAAGCTTTCCTCCCGCCCTCCCCTCAGCTGCATGGCGTAAGAAGTCTGGGGAGGGGGGAGGAAGTGCTGCCACTTCTCTTCACTCTGCTTGCATTTTCATAAAACAGGGTCTCTGGGTGGCTTGGAATAAATTGTCCTCTCCAACAGGTCCCCAGGAAAAGCTGTAAAAAAAATTCCGCAGGTCAAAAATAAAACTCTGTCAGGGTTTTGGGGTTATGGGAAATGAATGGCTGGATGGATTCTTTATTGGCCAAGTGTGATTGGACACACAAGGAATTTGCCCTTGGTGCATATGCTCTCAGTGTACATAAAAAAAAAGACATTCGTCAAGAATCATCAGGTACAACACTTAATGATAGTCACGGGGTATAAATAAGCAATCAAATCATACCAGGAAACAGTCAATAAAAATAGGATACCAGCAACAAGGTTACAGTCCCACAGTCACAAATGGGAGGAGATGGGTGATAAGGAGTGATGAGAAGATTAATAGTAATAGCAATGCAGACTTTGTAAATAGTTGGACAGTGTTGAGGGAATTATTTGTTTAGCAGAAAATGGACCTTCGTACCTGATGATGCCATCAAAATAGCTTCTTGGGACCTGGTGATGGAGAGACAAACAGGGAACCTGGGACTCCCTGACAGATTTCTTTCTCTTACTTACAGATAAAACTCAGAGGAAATTTGCACAGATGCTGCATTGGAGAACTCTTTTTAAGCCCAGGTTGCCGAACTGAGCCTTGCTTAACCTGGTCTCGGTCTTCAGTGCACGTTTTCCAGGCATCCGGTGTGAAACAGGCAAAGGAGCAGCCAGGGAGAGGCACGGGCCTGCTACAAACACTTAGCATGTTTACCATTTGATTTGGGAATCTGTTCTTGATCTCTTGGGGTGTTCTTTTTTTTTAATAGCTTTCTAAGTTCCTATTAATGGCTAATATGCAAAAAGTTCATTTTAAACTATTTTATTTCTTTAATTGATTTCTAAATCTTGTATTTATTAAACTTTAAACTCAGTATTACCTACTCAATGCCTTTTTAAGAGAAAAAAAAATTAATGGAGAATAAAAGTGAGCCTTAAACACAAATGGTTACTTCTGTATATTACCTCACATCCGTGCTTGATTTGCAAAAGAGGAAGAGAGAGAGAGAAAGAAAGAGTGAAAACAAGATTTCTTCTCCTCTAAAATGTCATTGATTGGAACTTTGAAACATTCTGTTTACATGTGATGGTGTCCTAGAAGGATGTTTAAGATTGGCCTGATAGGGGAGGATATGACACCCCTTTTGTCAGCAGCTGTGGTGGCATGTGGCTGGCCTGATGGGAAAGCTTTTTTGGTGGGGACTGGAGACATCCAGGAATTCGTATGTGTGTTCTCTGTTGTTATATGGTATTTGGATTTGGGGTTTTGGGTTTTTTTTTTTTTTTGAAAGAAAAGGCTGTGTTGAAAAATCCCTCGTTCATCTGCGTTGTTACATTCATCTTCCAAATGCTGAAAAACCTTTTCCTTGGAAAACGGACAATGTGTCTTCTTAGGTTGTGTTCCAAAGGCAAACCTGAACTTGAGATTTCCCCGATAGGATTTAAGACACTTTGGCAAAGGAAATTGACTTTAGGCTATCTTTTTATTGTTTCTGTCCAAAAACATTGAAGCAATACACGAGGTGGCCTGGCTCGGGGCTCCCTCGCTTGCTTTGTCTGTTCCTGTTGGAGGCAGCCTTGGTTGGATGCACAGGCCAAGAGGCAAAGCAACAGGAGCCTTGGCCTCCCACGGCCCGTATCTCCCCAAAAAACTGCCGTGTAGCTCATTGTGGTCTTCGAAGAACAACCCGGGTTTTGAGCAGAAGGAAGGGAGTGTGTTAGTGGAAGTGTTAGCACCACAACTGTTGTAGACCTTTTCCTTGGCACTGATGTAAGAAGTGTCTCTTCTCCCCTCCAGGCAGGGAATAAATCTGCACCTGAAGTCCTTTGACCGTGCATCTAATAAATGACTTCGACCAAATTTCATCCTTAAATCTATCTGGCCGTTGGCGCTAGCATGCTGGGCCTTTGGACCCCCCGAGCCTTCCTGGTGTTTTCATCTCCGTTCAAATTTTGCAGTGAAGTCAAAAGTTTGGCTTGCACTTTAATAGAAGCCTCCAGGCGTGAAGCCCCGTTTTTACAGGGCTCTTTAACATTGGCCAAGTATCAGACGTGCCAAGGGAATTGACAGAATTCACACAGTGACTGTACCTTATTTCTTCAGTGGTAGACACATTGCGTTAACTTCTAAACTTCTGTGTTGGTTGACCTTTATATATATATATATATATATAAAAGAATTCCAATTCTTTCTCAATTGGAGTTGCAAAGACTTGGGCTGCTGCCGTTTGGAATGGAGGGGGCTGCCCATTTAAAAGAGGCGGCCTTCCCGCTCGTTAAGTGTATTGCAAGGTTCAAATCCAGGCCTCCCCCACTGCTTCAGGCCCTGGATTCCAGGAGGACTCTGGAGCTGCACAAGGCCTCTTCTGGTCCAGCTGAGGAGGCACTGGTACATTTGTCCCACTGCCCTGGTTGAATCATGAAGACTTTGGGCCAAGATCCCAGGTGGTTAATCAGAGGAAGCGGGAGGACTCTGGTTCTGGGGGACCCCTCCCATCCCCCTTCAAATGCCTCTTTCTCCACATGGCACAACGGGAAGCCACACGCTGCTCTGGGGGGTGGGGTGGGGTGGCCAGCCAGGTGCCCAAACCCAGCTATTGTTGGGAGCGATTCCTTCCCAGGGCTACGCGTGGCATCCCCTTCTTGGATGTGGCACCCCAGCCCTCTTCTGCCTGAATGTTCTCGCAATTTAATTCAGTGTATCAAATGTACTGTACCTCTTGGGGAAAAGTTTAAAAAAAAAAAAGTCTGGAAAATTTGGCAAGTTGCAAAACCAGGACGATGATCAAATGCTTTGTAAAGGTGAACCGCCATTTTTTCCCCTTCTCTCCTCGCCCTTCCAATTTCATTCATTCTTATTTTGTAAGACAGCCCTACAGTCCAGCTGTTTGTAACTTTTTTAATAAAATAGATACCTGTATTACCAAAAGCGGTTTCCTCTCTTTCCTGATTTAGCTACGGGGCTGGAGTGGTTTTGTGGCTTTCGCTGTCATGCAGGTCAGCTTCTGTGCAGCATAATACGGGTGTGGGGAACACACCCATCTTGTCCTTCAGCTAACACTGCAACCTCTTGAGTGTCTCTGTTGCACAATTTCAGCTTCTAGAGTTGTAGGAAGCCCTCAGAAGTTCTCCCAAATTTTTACTTCAGGGGAAGATGATGAAATACTCTGGAAGTAACTAGATTGAATGTTGATCAAGTCAGCTGTAACTCGTACGCTCGGCACAGTTCCCTTCCTTTCCCTGGCCCTATTTTGGGGATGTGACCCATGAGAATGACACAACAATCTTCTGTTGCCTTATAATAACTTGGAAAGAAGAGGGTGGAGATAAACATGGTTTTGGGGATGGTTTGGGCCTCATCCTGAAGGGATTCTGCCATCTAGACCACCTTTCCTTGTAAGGCTTCCCAACTAGACGAGTTCTCAAACCCCAAAACAGAAGTAGACCTGATGGCCAAGTTTTATCCCTCTGTTGCGATTAGGGGAGGACATAAAACACGCAGGCCTCCTCACTAAATTCGTACAGGGACCATTGGCCAACCAGGACCTCGGAAGGCAGTTGGGCATCTCCAACGCGCTTGGGGGCAGCTTGGCCCGTCTTGCTCAGCCAGGCTGTGTTGGGAGAACCAGCTGGAGAAATTGAGAAAGGCCCACCCCACCACTGCACTTCGGGGAGAAGAAGTCAAGGACTGAGTAGCTCAGGGTGGGACTGGATGATCTGCACTTTAGATCTGCCACCGATGAAGAAGGGAGGGATGGAGCCGACTACCAAACGGAAATGTCGTTTCCTTTATCGCTTCTAAAAAAAACACACACACACACCCCATCATCAACTTGTTCTTCTTTCGAGTCGAGCTCTGGGCATGCATCCGGCTTAGCTTCACAACAGATTGTCATGAGATTGCAAGTGTTCCACCCGAGTTTCTCACTCAGGAGTGAAACGAGGAAAAAAGACCTACAAATGGGGGAGGGAGAAAGATCTCAAAACAATAGAACTTTGGATGGGATTATCCCACTTAATCTCCCCACTAGGAGTGGTGTGATGGCCTAGAAGTGGAGCTCTTGTCTCACAACCAGGAGGCTATGAGTTTGATACTAAGTAGAGGCAGATATTTCTCTCTGGGTACAATGAGAATATATCTGCTGAATAGAACTCCGCCCTGGTGACAGGAAGGGCATCCGGCCAGTAAACACTCCACTAGCGCCATTCAGTTGCCCAGACTGTACCCCGCAAGGGATTATGGGGTTGTTAAAAGATTATGATGATTTAATCTCCCTACTGTACCATCACTGACAAGGCCTTCACCTCATGGCTACCACCCAATGTGAAAACCCAGATTATAGCAAACCATAATCTGGGTTTTCACATTGGGTGGTAGCCATGAGGTGAAGGCCTTGTCAGTGATGGTACAGTAGGGAGATTAAATCATCATAACCAGGAATTCCCTAGAACCACCAACGAAATCTCTACTGAGCTGCTGTTGCCATTTGTGGCAGCTGTGACAATCCGAGCCTGTAGTTTTGCTTCTGGGACACAAGGACCACATGGGTCATTTTTCATGTACCAGAAGGGTGGGAATTTATTTTTATAACAGAGAAAACAACAAAAAACCTTTCAATTGTACAATGTGTCAGTTTGGTACATATCTCATGTGCACAATATCTATAATCCTTTTCTCTTGACTTTACATTCACATTATATTCTAATCAACATTCCATATCATATCATTATTATGCTATCTTTGAAGCTTTAATTTCAATTTCAGGCTATTAAAAGCAAGTCTCAATTCTTACTACATTATATTCATAATATAACTTATTCAAAAATAATCAATTATATCATGACTATTGCAGTATAGTTCAATTTCTTACTCTTCTATATAGCCATTGATAAAATAAGTCCCAAATCTTATAATATTCCTTTTCTTCTTGCTCTCTAACATGTTGGGTGGGACATTATTAAAACATGTAATAATTCTACGAATTGCATGACTGATTGTCATTTTAATTATGTCCGAGGATGCTTATTATTTCTGCTCTTTACTTCTGAAGTGGTGGCGTCCCTTCTTGGTCACCCAAAACTCTTTCCCAAGGCTGGCTGCAGGGGTCTTGAGGGACATGGCAACAAATGGGTTGGGGAGGACTCATCTGTGGTTTTTCAGCTAAGTTCAGAGTTGCTACAAGGGAGAGAAGCAGCCTCCTTAAGTTGGCTCCTGCCTATCTGTGGTCTCTCTCTCCAACCTGCCAGGAAATGGGCACCAACCGCCTTTGCTCCCTGGTGGAGGCAGGGCGCAGGGTAGCACGTCTTCCGTAGAGGGCCCCAAGTGGCTTGCAAGCCTTCCTCCTCTGCACCAAGTGAACTCCAGATCTGCAGAGACGAGGAAGAGTGGGAGCAATCTGAACACGAAACAGAAATGTGATTTCCTGTATCGCTTCTTCTGCAAAAAAAAACCCCCATCTTCAGCTAGTTCTTCTTCCAGACCACACACAAGCTCTGTGCGTATATCCGGCTCGTCCACACAGCCACCCTGTGGGATAGCAAGGGCCCCACCTGAGTTTTGTGGCTGAGTTAAGGCCGGATTCTGGAACTCCCTCTGCGTTTACTTCGGTTCTTGAGATGGTGAAACGGAAGGAAACGGGGCTCAGCCGTGTGTGAGGAAGAAGCCATCAGAAATCTGCCCGTCCCTCCAAGAGATGCCCTGCTTTGATGCCATTGAGGGACACACATAGAACTGATTGAGCAACGAGAACAAACATCCTGCCAGTTGGACCTGAAGGGCACATCCATGAAGAGTTCTTGGCAGTGATAAGGAAGTGATTTAGTTTGCTAGTGAATTTATTTTTATTTTTTACTTCCTGGTCTTACCAATAACCCCAACTCCCCAACAGACCCCAAGAACTCCCCTCCTAAGTGCTAACTGGTCCTGTTGAGCTTCTGAAGACACTCAAGGTTGATTGGATGTTGCCACCTGAACTCTCAAAGGCAGAGGTCTTCTCCAAACTTGGCAACTTTAAGGCTTGTGGACTTCAACTCCCAGAATTCTGGGAGTTGAAGTCCACAAGTCTTAAAAGTTGCCAAGTTTGGAGACCTCTGAGGTAGGGGGATCCTTCTGCCCCAGGGAGCAGAACAGGAAGAGAGTCAAATAGATGTTGGCACCTGAACTATCAAAGGCAGAGATCTCCAAACTTATAGCTGGCTGGAGAATTCTGGGAGTTGAAGTCCACAAGTCTTAAAGTTGCCAAGGTTGGAGACCCCTGATCAAAGGTATCAAACACCATTGCAAGGAGCTCAATTCCCACAATGAGACCCCCATCCAACATCTCTCTGTGCCACAATGCAGGCGTGATTTGCCCTCACCTTCTTCTGGGAGGTCTTGATGGACTTTCTGGCCTTCAGCTCTTACGTCCCCCATGGTTTGTTACTCAAGGGCCAACAACTTCACTGTGGAGTGGTGGTTGTAATAAAAAACAACACGGGAAGAGGGATTTCAGCTCAAAAGTCCTCAAAAGAAAAGCACTACTTACGTTGCTCCACATCTCCTGCATACTGAAGGTCTGGTGGTCCACTCTGGAGCAGGAATTTTCCTTGCTGCAGCTGGGTCAACCCTGTGAACTTGGTGCTATTAATAATTTTTTTTTTAAATTACATTTATATGCCGCCCTTCTCCGAAGACTCAGGGCGGCTTACAATTTTTTGGGATACAACCCAGTGTGCTCAGCAATAGCCTTCCTTCCATTGTATATGCCTGCTTATTACTAAGCGGCATTTTTACAAGGTCAGCTAATTGCCCCCAACAATCTTGGGTCCTCACTTTACCTGAGAGGATGGAAGGCTGAGTCAACCTTGAGCCTGGTGGGATTCGAGCCTACAGTAATTGTAGGCAGCTGGATCTTAAGTGCAGGCATTTAACAGCCTGAGCCACCAAGGCCCCTTGGTGAAATGAGGGTCAGGGAAACGATTTTTTCCCAAACTTTTCCTTGGATGTATACAAAGCCACATCAAAATAAAAGCCCTTCAGAGGCTTTTAAGGGTAGAAACGTCACGGCATGGATTGGCTCCTTGTTCTGCAAACCACCCTTTTCCTCAAGCAAGGGCTGCCTTTCCCTGGCAGATAACAACAGGATGCCAAGCCCGTTGGATACAACTAGCCATGCCAACATGCAATGCAATGGTTGTGAAATACAACTGAAGTGGAAAGTTAGCCTTTCAAGGCAACCAGGAGATGGTGCTCTTTCCAAGCCAATGATGGCTGCTCCATCACATCAGAGAAAAGAAAGGAAAGAAAAGGAAGCTACCTTGCCACTGACTGCTGACTGCTTGTCAGAAGGTCGCAAAAGGGCACCACGTAACTCCCCTGGGACACTCCAACCATCACAAATAAGAGTCAGTTGCCAAGAGTTTGAATTTTGATCCTGTGACTGTGAGGATGTTGCAACGTGTGAAATGGTGTAAGTGTGAAAATGGTCATAAGTTACTTTTTTTTAGAGTCTTTAAACAGTCACTAAAATGAACTGCTTTGTACAAATCAATCAAGATCCTTAGATCCACCTGACAAGGTTGAAGGAAGTCACGGCAGGCTGAGGTTCGGCCAGCCTGTGATCCAAAATTATTTCAGAAAGCTTTTCAGCTTCGGAGTTACATCTCAGAGCCGTACTAGATCCTTGGGCCTTCTGCGTACATGATTTTGTAGATTGGCTCAGGGTGTCAAGATTCCTTATTCTTTTCCCCACAAATATTGTTAAAACCATGAAGTGAAATGCAACACAGACAGATATTGGGAGTGGATCCATGCCAACCACCGGCTGGGCTGCAGGTTGTCAGGGTTCCAACAGTTACCCCAGTTATTTCTATGGTCGCTTTTGAGTTGCCACAGGTATTGGTAGGTCCAATTCAGGGATAAGGTTTTTAAGGGGGGGACCCAAAAACGAATGAGAAAGGAAACCAAATTCTCTATAAATGCCACTTGCAAGCAGATTACTCCCCTCTTACTAAGGACCCATTTGGATATGTAGAGATGGTTCTCCAAGGGGATTCCTACACTCAGCCCTGTCCTATTTGATCTCACTGGCCTAAAGATCAAGGGAAAAGGATATTTTTAAAAGACAGATGCAGAAACCCTACAGATTCTGAACTAATACAGTTCTAAACTTTAAAAATGGAGAGAAGGCCATTCTTGTCCCAAGTCTTTCCATCTTGAGGACTGATGGAGCAGGGCAGATCAGCTCTGGAGAAAACTTGGTTCTGGGTAACACGCCACACAATCTCTTATTTCTTTGTTCTGGGGAGGATATTTTAGCCTCTCTTCAAGGAGGAACTTAGAAAAGAGGTGAACACGGGAAAAGGCGTGAACAAAAGAAAACCTTTTCCGGTTTCGTGATGGTTGCTGTATCTCCTCCATCTTCCCTTCTGGTCTTATGCTCTTCTGCCCCTTTGCAAAGAGTCTCCTGTTCTTCTCCAACCAAGAATAAAATCCTGTATGAATCGGAGGACGCCCTCCCTCCCTTCAGATTGCACAGAACCTCATCCTCGCTGGCTGCTGAGCCACACACCTAAGGATGCTTCATCTCAAAGTCCAGTTTCTGGATGACTCTCAGAAAATCTTTGTGGTTGATGTAAGTATATTCGCTGCTTCTTGTCTGTTATTTTGCCTGCTGGAATTCGTTTGACCTTCTTGGACTGGATGATGTTTTGATTTCAGTACTGCTTTTTTTTTTAAATTTAATTAGATGCCTGCATCTCCCCACATTTTGAACAATTGCTAATTCACAGTAAGGACTTTGACTATCTCTAAATATTCCTTGAATTCAAAACCCTTTCTGAGCAAGGTCATGGTTTTATCTGATGATAAATAAGCCATTTTAATGTTTAAAGACTGTGGGTCCACCACTGAGTCTCCGTCCTGAATTGTAATCCCCAAATTGTTAAGAATTTTAAAAACAGTCATTTTATACATTAGCTCCTGCATCATTTGTTCTATAAAAGTAATGCTCCAAAGAATGAATTAGATGCAGGTGCCGAAAAAGAGGCTTTGTGACAGCTAAAATCACAGAATTGTAGTGAGTTAAAATGATAGGTATCATTGAGACAACTTATCGTAAAATTAGCATTGATGCGTTTTATAAACATGGTGTTTGCTTTATACTTAAAAGTAGAATTATCCACTATCTTTATCTAAACGACAGATCTTTCTGAAAGCTCTCTGGCAGAGAGAAATATCTATCAGAAGATAAAGGGGTCTGTTTCAAAATGAAATCTTCCAGGCAACAAAAACATACATTTTGGAATCAAACTGCAGTTGAATTTTTGCTTCATTCATGTTTTAAAGAAGCAACATTGAGTAAGAACAGCACAATATTGATAGTTTTAGTTCTAAAAGTACACAGAATGGACCATAAGTGCAAAATAATTTAGCTTTTTAAAAACTATCTAATATTCATCTTGATAGGCTGTTCTTGATGCCAAATATTTTAAGATTTATACTTCAGAAGCCCTCCCTCAGAGGCAGAGCTACGTTAAGTCTACCTTGAAACTGGGATTTCTGGCTTGTAATCATGAAACCCTACTTTTTGTGGGATCAATTTCCCCCCTATTTTAATTTCAGATTCAGCCTTTTTCACTTCCTTCCTTTCCAGGGGAGACATGATAGCCGCCTTCCAATATTTGAGGGGCTGCCACAGGGAGAAAGGGGTCAAGCTATTTTCTAAAGAACCTGTAGGCCAGACAAGGAATAATGGATGGAAACTGAACAAGGAGAAAGATTTAACCTGGAAATAAGGAGAAACTTTCTGACAGGGAGAACAATCAACCCATGGAACAGAAGTTGCCTTCGGAAATTGTGGGAGCTTCATCACTGGAGGCTTTCCAGAAGAGACTGGACTGCCATCTGTCAGAAATGGTGTAGGGTCTCTTGCTTGGGCGGTGGGTTGGACTAGATGACCTACAAGGTCCCTTCCAACTCTGATTATCTGTTATCTGTTATCTGTTATAATTCACCCTCCTGCCACTTTGCTTCTCGGGCTTAGCTTTATAGGCCATGTTGCTGCAAGAAATAACCTCCATTAAAGCCCAGGGTTGGGCTAGTTCTTTTCAAAACCTCCAGAATACCTTCCAGGCACGCGATGCATTTGATGTCAAATAGTCACAATAATGTCCAGGAATTTAAAAAAACAAAAAAAGAGAGAGAGAGAGAGAAGGAGAGAAAGAGAGATAGCCTAGGGTGACTTTTCCAACGGATTCTTTTAAACGGGCTCTTGATAACAGAACCAGTGGGATGAACTGGAAGTCTCTTAAGTGGATTTCAAGGTCAGTAAACAGAAGGGATTGTGACAAATTCTGCCCGGAGAGAGCAAACAGCAGAGTGAGGAGAGTGCCCCTTTCTTGCCTTAATGGGATGAAGGGGTTCATGTATCACCCTGTGAGAAAATCTAGGCTCCTTCAAAGATTCGTGCACAAAATACAAAGGCTAATTTGCAAGACGGCAGCTTCGGATTGAATGGCAGGAGAAACGGGTTAATGTCGCAGGAGAAGAAGGGGATCAAGGACCCAGAGAGGGGCAGGTTGTCCTCTGTTAGAGTTGAAGTTGGTTGGACTTCAACTCCCAGGATTCCCCAGCCAGTGTCCCTCAACTTTGGCAGCTTGAAGATGGGAGGACTTCAACTCCCAGGACTCCCCAGCCAGTGTCCCTCAACTTTGGCAGCTTGAACATGGGAGGACTTCAACTCCCAGGATTCCTCAGCCAGTGTCCCTCAACTTTGGCAGCTTGAAGATGGGAGGACTTCAACTCCCAGGATTCCCCAGCCAGCTGGCTGATGAATCCTGGGAGTTGAAGTCCTCCCATCTTCAAGCTGCCAAGGTTGAGAAATCCCCGAACACGCAAGAGCCACAACCATGAATGCACGGGTCAGATAATGCAAATAATCAGGACGAACAGCTGCAGTTTAGGCACTTCCCTGTCTTTGAGTAAAGTGTGTTAATCAGAAAAGGTGCTTCCAGACCCTCCCCCCTTATTTGGGGGCATACCCTCACCTGACACCTGCTACATCTTGGATGTTGCAAGCATCGAAGAGCTTGAAAAGAGCATCATTCCCAGGCACGGAAGCATCATCACCTCAGTTCGGGCTGTTTCTTTCCAACTCCCTGGCTGATCTCTCTTGAGCTCTCAAATCCTGCAGCAGGAGGAATAAACAGCGATAATTGCTTTAATTGCTGTTGCCATTCAGCTGTTTGTAAGGAAATAGGACGCCTTTCTCCCCCCCCCCCTCCAGAAAAGGCAGTGATTACCCTGTCATTTCCCTAGTTGCCTCTTTGGTACCAGGGTAGCAATTTAAGCCTCCGTGACTGCAACGAGGGATTATCTGTCAGATGTTAGCAGGCGCGCTTTCGCACCGAGCACAATGCGTGGCGTGTCAGCAACCCTCAATTTCCCTGGCAGCCCAAGTCAGAGGACAGGTGCCTCTGGATGGATGCCAGGGGTAGTTGTTCCAGCCAGAAACTTCCAAGAGATGCCACGGCTTAGTTTCCTGAGTCTGGCTCAGGATAAAGCACCATTTCTAGTTCTAGTGTGCAACAGAAATGTGTAAATCTATTTTGATTCCACTCAGAGATCGATCTATATCTATCTATCATCTATCTATCTATCTATCTATCTATCATCTATATCTATCATCTATATCTATATCTATCATCTATCATCTATATCTATCTATCATCTATATTTATCATCTATATCTATCATCTATATCTATCATCTATATCTCTATCATCTATCAACTATATCATCTATATCTATCTATCATCTATATCTTAAATATAGATTTAAATATTTAATTTAAAGTATATATAGTTGTTACCGATTTTGTATAATGTACACAATCTTTGGAAACAAACTTCTTCAGTAGAATATATAGCTTATACTTTTCCCAAACAGAACTTTTGTACAGTATAAGCTTTTTCCTAACATAGTTCGGGTATTTTTTTAATTTTTATATTTTCTCCCATTTGAAATCTGGATGCAGAAATGAATGGCATGGACCTAATTAAAGTGGGTTGCCAGTGTAATTTAATAAGTGTGCAAGCATGCAACTTTGGCATAAACAGGATTTCTTGTACCTAAATAAAACCTACCATGATTTGAGGGACTTCAGGTACGTCCTAACAATTCCCACCTTTGCAGTTTTGGAACCTGCAACATGCCTGAAAAACGGGCTGGGAAGATGGTGTCACTGGTTTATCAAGGATTGAAATGTTTATAGTTCTGAAATTACCTTGAAATTTCAAAATCTCCAGAACAATCAAAGTATTAAACTTTATCACTCTTCCAGCTTATTGCTGCTTAATTAGCCTCAATTACTGACTGGTTTGTTCTGCTTAATTAAGATTGCCCTGGCTTTCCCACACTGGCTCGTGTCAAGTGAGAGTCAGGACTGAATAGAAAGTGGCAGAATTGAGTTAACCAAGACTTCTTGGTCAATTTTTGGCATCCGGCAAACAAACTGGTTGAAGCTTGTTTCAAAAATCCAACACTTGCAAGTATTTCTCAAGTTCAAAGACACAATTTATGCCATAATGAGCTCACTCTTGATTAAGTCACTTGGGGATGGTCTCTGTTCCACCACACATCTTGAAGAGCTCCATAAAGACCCACCTTTTTGAAGGAGATATCTGCCAGGAGTTTGGCTTCCCTTCCTAGGGTTTCATACTCACGTTCATGTCATTTTCTGGGCGTCACCTTCTGGGCCACTTTTGACCTTCCCTGTGGAGTCACCTTGTGGTCTTCCATCCTGGCCCTAAAGTGGTTTGGCCTTTCGTTGGCTTTTCAACATGAGCTAAGTTTGGTTAATAACTGGAGCTATGGAGGTGCAGTAGTGCTAGGAAATGAGGTGGAAGCATTACAAAAGAGACACTCCTTTTTACTCTAACCCTTCTCAGGCTGGGCCCCGAGCAAGCTGAAAAAGGCAGAGACTGTGGAAATAGGAGACATGATGCTTCTGCCTTTTTCTTTGGCATAGAACTCTGTTTATCTCTGCCTCTCTCTCTCTCTCTCTACATTATATCTTCCTTCCTTCCGCCCTTCCATCTCTTTTTCTAATCTTCCTTCTCATCTTCTTTGCTCCTTCCTTCCTTCCTTCCTTCCTTCCTTCCTTCCTTCCTTCCTTCCTTCCTTCCTTCCTTCCTTCCTTCCTTCCTTCCTTCCTTCTCTTTCTGGCCCTTTAGCAAAAGTCCTCTGGGAAAACATTATTTAACCTCAGCTGCAGCCATTTGAACCTGGCAGAAAAGGAATATTTTGGACTGGAGTTCTGGAGCCCTGCAGGGCATGCTGTAAGTTCGGGAGAGGGGAACGACGCTAACCTCTGGGGGGCTGTTTCTGTAAGGATGCCACATGGGGCTAGCATGTGGGGAGTGAGAGGCTGCGGAGGGGGGCTGCTAAAATTGCATTAAGCTCGCTTTAGACACGTCTGTTCCCATGGGTCCCCCCCCCCCTCTGCAGGGGGTCAGGAGCTGAACTCAGGCGATGTTGCTGAAGTGGGCAGAAGCTAAAGGGGTCTTGAGGGGGGTGTCTCCTGGCTTGCAATGGGCTTCCCCTTCCCCAAAGGGCCCAAGCCAGTTGGAGGGGTGGGCGGATGGCTCAGTCAAGGTTCTGGAAGAGAAATTCTGAGAAACTCCTGGCTCTGTTTCTTGTGAGAAAGGGGCTTCTTCCACTAAGTGGGCCCCGAATCGACTCCTTTATCTCCCGCAGACCCTCACCAGGCCTCCGGCCGGCCATTTGCTAGTGTCCCTCCCTACAGTTGGCTGCCCTTTCTCTCTTTGCAGGCCTGGCTGGAGCTTCTCAAGCCCATCACGAAGCAGATTAAAAGTAAGTACCTTGGAGAAGGCAGAGATGGAGGCTGGGGGCGGGGGGGGGGGGGGAAGGGCCCAGCCCCCTTTATGCCTCTCAGTAGAAAGCAGGGAGGGTCAGGAGCTGCTCCCCAGCCTGGGAACCATCTAGTTTTCCTTGCTGCTGGCTGAGGGGGTGACGCCTGTGTGCCCCTTTGTAGGGCAGGAGGGGCTCCTGATGACCCTCAGCAGCCGCCAACGGGCAAGGGGAAGCTTCTCAATAAAGGAGAATATTTTTAGCTCAGGGTCGAAGTGAGGGGGTCCTTGGTGTTCTCTGAGCTTGGTGCTTTTCTTGCAGACGTTTCATGACCCAACTAGGTAACAGCAGGAGGAGGAGGATAGTAGGGTCCTTAGAGCACTCTGGTTTTGTGAAAGACATTGCATGACCCAACTAGGGAACGTCAGGGGTTCAAGAAAGGGTTCAAGAAAAGGTGGGGGGGGGAAATAGAAAAATGCAACGTCTGGGTGAAAAAACTCCTCAGAAACCTGCATGTTTTCAGAAACACGAGTGCTTCTCAGTCTCAGCTACTTGAAGACGGGAGGACTCCAATTCCCAGAATTCCCAAGCCAGCAAGGAATTCTGGGAGTTGAAGTATATTTATGCTAGCTGGGGAATTCTGGGAGTTGAAGTCCACGAGCCTTTAAAGTAGCCAAGGTTGGAGATCCCTGCAATGGAAGAACCAGGGGAGGAAGGATCCTTCTCAGGGGCCGGTGGGTATGGCTGGGCTTTGGGGGGGGTCTTTAGTGCAAAAAGAGCCGCTTTTCGAATGAAAAGATGTGTGAACATGTTCCCGACAGACTTTTGAAACCAAACTTATGAAGATGTTGTGTTTTAAGATCCTAAGGACATTCTTTTCAAATTTATGGTGAAATTTTTCCCAGTGGATCCAGGTCATCTGAAAGAAGAGTTGACGAGGTAGGCTGCCTGTTGCTTTTCACTTCCCTTCATCTGATTGTTTTTAATGCGCTGTTTTGCTAAGGCGTCCCTTTTAAAATAAATAAAATGCAGAACTGCATCCTGAAAAACGATTCATTTTCTTTTGTCTGTCTGTCCGTTTTAAAAAGAAGGCTTGACGAAATGCGGCTCTCTGGTTATACTGTTTGCCTACAGTTGCAAAGAAGTTTATTGTTGTTATTGCTGGGACAGCAACAGGAGGCAGGAAGTATTTAAAGGCATTAAGCATATTTAAACAGCACATTGTTAAATATATAAACTAAATATTGTTAAATATTAAATATATAAACTAGGCGAATGATGCCATTTGAAAACAAGGGATAATCGTTGACACGTTGTCTGTATCCTTAGCAAACTTTTAAGAAGATGTTTCTCTCCCGTTCATGCCAGTCCTTTTAAATTCAAGTTTCTAGCCCTTAAGGCTGGCAATGAACAGAGAGAAGCAGAGAGAAGCGTATCTAGTAAGTCCTGGGCTATTTTGCGACCGTGCAAACTCACAACAGCGCTGGGAAAATGACTTACCCCTTACAAGCAACCCCATGGCTGTCGGTCAGGTGACCAAAATTCAAGTGTTTGGCAACCTGCCACTGAATTTGGCCCTTTGTGAATCTTCCCAGCCAGTGTCCAACAAGCAAGAGTCAATGTAGGGAACTGGATTCACTTAACACATGATACCAACCACACCTATTCCTTTAAGGCAGGGGTCTCCAACCTTGGCCACTTGAAGGCTGGAGGTCTTCAGCTCCCAGAATTCCCCAGCCAGCTGGCTGGCTGGGGAATTCTAGGAGTTGAAGTCCTCCAGCCTTCAAGTGGCCAAGGTTGGAGACCCCTGCTTTAAACAACGGGGGTAAACTTGTTGTAAACCCAGCTTTGTTAACCCAGCTCTTGCTCGGTGACGGAAATTCTGCTTCCCAAATGTGCTCGTAATCCGAGACCCACCCGTGTCGTCCCTCCGGAGGAAGGATGAGGCAGAGCAGTGTGACCCCCCCCCCTGAAAAAATGTCTTCCCAGGTACCTGTTCACCCTTCAGCTCAAGAAGGACCTGGCCTGTGGGAAGCTCCCTTGCAGTGAGAACAGTTCGGCTCTGATGGTGTCGCATCTCCTCCAATGTGCGTTGCTGAGCCTTCGGCAGGAGAGGAAGAGGAGGGCAAGGACGGGGCTGGGTCTTGGGGAGGGAAACGTCCCCGATGGGTAACAAACGGGGTGGCATTTCTCCCCCACCCCCCACCCCACCTTCTGCTGTGGCAGCTGGGCTGGTCCTGGGTTTGCTCCTGGCTTTAGTTGGCGGAGCAGGGCGTGTGGCCTGCAGATAAAGGCAATTCCATTGACCAGAAGTGTTCTCTGTTGTGTGCGTCGTTCTTGCAGCTGCGCTGGGCGATTTCCACGAAGAAATGGACCAAAAGCACTTGGAAACGCACAAATACCTGCTGAACCAAGAGGGTCTGAAGAACAGCATCATGTGTTACCATAAGAAGCTCGTGTAAGTGGCCGGTTTTCTCCACTTGCTCTTTTTTAAAAAATGGTTTAGGGCTCCCTGGTGCTCTCTGAGCTTGGCTGCTTTCTTGCAGACATTTCATTGCCCAGCTAGGTAACGGCATCAGTTCTAGACTTTTTACTTTTGCTCAGGATTCCTCGGAGTGAGAGCTGGGACGAAATGAAGGCTTCCTCACATAGAAAGTTTCATTCCACGGGGCTTTCCGAACTGGAGATCAGAACCTTCAGAACCGAGGCAGATTCCCAGTCTCCAAACTGGGAGCAGCAGCACTGGGAAGGGAACGTCTGGGTTGAGCCCACAAATAGGGGGCTACGCAGCCAGGCTTTTCCGTCTGGCTCGGTTGCTGACCCCATCGTCCTCCTTTTTCCAGGGGCAAAACTCCGGCGGAATCCGATGTGCAGCTCCTGGACATAGCGAGGAAGCTGGAGATGTACGGCATTCGTCCCCACCCTGCCAGCGACGGGGAAGGGACCCAGATTAACTTGGCAGTGACCCACATGGGGGTCCTGGTGCTGCGGGTAACAATCCATTTGTTTTCCCCATTAGGGCACCTTTCCAAGCAAGGTAGATGCCCAAGAGGGGAAGCTGCCAATGTGGCCTCATAAGCGCGACTTCTTTGGGCTGGCAGCATTCTGCCCCCTGGTGCAGCGGTGGGATTCAAAAGAGTTTACTACCTGTTCTGTGGGCATGGCTCAGTGGGCATGGCTCGGTGGGCGTGGCAGGGGAAGGTTACCGCAAAATCCCCGTTCCCTCCCCACCCCACTAACCTGCTTTCCAGCTCCGTTCTCCTGTGCAGGGTAACCAAAGGAGACCCAGCTGATCAGCTGGGACTCAATGGGAGGTGGAGAAGAGATGGAGTTGGCGGGGCCAGTCAGAGACGGGATTGGCTGGTTCTCCGAACTACTCACAATTTCCACTACCGGTTCTCCAGAACCTATCAGAACCGGCTGAATCCCACCTCTGATTCTGCCCCCTGGTGCCCTCAGCATTAAAGCAGAGCTGTGGGGAGCCCTTTTGGCAGCTGTCAATCATTCTAGAGGGACTTCTGTGATGACTGAACGGAGCCACTGGAAACCATCTCCTATCAGCAAAAGTCCTTTCTAGTGTGAATTAAAAGCTTCCTGCTTGAAGTACAGCCTGGGGAACTGCCCCCCAGTGAGCCAGGGTGGCTATCTGAGAAAACCCCCATGCCATTCGTTCGTGGGTTCTCCCTGCACCTTCTGATGTGGGCGCCTCGACGCCTGCCTTTCCTTGCTAAACCCCACGGCTGCCATGTCAGATCGCGGTGTTGCACAGCAGGGAGACGAGACTCCACAGCGTGTAATTTTCCACCGAGAATAGCAGTCTCATTTGGGTGGCAATTACAGGCTTTTGCGGCTCCCGCGCTTTCGGTGCAGGGCAGGCCAGGCTTTGCGCTGTGCAAGTGTGGGCGATGGCTCCGCGACAGCCTTCGCCCACAGCTGGGGAAGGGGCGAGGGAAACGGGGGGGGGGGCTGCTTTGTTTTCGGGGTGCAAACATGAGGGTTTTCTTCTCCAGCAAAACTGGAGAGAGAGAGTGGGAGAGAGGAGAGGATAAATTTAACTCTGCAACCACTTAACGATAGTTGGTTGAAGAGGACTTCTGGTTTTCACATTCTGTTGGTGCAAATGAGGCAGCTGGCAAGAGGATATATACATACATACACACACACACACACACACACATATATGCACAAAGCTGAAGACACCAGCCTGAAGATGGTGAGTGGGACCTCGTCGAAACATCGCCAAGGTATTCTCAATCTTATACAGGACAAGACCCGAATACACCAAGACCTACATATACATATATATATATATATACCGTGTTTCCCCGAAAATAAGACACTGTCTTATATTTTTTTGGCTCCCAAAAACACACTAGGTCTTATTTTCAGGGTAGGTCTTATTTTCGGGGTAGGTCTTATTTTCGGGGAAACACGGTATGTATGTCTTGGTGTATTTGGGTTTTGTCCCGTGTAAGATTGACACGGGACAAAACCTGAATGCACCAAGACCTACATACCTTTACCCGTGAAAATCTACGAAAACATATATATATACATACATACATACATACATACATACATACATACATACATACATATAAGATGAATCCTCACTTTGTGCTGGGCGTTGAGAGGCCTCAGGCCAAGCCATTGAAAAGAGTTTTTTGGAAGACACCTTCCACAACTGGATACTGGTCAGGTGTGGTGTTCATGGTGGTATCTTTATCTACTTCACAGCTGCCCACCCTTGGCCACTTTAAGACCTGTGGACTTCAAGACCTGTGGACTTCAATTCCCAGAATTCCCCAGCCAGCTGTGCTGGCTGGGGAATTCTGGGAGTTGAGGTCCACAAGGCTTAGAGCGATCAAGGCTGATCTATTTACTTGTTGGCTCTTAATTTTTCAGGGCAACACCAAGATTAATACCTTCAACTGGTCCAAAATCCGGAAACTGAGTTTCAAACGGAAGCATTTCTTGATCAAGCTCCACGCCAACGTTTCGGTACCTTGGGAGGGGTGGCGTGGGGATTGGGATGTTGTGTGTTTGTGTCTGTGTGTGTGTCACTGTCTGTGTGGGTGGGTGGGTTCGGTTGGGTGACATTGCTCTGGCCTAAGGCCCACTCTTTGCAGAAATGATCAATCGAGGCAGCAGGCAGGCTGGCTGAGACCGACCATCGCCGCAAATTGTTTGGGGTGGATTGCAGGAGGAAAAGGGAAGGATTTCTGGGGGCCTCCACCAACATTCAGAGAAAACCAATAAATAAAGAGGATTAGGGGACTGGAGGCTAAAACATGCAAAGAACAGTTGCTGGAATTGGGGATGTCTAGTCTGATGAAAAGAAGGACCAGGGGAGACAGGATAGCAGACTTCCAATATCTCAGGGGATGCCCTAAAGAAGAGGCAGTCAAGCTATTCTCCAAAGCACCTGAGGGCAGGACAAGAAGCCATGGATGGAAATTAATCAAGGAGAGAAGCAACCTAGAATTTAAGAAGAAATTTCCTGACAGAACAATTAATCAGCAGAACAACTTTCCTCCAGAAGTTGTGAATGCTCCAACACTGGAAGTTTTTAAGAAGAGATTGGACAACCATTTGTCTGAAGTGATATAGGGGCTCCTGCCTAAGCAGGGGGTTGGACTAGAAGACCTCCAAGGTCCCTTCCAACTCTGTTATTCTATTATTGAACAAGTAGCTTTCAAAAGTTGTGGGTACTCCAATACTGGAGGTATTACCACGTTTTTTTTATTTGTCTGCTAAGCGTCTAGGCTAAGGTTTGCAGGCAGTTAACCAGAGCCTGCTAGAACATTGTTATCTCGTCTCTATAGCAACATGAGATAAGTCTGTCTTGTGATGTCTGATTTACTGCGCATGCTTGAAACAAGAGTTTCCTTTTTTCTTCACTTCCTGTAATTTCTTTTGTATGCCTGTGTGTGCTTAACTACCGGTTAAGTAGTCAGATTTGTTATTTTTGTTAATAAAAAGATGTTTCTTAGATTATTTTCCGGGTTTTATTTAATCAAAGTATACAACAAAAGAAAGACACGGTCCATCCCCTCTAATTAGCAGGGATTTATGGAACCTGTTTTTTACGCTTTGACAGGAGGTCCCAAAGGGGCATTTTTTTTCAAGAGGCAACTGGACATTCTGGTTTTTCTTTGAAGACGTTTCTCTTCTCATGCAAGAGGCTTCTTCAGCTCTTCCATTCCCCACAAATCCAGTCAGAGCTGAAGAAGCTTCTTGGGTGAGAAGAGAAACGTCTTCAAAAGAAAACCCCAAAAGTCCAGTTGCCTCTTGAAAGAAAAGGCACCTTTGGGACAGCCATGGCCTGGAAGACAGAGAATCTCCAGAGACATCCAACACTGGAGGTTTTTAAGAGGAGATTGGAGAACCATTTGTCTGAAATAGTCCAGGGTTTCCTGCCTGAGCAGGGGGTTGGGCTAGAAGACCTTCAAGGCCCCTTCCAACTCTGTCATTCTGCTATTCCCTAGCTGCATTTTTCAGAAATATTGGGTGCTGGCTGATCTTGAAAAGTGAAGCGGAGCATGGATGAGAGACAACAACGAAATGCCAGGCTAGACTGAAAATGAAGAATTCCCGGAATGGAAGTCTACCTGCCTTAAAGCTGCCAAGGCTGAGAAGCACCGGCTGGACTGACGCCGTTTCCTTCTCTGTCCCTGACAGGCTCTCTGCAAAGATACGCTGGAGTTCGCCATGGCGAGTCGCGACACCTGTAAGGCTTTTTGGAAGACGTGCGTCGAATACCATGCCTTCTTCCGCCTCTCCACGGAGCCAAAGTCAAAACCCAAAGCTTTTCTCTGCAGCAAAGGCTCCAGTTTCCGTTACAGGTAATTTATTTCATTTATTGATTTGATTTGATTTGTCAATTGCTTACAAGACAATAGGTATAAGTATAAACATGAGTAAGAATACAGGAAATGGGTACGAATAAATGGCGACAAAAAGACAGGGACGGTAGGCACGATGGTGCACTTATGCACGGCCCTTACAGACCTCTTAGGAATGGGGTGAGGTCAATAGGGGATAGTTTGAGGTTCAAGTTTTTGGGGTTTGAGGATGTAACAACAGAGTCAGGTGGTGCATTCCAGGCACTGACCACTCTGTTGCCGAAGTTGTACTTTCTGCAATCGAGTTTGGAGCGGTTTACATTGAGTTTGTATCTGTTGTGTTGCTCTTGTATTGTTCCGGTTGAAGCTGAAGTAGTCTTTGCCTGGTAGGACATTGTGGCAAATATTTTTGTGTCCTACTTAGCTTAAGTCCAACTGTAGGCGGCATAGTTCAAGGTTGTCCAAGCCCAAAATTTCAAGCCTGGTGATGTAGGGTATTCCGTTGTGAGCAGAGGAGTGGAGTATTAGGGGGAATTTAGTAATTTAGGGGGAATTAAATTTAAATTACATTTAAATTAATTAATTTTAGTAATTTAGGAGGGAACAAGGAAGCCAGCCACGTTCTCTAGCCTGGGTGCCTGTGGCTGGCTCTGTCCACCCCAAGGTCTTCCTCTTGGCTTCTCCCCACTTCCTGTCTTTTCTGGGTGTGAAATATTAAGCTGGGAGCCCCTGGGATTGTTCTGGGAATTGCTCCCCCCCTGAGGGACAGCCTCAAACACAGGCAGCTCCTCTTCAACTTCTTCTCTCTTGGCAACAACAGTGGGAGAACTCAGAGGCAGCTGCTGGAACACGGGACCAAAGGGAAGCAGAAGAGCCTGCCCTTCGAGAGGTAATTTACCTGTTGAAAGAACACTTTTCACAACGAAGGCCAGTCCACGAGTCTCAGGCTAATTTTGCAGGATCCAATCTGGGTCAATCATGGGGTTATGTCTTACAAGCTTTTGGACTTGTGGCTGCAGCCCATCCTCAGCGAACTTCTCTCCTCACCAAAATGCAAGCTTTGGGGTAGTCTATATACGTTGTATTTATGTGGTGGCTTTTTATTTGTTGATTGGGGGGGTGGGTGATGGCCAGCCAATTAATTACGGCATTCATATTTTTGCCTCCCGTCTTCTTCCTCCATTTCTGCTGGCCTCCTCCTCCTCCTCCTTCTCTCTAAAAGCTTTGCAAGGTACTCAGGTACCCTGAGATTTCTCAAGTGGAAGAGCGAGACAGCCATAAATTACCCGGTGGAAGGAAGAGCTGGGCTTTCAACAGCCCCGCAGAAATGTACCTCCTGCTAAGTAATGAGGTCCACAATCTTTGTATTCAAGCCACATTTTGCTGGGCTAACAACCCCACTGCGAACCTCACCTTGTTGGGTGTATCAGAAGTCGCTGGCCAGAAGGTTGCAGAAGCTTCAGAAATGGGACAAGAGTTTCAAACACCCCTTGCCAGACTTTGGGTTGGTTTTTCTGTTTCAGGAAACGCTATTCCTCTCGCTACCACGACAGGCAATGCCGCTCCTCCCCGGATCTGCTAACGGATGTTTCCAAACAAGTATGTCATTTGAGTCAGGGGGAATCTGTTGGGGAGGGGTAAAAGGAAAGGCTCAAGCTAGCAGCCATCTCACCCCACCCCCATGAGCAAATGGGCACCTTTGGTGCACCTTAAAAATAGAGTTTCAGCCCGTTTTGCTGGCTTTGGTGTGGTTGTAGGGACGGAGTAAGTGGGATTTGCAGATTCTTCCTTGAAGTGCAGCCCAAACAAGTGTAACATGGATTGTTGGTCACCTCTGGGTGACAAAGCCTCAAGAAGGCAGCCTAACCCTTGCGTGCCTTCAACCATCTTGGCTTAAGCATTGATGCCTCGCTTTTCCCACAGATGGAAGACCTGCGGCTTGTCTACGGCACCATGGGTAGCTACTACGGCGCCAACGGCATCCACACTTCTGAGCCCACGCTGGACAATCGACGGAGGAACTCGGCCGTGGAAGTCATCTTTGCTGATGAGCTGGAGAGGTCGAAACCTGAAGCAGACCCAAGGTTGCTGCTGCTCCATTCCCAAAGCAGCTCCGCCTTCCCGGTGGTCTACACGGAGTTCGACCACGATTGGGAACCGGCCAGTCTCTACGGGTCAAGGAGCCCCCTGACCTCTTTCCAGCCCAGCTCTAAGCTGGACAGCACCAGCAAGAGCCCTTCCCTAAGCAGCATGAGAGAGAGGAGCCCAAGGCAGCAGCTGATGTACACCGATGTCCCCTACGTGGCAGCGTCCCACCAGCCCTCTGAAGTGGCTTCTCCTCCCGTTTTCTTCTACGTGGACCGGCCACCTCAGTACCCCAAAAGCCCCACTGTTGACCGGGCTGAGGAAAGAGTGGTGGAGGCCAACCCTTGCGGGGTACCCATGAAGCCACAAAGGAACCCCAAGTTGAGGGAGCCTCCAGCCCTGCCGCAGGCCGCCTACATGACCCACCTTAGTCTGGAGGAAGAAGATGACGGGGACGTCTTTGACTATGGTGTTCAGGAGGCCCCCAAAAGATCTTGGAGCCAGTCGGATGTCAAAGCCATCCGATTCCCTTGCGGCTCCGAGTTCCGCCCTCTCGGACCCTGCCCTGTCTTGACCAGCAGGAAGGTTGACCTCTTGCAATGTGTGCTCACCCAGCCGCCCTTCCCAGAACCTCCCCAAGTCCAGCGAGCTGCAGAGTGCTACGCAGGCAGTGGGACCGAATCCAGTGACTCCGATTCAGACCTCCTCCCGGACTACTATGCCCTCTATGGGCGGGTGCTCCAAAGACCCCGGGTGCGAATTCACCTCTCCTCGGGGAGCCTCCAGCTGGAGGGAGAGGAGACCCTGGTTCCTGCTGCCACCATTGATCATCCTGACAGCACCTCCAATTATTTTATGTAGGCAGCACAACAGCAGCAGCAGTACCGGTCATAAGTACGTGGCATGTTGCCGATTCGTCAGGTTATTTGTGAATTTTTAAAAAAACCTGCAGAGTTCAAGGAACTGTTGTTGAAGGAAGAGCAGAATTGGCTTTACATGTCAGGGGCTCCCGCTCCCACAATAAAGGGACGATTTCATTGATTTAGTACGTATTTGGGAGAGGGGATCCTAAATGTAATACTGGACAAATTAAATTTTGCATCAGGTTTAGGGGATTCCCCAGATCAACCACTGACTCTTAAGTCCAGGAAAGAGGTAAGAGAAAGGGGGGAAAAAAAAGAATGAAGTTTGCTAGCACCGGGTGCAAGTCAAAAGTTGGGATTTAAACTAGCATTGCTACCATTTTTTTTCAGTTTTTTTTAAAAAAGCTTTCGATTGTGGCCTGCGGGGTTGCTAGAAATGCCAAAATGTGTTCCAGTTGTAAATGCAGAGGTGGCACAAAGGCTGCCTGGCGTCCACCTAAAGGGCAGAGCCTGGCAATTCATAGGATGCTGCCCATCACGGAGGCAGCTCACCTGTACTGTACGCGGTTCTCAGGTTTATGTGGAGCATGGATGGTTTTCCCCAGCCCCTGTTTGTTAGTCACTTTTCCCTTGTGGATTTTAATGACTGGCGAGATTCTTTCAAGGGCTTGTGATGCTGAACAGATGGGGCTCAGTTCTCACTCGTGGTGTTGTCTAAGCCCAGAGGAAAACCACAAGTTTTTCTGTAGAGCAGGGGAGTCCAACGAGGGCCATTTTAAGACCGGTGGACTTCAATCAGTGGTGGGATCCAAATTTTTTTACTCCTGGTTCTGTGGGCGTGGCTTGGTGGGCGCGGCAAGGGAAGGATCCTGCAAAATGCCCATTTCCTCCCCACCCCACTAACCTGCTTTCCAGCTCCGTTCTCCTGTGCAGGGCAACCAAAGACCCAGCCAATCAGCTGGGACTCAATGGGAGGGAGAAGAGATGGGGTTGGCGGGACCAGTCAGAGGTGAGATTCTCCAAACTACTCAACATTTACGCTACCAGTTCTCCAGAACCTGCTG
The DNA here is from genome assembly GCA_009733165.1 of Naja naja. Taxonomy (NCBI): domain Eukaryota; kingdom Metazoa; phylum Chordata; class Lepidosauria; order Squamata; family Elapidae; genus Naja; species Naja naja. The sequence continues at coordinate 23,902,503 of CM019162.1, forward strand.
AATTCACCACCTTTGACTTCAATTCCCAGAATTCCCCCTCCAGCGATGCTGGGAGTTGAAGTCCACAGCTCTTAAAAGTGGCCAAGGTTGGCCACCCTTGCTTTAGAACATCTTCCTGTTCTGTTCTGCCACTGCAATTCTTCAGCTGGTTGGATTTCAGCAAAAGGGGTCCCCTTTTGGCCCTCAAATCCCCAAAAGCTGGCTCAGCACCCTGGGACAAGGGACTCAGGACCAGCAGAGACCGTCTTATCTGCCACACATTTTTTTTAAAAAATTCAGTTTACATGCAAACCTGAAAGTCCACTTTTGAGACTGTTTCAGAGGTTGAGTGTCTTCTTTGCAAATTCTCTCCTGAAGTTTCTCAAGATGGAGCTATTATTCTTAAAGGTATGATTTGTCTTAGCCAATGAGGAGCGATTTTCCTCCCAGGAAATTAAAGCCTTCTTCCCCTTACGCTCCCTTCGGATCCAGTGGTCTTCATCGTCCATAATGCCCGGCCAGCCTAGCAGATTGGGGATTATGGGAGTCAACATCCCACTTCCCTCCAGGATCTCAAAAAGGTTGATGGGGGCCAAAAGGTTGCAAAAATGTCACTTGACTCCTTGCTTGATCCTTGCCTGGGGTGTTTTTGGTGGGACACAATCACACAAGGACCACAGAAGATTATAGAACTTAAATATTTATTTGTGTTTTTTGTTTTTTTTTTAAACCCTTTGACTTTCTGCGTCCCCCTTCCTCCAAAGTGTGAAAGAAGCTTCATCTCTAAACAGATTTACAGAACTAACAGAGGCTGGGAAGGAGGAACGTGACGGTTCTGCTCGGATGATACAGTTATTTTGTAAAGCTTCGAATCAAACTGTATTTACAACTTGTACGGCTTCTACGTTTATAAAAATATTTTATTTAATCCGTAACATTATTGTTTTCAAAAACTATGTCCAGAGGTTTTCTCCCCCCCGCCCAGATATAAATTTCTAATGGTGTTTCAGGTATATATAGCAACAAAACAATTTTTTTAAAACAAACATTTCTTTAAAATTAAAACAAAGGGAGTTAAAAGTTCTTGGTGGGTTTTTTTTTTTTTTTACAGTGTAGGCACCATTGAAAATAATTGCCCTTGGCATTTCTATCCACCATCTCTTGCCAGTGTCTTTATATCTTTCTGTGATTTTTTTTTCCTTCCTTACAAAGACAAGGTTGTAATGGTAACTTTTAATCACAACAACAACGAAAATCACTGCTTGTTTGCACTCTTATTTAACTCCGTTCCGTATTTGGCTGATACACTTCAAATCCTTTAAAATGAAGGTTGTGCAAAACCAAAAATAAAAAATAAAAATAATAATAATGTGCAGATCTGAACTATAAAATTAAACATATCCAGACTTTTTATCAAAAATAAATTTACACCCACACTTGCACAACTAAAGACGGAAATACAATACACTTCAATAGCATAATATACAAACTGGGTTGAAAAGGAAAATGAGAGAGAAAACCTGATCTCAACAGTACCATAAATATATAATCGAAAGCAAGTTTATAATTTCTTCTACCTTTTTCTGAAAAAGAAAAAGAAAAATCACCTCTGTACTGCACAGTACTTATCTTTTTCCGTGAAAGAATATCTATAACTCAAATTATTTGCATATTAACCGGTAAATAGATATTTAAAAATACACTTTGGGAGGGCGGGGGAAATTAAACAGCTGTTGATGCACGTAAAGGACTTCAAGAACGTAAGTCTATCAATATCTTACAAGAGGAGAAAGAAAAAAAAAAACCCACACCCCAAAAACCATATTTCAACCATATTGCTTTTTAAAATTTCTTACCATGATGAACATGTCTTTCATGGGGGGGGGAGGGGTGTAAGGGGGTTCAAGGGAACCAAAATGGCGACTGCAGCCCACACCCATCGTGTGCAATGCATGTTTTTTTTAAAAAAACAAACAAACATAAAAAGGGGAGGGGGCTTCAGAGGCATGGCCCCTGCTGCCATCTTGGTTTTCTTTGACCCCGACCCCTGGCCCCACTGCCACTGCCGCTGCTGCTGGGATGGGTGGCTATACAAAAGGGACACATACAAACTGTACACGGAGTTACAGGGTAACTGGCCAAGCCATTGACGTATTGCTTTCAGGTGGAGGTGACCCCCCCAAATAAAGCACTGTGCCAAACCCCAAGCGAGTGGAGGGGCCGGGGCCAGATCCTCACGCTCGGCACAGGCCCAAAGAAAGACGGCGTGGCCCAAACAGGGCCCAACGGAGAAGTGCTTCCACGCAGCCTTCGCTCCTCAACGTGATGGCGTGCCGAGTTCTGGCTTTTGGGGGGCTTGGGGAGAGCTGCAACTCAGGCAGAGGAGAAGACAAACCCAAAACGCTCCCGAAACGTGTTTTTTTACGAAGTTAAAAAGTAAAAATAAAAATAAAAAAGGCTCCAGATTTGTGGAGGAGGCCGATCCACCCTGCCAATTTGAGAGCTCCCAACTGCACCTAGAAGCAAACAGCACAGGCGGTTTTTGTCTCGTTCGAGCTGGATTAAAGAGTTGGGAACTAAAATATTAAAGAGTCGCTCTTTACAAAAAGAAGAAAAAAAGGAAAGAAATAAACAGAAAGCATGGATGCCATTTACAAAAGAGTGGAGTTAAATCCTTAAATCCTAATCTGCGATCATCAAAAAACATCTATTGCGATGATCCCAAAAGGCACAAGGAACTCAGGAGGAGGAGGAGAAGCCGAGCGGAGCCACAGGAGGGGTCGGTGGGCTGCGAGGAGCTGCGTCCAGGCGGGACGGCATCCTGGGGGAGAGCGGGGGGGTTGTCCTTCCTCAGGAGTCATTGGCAGAGAACCTGGGGAGAGAGAAAAGGCCAGGAGGGGAGACTCTGTCAGGGGTTCCCAGCTATTGGGGGGGGGTCTTCCACGAACACAGCCAGGCCTCGACTGAACCACAGTCCGTTCCATGGCCGTTTGATGTGACAGTGGCCCTGAAGAAAAGGGGCTCAAGACAGTGTTTCACACCACTGCAGCAGCCCTGTGCTTATCCTGCCCCTGTCGGAGTCTGAATCTGAGGAGGAAGACGAACAGTCGACAGGGAGTGGGAGTGTGGCTCCATTGGCTATGGAGGAAACTGGGGGAGGGCAAAGTCCGGCTGGGCAGAGTAGGGGAGAGGTAGAACAAGGGAGAGGGAATTCAGAGGAAGACCCAGGCCCACCCCCTCTTCATCCTAGGGCACTCAGGGAGGAACGGAGAAGGGAGCAATGTGAGTTGCGTGGCTTACAGGGGAGGAAAGGGCCCTGATTCCCTTCATTAGCCACAGCTGGGAAGACAGTTGATAAGAAAGGCAGGCTGCTAGCAGCAGCTGCTGGGAACAAACCTGAGTTTATCTTGTGTTGTCTTTGATTATCTGTGTTCCTGGCATCTTCCCAACCATGTTGAGTTATTGCCATGCCTTCATGTCTGGAATTCTTGCGCCGGCCTTATCAGACTAATGATCTCATTTTGCCTTGTTTGGACTTATAAGTTGCGGTTTTTGTTGACCATGTTTTGGACTTGATTCTCTGCAGCCAAAGGCTGTTCCTGGGAGAGTTTTTTCTCCAGCCCAGAAGGTAACCAGGACATTGGGGTCAAAGTTGGAGCTAATCAAGGGACTCCTACTGATTATCTGACTGTGTGGCCTTTGTGCTACGCCCCTTTTTGTCATCACAGTGCTCGAAATTCAGACTCTCGGTAACCAGCTCACATTTATGATGGTCACAGTGTCCTGTAATCTCGTTTTGGGATCTTCTGACAAGCAGCGTCCATGGGGAAGCCAGATTCGTTTAACAGCCGGTTTACTAATTTAACAACTGTGGCAAGAAAGGGGCCGTTAACCTGGGACAGGACTCACTGAACAGCTCTTCTTGCTTAGCAAACAGAAATTTGGGGCTCAATTCTGGTCGTAAGTCAAGGACTAATTGCCACTGAAACCCAAACCCTCACCCCAAATCTTACTTCTGGAATTTCTCCATCAGCTTCTTCACCATCTTGTCGGTGATCCCGGGGCTGGCGGCTTCGGCCAGGCTGATGCTCTTCTCCAGCTCTTCGATGGCCTGCCTCTTGCTGGCATTGTTGGAGTCCTGCTGCTTCAGCTGAGCGGGGAGGGGGGCAAAAAGAGCGGAGTGAGGGGCTTCGGCGGCAGGCGTGCGGGGCGCCCCGAAAGGGTCAAGAGACTCACCTCTGCAAACACGGGGTTGATGATCAGGGTCAAACAGCCTAAGGTTTTCAGGAGGTCTTGGTCCTAGAAAGTCGGAAGGGATGTTTTCAGGCGGAGCCTTTCAAGCGCCCGGAAACCCTGAGAAATCTCAAGTCCCAAGCCTCCGCAGACAAGTTCTACCCAGCTGGTAATTCCAGGTGGGAGAGCAGGAGAGTCTTGCCCACAAATGACTTCAAAGCGCCCTCTTAAGCTGGGAACCTCTTTATGGGAATGGTGGCTTTAAGGTTTTAAGGGCTTTTTAAAAACAGATATTCTTGGATATCTGGGGTATGAATAATGTAGAGATGGACAACTGACAGTATGCAATAAATAAACCCCAGAGGCTCGTTCTCTCGCCTGATAAAAGCCGAATAAATCCCTTTGATCCCTTTTGAAGAAATAGTAAATTTGCCAGCTAAACCTACCGTTCCGTTCTGCACTTTCTTGGTGTCCGGCTTTTTCCGCACGGTAGTGAAACTCCACTCGGGATGGGAATTGTTCTCCTTGTTGCTAGACTCGCTGAGAGGCAAGAGGGGGCAAAGGGCAAAGTCAATCAATCCATTAGAGAACCAGGCAAGGTGGGCATGTTAGGAACTTTTGCAAGGGGGCTCAGGCCCTCCTGATCTGGATCCTCCCCGCCACCCAGACTCACGAATCCGAGCCGTCCGAGTCCGTTTCATCGCTGCTGTGTCCTTCCGCTTTCCATCTCTTGAACCTGTCGATCAGCTCCGTCAGGTAAGAGGTCTTCTTGGCGTTCTTCAGAATGAATTTGTGCTTCAGCAGCTCCTTGGCCGTGGGACGCTGCAAAAGATACGGAGCGTCGATTCAGTTTTTTTCCAGCAGGGCCCCAAAGCGCTGGAGATGGACGAGGGCAGGAGATCGAAGGGATGGCCCCCTTCCACTAAAGACTGGCCTATCCAATTCTCACGCTCAACCACCATGGGAGGAAAGTCCAGGGGTGGGGAAAGGCCTTCCTCTGGAGAAGGGCTCCTCCAGAACCCACTCAAGACATAGCCTCTTGGGGAGCCTTCGAGCTGGGTCTGTGACAACTTGCAACTCATCGTGGCCAACGTGCTGTGGGGCAACTCAATGCAAAACAAGAGTTCCACTAACGTGGAAGGAACAGAATTGTTCCTTCAATAGAATCGTGGAATAGAACCGTTAAAGAAAGGACAAAACAAAACGTGGATGACAAAAGTTAAAATAATGTTTTAATTCTTTTAAATAATTAAATTGAATTGTTGAATTGTCCCACGGCGAGTTGACTGCGGCAAATGGTCTCTTTCCGCTTCTAGTTGACTGCTGATCTTGTAAACACACCTCGCTTTTTCTGGCTGTTGTTTATTATTAATTTACCTAGCATTCTGGGAAATTCATTCAGCACCCCAAATAACATTTAAAAAAAAGTAAACCTCGATGCTAACCACCATTGTGGAAGTTCAGATCCCAACAGTGAATCCTCAGAAGGCCTTGAGATCTAAACAAGTCTATGCTTCCTGCACTCCAGGGCAATGACCCAAACTTTCATTGGCCTGAACAGTAAGTTCTCCAAGAGCAACGATTAGACTAAACTTTTTAATGTTCTTTCACCGGCATTCATGGGTCAACAGATGTTTTCTAGTGATCTGTAACAGCTGCCCACCTACATTAACTTCTGAGTGAAGTGTGAGCTTTGCCAATCCAACCACACTCACTACAAAACTTTTACTGCATGCTTCATCTAGAATCTGACTCAAAATTAAGCTTCAACTGCGTCTGATTCACTCTTCGGCATGCTCCAAGCATCCTGTGTGGTTTGAAACATCCTACGACAACCCACAAAAACAACAACAACAATGCCTGAAAGTTATCCTGCTGTGTTTTGGTTGCAGAAAAGAAGACAGCAGCCTTCAAACTCCTGTAAGCCTGGTGATGCAGTGAGATACATTTTTTTAAAGAAGGTTCCCCCATAAGATGGATCTCCCTCCAGATCCGGGAATACCCGAAAGCACACTCACAAACGTCGGTTCCTTGTTCAGACAGGCATCGATAAACTCTTTGAAGGGTTTGCTGAATTCTCCGGCGAGGGTGGGGGGGTTGTTTTTAGGGATGAGGAAGAGGACTCGCATTGGGTGCATGTCTGAATTCGGAGGCTCCCCTTTGGCCAGTTCGATGGCTGTGATGCCAAGAGACCAGATATCCGCCTGTAGAGAAGAGAACCCGGCCGGCTAGTTTGAACGAAGTCAAGTTCAAATTTGTGGGTTTTAACCTGAATTGCGTGATCTGGGTCGATGTTCTTCCGGGTTTCCAGAGCATCTTTAAGCTATGGCTACGTGCAAATGCCCTTCAGTTTTTATACCCTGGGCAGTCAGGCTTATGATGAACCGCGGGAACGTTTGCTCCTGGGGAAGAACGAAGCAAGCAGATGGGTGCAGGGAGATTATGTGGAACTGAGGTCAACAGGAAGCCTGGAAAATGGGCAGTCAAGTTCAAAGCGTATGTATGCTGTTGTGACTATTACTACTTCTCAGCTTGCCAAAAACTCGGGGACAGGGAAGGTGGAATGTAGGCTCTAGACATCAAGACTATGAGCCACGAGAGCCAAGGACACTTCAGCTGGTGTTTGCCAGAGCCAAAGACTTTTTCTCATAACAATTCAATCACGTTGAATCAGTTAATGCAACCTGCACTAATAGAGGGGAGGGTGAATCCTACACTTTAATTATGTGGGAATTAGCTAGATCTGGTTTTGCCCTCATTGGTGGACTACCTGTAGTTAAAAAATCCCACTACACAATCAGCTACAAGTCTGGATTATAACCAGCTGTTCCAATGTCCTTATATAAATTGGAGAGACCTTCCAAGGCCTACTAAAAGGAGCTTACTTTTGAGTCATAGGCCGACTGCTGGATGACTTCTGGGGCCATCCAGAAGGGTGTCCCTACAAAAGTGTTCCTCTTAATTTGCGTGTCGGTCAGTTGTCCAGCAACCCCAAAATCTGCAAGCTTCACATCTCCTTGCTCAGAAAGCAAGACGTTGGCAGCTGGCCGGGAAGAAAAGAGAAGACAGACTTCATTTAACGAGAGGAGAAACCTGCGGTCCGAAAGAGGCCTTTCCTCTCCCTTTTTTTTACACACCTTTGATGTCTCTGTGAATTTTCTTCTCTGAATGCAGGTAGTCCAACCCTTTCAGGATCTCCTTCAGCATCGTAGCAATCTGGAATTCGTCAAAGGGCCCAGCACGAAGCTCGAGAGGAAATAACCAGAGTTTATTTAAAAGGCCCTCGTGTTGGTTCTGAAACACCTGTTTCGTTTTCTTTTTAGAGGTCTTAGCACAATAGAGAGATTCAAGCTGTATTTCCACCTCACCAGAAATGGCTCTTCATCAAAAATTCTACATAACTAAAGTAAAGCTACCTGGAAAGAGAGCTAGGCCATTATCAAAAATAGACCTGGGTGTTGTGAACAGGTTGTTCTCCTCAACTTGTGCCTTCTCCGTTATCTCTTACTTCGTTGCCAAGAAAACTTCTGAACTTGTGAAGAACAAGGGAAGCACCTATGTGTGGACAACTCAACATACTATTCGTGTGCAAGGCTTGGGAGCCAGCACAAAACCATCTTTGATCAGACTTCAAGGTGAGAATCTGTTGCCTACAAGCACCACTTCTGTCCCCAGCGGAAGGTCTCATGGCAAGGAAGCCCATCGGAAGCTCCAGAAACACAGCAAAGCCCACCAAGGGAGAAGTCCCACCAAGAGCAAAGCCCACCAAGTCCCCTTCTCAGAATTTAATTCTACGATGCCTGCCGGATCTTGCCCGTAGAAGAAATGATTCCTTGGTGTTGAAATCAGTTCCTCTAGCCCAGGACTCTCCAAACTTGACAACTTTAAGACTTGTGGACTTCTAGAATTCCTCAACCTGCTGTTTCTCGACTTCAGCTACTATGAGATGTGGACTTCCAACACCCAGAATTCTACCTGCTGGCTGAGGAATCCTGGGAGTTGAAGTCCACAAGTCTTAAAAGTTGCCATGCATGGAGACTCCTGCTAGCTCAATGTTTCTCAACCCGAGGACTTCCCTCCTTTTCAACCCCCAGAATTCCCTAGCCATCCTGGAGAATTCTGGGAGCTGAAGTCCACATCTCTTAAAGTAGCTGAGAAATGCTTTTTTTTCTGGTCTAAGTGAGATGGTCTTGGCTTTCCTGGGTGACAACTGAGAGCCATCCAGGGGCTGGACGGAGCTGCACCAGCAAAGCTAGACTTGAGCAGATGCTGACATTCTAAGGAGACAAAAGCAGGCTTCAAACCCCACGAATGACATTTCTGGACGGCCTAAATGTAAATACTGTGGCAGAATTATCTTGGAGGAAAAGGATGGGTCTCCCGGAGAGGCCTGTGGTCAAGCTGGCCTTGGGGGATAAGGGAAAAACCAGACATCACCCTCCAGGCCCTCTGCTTTCTCAGCCCCTCCTAAGCTGCAGCCACCAGGAGGGCTGCGTCCATCATAAGCAATGGGCTCTTTCAGGCTTCCAGTTTACAGGAACTCAGAATGGAAACGCCAGCTCAGTTGCAGCCCTCAACATTAGCTGTGTTTGCTCCCGCAGCAAACTCTCCGGATCTCCTTCCAACAGAAACATCTCTGTGTGTCGAGAGCGGATTTATTTTATTTTTTTTAAAAAAAGAGTCCACCTTTCCATTTATTAACTGCAACGGATAGTTTTTCATAAGGGCAAGGTTTCCTTTTGCTTAAAAAAAAAAAGTCAAGGAACACGCTCTCCATTCTAACCGAAGTTTATTTACAGCCGGAGGGAGGGCAGTTCTGTTCTTCTGCCCCCAGAGACACACAAGGGACACACTGAAGTCCCTTGTCAACGGGAGGCTCCTGCAGGAAAATCGGCGCTAATAGAAAACATCTTTCACTCAGGCGAAGGAATTCCAGGCCCTGCCCAAGGACTGAGTCACAAAGGCGGCTCGGTGGAGACTCACACCCTCCCGAGCCTCCGCGGGGGCAGAAAGGAAGGGCACTTAGTCTTGTTTCTGCCAAGAGGCCCACCTTCCTTGCCCCTGGGCCTTTGTGAGGGACCACAACCCTTGCAAGGTCTCTCCCTGGAGCAGCTGCAATCTGAAGAACGTGGCCTGAGACCGCAGACAGTCATGGGCTGTTACAATCCACCATTAATTGAGCTTTACAAAACACCAGGGGTTTCCAAAATGCAAACTTTGAGGCTACATGCAAATCTACATATATATAAAAGCGAAATGCCACTCAGGCATCATCACAAAATCTCCAGAACCGTAAAGCCTACAAACTTGAAATTTGGCACCTATGTTCCTCTTGGCTTCTAGGGGCTCACTAAGAGAGGATTTTTCGAAATGACCCTCAGAGCATTAGTATTTCCTATATTATTGTTATTAACACGCTCTGATGCTAAGGAGTTCTACTCCCCCTCCCCACCTGAAAAGAAATCTCTTCCAAATGCAAAACACAAGCAGAGGAGTTTCAGTTTCATAGCACCAAGTAGCTTTAGTACAGAACAGTTGAGCTAAGCCACGCCCAGGCTCCTTGCAGTCTCCTTCTTGCTCACACAGCAAATACTCTTTCAGTTTCCAAACAGCCCTCAACTCTCACAGACTGACAGGATGCTAGCCAGATGAATACCGAAGGATGCTGGTAGGCAGAGGCAGAATTCCCCCCTCCCTTATTTTCCTCCCCAAAAACTAAGCCCGACCACATAGTTTCATAGTGAAGCATGGGTATCGAGCTTGTAACCAGATATATCTTTTAGTGCTGCACACATCTGGAAATGACCCCTTCACTCAAACACTGGTGATAGTCCAAATAATAAATAAATAAATAAATATTTAAGAGGGCCTGACTCACAATTCCAGAATCATGAAATGACACCATCCATTTCAATAGCTTACAATACAAATCAAGGAAGTTCATAAAGTAACTGAAATGCTTACCAAATCCAGGGCGGATCCCCCACCTAAATATTCCATTATTATCCACAACTTTGTGCCCTAAAAGGGAATGCAGGTAAAAAGTTAGCTTTTTTTTAAATCTCCTTGTTTCTCTGGATCAGGGAAAGTGGGAAAAGGGGGCAGGAACAATGTGGAATTTTTGGGGAGAGGGACTTTCGTTGTAATATATCTGGAAACAGCACTAAGCAGGGGAAGAACGCAACACAAGATCTACTGTGACCACACAGACGCACAAAAAAACCCAAACTTTGGGGTCTTTCCTGTGCTTTGGTTTGTTTGCTTGCAGACATTGCATTGCCCAACTAGGTAACCTCATCAGTGCCAGTGAGTGGGGAACTCACACCAAGACTGGCAGGGCAAGCGACTGTACATAATCAGAGAGTAAACCTTGCGTTCTCTCACGCTGGTGATGTTACCTGCTTTGGTCATGGAATATCTGCAAGCAGGAGAATAACAGAGCTGGAAGGGGCCTTGGAGGTCTTCTAGTCCAGCCCCTTGCTCAAGTGAGAGACCTACACCATTTGGGACAAGCGGCTGCCCAGGTCTCTTCTTAAAAACCTCCAGGGAGGAAGCAGCCACAAGTTCTGGAGGCAAACCGGTTTCACCGCTGAATTGTTAACCAGCTTGAGACCGGGTTTCTGCACCACGGTTGCCAGCCAGCTAAAATAGGGTGGGGGTCCTGTCTGGGGCCCCTTCACCGAGCCGTTTGCTCGCACGTTAATTTTGCCGCCCCACGTTTGTTCTCACCACTCCTGTTAGTACTTCAAATGCCAGTTCCAGGTCCTCAGCTGCCCCTTTGAGAAAGTGGTGGGGGAAATTTGTAGTGGGATGATTTCACCAGCTGCATTTTGTGCGATTTCATAAATTACACCGGGGTGTTTTTCAGAAGAACCACATGAAGAAGGACGTGTAATTTTGAAGGAGCCCTTCAAGGAAACTTTTGTGTACATTCCAGTAGAGCTGCTGTGCAACGGGTGGTTAATTTGTAGTTAGAAAGAGCCTTTCGTCTTTTCCAAACAATGCTGGGATCCCAAGAGTTTCACCCCTGGAGTATTTACACCAGGAGCCAAGCATTTATTTTTAGCTGGGAACTTATCAGCCTCCCACTTTCCATTTGGAGAGGAAGGCATTTCGGAGTTTCAGAAAAGGGGGCGCCCGTCTTAAGCTAAAAATCGGCCCAAGCCTCTAGATAAACAGTCCACATATATGGGGGCCGCTACCCTCGCCCTAGTTGAGAGGCTGCCAATCCAGGCCTGAGAACAGGGGTGGGGAATGAGGGCCCCTTTACGACTTGTGGACTTCAACTCCCAGAATCCCTGAGCCATCCACAAGTCATAAAGGGGCCATCATTCCCCACCTCTGCCTTTGAAGGAGGAGAGGCCTCTGGGTGCAGTGGCTTGTAGGGCCCCTACTGGCAAGGTAAGAGAAGCCCCACCTCCTTTCTTGCTCCCTGAAGCCCACAAGTCATGCCAATTGGAAGACCTGGGGCAATTTTCCACCCAGAGCCTCCGACGAGTTTTAACCCCCTCAAGATGGGTGGAAAACCAGGCATGCTGTGGCTGGAAGACCAGCTCCTGAACAGAGTTCGCTTTGTTAGGCAAACACACACAGGGCATTTACCTGCCAGAGGTTGGAAATGGAGAGGTAGCTGCGCTGCTCCTTTCAGAACCTTTGCAACACAGGCACCTTTGTGGGGTTAACAGGGTGGCTCAGAGCGCCCCACACCAAAACGCCTCTGAGAGTTTGCCAGTGTAAACCGTGACTGGGTGTGGCTCTTTGCCCCCTGGCATCCCAAGGAGCCACTTGGCTCACCGTTACAGGCCAGGAATGTTTAATGTGGGTAGGTGGAGGGGGGCACATTCGGTCTTCGGAGGAGCAGAAATGTGTGGCTTATTCAGAAGTCTCTGAACTGCGTTCGTTTGTCAGAAAAGGGGCAGAAATGGATCTCCCTCCTGACTTTTTTTCCCCCATCCATCCACAGCAGAAATCAGATGCAATTCTGATTATGGTTTTGGGGATTCTGGCGCAATTTAGGTGTTCAAGAAAAACTCTTTGTATTGCAATTCCCAGAAAAAAGGTGTTGAGACTCTAGAAAAAGTGCAGAGAACAACAACCAGGATGATGAGGGGACTGGAGGCTAAAACTTACGATGAACGGTTGCTAGTCTAGGGAAGGGAAGGACCAGGGGAGACAGGATAGCAATCTTCCAGTATTTGAGGGGCTGCCACAGAGAGGAGAAAGGGGTCAAGCTATTTTCCAAGGCCCCCAAAGGCCAGACAAGGAATAATGGTGGAAACTGAACAAGGAGAGATTCAACCTGGAAACAAGGAGGGATTTCCTGACAGTGAGAACAATCAACCCGTGGAACAGAAGTTGCCCATGGAAGTTGTGGGAGCACCATCACTTCAGACTTTCAAGAAGAGACTGGACTGCCATTTGTCAGAAATGGTGTTGGACAGGGGGGTTGGACTGGATGACCTACAAGGTCCCTTCCAATTCTGTTAATTTGTCAGAATTAAAATCCTATGGAATCTGGAGACGGTGATAGTCTAGACTAGAAGTTCATACATAAACAGGGAAGGGACGAGGCTGGATGGGTCGCGTCTGAACTGAAGCCTGTTTGGGACACACCGGGAATAAAACAGGGTGAGCCGATGGACGGAAAACGTTTGCTGTCCTTCCGAGTTCGAAGGTAAAGCATTCCTGCTCCCTCCAAACCCAGCCAAGAAAAGGTAAATGGGGCGCACGATGTTCCACCTTCTCCATGGCTCCCGGACACCTCGACTCAGCCCCTCCCTGCAGAACCAGCCACGTCCCGACGGAGCCTGGAGCGAAGGCCCCTCTTACCTTCAAGTAGGAGCCGTAGTACTTGGTGACGTAAGGGCTGTCACACTGGCTGAGCACCGTGATCTCCTGCTGGATGTCTTCGATTTCATCCTCAGCTTCTTCCAGGTCGATGATTTTAATGGCCACCACGTGCTGTGTCCGGTTGTCGATGCCCTTAAAGACTTCTCCAAGGAGCCCTTCCCGATGCGCTCCAGCTTTGTGAAAAGCCCCTCAGGGTCTGCTCGGTGGTTCTGCAGGGGAGCCAAGGGGAGGCACTGATGTGTCAACTCATAAAACATTCCTAGGCCTGTTTCCCAGTTGCCATAAACAAGGAGGAGGGGATCTGAAGGAGCAGGATGGCAGTTTAAAACCAGAAGTACATTCCAACACTTATTTTACAAAGATTGTAGCTAGGCTACCAGAACTTCTGCCCTCGGAAATCCTTCATTGGAGAATGTGATTATTGACACCCAGCCCGTGAAGGTGCTTCATTGGAGAATCTGATTTATGACATGCCTGGGGGAGGGGCGAAACAGTGTCACAGGTGACTGTAAATTACATATGCCAGAGTTGGCTTCATTTAGGTGAATGCCGGCATTAACCTTGCTCCTAATATTATTAATGCTCCTAATAAATATTTTGAATTCTTTTGAAGCTTGGCCCAAGGCTCATGATTCAATTAGGGCAATCGCCGGAACCCTGACACGATGTTTGAAGGCACCTGCCAACTTCGAGCTCGGCTGATGATTTCAACTGTGGCGTCGTCAGACATGGCAACCTGCACGGGAGCTACTCCTAATCCTGGGACAATTGTGTGCACAATCTCAGAATCTGTACCCAAGTGTGCAAGTGCACTTTTTAAAAAAGACATTCACTTTTATTTACTTCTTAGAGTGGTGCGGTGGCCTAGAGGTGTGGAGCTCTCGCCTCACAATCAGGAGGCTGTGAGTTCGATCCTAGCTAGAGGCCAATGCTTCTCTCTCTGGGCACAATGAGAATGTATCTGCTGGACAAAAATCCACATCAGCGACAAGAAGGGCATCCGGCCATTAAAACATTCTGCTAGCTCCATTCAGCTGCCCAGACTCCACCCGCAAGGGATTATGGGGTCGTTAAAAGGAGATGATGGCTTTTATTTACTCCTTGAAAGTTTGGAGGACAAGACATAACCTGGGGTGGGGGAGAAGAGGTGAGACTTCCAGAAAGTGATAAGAAAGGCTTTCATCCCTTTTTGAAGTGTCACCACGCACATTCCTCTCTTAATTGGCTCCCTCTAATTAGCCAACAGAAGCGATGGGAAGATCTGGATCCCGGCCACAACCTGGCGGGCACCTCCTGCCTGAGGACACCTCTGGCAACCTGGCTCCACCTGGCTTTTTTTTTAACATTCAGAAAGTATCTGGTAATGATCCAATGGCAAAGCAAGCCAAAGCGAAGCACTATACAGGCACGAAAGACCATTTGTAAGACTGAGGGACAGGTGGTGCTCGACTTACAACAGTTCATTTAGTGACTGTTTGAAAGTTGCAACGGCGCTGAAAAAAAAGGGACTTGTGAACGTTTTTCACGCTTAACGACTGTCGCAGCATCCCCGCAGTCACTAGATCACCATCCAGGCCCTTGGGAACTGACTCATATTTATGACGTGTCATGGCGTCATGCCATCCCCTTTGGCGATCTTCTGAAAAGAAGAACAACGGGGAAGCCAGGTTCGGCTAACAACCATGTGACTAACTTCTCAACTGCAGTGACTCACCTGCCACCTGCGTCAAGAAAGGTCATATAAGGCGGGGCAAAACTCAATAAATGGCTCACGTAGCAGCAGAAATCTTAGGCTCAACTGTGATCGTAAGTCAAGGACAACCTGTATAGATGATTTATTCAAGCCTACATAGAAGAACGTGGCCAAGTAAAGTTCAGCACTAAACTGGCGCCAGGGAAGGATCAATGGAATTCAAGAGAGGGTTGGACATGTGGGAGCACAACAATTCTAAACTGAGAACATGCTTAACTCCGCCCTCCTTAGCTCTACGTCCGCATTTCCAAGAATGCCTCAGAATAAAAATGGTGGATGGGGGCAAATTAAGACTGGCTTGTCCAGGAAAAGGACAAAAGAAAAGCAAGGATCTTGATGAGGATTTTGAGGCCACCAGTCTAGGGATACCAAGTTGGGGGCTCACACCGAGGTCATGTTTCACGTCATGGAAAAAGAGGATTAGACTAGAATGGCCCACCAGGCAGTCCAGATGAATTCAGGGGCTGCAAGTTAGTGAAAGCTGCTCCCAGAAAGTTGTTGTTTGAGTCTAAGGCAGGGCTCTGCAACCGTGGAAAGTTCACAACTTGGGGAATTCTGGGAGTTGACATCCACAAGTCTTAAAAGTTCCCAAGATTGGAGACTCCTATTGTAAGGTACTAGCCGGGGACCGTGAGGGTTGTGGTCTACTCTTTCCAGCTCTGTTCTGGCTGAAGGATGGGGCCCTACCGACGATGCCGCAGCGGCTGCAGCTCGGGGCCTCCACAAAGCCTCTGGAATCCCAGCCTTGTTGGAAAGAGCCGCTTTCCCGCAACATGTTCTCAATTGTCCTTTTCGTGCACAAGCACCCATGTGTTGTGCAACAGCTTCCTGCTTGCCTAATTGTTTCTCTTTAAGAAACCAGCTGATAATTACCCAGACGGCAGCCTTCCTTTCCGCTGGAAAAGCTCCATCCCCGGATGGAAATTTCCATTCCTACATCTGGGGCTCTGGCCCGGCATAACTGGCCAAGGCTACTCAGTGTACACAAACAGGCCCTTGCAAGACCGTCAAGAGGCTCTGACAGGCAGCACCTCCAACATCTCAGAAACACGCGCATTTTTCCAAGGCAACATCACCTAGCCAGTCAATGCCCCTGGTTCCAGGCATTTGGAAGTCAAGCAGGAATTTCCAGAACTCGGTGTATTTTTAGAACAGCCGCCCCTGAAAATCCTGTTTAAAAGCGCAATGGCAGCTCTATGCAAAAGATCGCGCCCAGTTGAAAGAAACATAAGCACGTGAACTAATCCAGTATTCAGACCAGACCAGATCTTGGAGGCATTGACTAGCCACATTTGCACTCTTACAGCTTCTCCCTTGGCCTTGGGGACTCGGAGGAAACAGTCAGACTGAGCAAGAAAGCAAGAGGATTTGAGGGTACTCTTGTTTTGCAACAGGGGTGCCCAACCCTGGTGGTTTTAAGGCTTGTGGACTTCGACTCCCAGAATTCCCCAGCTAGACATGAATGATAGAGTTGGAAGGGACCAGAAGGACCACCCAGTCCAGGGGTCTCCAACCTTGGCCACTTTAAGCCTGGCGGACTTCAACTCTGGGGAATTCTGGGAGTTGAAGTCCTCCAGGCTTAAAGTGGCCAAGGTTGGAGACCCCTGGGTTAAAGCAAAGCTGGCTGGGGAATTCTGGGAGTTGAAGTCCGCCAGGCTTAAAGTGGCCAAGGTTGGAGACCCCTGGGTTAAAGCAAAGCTGGCTGGGGAATTTGGGAGTTGAAGTCCGCCAGGCTTAAAGTGGCCAAGGTTGGAGAGCCCTGACCTTGTCTACTGTTTCTCAACCTAGCCAACTTTAAGACTGGTGGACTTCGACTCCCAGAATTCCCCAGCCAGGCAACCAGCCAGCCAAGACTTGTCCTCTACCATACTATGTCCATGACGTCTGAATGCATTGGTTCATGCAACGTATGGCTCACCCCATGTGATAAGTCAGTTTTTACCAAGGTTAACCTTCTTTAGCACATTGTGTGAACCAGCTCTTGAATGCCAATGCCTGTTGCGCCCTGCAGGAAAACAACTGAACAATCTCCGTAAGTCGCATCCACTTGCTTAAAGCTCTCTGGGTTTTTTAAAAAAAACAAAACAAAAACCAGAAGTCTCACATACACACAAGTTCCTCCTCTGTTTTGCTCCTCAAGACACAAAGCTTGTTAGCTGCAACTTCGCAGCCTACACAAAACTGAGTTGCGCTGTGAAGCTGAACATGATCACAAGCCTCGGGATTAACACAGCCACCCGTCAAACTAACCTCAGCCTGGCTGCTTCAGAAGGCTGAACGGGAGCATAAAGCTGCTTTTCAGAGAGGGTTGTTTGAGCCTGAAGTCGAGAACAAGGCGTTGTGTTTTCCAAGCTCTCTGTCCTTTGTGAAGACACACTTTAATCAAGAGTGTTTGATCCTCCCCGTTACAAACACAAGAGTAGTCTGGAACTCAAAGAGGGGAAGAGCCTCTTTTCCTGATGAAGCTTGATCGAGATGACAACAAAGCAAGCAAAAACAAGTGTAATCCTGTTCTTATGAAATGTACGACAAATTGTTGCCCTTCATTGCGCCCAGAGACTGCAGGCTTAGATAAATAGGGAACTCTCAGCCGGTTAAGATTTGTGAGAAATTGTTTAAGGACTATTGGGGCCTGCCATTGTTAATGGATTTCAGTGGGATCCAGTTCTGAAGTAAGCATTTTGGTTAAGAGAGATCAGGAAACTTCCCAGCCGTTGATTTCACCACTTATAAGATGAGTATTGTCCTGCCCCTGTTGGAATCTGATTCCGAGGGAGAGGTGGAACAGCTGACAGGGCGTGGGAGTGTGGCTCCAGTGGCTGGGGAGGAAACTGGGGAAGGGCACAGTCCAGCTGGGCATTCAGAGGAAAACCCAAGCCCACCCCCTCTTCATCCTAGGGCACGCAGGGAGGAAGGGAGAAGGGAGCAACGGGGGTTACGGGGGAGAAAAGGGCCTTGATTTCCTTAATTATCTGCATCTGGGAAAACAGGATAAAGAGGGTGTTTGCGCACAGCTCCTTGCTGGAAGCAAAGTGTGAATTATTTTGGTTTGTCAAGTCTTATCTGAGTTCTGGCATCTTCCCAACTGTGTGTGTTTCGTTATCTTTTGAAGTCTGCAATTCCTTGTCCTGCCCTGTCTTGTTAATTGCTGCAGTGTGGTTTGTGTTGTTTTTTTATTTATAATGTATATATACTTTGGGGTTGGACTGAATTTCTTCCCTTTAAAGACTGTTCTTGGGGAAGTTTTTTTCTCCAGCCGATGGTAACTGGACATTGCGGGGCCAAGTTGGAGGAATTAAAGGGACTTTACCTACTTTTGTGACTTCGTTGCTTTTGTGCCATGCCCCTTTGGGTCATCACAGGTATGATCCCCAATATACCAGTACCTATTTCCTGTATTCATACACATGTTTATTCTTATACCTATTATCTTGCAAGTGATGGACAAATAAAATAAATAAATAAAAATATTATTTCTGTTACTTTCTGAGTGGAGAAAGAGTTGCTGAAAGTTATCCTTATTTCATTTTAAATCTCCCCCATTCCTTCCATTTGTATGTTTTTAAACTGCCGCTCCAGAAGATTCGGGAGTCATAACTAAGCAATAATTTCCAACATTATTTAATCGCACGGTAATGCTGAATGTTGCACTTTATGTGAACAGTTTACAATAATTTTTTTTTAATGTCCCTGAAGATATATGCTGGTGACCAGGCTTTTCAGTTTCTTGATAACCGCTGTAGAACATTGTTTGAAAACAGCTTTTTAAAAATAGCCTGTTTTGTAATGGCCAAAACAGTTGGCCCCAAAAGGAGAGGGTGGGTGTTATTGTTGTTTTAATTTGTTTGCTAATTTAAACTCCGGCGAAACCTGAAAAACCAAGTGAGCCTTGAACTGAGCCGCAGAATTATTTTTACAAATGGCAGGAATGCTGGTTGGATTCCAAGGCTTTCTGCAGGGGGCCTGCGATATTAGGATCTGAACAAGAGCATTATTGCTGAACAGAGGTAGTGCTCGCCCTAAGACACAAATCGAGTCCAAAAATTTATGTTGCAAAGGGAGAAATTTGAGAAATTTCCCTCACTTCCAGCCCAGGAAAAGGAGATAAAGCAAGCAGAGTTTCTCAACTTAGCAACTTTTAACTTACATGGACTTCAACTCCCAGAAGTCCACCTATCTTAAAAAGTTCTTTCAGTTGAGAAACACCAAGCGAGCAACTCTTATCTGCCTCGGACTTCAATTGCAGGAATCAGACCCCAGTTTGGCCACTGCTGAATATTTCGGAAGCCTTTTGTATCTAAAGATGCTCAGATTCGGTTAACCGACATCAGATCTTACGTTTCTGGGGCTGAACATGCTTGATCCATTCCTTTTTCCAAAGGGAATCTCTGCTCACACCTGCCAGGAAAGGATCAACACGGCTGCAAATCCCGGAGGCCTCTCTCTTACCCTGGCTGCAAAGGTAAGAATGAGATCCTGAGTCCTTGAGCAGCAGATCCAGCAAAACCCTATTTACATTCAGAAGACCTGCAATGCTGACATTAAGCTGCTGTGTTCTCAATGGAGTTATGAACGTGCCTAATGAATGTACCTTAAAGAAACCGAAAATACAAATATTTGTAATCAGCTTGGTGTGAAAGAAATGAAACTGGTGGCTAACTTTGCCATCATTTCTGCTTGAAGGTATCTTGTGCCGGCTGAAAGTCCAAAGGCTTGCAACACGCCCATTTTTCCCACAGAGCTAACTTCCGTGAAACCATTAAGGGATCTTGAATTTCAGATCAATTTACACTTCCCGAAAACAAACCATCCAGAACAAAGTAACAGGATAAGTGAACAGGCTTCAATAATGCTAATAATTAGAAGTGGCCAAATCCTTTCCTATCTTTTAATCATATAATGGTCCCTTTCTTTATGAGGAGCGTGCAGGAAGAAGGGTGGCATGAGGAGCAATTTAAATGCTTGGAAGAAAGGATTGTTTATATCACCTGCTTTCCTTTTAAATAATAATCTGATCTAAGTTAAGGATCTAACAACAACAAAAAGGAGCTGCTTCATGAATAGCACTTTTATTATCTTAATACTATGGCAGAATGCTTTGAGGGAACCCACAAGGTTATGAAGAGCCCAAGAATAAAAATAATTCAAAAAGAGAAACTTAGGGCAAAACAGAAGGTCAGATTTTAAAAATCTGAACATCGAAGGAGTGCCTTGAAATTGCTGGTATTTATTCACTGGCAAGTCCAGGAGGCAAACTGAGAAAAATGGACTGTGTTTTTTACCCCCGCTTCACCCACTGTTTTTTCATGTTGCTATTCTGCCACAATTTTTAAGCTAATAGAATTTGTAATGGACTATTAATTTTCCCGCAGATAAAAAAAGTAATTGAATCGCATGTCTGATTAGAGATATATAGGCAATGCTTTTGAGGGGGAAGAGAAATTTCAGGAGGAGACTATGATCAGCTTAAAAGTACTTTCTGATCAAGTAACTTTGTCTATGTCAAGTTCCCATATTGCTCGGTGGACATTTTAAGATCACAAAAACATATTTTAGCTGAATTACCTGGCTAATGCTGAACATTGAAAAGAGTTTTATATAGCACCAATATAAAATGAACTGATTGTCAGAAGTGCTGACAATCAAGATACACCAAAGTTAAGACTTCATCTATGTTTAGAAGTCTGTTTCCACCACGGGTGGGATGTCACCTCCCACATTAATCCAGCATGACTACATTATTCCTAGAAAAGTACATAATTCTAAGGAGCTGGCAGAGGAAACCTGGTGGAGAGATATCATGGTCCACCAATCAATCTTGGTTATAATTGCTGTCTACATGCCAGAAATCCCATCATTCTCCATTTCTCCCACTTTGATGCACCGAGCTTTGCAATTCCAGGCTCCCTGGACATGTTTTAATCCATCAGTTCAGCCAACTGGAACTGTAGAACTGGGGCAGAAGCAGCCCACAAATCTATGGGGCACTAGGTAGCTTCACCTTGGGGGGGGGGGAGGACAGGTGGGGTGTAGAAGGTGCCAAACTCAACGTGTGCAACCAAGATTAACCCTGATAATACAGTTCGAAGTGCTGAGATCAACCTGCCGCAACTTGAATCGAATGGTCTACAAGTTAAAACATGGATGTAAATATAGCCATGACATAAACAATTGCTCGCTCCCTGAAGGATCACGCTGCCCTACGAACTCTAAGCAGCAACAAAAATGCCTGTTTCAACAGCTTAATTCTCTGTGCTTGTTCCAGATCCTCTGGGTGTCTCTCACGTCAGGCGTTGCTCGCTGGAAAAGTTCTTGGAGTGTTCAACGTTTGTGGAATCTGAGCAGACCTGGGCACAATCGCTTTTAATCAGCAGCTTCAAAGGCCCTATTTCTCAGCAGAGAGAAAAAAAACCCAACAGGCCTTTTCTCAGCATTTGGCGCTTCCGGCATGCTGCTTTGAACAAACAGAGAGCTGGATTCAGCTACACTTCCTGCACGCACGGCTATGATAAACTTGTGGCCAGCTCAGAGGGCAAGGAAGATGGGGGAAGATACGGTAAGGCGTAGATAAACTTCATTAAATACGTTTTGTACACCACCACAACTTCGAAAATACTGGAAATAATGCTCTTTTCAAAAGCAACATTATTAGGTTGTGGAAAGCAGCAGGCCCAAACCCAGGTTGGAAATCTTCACTGGCAATCTGCTACCTTCACACCTATTCAAAGACGAGCGAATACACCAATGTTTGGTGGATTCACACGAAGAACCAAACCAGACTCGGTTTCACTCATCTACTTCCTGCATTCAGGCCCTTTATTTTGCATGTGATGGAGAAGGGCAAACTTTGGGAAAGAGGGATCCTGAAACAATACACCAATTCTGAGGAAGACTGGAGCCGATCTCCAAACCAAACCAAGGAAGCACCTTGCAAACTTTAACATGGGTTTGTTAAGAACAAACAGGCTAACTTTATTTCAAGATTTGGTAACTGCCATAGATTGTCCCACATTCACCTTAGACCTGATGAGCAAAACCTCTGACAAAACATACTGCATCATGGTGACTATCAAACTAGGTACATATGGATGGCATGACACTTAAATGAACAGCTCAAAAATTAGCTCAAAAAGCACACAGTGCCTCCAAAAGCATTCATCATTAATTGTTCCCCCTCAGACTAGAAGGAAATGCCATGTGAGATACCAAAAGGTTAAGTCTCAGGCTGTGCACATTTTTATTAATCACATGAAGGAAGTGGAGGGAGAATGCTTATCATATTTGCAGATAACACAACATTGAGGGACGTAACTAATGTCTTAGAGCAGGGGTCTCCGACCTTGGCAACTTTAAGCCTGGAGGACTTCAACTCCCAGAATTGGCAAAGTTGGCTGGGGAATTCTGGGAGTTGAAGTCCTCCAGGCTTAAAGTTGCCAAGGTTGGAGACCCCTATCTTAGACCACAGCAATAAAATTCAGAACGATCTTGATGGATTAGAGAAAGGGCCTGAAGATGCCAAAATGAAATTTAACAAAGACCCTGCTCCAAGTTAGGAAACTGAAAACCAGAAGCCCAGGTAGAGAAAAAGGGACACCGTACTAGACAATACTTGTCTAGGAAAAGGGGTGGCTCACAGACTTGAGTACGAGGAAGTGATGTGGTAGGGCTACAAAAAAGGCAAACGGAATTTTAGACTGCCTCATCAGAAGAGAAGTTCTGAAAACACAGGAAGTCCCTCTTTACGCTGCATTAATCAGCCTCCATGTTGATCACTGTGTTCAGATTTCAACAACACAAACACACACAAACACGAAGGGTTCACACCAACTGGTGTAGATCCAGAATTGGCCAAGGGAACTGGAAAATAAGACAGAAAGGAGGCCCTGGAAATGTTTAGCCTTGAGAAAAGAAGAACAAAGACCAACCTAGCAGCTGTTATCGGGATGTTACAATGGACATCCAACCTTGTCCACAAAGGACATTGAAACCTGTCCTCAGATCGTCCCAGATCATGGAATAAGGGCCCGAAGGGACAGGGAAGCAGATTCCAAGTGGACATCCTGAAAAAAACAGTAGCCCCTTCCTAAGAGCCTGATGGGGAAGCCAACTACCAAGAAAGATCATGGCCTTCCCTTCGCTGGATGAGCTCAAGCAGAAAGAGGTCAACCATCTGTCAGGGGTGGTTTACTCTGGATTTTTGCATGGAGCAGGTCCTTGGCCTGGGTGGTTAAAGCAGCCCCCCCCCACACACACACACACCTCCCAGTAGCAAATCATCATTCATAGGAAATGAGCTGCACATAAAAGGCTGAAGAGAAGAAAGACAATGTGACTTGAGGCCTCATCATGATATGCCATGTTTATGAAGAGTCCCTGACCTGGAAGTTTCTAAATGCACTCTCAATATTCCAGCCCCGCCCCACTAGCCGGGATGATGATAGTTTCTTTCCTGCCTTATTATAAACAATGGTTAATTCAGCTGCCCATCACTTAAAAGAGTCCTGTGGATTAAAGCTGCATAAAAGGCTTCTAAACAAACTACAAGGTTTCTGATGCCAGGTTGCATGCATGCAAAAGCAAAGAAGGATGAGGACAGAAATCCTGACTTTTTCCCGCCTAGGCATCTGATCCCGTTTCATAATAAATATGATGCAAAATGAGACGGAATTAAGCCAGGAGCAGAAGAATGAAACATGACATTCAATGATTTAAAACAACCTTTAACACCCAAGTTTAGAAAATCGGCCTTGGAAGAATGTTAGGATGTCCTGGTTATAAACAAATTCTGAAGAAGATCCCCCACCCCCCAAAAACCCCATCTGGAAAAATACCAAAGCCTGAACTTTGCATCCAAACACTTTGGGAGAGAGTTTGGGGCCATACCTTTTTTTTGGGGGGGGGGTGCCCATTTTTGCTCGCCAGCCCTTTGGTGGGGGGGGGGGCTTGCAGAAAATAAAAGCTTATTTGCCTTTGGAGCAAGGTCAGATTTGGGGGGAAGGGGGGGAGCAAAGGGACCCAGTGCAGCCCAAATTTGCCTTGCCTTGGCTTTGTCTTCCAAGAAACCCCTCAACCCTTTTCAGTGGAGAAAAACACCCGAGAAAGAAGCCCCCCCACTTTTCCCGCCTGCATTTGGGGGGGCTCTGCTTGCAAGGATTTCCCCTCCTCCCAGCCTGGCAGCAGGACCCCCTCCCCTTTCAGCCCCCCGGGCTTTGCCAAGGACCCCCAAGGAAACGGGGTGCAATTCCTGGACCCGAGACTTGCAAAGGGACCCCCCCGTTGCAAAACTCTCTCCAGGGAGGGGGGGAGCCCTGGCCGGGGGTCCCCCCGCCCCCCACCTACGAGCCCCCCAGGCCCCCCTTGCCAGGCAGCTCAGCCCCCCCCAACAGGGCAGGGACCCCCGCGGGAGGGCGAAGACCTCCCCCCCCCGGCCCCACTCACCTGCATGCCGGGCACCTGGACGGGCGAGAGGGCCATGGCGGCTCCGAGGAGGAGGAGGAGGAGGAGGAAGGCGGCCTCAGCTGCAACGGGGCCTGCGGGGGAGGCGGCGGGAGAAGCAGGCTGGGGGGGGGGCTCCGCCGAGGCCCCGCCCGCCCAGGCCCACCCTGGACCCGCCCTCCCACACTCCAGAGCCCATCCTCCCCGCCCGGTGGGCCCTCCCCGGCGGGGCGGCGGCGGCGCCTCCGAGGCAAGGAGGGCCTGGCCGGGCCTCGGGCCTGCTGCTGCTTCCAGGCCGCGGGAGGAGGGGGCTCCGAGGCAGACCCCCGCCGGCCTTGGGGGGGGCTCCCCGCCGCCGACGCCGCCCCCGGCCCGCCGCTCGCTGCCGCTCACCTTTCCGCCGCGCAGGGGAGCCGGCGCCCGCCGAACTACAGCTCCCGGCGTGCTCCGCGCGTGGCGCCTCCGTCTTGGCCGCAGGGGATGCCGGGAGTTGTGGTGCGGGGCCAGCCAGGCGGCGCTCGCTCGCTCGTCTGCAGGGCTTGCAAAGCGGGTAGACCGGGCAGCGCAGGGGGAGGAGGATGGGGGGCGTGTCTCCACCGAGTAGCAGCCCCTCCTCTTCTGCCCCCTTGCTGGGCATCCCTCTCGCCCCTCCCTGCGCGCCTAACATTCGGCAAGGCTCCCTTGGGGGCGGAGGGACC
The DNA here is from genome assembly GCA_009733165.1 of Naja naja. Classification (NCBI taxonomy): domain Eukaryota; kingdom Metazoa; phylum Chordata; class Lepidosauria; order Squamata; family Elapidae; genus Naja; species Naja naja. Next base: position 23,927,451 of record CM019162.1, read on the forward strand.
CCCCTTTATTGGAAGAGCCTCGGAGCCAGGATTTGGGTTCCTCCTGCTGAGTAAAGGGGGAAGTTGGGGGTGGGGGCTGAGTTAAGACTCTGCTCCTCCCTTCTTGGGTTTGGCTGATGCCCTTTAGGTGCCTGTTTTGGGCCCTCTTGAGTTATGGATGGGCAATGGAGGGGGAAACCACGTGAAAGAAAAAGAAAAAGGTTATAAAATTTTCTTTATGTACACTGAGAACATTTGCACCAAGACAAATTCCTCGTGTGTCCAACCACACTTGGCCAAGAAGGAGTTCTATTCTATTCTGTTCTGTTCTATTCTATTCTATTCTTATTGTACCCTATGACTTTCATTCACCTGATGATTCTTGACTCTTGATGAATGTATCTTTCCTTTTATGTACACTGAGAGCATTTGCACCAAGACAATTCCTTGTGTGTCCAATCACACTTGGCCAATAAAGAATTCTACCCTACTCTAATTCTATTCTAAAATTAACTATTGTTGCACAGGGAGGCTCTCTGAATGAGCTTTTCTTTTGGGATGCAGTGTTTTCAGGGATTTTGCCCTGCTCCATCTTCTTCCCCTCCCCGTTTCGAACAGGCGACCTCCATCAGCCTGTGGGGTTGTGATTCTGGGACTGGATTCCATGGAGATATTCACTCATCAGGTAACTTTATAGCAGGAGAAACTGGGAGACTTTGCTAGGGAGGCTCTTAATGGAAGATTAAAAAGTCTCCCAAGGGAGTTTGGAAGAGCTGGCAGCAAAGGGTTCAAAGTCACCAGCATCTGGATAAATAAATAGCAAAGAAGATGCCTCAGACCTGGCTAAGGGCACCTTTGGAATTTGTGTTGTTGCAGGAAATCCAACCACATTATCCTGCAGACTCTGTTCAGGGGACCCCCAGCCTCATGCTACTTTCAGCGAAGGGTCCAGGATGAAGAGGGCAACTTGAGCAACATCATCAGGGTTAGCTACAGAGATTCAGGAGCCTCAAGGTGCATAAAATCCTTCCCAAGGGTGGTGAGCCGTCAGCTAGGACAGGGGTCTCCAACCCTTGGCAACTTTTAAGACTGGTGGACTTCAAATTCTGCTACCCATTTCCTTGGAGAGCACTGGCAATGAATGGGAAGAGGAGCAAGGGTCGAATTGGCAATGGGGGTGGCCAATGGTATTATGCCGGTAGAGATGGACAGATGGGCACCTGCAGTTCCACAGATGGGAAATCCACAAGTGCATCAGATAAATTGGGCCTTCAGATGCCAGTAGCTGCACGTTCTCCCTTTGCCTCCACACTGGAGCAGGGAAGAAACTCCTCACCCCTTCCTCCTCCTCCCACTCTACTCTGTCCCCTCCAAAGCAGCCTTCGCACCAAGCTGCAGCCTGAGACAAGAAGCTGTTTCCATTCAAATCAACATTTGTGGCACGCTCTGTATCTTGGCAACAGAAAAGGAAAAGCAGAACTCCCAAGAACTGCTTGGTCAGTTCCAGGCTCCGATACCTGGCACAAACTTGAGACGAAACCAGGTTTCTCCCCTGATCCCAAAAGGAAAACAAGTACGATGCCACCCTGGCTAAAAATACAACACAAAGGGCTCGTTGGTTCTGCTGACTTTGGGGTTTTAGCACTTTAACAGCAGCCCACAGAAAACTTGGGGTGGGGGGAAGGAAGCAAATTGCATTTCTCCCAAAATATTAATGAAATATTTATGAAAACAGAAGGTAAACAAGTTTCGAATTCTGGAAATACGAGAAGAGCCAGGGTGCACAAAGAGCCATGTGCCTTAAAAGTGAATCATTGGGGTTTCTCTGCCAGGATCCTCCAGCACAGTGATGGTGGCCCTATCCCACATGTCTGACAGGTGACACACCATAGCATGTTGGGTGAAATGCCAGCGTTCACCAACACCCAACAGTTTCAGTGGCTGTGAATAGGTAAAGAATTGTTTCCCTTTTGTTTGGGTGTGTAAGAGACATACCAGCACCGTCAAGCATTTTCTGAATTTTTGACACACCAAGCCCAAAACATTTTGCCATCATTGCTCTAGGATGTTTCCTCCTACTCTCTACAATGCCCAGAGATCTCTGGGGAATGTTCTTCTTAATACCTTCTATTTCCTCAAGATTGGGCCACTCTTAGCATGGGCTTGCTTCTGATGCCCTGTTTAATAGAAATAATGTCGTAAACCTGTATTTGGCTATCTGGGCATCAACAGCCATGGTGGCTATTCAGTTGGCTCCTTTTAATTAATCAAGGCTTCAACAGAACGGAACGGGACAATTTACCACAGTCAACTCACCTTGGCCACTTCTCTGTGGCCAACTTGCCATGGCCAACTTGCCTTGGCCAACTCATTGGGGGGACTCACCATGGGATTCACTTAGTTCCTATTGTTGTTGACCACATTTTTGTCAACATTATTCTCTCTCATCCATCAAAGGAAAACATTCCTATGACTAACAGCTTTTGTAATGCCTTGATGAATAACAAAAGGAACTAATCCCGCATTGAATTGTTCTGTGGTGAGTTGGCCAAGGTGAGTTGTCATAGACCTGCAGTTTCTTCAACTCAACCACGTGTTGTTCAGGCCAATGATGGATCCAAGGGTACCCAAGGCCCCAGGTGCTTCCTGCCTGTTTATCAGGCAGAAATCCAACAGGGAGTGTCTTTGCCCATCTGAAGGTGTCTTGCTAGAAAATATCACATGCTGGATGGTTGCTTTTTGAATAACTTCCTGAATCTTCCACCCCACCCTGCATGAGAGGCTCCTACGTGTGTGTGTAAAACAGATATTGGTTTAGTCATAAGGGACTTCCTGCTTACTTTCTCTGCTTCCTTTTTTCATGAAAACTTCACCTTTGTTCATCTGCTGCCAGGGCGCTTTTGACTCACGGTAGCAAACCTCTTACACTGACTTCCCTCCCTATGGAGCAGATCAGGAGACATGCATGTAAGGAGTAATCGACCCTGTCTGGGATCCAGCCTGATGCGTAGCACGATGGGGAAAGTTATCCCTTCCTGAACCGATTGGCCTTTGCAATTCTTCCCAGGCCCCGTGGGAAGTTTTTGTGACATACACTCCCTCCTCTCTCAGTTCAATGCCTTACAGGTTGTGCCAGTGTCTGCTGTCATAATTGTTGAGCGCTTCTCTTTTTCACCCCAATGACCATTCTCAAAATAGTTTCTGAAGGCAAGATGGTTTTTGTTGTTTTGTCATACGTATGCAAAAAAAATTTTTTTTAAAAAAAGTTTACATCATTCACAGGCAAGATATGTTGTGTCACCCACAAGATAAAGTTTGCAAGATTTTAAAAAGCTGCTGTGGCATTTTACATCGGCCTCACTAAACATTCTTTCAATGGGAAGTTCTCTACACATTACAGCTCTCCATATTATGGGCTGGTGAGGGAAGCAGTGTCCATTCGTAATGGCTCTGTTCTGCCCCCTGGCGTCTGATGTTATTCCTAAAAAATTTATATTAGGCCAGTGAAATGCTGCTCCTGGCTTCTCAAAGTCAGCTAACAGGTAAGGAAGTGACAACTTTCCATCTTCATGACATGTACAAAGCTCACAACGTGCAATAAATATTGCAGCTCTTCTTTCACAGAGATGGTTCCAAAGTCTTGAGAAATTGCCTCTTTTGGTCATCCTTGTTCAACCAGAGTTTAAGGCTGCCCTTCATTTTTTGCACAAGCTTCTGTTTTTGTTGTCTGCGATTCATCCTGTAGACCTCCCAAAATTGCACACATCTTTTTTGAATTAAAAAGAAAACACCCTTCCACACTTTTCTTGAGTTTTCTACATGTCAGGATTCCCCAACGTGTCATGGAGACGTCTCATTGATCTATTTAGGATTTGGAGCAATCAGTTGATCTGGTGCCCAGTGCTGCCATTCCATTGGTATGTGGCAGACTGCCTTGTTACCATCTTTGGAAGCTGGATGCAGAAAGGAAAAGAGAGAGAATCTAAAAATAAATAAAGGAATAAATAAATAAGGACAAGTGGGAACACCCTGTGGCCAATCTGAGACCCGACAATTGACAAATGACTGAATGCACCAATTATCACATTAAATGAGGAAAACCTTCTATGCACCAATTCCACCCGTGCTTTCTACAATTTTGTAAACAACAAACTAAAAGACTCAAGGTCCATCCCACCCCTGAAAGGACCTAATGGAAAAGACTGCAATGACAAACCATTAAAGCCAACCTCTTTAACACGTTCTTTGGCTCAGTATTTGTAAACAGCAATGGATCATACCCAGTATTTTTTAGTCGAATCACAGACAACTACAATGATCTAATACATATCGATTTTACAGAAGACAATGTTGAAAAAGCACTACGCAATCTAAAACCATCTCTATCTATTGGACCAGATGGAATATGTGCCTACTTCTTAAAAAAAACTATCCGCTGCCATAGCCAAATCTCTAAGCATAATCTTTGAATAATCTTTCAGGACCAGCTCCTTGCCAAACCTATGGTCACTAGCCACAGTCATCCCCATTGTCAAAAAGGGAGACCCCAGTCTAGTTGAAAATTACAGACCAATCTCTTTATGCTGCGTCACCTGTAAAGTCATGGAATCAATTATTAACCAATCCATTATCCTCCACTTAGAGACAAACAACCTACTCTCTAATAAACAATTTGGTTTCAGAAAAAAACTATCCTGTAATCTGCAACTCTTACACTGCAAAAACATGTGGACTACACAACTTGATCAGGGCAAAGCAATAGACGCAATCTACATAGACTTCTGTAAAGCCTTGATTCAGTGGTACATGACAAACTACTCCTAAAACTAAAATCTTATGGTATCTCTGGACAACTGCATAACTGGATAGAAGCATTTCTGTCAAACAGACAACAAATGGTCAAAATTGGGAGCATCCTATCAAATTCTGTACCTGTCAACAGTGGTGTCCCCCAAGGCAGTGTTCTAGGACCAACTCTCTTCATACTCTACATAAATGACCTCTGTGATCATATTAAGAGCAACTGTGTTCTCTTTGCTGATGATGTAAAGCTATTCAACACCACAGACAATACTGCTACCCTTCAAAAGACCTTGACTATGTGTCAGAATGGTCAAACAAATGGCAACTTCAAATCTCAACTAATAAATGCTCTGTCTTACATATTGGCAAAAAAAAATCAGAAAATAAAATACAAGCTGAATAGTCAAGACCTTGTTGATGATCCAAACTCTGTCAAGGACCTTGGAATACTCATCTGTAATGATCTAAGTGCTAGAGCCCACTGTAACTACATAGCCAAAAAGGCATTAAGAGTTGTTAACCTAATCCTATGTAGCTTTTTCTCTGGTAATATCACACTACTAACTAGGGCATACAAAACATTTGCTAGACCAATACTCGAATACAGATCATCAGTCTGGAACCCACATCACGTATGTGATATTAACACAGTTGAGAAAGTCCAGAAATATTTCACAAGAAGAGTTCTCCACTCCTCTACTCGTTGCAGAATACCTTATGCCACCAGACTTGAAATTCTGGGCCTAGAAAACCTAGAACTACGCCGTCTTTGGTCCGATCTAAGTATAGTATATAAAAATCATACATTGCAATGTCCTACCAGTCAATGAATACTTCAGCTTCAACCATAACAATACAAGAGCACACAATAGATACAAACTCAAGGTTAACTGCACCAAACTTGATTGCAGGAAATACAACTTCAGCCACAGAGTGGTCAATGTCTGGAATACTCTACCTGACTCTGTGGTTTCTTCCCCAAACCCCAAAAACTTTAACCTTAGACTGTCTACTATTGACCTCACCCCTTTCCTAAGAGGTCTGTAGGGGGTGTGCATAAGCCGTCCCTGTCCTATTGTTTTTTATTTTTCTTATATGTATTCATTTCATGTATTCATAACTATGTTTATCCTTATACCTATTATCTTGTAAGCAATTGTCAAACCAAATAAATAAATTTTAAAAATTCTTTCTCTTTCTCCTTCTCTATCTCCTTCTTCTTCTCTTCTTTGCAAACAAATCCAAAAGGGATTCTTGGCTAAGAAATGGTATGGGGAAAGATATAGGCTGCTCCAGTCCCTGGCAAGTAAGAACGACTACTTGCCAGGGACTGGAGGAGTGGAGAAAGAAACCATAATGTGATCTGTACAGCTTTGTCTTTGCCTGCTCTGTGAACCAGCCATGTTTGCACCATGGTTATGGACTGAGTAAGCAATAGTGGTGATTATCTGTAACGGGGGTAGGATGAGGGTGGAAGTTTGTTCTCTGAGCTTGTGGTTGGTTTCCAAACATTTCGTTACCAAGCTAGGTAACATCTTCAGCAGAATTTAGGGGATTTAGTAATAATAAATAATAATACATTGCCTAAATACCGCTGAAGATGCTACCTAGCCTGTTAACGAAATGTTCTAAAACCAACCCACAGAGTCAGAGGACAAACCTCTACCCTCATAGCTGGGCTTGTTAGGTGTATTGTGGTATATTCCAGAAATCGTGGTCAAGAAAACCAGGAGGTCATGTGACTTCTTCTGACCCAATCTGCTTATTGCCCTGTGCATAATCATGCTAAAGATGGGGAAGTGCACTTCACAATTTAGCAACCCTGTGTTTCCAGCTTCATCTACCTCATAAACTCAGTGCCTCAAAGAAGAAGTATAAGGCATGAATTCAGTCCGGCAGGTTGATGAAACAGGAACAGGTATAGAAGAAACAGCAAAGCGGAAATCAGAAAGAGGAAGCTGCAGGAAACAGGTAAGTTTTGAGCTGGGGTTTCAACACTCACAAAGATACGGAGCAAACCCCATTGTTGGACAGCTGCATCTGCCTAGGGTAGCCGAAAAGGAGTCCGGTAGCAAAAGGGGATTTATTTTTATTTTTTAAAAGATTTTTATCCTGCCTTTGTTTTTGTTTTTTAATAACTCGAGGAAGCAACCATACTAATACCTTCTTTATCTTCCTTTCCCCACAACAACAACTCTTGTGAGATAAATTGGGCAGAGAGAGAGAGAGCACAAAGTCACCCAACCAGTTTTTCATGCCTAAGGTGGGACTAGAAAGATTGATAAGAAGGTTGATAAAAATGCCTTGCCTGTTGTATAAAGTTGCTCCTTCCGACTTTGGGCAGTTCCCAGGATTCTGCTGGGACTGAAACCTCCTGACACCAAGCCCTTGGGACTTCCCAAGGGCTCCCTTCAACTGGCGGAGGAATTCTGGGAGTTGAAGTCCACAAGTCTTAAAGTTGCCAAGGTTGGAGACCCCTGCTTTAGAGCCTGCTAACTATCCAGGGAGGGCAGAGGAGATGTGGCAGTTTTCCTAAAGCCCAGGAAGGACAGGCTTGGTGTCCATGGGGAGAGGTTTCAAAGGGTGGGGTAAAAAGCCCACTTCCTGGGTCTCCTCAGATGGAATTTGCATGCAGATGACACCGAGAGGTTCATCCATCTGGCAGATGGAAGGGTGGAGAAGGAGGTCCAGCTGATCACCAGGTCCAAACCCATCAAGGTGTCAGCCAACATCTCAAATCACCTCTTAGACTTGAAGGGATTTTCCAGAATCCTTTCCTGGGTGTTGCCACCAAATTCTGGGTGAATAGCTGTTTGGTACCTACCACTTTATTCACCAGGGTCCTGAACCATCATTGATGACTGTTATATTATAAGGTGTGTTGTGAAAGTGTTAAATTAAAAGAGAAACAAGGGAGGGTTTTGTTTTGAGAAACTGTAGACAGTAAACGTCAAAAGCAAACAAACAAGCCCCTGCTGACTGGACTATGAACTTGGGAACAGATCAATGAAAAAAAGGCTCACCAACCGCTAAAAACATCAGCTATGGGGGCCTTACAAGTGCTAACTTACAAAGTATATCATAAAACGAAAGTAGTTTCTTCTGTTAGAAAAAAAGTATCATTCATTGTTTTACATAAAATGGTACAACTCAACAAAGTTTTTACAGAACCTGAAAAACATACAAATTAATCTCAAGCCTTTTCACAGTTTTCTAGGGGAAAAAGTTTGCTGGCAAAAGATAAATCCACCAGCTCAGAAACACCACTGTAAACATGGGTTTGGACACGCACTCAAGTCCTTTCGCGTAATTCGCTGGCTTGTGCAACCGCTCAGCCTTTGGGTTCCAGCCAAGCTAACGACGATCTTGTTCAGCTTCAGATTTGTGGTGTCGTCTTATCGTTCCGAGTGGTCTGAATGTGCTTATCAGCATCGAAACCTAACTTAAGCAATTAAGATATGGGAAAACCCCTTCCTAGACTTTCTACATTCATGCGCTTGTGACAAGCAAGTGACACGAAACCAGGAGAAAAAGGAGACTAGTAATAATAATAATAATAATGGATGCAAGCATCGCCAGTCTTGTCCGCCATTTTGTCTCCTCTTGAGAAATTCTGGGTTTATCCTAATGGGGCTAGGTTGCTACCACACCGTTCGTGTAAGGCTAAAGGCTTTGCCAGTTTTGACTGCAGATAACTGTATTGCTGTTGAACTGGCACCTGTGTATAAAAACACCAGTCCTTTAGAGCCAATGTTACTTCACAGAAGCTACCATGCAACTTGATAATTCAATTTTTGATAACTTTGGGGACGAAGGGAAAGTTGCCAGATGAAGAGTGAATTTCCACTTCTCCTGCCAGCATTTGCTGGATCCATCAAGGTATGTTCAACGAATAAGCGAACGCGTGCAAAGAGCCCTTTTCCAAGAGGCTACCCGTCACCTCTTCAGATCAGCCTTGCCCAATGCAGCATTGAGCTTGCTTGGTTTACATTCAGAAGTCATCTGATATAAAAGACAGCAACCTGATTTTCTCATTTCCTGTAGGCGCTGTGAGTAGAAGCAGAGGGTTTTCTTTGACTAGCTCATCTTGTAGTCTGTTTCTAGAACAAGAGACAAACACAAGGCCAATGAAATAGGGCAGGCAGCAAGATTCCTCAATTGCCCTCAAGTGCATGGTAGCCCAACACCCTTGAAGAAGTATAATTTCTGCTTAGGGGTAAACCTGGTTAGATTCCCTCAAAGGTTGTTTTTGAAAATGTTGGGTGAGATAGGCTGGGTCATAAAACAGACTACATAAGGACAGGCCTACTTATTACACTCTTTTAACTCAGCTGTTAAGGGATAATTATTAAACAGAGTTTTGAAAGCCCAACAGAGTTTCTTCTTCTCTCCTCTTATACTTGAGAAAACCAAGGCAGGTCAACCTTGAGTTTCTTTCTTGTCTTTCAGGGCTAAGCTGGTATTGATGTAACTGCTCTTGCATTTGTATTCAAGGTTATCTCTGTACTTCTGTACACGAACAGTTACAATCACACAAAGTATTAAGCTTGCCTCATCTTAATTCAGATTTGCATCTCAACCCATATGCTTCATCTCCCGGCCGGTGTATTCTGTGAAATGGATTCATTCAGTAACTAGTTGTTCAACTTTTAAGTGCAAATGTATTCTACAAAGAAACCCAGACCATCATCCCCACTCATGCACCTCACTGTATTCTTTTAGCCACCTACTGATTATATCGGGTTTAATGAATTCGGATGGATATTCAAATGGCAGATATTCCTCTCTCTGATCTTCAAACATTCGTTTTAGAACCTTTTCAGGGTCAGGAATTATCGGGAAGATCAACAGCTGAATCCTGCAGAGTGGAGAGAACAAAATAATTAGAATATTCCAGATCGGAAAGTTTGGGTTTTCCCCACTTCTTTTCCATGGGCCAGGCAAAGCGATGTAGGTCTTTAATAAAAGCCTTCTTTTTTTTTTTCTGGCTTCATCACAAATGCCCAGCAACGAAGGAAAGTCTCGCAGTCTCTCCAGTTCGTTCCTTACCTCTTCAGATAAACGAGGAGAATGATAGTCAAGACTGCAGCACATAATGGAATCATGACGAACAAAATGATGTGCAATGCTTCAAACTTTTCCCGTTCATCTGAAAAAAGGCAAAGACAGGGAAACCGTTTCCAGGTGGAGCAAGAGCAGCCCACCGTTGCTAAATCATTTCCTTCAGCACAGTCAAGGGAGGCTATGGAAACATCACAGGGAACCCCAGTTTAGACTTCTGGCCAAGAAAAAAAAGAGGTCCTCAAAGGATGTGGTTGAAGCTTCACAGCGCTAGACCCCCTGACAACATCCTGTGTTTGGAACATGGGCGCTCAGTGGAACCTTCCCTGGAGTGGAATCGTTGAGAGGGGATGGCAGGGGGCTCCTGAGTGGGGGGGGGCTTGCCACAGCCACTCTCCCTGCTAGCAATCCAAATAATAAGTTGGGTGGCCCAAACAGCCTTGTGCACATGCGCACCCCTGGTATGCAAAGGACAAACTACAGTGAAAGAAGACATGATTCTTATGCTGAAAGCATTTCCAGTTAGAGGAATTGGGAAGTAGGTAACACAGGAAATTCCACCTGGAAAACCTATTTCTGCAGAGTAATAGATTGCAAGGAGCAGTAAACCAGATCAGAAAGCTCGACCAGAAGCTACAAGCTCAGAGGTGCGATGCCCAGTTTCTCACTCTCGTCCTAACAACCACTCCAAGGTCAGATTCATGTGGGGAACCAGCTGCTTTCATTCTTGGTGACCTCAGCAAAGAAAGGAAAGGACCCTTCGTGCTCATCCCCTCATGAGGATGGGACAAAGCTAGGAGGGGTGCTGTCTTCCAAGAGATATAATTGACCTTGGCTTCCAGAGAATTGGCTATGGGTTTGGAACTATCCAAGGTCCTGCAGTTCTAGCCTCCGGAGACCAGGTCCGAAGGATTCCCACCCATGCCCTGTAACATAGATCTGGAATGGCACCATTGGAAAGAATCCCATCAATCAAATCCAGACAGTAAAGTCATCCTTCAATATGTCATCTATCTCTGATCCTGTCCCTGCTAGGGGCCATCAAGTCCACAGAGGACGTCCTAACAGAATAGATGATATCCTTCCAAATGTACCATAACTGAAATAATCCTATTGGGCCTGGCTAGAGCCATCTTGGAGCGTCAGTGCTGCCACACTGGAGCTGAGGGATAGGGAGGGGGGATTAGAGATAGTAGTCAAAGCAAAATCCTTTCTCTTGGGAACCAAGGACATTCTCACACCTGGCCGGAGGAAGGAGGAGTGATGCCATCTGACCAGCGGGCGCTGCCTTGATTGGGCCATGTGACTGTTTGGAATTGGAGGGGGGAACTTTTACTTATTAGGTGAAAACCATGGGACCCTTCAGCGTCGGTTTTCACCAGATACATGGCAATAGGATATTTCCAGTAACACTTATTTTTTGAGGAACCTACCTACCTCGGAGTTTTTGCCTGCGATAGATCTATTACTTGGAACCCTGACCCCTGGGCATTCAAGCAAGACAACGAAGAGTGCTCAGGGCAACACAGGTAGGATGCCACAAAGTTAATTCAAAGACAGAATGCATCCAGCACAAGGTCCTGGTACATCATTTAAGTTAAGCAGAACCAACTTGGTGGCTCAGTTCCTTAGAAAAACATACTCACCCCAGTGCACGGGCTCGCTCCATTCACTCCAGAGACCTCGTAGTTCCTTGCACCCACTTCCAACCCTGCCAAACACAGCCCTCACTCGGAGAATGTTATACTTCTTGGGCTCAAGGTTGAGGGGTACTGTGGTGTCGTCTTCGGAAGGCTTTAGAGGAAACATGTACAGCTTTTGAGCGTCTACTCAACAATCACTAGAACCGTCTTTCCCAAGCTCAGCAACTTTAAGTGGGTGGACTCAACACCCAGAATTCACCAGCCAGCCACAGCTGCTGGGGAATTCTGGAAGTTGAAGTCCACTCATCTTGTAATTGGTGAGCTTGGGAAACGCTGCCCTAGACGTTTTGATGGACTTGAAAGAAAAGGGCCTCCAGTTCTGTCTTTGAGGAAGAGTGAGCCCTACTAGCAGCGAATGGAAAGAGGGGCCTTTAATTTCTGTCTCCTTTGTGTGAAGTAGGATTTTTGTCGAAGAGCAGGAGCAGGCTGCTTGAAAGAGACACATTCATAATCTCTCAGGCCATCTTTCTCTTTAAAGGAGATCCTGTAACTCATGAAGGGTTAGAGTTAGGTCCCATTGGGTCCCGTTTTATATACCAAGAGCTGTATGATCCAGGGCCCGTTCCTTGGATCAAGGCAGGTGGTCTTCTCCACCATGAATCAAACCTGGTTCTCTCCATTTCTGTTGGGACTATTGACACCAAGAATTCCCCAAAGGAATTCTGGGAATTTCAGAGAGAGGGTTAGAAAAATCAGTCATGGAAAATCTAAGGTCCCCGCTATCTTCAGAGAGAATATTCCACCAAGGGATGCATGTAAGAGTCTACTTTCAATCTTCCTGAATGGGATCTCCCTAGATTAGGTTGGTGAACAGACTGTTGTGGTCACCATCATCTTGTCATCTAATCTACATTTATATTGCTTCCCACAGAAACCACAACATCACCACCTACAATTTGTCTCCAGATCTTAATTTCTTGCAGCATGAACCAATCTAAGGTGGCAGAAACTTTTTATCCATGACGAAAGCAATGGAGGTAAAGGTTATCCTTATATTATGGGGATTGGAGTCCTAAGCCCTCAGGGGTGCTCAGGATTAAATTATCATGGTTTAATTGTACCAGAGATGGTGCCTCAAAGCAGTTTGCCAACAACTCAAGATAATTATCTCTACATTCCATGCAAGATATTTCAATCTGCTTTTAAAAAAGAAACGAACACAAAGGCAGCTTACCTCTTTCTTAACACCATTCGTTTCAACCTGATAGCATATGCCATTCCAGGGGGTGGAAGCATTCCATGTTAGATAAAGATTTTTGTCCCCCTTAATTTTCAGATTTGTTGGTGGGTAAAGTTTTATTGGATAATCTAAAGGAAAACAGACAAACAGCTGCTGGATTCTTGTTCTAAATGCCCTCTTTATTATTCCTACAAACACACCAACATCAATCAACTGTCATTCCCATTTCATTCTCTTCTAATTTTTCTGCTGGCCTGAAGTTTGGTGGGTCAGTTTCCATTCAATGATTAATTTCTCTCCTAAGGTAAGCATCCCATTTATGCATTCCACCTAGAGATGCTCGATGTTGTGTGGGCTCTCCTCAGAACACACTCGTTATTGTGCCTCCAAACACAGGGCCACCTGTGCAAACGGCAAGCTCTTGGGGCCCAAATTTTGCAAACCATGATAGGAATTAACTTCTCTCCCAGTTGCATATGTTTCCTGTTTTCGGTAAAACTTCACCCGTAATGAAGCATTGATTGACTTAATGATCATCGCAAAAAATATAATAAAATCCCGTTGGTCAAAGGACCGACCTCTTTTAAGACAGTTACAGCCTGCAACCATAATGGGCAAGCTTTATTATGGTCATATGTTGAAGGCTACCTGTAAAACGTAGATCACAGGGTAAGGTGTCCAGCACACCTTGTAAAGTGTCGAAGATGGATTATAGGATTGCTATTCAAGATATACAATTGTTTATGGAACATATAAGGAATTATTATGATAATATGGGGAAGGGAATTTCATGTGGAACCTGATAGAAAATGTACATATACGTAGTTTATAGTAATAGATAAAAAGAATTACATTGCTATTAGAATATATAATTTGTCAAAAGAAATGAAGATGAAAAGTATGATTTGTGTAATTTAATGAGATTAGAGAGGGATCTTCCATTAAAAATTTAAGGGTGGGAAAATTAACAGTCAAAAGGGGAAAACATGGGATAATATAAATTAAGATGGAAACATGAATGATTATTTGAAGAATATAACTTGATAAAATTAGCAAATATGGCGATTATCATGAATATGTACTAAAATGATATTAAGAATGTAGTAATTGATATAAAGAAACATATGAGAATATTGAAAAAAGTTAATAGTAGGAATGTGTAAAAAAAGTCATGTTTGCTTTGAAATGTGAAAAGATCTGGATCCGCACTGTTCGCATAAAGATGTATTTAAAGAAATAAAAATTGAAAAAAATTGAAAAAATAATAAATAAAGTGCCAAAGATGGGGAAGAGATTTCCTCAAATCCTGGTGGGACACTTTAAAAGTTAAAGAAGTGAGGTAAGGACTGATGGATGGTCCCAGTTCTGAGGGAAGGTTTCCTTCTGGCTCATCTTGATGGTTCTATCTCTAAAGATTAGAATTAAAACCATCAAGTTGGGCTAGAACAAGGTTCTCCAACCTTGGCAACTTTAAGCCTGGTGGACTTCAACTCCCAGAATTCCCCAGCCAGCTTTGTTGAAGTCCGCCAGGCTTAAAGTTGCCAAGGTTGGAGACACCTGGGCTAAAAGGAGACCTTCCTTCAAAACTGGGACCGTCCACCAGAAGACAATCCTTACCTCCCTTCGTTTCCTTACAGAGGCTGGATCCACCAAGAGGGGAAACCTACCAGATTTTTCTGTACCTTCCTTTGTGAACACACACACCGGCTGGATGTCTTCAGAATCGCTTCGGACCGAAAGAACCAGGGTGCGTTCTCGGAACAGTTGATGGGGAAAATGCATTGGAAGGTGTCTCCATCGACGCTGTGATTTGTGCACTGCTGCCTTTCTTCCAGGTTGTTATGCCTGCAGGTGGGAGGAAGAAACAGAAGTGAGCAAGAGGACCTGTCCTTGCCAATCAGAGAGGACAGATGGAAACAAGCACAAAGTGCAAGGGGGAGGAACTGTGGAAGGAGATGCTTGCTCCAGGGTGTTTTCTCCAACTTTTGCATGTTCCGACTTAGGCTTCCCCGACAGCACGAAGCCGACTCCTCGTCCCAATAAACCCCTTTTATTTAGTTTACAGTGAATTCCTCTCCAGCAAAGTCCCTGCCAACAGTCTTTCAAGGTATTCCCCAATTACAGACCTTTATCAGGCTTGGAGGGCTGCCAAGCTGATAACCTCCAAACACCACATGGTAGCAGATAATACTTGGCAAGAATGCAGAAACAGATCTTCACCCAGATGAACTAATTGTCTCCTGCAAAACCCCACTTCCCTTTTGCTCCTCTTTTATTCCCTATGGGAATTCACCATCCACCTGTGGCTTTACTCCCACGTTGACCCTTGTTCTTTATCTATTCCCTTCTCCTGGCAGCTCTGAGCATGCGCACACTGGGAACAGGCTCCAGCTGTTCTTCTTCCCCACTGATCTCCAACTCCGAAGGCAGCTGATAACTGTCAAACGGCCCTGGCCCCATCTCTGCCTCCAACGCAGAGCCCTCGTCAGAGCCTTCCCCAGACTCCAGGACTAGCCCATGTTCCTCCCCAACCTCCTCACTGTCCAAATCTGCAGCCAGCTCCGCTGACCGCCGGTGGGCCACAACATGGACCAACAAACATAGCCACACAGTGTTAGTTTGAGTGGTGCAGAGAGTCAGGGAGATGACCTCGGCAGAAACACATGGGGATTCTTGCCTAGATAAAGGGGGCTGAACCTTCTTTTTAAGACCAGAGCAATGAGATAATATTCAAAGCCTTCATAATTGAACTATAGAAATATTTATCTGTTTCTTTAAAAACTGGGGGATTCTGGAAGTTGAAGTCCACCCATCATAAAGTTGCCAAGACTGAGAAATGCTGAACTACCAGGAGGAGGAGAATAAATCATTGCAAGATTGTGTGATTACAGCCACTTAAGTAATTTATTAGCCTTGTAAGGTGTTTGTCTTTTACAGCTACAACTTCAAACATGAATAATATTCTAACATCCCCATTTTCTCCATATGGTTCAGAAATAAGATAAACATTTGAGAAACATTATGAATTACTAAAGGATTTGGAATGCCAATGTTCTATCAGAGGCAATTCTTCAGAAAAGCCATACTGACGTCTAGCAACTCATCCTCTGGAGAAGCCGTGGAGATTGGCTGTCTGTCTGAAGGCCTTTCAGAGAACATTTTGAAATATCATTTCCTTACATAAACAATGTCATTGTATCATTTTACTTTATCTGCAGCCCAATTTTAAGAACTGGGACGGGGCACAAAACACAGCAACAATTTAAACCAGAACTTGAGGATGGAACTCGGCGCCACAACCGATTTGAAGTCCTGTGATGGGAATCAGTCTGGAGGGTGTTGCTGACAGGCCCCAGCTGAAGAAAGAGAGGGTCCTCCAATTATCTGCCTTGGTTTAATCTGCCTCTTAATGGCGAAAAGTTCAGCTATTCCTGGGTCTTCTTGTAGAGTTTCCACTCCAGCATCCAAATGGATTTCAAGAGCGATAAACACTGGATTAAAAAAACCTTTTACGGTTCTGTCCTGGAACTTTGGAGTATGGAAAAAAAACATACAAATGCCTATTGAATACAGGGAGTCGACTTACACCAGGTCATGCAGTGACTGCTCAAAGTTACAACGGCACTGGAAAAAAATGGCGTCAGCTTTGGAAGCCCTGTGCCACGCTGCCACATAGCCTGAGGAAGTGGGAGGGGCTGATTTCAATTGAGTAGTTCTAAGTAGACAAAATAAAATCCTTTTCTTAGGTCAAGGTTATTAAGTGTGGTGCAGCAGAGAAAAAGGATCTTACACTGGGACGGATTGTGACTGGGACCATGTGACGTGATGATGAGAGAAAAGGGGATGGATTGTAGTTTGGGACATTGGGGGAAGTCCGGGAAACTTCTAGTTTCAAGATTCCACAGATGTGGCAGGTGCTATTCTAATAAAGGTACTTTTGAGATTATGCTTGGCTCGGAGTCACTGATCGGAATGGAGGGTTGCTGGAACGCTGACAAATGGCTTATGATTGTTTTTTCACACTTACGACCGTTCCAGCATCCCTACAGTCAAGTGATGAAAATTCAGACGCTTGGCAACTGACTCATATTTATGATGGTTGCAGTGTCCTGGGGCAGGGGCTTTTTGTCATGTGATCCTCGTTTTGTGACCTTCTGACAAGCCATTGGGGAAGCCAGGTTCCCTTAACAACTGGGTTACTAACTGCTGATACCACTCTGGCAAGGAAGTTCATACAGGGGGGCAAACTCCACTGAATAACTGTCTCGCCTAGCAACAGGAATTTTGGGCTCCACTGCAGTCCTGTGCCGAGGACTCCCTGTGGATTGAATGGGCTCCCTTTAGGGCCAGGAGAAGAGCAGGGTTTTCGAATACAAACCAGAAGGAGAGGTGGTAGTTGGTGTCCCGAGGCGCTTGCCTTCCTCGCTTCCATGAACAGGCCATCCATTCCATGTTGTGACAAATGCAGCTGATGTTCGTAGCGCCTGTCTCTGCTGTGCCTGCAAAGGGCAAAGCCAGGAGATCTGTCTATATCCCTCGGCTTACAAATCCCCCCTGTCCAAAAGCAAGGTGTCAACTCATAAAACATTCCTGTGCCTGTTTTAGTAGTTGCCATAAAAAGGGGGGGGGGAAGGAAATCTGGAAGAGCAGTTGAAAGTGAAAGTAAATTCCAACTCTTTATCTTTAAAAGATTGTAACTAAACTACCAGAGCTTTTGCCTGTGAATATATTTAATTGGAGAACGTGATTGATGACACCCAACCTGTGAATGTGCTCAGTTGGAGAATCTGATTGATGACACACCCAGGGGAGGGATGGGGGGAAACAGGGTCCCAGGGGACTGTAAATTACCTATGCCAGAGTTGGCTTCATGCAGGCAGGGCCAGTATGTCGCCTCTAATGAATCCTTTGAAGTTTGGCTCGAGAATCATGATTTAATTAGGGCAATTGCTGGAATCCTGACGCAAGGAACCCAAAGCCTTACATTTCCGCCGGGTTCTGGAATTCCCAGCTTAAGGCTAAAGTTCAATTTGCCTGCCCAAAAGGGCCTTTGCTATTTGTATTCCTTCATTCTAAGGCAGGGGGTCTCCAACCTTGGCTACTTTACGGCTTCCAAGACTTCAACTCCCAGGATTCCTCAGCCAGCCTCGTAAAGTGGCCAAGGTTGGAAACCCCTGTTCTAAGGGGTTTGGCATTAAAAACAGCTGGCGGGAAATCTTCGAGTTGCAGGGAAATGGCAATCCCCAAACTCCCCAACCTCACCCATTGTGTTTTCTACTAGCAGAGACCGGATCTGTACAAATCAAAACATTTGCACCAGCCTACAAGTACGTGTGGGGGATCTTGCTTGTGCAAAAAAGCAGCGTGCAAAAGGACCCCTTACCTGCCCAGCAGCTTTAAGGAGGCACCCAGAGCCTCTCCTAAGCTCTAATCCTGCACCCTCCCAAACTATCCTTGCCCCTTTGGCTCTCAGCCCAGTTCCCAGGCCGGTCTTGAACGGCCCCCAGCCTTGTTGCTGGTTCAGCTCCAGGGATGTGGCAGCTCCTCTCTAGGAAAAAGGTCTGTTTACATCTGAGGAGGCGGCTGTAATTCCTCGAGTCATCAATCTTACAGGAGCATCTGCCTAAACCCAGCGGCCGAAGACTTACCGTTTTGTTCCAGAGGGATTTTAAACAATTCTCCTTCCACACTATTGTTACAAGATGTCCGTAGCCCGAAAGACATATTTTTCCCCAGAGGGACTGCCATTTTCTTGGACAGGGCTTCACTCCATTTCTAATGATGGGAAAGGGAAGAACATTTAAGGTATAATAGATCCCAGCCTGTATCCTGGTGGGTGGGGGAAACCCCTCAGGAGTTCCCTGCCCCATTGCGCCTCTTGTTGGCTTTCTTTCTCTCTCAGCTTCACCAGGATTTGCTAGATTGGGGGGGGGGGTTGCCAACCCCCAACCCATTGGGAACTGGGCCACATAAGCAGCAGGCGAATGGGCAAGTGTGCAAAGCTCCATTTGTGCAAGTGGCAGGTGTATATGTGCAAAACCATCCCCTCCCCCCACAGCCACCAGTCCACGGAGGCAGAAAGGTTGGGGACCCCTGCACTGGGTGGTTTGCCCCCAACTCCCAACTCCTTCCAATTTTTCAGCTTCTTGAGAGACCATTTCCCACTGATGCCCCCCACACACACACACTCCCCAGTTTAACTTCTAAGGTTAGAAAAGGCAGCAACTCCGCTCTAAGCTCTTGACAAACTCACGTCGACACAGCAGCGCCATGGGATTTTTTTTCCCCCTTCGCTAGACCGGGCGTGAGCAGCACATGATGCATCTGGCCCAGGGGTGGGGTGCTACCGGTTCGGTCCGGTTCTACCGAACTGGTAACACCAAAGATCATCTGAGATCAAACCGGTTCCGTCGTCTGATCTTCCGTTCGGGCTGCCCACCTGCCTGGGCTGTAGGCCGTGCTTTATGTTCTGCCTTTTCAACCTCAGCTGCCGTGCGTTGCACAGCTGATCGCCACGCGAGTGCTGTGGTACACGTAGGGCTTCCGGAAGAAGAAGACTCCCAACTATTGCCTGCACAGCAAACTGGTTGTTATACCGGTTGGATCCCAGCCCTGATCAGACCCGTGGGCCAGGAGTTTGACAGCCCTGCTCTAGATGGAGTGTCAAGGACACGGGTGACCACTCCACCAGAGCCATGGTAGCGCAGTGGTTAGAATGCAGCACTGCAGGCTACTTCTGCTGACTGCCGGCTGACTGCAGTTTGGCAGTTCGATCCTGACTGGCTCCAGGTTGACTCAGCCTTCTGTCCTTCTGAGGTGGGCAAAATGAGGACCCAGATTGTTGGGGGGAAATGCTGACTCTGTAAAACCGCTTAGAGAGGGCCGTAAAGCACTGGAAATCGGTATATAAGTCTAAGGGGTGTTGCTGTTTGCAAGCGGCTTGTAATTCAGCCTTTATTTTCATTCAGGTTTTCATTACGGACACTGGTGTGTTGCTCTACTCCCAACGGCTCACTTAGCAACATAAATTCTAGGCTCAATTGTGGCCGTAAGTCGAGGACTACCTGTATATGGGGTACTGGTAATCCTTGACTTACAACCATTCAAAGTTACGAGGACACAGTGATGTACGACTGTTCCCCGTACTTACGACCGTCATAGCATTCCCCACGGCCACATGATCAAAATCTGGGCACTTGGACTTATGACGGTTGCAGCTGGTGTCCTGGAGTCAGGTGGTCCCTATTCCAGACCTTCTCAGCCAGCTTCCAACAAGCCAAGTCAATGGGAGAAGCTGGATTCGTTTAATGAATGTGTGATTCATTTAGCGACTGCAGTGATTTGTTTAAGAACTATGGCGGAAAAAGTTGTCCAATCGAGCACAGCTCCCTTAAGAGCTGCCTTGCTTAGGAATGGAGATCCTGGTCCCGATTGCGGTCGTAACTTGAGGACTCCCTGTAAGCTGTTCCCCAGAGAGGGGCCACGCGAAGGAGGCCCTGCCAGAGCGTCTCCCTGGCTCCCCCCAGGAAACCCTTCCTTTCTCCCACCTTCCCAGATGGACCCATCCCCCCCCCCCAGGCAGCCCTCCCGAGCACCCGCAGCCTCTGCCCCACCGGCCCAAGGAGAGGGGAGGCTCACCTCTTCCACCCAGGTGTGGCCATTGTACAGACCAGTGTAATAGTCGCAGGAGTTCCTGGGGGAGGGCCGGACGTCGGCCCACTGGACACTCAAGATGCAGTTGCTCTCGTCAAAGGCGTAGCTGATATTGGCAGGGATGGGCAGAGTTCCTAGGAGGGAGGGGAGGGAGAGAGGAGAGGTGAGCCGGGGGACCCTCGCTTGCCACCACTCTTCCTTTTCCTTTTCCCTTTCCTTCCTTCCTTCCTTCCTTCCTTCCTTCCTTCCTTCCTTCCTTCCTTCCTTCCTTCCTTCCCCTTTCCCTGACCCTCCTATCTATCTATCTATCTATCTATCTATCTATCTATCTATCTACCTATCTATCTTTCTATCCATCCATCCATCCATCCTTCCTTCCTTCACTCCCTTTTCTTGACCCTTCTATCTATCCTTCCTTCCTTCTTTCCTTCCTTCCTTTCTTCCTTTGCTCCCTGTCCCTGACCCTCCTTCTATCCTTCCTTCTTTCCCTTCCCTGACCCTCCTTCTATCCGTCTTTCTTTCTTTCCCCTTTCCCTGACACTTCTATCTATTCTTCCTTCCTTCCTTCCTTCCTTCCTTCCTTTGCTCCCTGTCCCTGACCCTCCTTCTATCTATCCTTCTTTCCCTTCCCTTTCTTTGTTTTCCTTTCTCTTTCCCTTTCCCGCTCCGCCCTCCCCCTTAAAAGGCAAGGCAGGGACTGTGACTCAGAGCAGTGACTCAGCGGCTCTGATTTCCAAGAGATCTCTGGGGGGGGATCAAGTTCAGAGACCAGATCTTAGAGGATGGGTGGGGAGAAAAGGACAGGAAGGGGCCTAATCCTGGAACCTGAGTGGACGGGAGTTTCAACCCAGAAAAGTTCAGCAGAGCCTGGTGGGTGGGCTCTGGAATTGGGGTGGGGGGCAAGACCCTTCTCTGCCTGCCTGCAGGGAGCCAGGAAAAATAACCCCTTAAAACATCCCACTCAACCCCAAGCCACCATTTCTTAATTGATTTTTAAAATTAATTACATTCCTTAGTGCTTAATAAACCTCGTGTTGTCTGGGTATTTAATTTGCTTAACAATACTAGTCACATTCTTAATTTCCACCCCTTTTTTCCAACCCCTGGTAAAATAAATTCCATGTTTGATAATGTTTTGTTTTCTCTCTGCTGAACGTTCAGTGTCAATCTATCCATTTCTGCACAATCTAACATCTTCTTAATTATCTCTTCCTCTTGCGGTGTTTCTTCATTTTTCCAATGTTGTGTGAATACAATCCTAGCTGTTGTTACAACATGGGATGGGTTTTAATTGTATTTATATTAAATTTTACTGGTTTTAGATTTATATTGGGCTTGGGGTTTAATTGTGTTTTAATTAATTTAATTTATATTGTGTAATTTTTATATTGTGAGCCGCCCTGAGTCCCTAGGGAGAGAAGGCAGCATACAAGTCCCATAAAATAAATAAATATTAAAGACATACTTTTCTTCTCTAATGTTTCCGATATTATACCTAACAAGAACAAGTTCAGGTTTAGAATCAACATGTTTCCCTGTCGTCTTTTCTAACCACCTGGGTATCTTCGCCCAGCATTGTTTCGTTTTGTCACATTTCCAACATTTGCTAGACCTATTTTTAACCATTTTAGCCAGCCTAGCAGGTGGTACAAACCACCATTAAACTTGGCTGCGGTTTACCAAGCTAGGAGAGTTTGCCCCGAGAATCTATCTGGTGACCTCTTTCTACCTGCCTGTAAGATTAGGATCAAACCACATCTAAGCGTAATGATGATTTCGTAATTAAATTGACCTCCTGCCTTTCTGTCTCGCAGTTGTGTCCACCCCACACGCAAACAGAGGAAACCCCAAGATAATGGCCCCACTGGGAAACTTGGAGCAGCCCCGTAGTTGTGCCCTCGGCTAGAGCAGAGGCTCCCAGGGCCAGGAGCTGATGCCAGGAAGGATGGGCAGGGGCTGCCACAGAGAGGAAGGGGATCAAGCTATTTTCCAAGGCACCCGAAGGCCAGACAAGGAACAATGGATGGAAACTGAACAAGGAGAAATTCAGCCTGGAAATAAGGAGGAATTTTCTGACAGGAAGAACAATCATCCCATGGAACAGAAGTTGCCTTTGAAAGTTGTGGGAGCTTCATCCCTGGAGGCTTTCAGGAAGAGACTGGACTGCCATCGGTCAGAAGTGACATGGGGTCTCCCGCTTGGGCAGGGGGTTGGGCTAGATGACCTACAAGGTCCCTTCCAACTCTGATGATCCGTTATCCGTTGCCTGACCTCAGCGCTGTCCCTGTCTCCTGACTCCCACCCCCCAGGGGCTGCCTTGGAGTGGCCTTCCCAGATGAATGCCTCATTCTGAGCGAGAACCTTTTCTATACCGGTAGTCCTCGACTTACAACCACAACTGACCCAGTTAGTCCTCAGTTTATGAGCACTATTGAGCTGTTGTTTCTGCTGTTAAGTGAGACCTTGGTTCAGCGAGCTTTGCCCCGTATCATGACTTTTCTCACCACTGTTGTTAAGTGAGTCCCTGCAGAGGAACCCCGTGGTTAAGTGAACCTGGCTTCCCCCCATTGACTTTGCTTGCCAGAAGATCACCCCCCCACCCCCAGGATAATTGCGACTGTCGTAAATATGAGTCAGTGGCCAAGCGCCTGAATTTTCACCACGTGACCCTGGAGGGATGCAGCAACGGTCGTAAGTGTGAAAAATGGCCATAAGTTACTTTTTTTTCCTGTGCCGCTCTTTGAACGGTCACTAAATGAACCGTTGTAAGTCGAGGACTCCCTGCAACCGTGGTTGGGTGAAGCTGGAGCCCCTTTCTGGGGGGCACCTGCTACGGGTTGAGCTGCAGCCCCTGGGGAGGACTTCAGCCAGTCCGCAGCCCAGGGAAGCCTTCGCAAGAGCTGACCTGGGCACCAGCCGCCAAGGCCTCTGCCCCGGCCATGCCAGGGCAGCGGAGCTGGTCTTACGCGCTGCGGGAGGTCAGGATCCTCCCCTCCCCTGGCTCTGGGGGAAGACAGGCAGGGAAGAGCCAGGTGCCCTTTCCTAACTGGGTGCCCTCCAAGCTCCATCATCCCCAGCAGGGCAGCTGAGGGCAGGGACTCCAACACACCCAGATGGCATCAAGTTGGAGACGCTTCCCTTTCCAACTCCTTCCTTCCTTCCACCCATCCCTCCTTCCTTTTCCTTCTTTCCCTTTCTCCCACCTTCCTTTTCTTTTCATCTCCCTCCTTCCTTCCATCTTTCTCACCTTCCTTCCCTCTTTCTTTTCCTTCCTTCCTTCCTTCCTTCCTTCCTTCCTTCCTTCCTTCCTTCCTTCCTTCCTTCCTTCCTTCCTTCTTTCCTTCCTTCCTTGCCCCCCAATCATTAGCTAATTTTGATAGCCAATATTTGCAGGATCTTCCCTCCAAACGGAGCAAGAAGGGGAGACGAGCCCCCACCCCGCCCCCAGGGTTATCCGGGAGGGGGTAGAATCTCCGCCCTGCTAAGGATCTGCTCATTGTCTGTATTAATTTCCTCGGTTTATCTGTCCCGTTTCCGTAGTCACCCCCTGCCCCAACCCAATTGCCTCTGAATGGCAAGCAGCAGGACAACAATTGACGCCATAAAACCAGCTGCAGCCCACACACACACACACAACGGGCCTGTTTGGGGAAAGACCCCATTGCACTGTGGCCCCTCCCACCCCCGTCATTGGACTACACCACCCATCAGCTGGGAGAGTGGCCAGAGGCTACTGTTCCCTGGGGCTGTTTAGAGGAGCGGGCTCCGGGAAGCGCTGGTGCCCTTTTTCTGCTGCCCTAAACTGACTTGCCACGATGTTTGTTATTGTGGTTATTATATATAACTTAACGTTATTACTATCATATTACTACTATGACTATTCCCCTCGTAGTACTGGCTTCGCGTCCCAGGGCAGCAACGAAACATACCCCCGGCGCATCGAATTTACAGTAAAGTAGCAGTTGGTAAAAGCCTTTCGGCGCGTCGGTTTTACTTCTGGGAAATGGACTTATTCAGCGCTTCCACGGAACGCCTGGCCAGGAGAGGATGGGCTTTGTAGTCTAAAGCCCCCACCCCTCCCCCAGGACGGCGGGGCTGAGCAAGGCTGAGCTGCTGGGCTCCCAGTTCAGGGAAGGCGGAACGGGCTGGGGATGATGGGAGCCGCGCTCTTCTCCCCGCGAAGCAAGCGGAACCCCGGGGCGCCCCGGGGACCCCCTCTCCCACCCCCCCAAGCCCCTCACCTGCGACCAGCACCACCCCGGCCAGGTGGGCCAGCAGCTGGGGCTGCAACGGGACCCCCATCGGCGCGGCCGGAGCTCCTGCCGGATCGCTGGTTCGCTCTGGGCTGCCGGGGCGGGTTCAGACGGGAAAGCTCCGGTGTTGGGGCCGCCCCGGCCCGCCCCGGCCGAGGTGGGGCTTCGCTGCAACGGGGCGGCTTCGCCGCGAAGGGCTGCGAAGCCTCTGCGCGCCCCGCCCCACGGCGAGCCTGCGCTGGGCTGCCCCGGAGAGAAAGCCGCTTCCTCGGTAGAAGCGGCCCAGGCGGGGCCGGGGGCTCTGCCAGGAACGGAGACTGAGCAACGGGCAGCCCCAAAACCTGGAGCCGCCGGCGAGGTCCGCTCTTTTTAATAGTAATTTTAACAGATAGCAGATAATCAGAGTTGGGAGGGACCTTGTATTTATTATTTATTTATTTATTAGATTTATATCCCGCCTCTCTTCCCCCATCTGGGAACTCGAGGCGGCGTACAACAAGATAAAAAACAGTTGCCTATACAATCTAAAATCAAAAAAACTCATTCATACCATCCAAACGCACACGAGGGAAGAACAAAAGTCATCTAGTCCAACCCCCACCCAAGCGGGAGACCCTACACCATTTCTGACAAATTTTGTTAAAAACTGCAATTAGAAAGATACAAACGAGCGCAAAACAAAAGGATCGAGAGGAAAAATAAGTGTAGAAAAGAAAAAACAATAACATAAGAATACAGTAAAGAGAATTTATTTCATTTAGCAGCGTATGGCAAATACATGGACTTACAGTAGTTCAAATGTTAATGTCCACCCAGCCAGTCAAAGACAGGGTGGTTGGTCTATCTATGTTGAAAAAAATCAGACATTGGGCCGGTGTGAGTTCTTGATGGACATTCGGACACAATTTATTTATTTTATTTGTCAAACATGTACAAGATAACAAGTGTAAGTACAAATATAAACAACAAAGGGAATAAACACAGACAAATGGGGATAGTAAAACAGGACAATGTGATGGATATTTTGTCCAGAAGCACCACAGTCACACTACTAAGTAAAGAGAAACAAATATATAATAGAAATATATTCTCCTTCATTGAAAATATAAACAATTTTAGTAATTTGTCAGCTTCTCTTAAAATACAGCAAATGGTCTCTTCTTCCAATATCCCATTTTATATATGTAAACAAATCTTTAAAGCCTCTCTTTCAGTCCTGATCAGTGAAAGTCCACTAGTAATTACCAGAGATAACCTGATTTAATCTTGATCTAATAAAGCAACCTTATATTCCTTCATTTTTTACTTTTAACAGTTTTGTTCTTATCCTTCAAATAATGCCCTGGAACTTATGATAATTTCTTTTTCTTCCTCCCTTCTCACAAAATTCTTCAAAGCTTTAACAAGTCTCATCTGTAAATCCAATTAGAAAAATTATCCAGACAGCACTTTTGTGTATCACTTTTAATTATTAAGACTTCAAGCAGAATTCACTTGCATATCCAGTATTGCATCTCTTGCCTGTCATTTTAAATTTACTTTTACATAAATCTTAGTATTGTCTGTTGAATCTTGTTCCACTTCTGTAACATCTTTTAAGCACTGTCTATCTATAGAGGCAGAAACTGTTAAAATTAACTTTTGGGTCTGTTGTTTAAACATAACCTTCAACATGTCCAATGTTAAGGTATTTTGTTCCACTCTGCATTTGTTTCTCAAACTTAATATTCTTCTTCTTTAATTGTAATGTGTAATTATTTCTCTTTCTCTTTCCCTCTAAGTCCAACCTTCAGAGGCCCATCCTCCCATTTAAATAATAATAATAATAATTCAAAACAATGATCCCATAGGAAGGATGCTTATAATGAATTCCAGAATCTTGTTTCAAAATCCATCTGGTCTGTTTGTAACTTTCCATAAATGAAAGCTTGAATCAGCCTTTGGCTGCTTATTTCAAAAGGAAGCAATACTTTCGAGTCCTTAAACTTGTATTTAAAACTTCTTTTGTTGAGGATTGAAGGGAACTCACCTGGTGTCAAACCGCTGATCCCAAGTTTCCCGATCACAACTAAGAAGCAATTTCCAAAAGTCATTAGAAAAGGAAGTGTGCAAAAGCAGCATCCTTCAAAAGACACAGACAGCAGGTCAAACAAAATGATGGCTTCATCTCCCAGAGCTCTAAAGATGCTGGATGCACCTGGATTGAAGACTCCTGGTGAGGGGATACTGCCTGGAGCAGTTGTGGTCCATCTCAAGCCCTTCCCCTATCCGGAGGGGAATTGCGTAGATCCACCCTATCTGCTAATTCTTTATTCTTCCATGGTCATCAGCTCTACTTTGAACTGATCGGTCTTCAGTTCGCCATTTCTCTACCTGGGGTGCCCTTGAAAAGCCCCAAGGAGCAACTGCCAGGCGGGGCCACAATGGCAGGGCAGTGATGGTCAAGTTGCAGCCCTGCTGCCCAGTTGCTGGTTGGCCTCCAGGCGCCTTCAAGGAGGCGCTTATCAAGCAGACTTGGCATGCCCTGGGTCCTGCCCCTAAAACTCGGCCATCCGATGGCAGCCTGGAAATGGGTTTTTCCAGAGCAGCATCCCACCAGGGAACTCTGCAGCTGCCTTCATGGTGAAGGTCCTTTCAAAAAGAGCTTTTTCCCCAGGTCAAGAGCCTCTTGGGAGGACTTTTTCTGCTCAACGGGCTGGTTTTCTGTTCTGGGAACCATTGGCAGAGCTCCTTTGGTGTCAATTGCTGTCAATGGGGGCAGGTGGCCTTATGAGGCTTAGGAATCCATACGTCCCTGCAATGACACCTCTCTTTTTTAAAGGGACCCACTTCCCATGACCCAAGGCAAACATGGGAAGGGTGAAGGGCCAGGCCTCTGGTTGCCGAAGCACCCATGAATCATCTGAAGGGATTGCAGAAGTGAAGCTCTCCAGGAAGCACACCCACACACTTCAACACAAATATGACTTTTGTTTTAGCGTGAAATGTCAGGATTTACCCCCAAAATGGTGGTGCCTTCTGCACAGCAAAGCAGTCATGGAAAACTCTGCGGTTGCTGGCCTTTTGGGGAGCAAAGCAGCCAGGCTGCTTCAGGGGTGTTTCCCCACACAGGATACGGCAGGTCGCACCAAGTATGTGCAGCGTTCCACTGCAGAATAACTTCTGCCCACCTCACAGCTTAGCGGGAGGCCCCTCTTTCCTTCCCAGAAAATCCCTCCCGCCCCCGAGATTGCAGCCAGAAGGCAAACACATCATTGCTATCAACTTAGAAACAAAGACCAGCACGTTGAAGTGCCAAAGGAAACTAGAGAGGAGGGACAATTTCCTGAAAGACAATATATTCTTGGCAGTGCATTGCGCCACCAATCCCAAACGCAAACACAGGACCTCAGACCAGACAAAGCCCTGGCTCCCCAACTTTCATTTGGGCCTGTATGGATGCTGAAAAGCCCACTGGCCACTTTTGCAAAATTGGGAACAATAGGTAAGAAGGCGCGGGAGGAAGAGGAGATGTGAGAAAAACCATCAGCTAATTAGTAATCACACCTCCAGGAATCCCCAAACTCTTCTGGCCTGCAAGAAAACCACACATTTCAAGGTAACCCCCAGCTTCTGTAAAACACCACAAGTATCTGTCTTGTAATGATTCTTGCCGATAACAGTTCTGCCCCCCTGAGTTGCTCCTCTGTGTAGGGAAAGATGGGCCAGTTTGCTTCCTTTGGGGGTAGAAAACGGCTCTCAGTTCTGCTTCTCTCTTCCTAATCTTGGTGGCTGGGAACTCCCAGCCTGGCAGCCAGAAAGTACTCTGCACATGCTCAGAAGGTGCTTGTTTTTTCCCAAGACAGCTCCGGCAGGGAGAAGGTGCTGTAAATCAAGTCAGATGTGACTCTATGTTTTTGTACCTGAACGTCTCAATCTCTTTCTGTGCTGTCTGTTCTGTCTCCAACCTTGGCCACTTTTTAAGACTTGTGGACTTCAATTCCCAGAATCCCTCAGCCAGGGATGCTGAGTTGAAGCCCACAAATCTTAAAGTTGCCAAGGTTGGAGGCCTCTGTGTTATTGTAAGAAATAAGAAAATTCAAAAATAAAATGTAGGTAAATATACTAGAGATGCATATAATCATTATATTGTTCTAAGATGGCTGGAGAGAAGATGTGCTGAAAGTACACTGATATGTAACATTGTGGTGTTAGAAATAGATATTTCTTTGTTCCAGGACCACCAGAACAAGGCCCTGCTGAAGGGACATCCCTTAATGTCAAGAAGATAAGAAAAAGCCATGTAGGCAAAATATGTGATGGGTGGTTATTGGGAGTTGTTGAAGGAGATGATGTGGTCTCCATAAGACATTTCGGATTAGCTGTGCTTGGTCACTGGACCCGATGTAGGAGGGGCGTGGGGGGACATCGGGATAGAAAAACTATAAAATGTAACATTCTGAAATCTCAAGGTGTGGTTCTTGGCTTAAACTTCATGTTAAGGTCAGCTAAGATCCTACAGCTCTTTGCAAATTGCTAATTTTTTATGCTTTGCTTTAAGCTTAAAAATAAAACCTCTGTGTTTTCCCCGATCCAAGTTTTTGTTATCTGGGCTCATTTCCAACACTATGGTGCAAGTGGGTTTGTTATCACGCTATTCATTAAACAGCGAGGGAGACCCACACCTTCCAGGTCTTTTGCAGAATAAATACCGAAGCTGAAAATAATTCTTGTACAAATGTTTGCCCTCCATTCAAATTGGAGTGTACCTTCTGTATCGTCTGGATATGGGATGGAAGTGTTATCTCCACCTGAAGCAATGATCCAGCCTTCTTCTGAGGAAGCTGGGAAACGTTGAGGACAGAGAACTGAGCCTCAGTAATCCCCCAAGCATCTCCACCCCACTGCAACCTTCTTCTCAGGATCTTTGGCTCTTCAAGAAGTCGAGTCCAGCTGTTGGGTTTACACACCTTGCACAAGCCCATCGTGGGCTCTCTGACTTTGGCTTAGCTGGTTGTGCAAACCTAATCATTGAGGTTTAGGGCTCTGTCCAAGGTGTAAACCAGCCAGTTCTGGCCTGCGATAAACCTTGGTTAAACAGCTAGGCAAACCAACCGGTGTGTGAATATCATAGTTGTGGTTTTTGCCCAGTGCTTTTTAATTTTCATAATGATGTTATCTTCACCCCAACTGTGATAACACTTCCTGTATTTGACAAATTGCAGCCTCTGTGAATTTACATAATACTTAATACACATAAGATGTTTTAAAGAGGCCACAAATGCTCTTTGCTGCTTTGCTGCGATATTTCTTTAACTTCAATCATGCAGGGCGGCAAGGAGTAAAATTTGGTGTAGGCTGCACACATTCCAGGCTGATGACAGAGCATAAACATGACCCGGCAACGTTTCCCTCTGTCCAGGATACCTGAGCACTGACGCCACAGGTGTCAAGAGTCAATCTCTCCTCTCTTTTAGCCTTTTAAAACTTTCCTTTCCCACTTTAAAACCAGTGAAGAAAAAGTCGGGAAGCCCAACAAACAGCTGAGCTAGCTCAATGTTTTTTAAACCTTGGCAACTTTTAAAAGGAGTGGACTTCCAATCCCAGGACCCGAGCTGAGGCTGAGTTGAAACCTTCACATATTCACAGTTGTCAAGTCTCAAAAACACTTGAGCAAAAGGTTCAAACAAAGCCAAACACCGCAGGGAAGGGGTCTGGTGAGCTGTTCTGGGGCAGGAATTCCACCTCAGAAGCTTCCTTCTTCTTCTTCTTCTTCTTCTTCTTCTTCTTCTTCTTCTTCTTCTTCTTCTTCTTCTTCTTCTTCTTCTTCTTCTTCTTCTTCTTCTTCTTCTTCTTCTTCTTCTTCCTCTTCCTCTTCTTTCTTCTTCTTTTTCTTCTTCTTCTTCTTCCTCCTCCTCCTCCTCCTCTCTCCTCCTCCTCCTCTTCTTCCTCCTCCTCCTCTTCTTCTTCCTCCTCCTCCTCCTCCTCTTCTTCTTCTTCTTCTTTTCTTCTTCTTCTTTTCTTCTCCTCCTCCTCGTTCTTTTGGGGCTGTCTTCATTTCATCTTTCTCATTTTGACTGACATTTTATTTCTGGGGCGGGTTCCTCCCTGAAAGCTGGACTTTTTTTTTTAAACACGTTCATGATAAAATCAAGAGTCCCCCTAATCTCAGAGGGAGTGAGTCCAAATCCCCCCACGGTTCCTGAAGTGAGCACCTCTTGTTATTCGTGTGCTGGCTTTTGACAAGGTGTTTGATCCAAGCCAGGGCTCCCTTCTCCTCCCCCCCCCTTCTGCAAAGGCCTTCTTGGGCATAAAAAGGAACTGATTCATTTCTACCAGGAAGCGGAGTCCCTTCTCCCCCTTTATTTGAATAATTGGCTTTGGAAGAAAAGAGCAGAAAGAGGAGGAGGAAGAAGAAGAAGAACGCCCTGTTGGCTTTGGTAGAAAGCGCAAGACTTTTGCATCCAGCGATTTGCTAAAACGAAAACCCAGAGAGGTGTGATAGGATGGGCAGCTCCGGCGAAGAGATTCTGGCAAGGTTTCCGAATTAAAATGTGGGTGGCCAGGCTAAAACTTGGTAAGAGCCACCTTCTGCTAAGGGAGGGGAAATGCTTCTCCCTGGGTGGGTGTCTTTCTCTTCAGGGGGTCTGAATATTTCTGGAGGGTTTTGTTTTTTCCAACAGGGGTTTCATTTTGAAGAGGGGGCGTGTTTCATTCTGTTGCATCACTCTTTCTCTCTCTTCCAAGCATCTTTAGACGCCACTTTCCTAACCTTTTAAGGACCGTGTTCCTCCTAAAAGGAGGGCCCCTCTGGATGTCCTTCTTGGGGACTGGACAGCAACGGGACCCTGCCGCAGCCTGCAAATTTTGGAAGGATGCTCAGGTGAAGGGCAGGAAGTGCAAGGCTGCATCATACCAATATTCTCCCCAATCTCTGGTCCTTTGAAGCATGTTTCAAATTCTCACTGGAATGATGAAAAGTACAGGAGGAAAGCCAAAGATGTTTTTAGCCCGTGGTTGTTTATTCAGGTTGGCTGAAGGAGCCACAATGGCTGGATGCCTAGAGGGAGAGGAGACCACTCTGACGCTCCCACTCCAAGTCTTCACAGTCTGGGAAAGCCGAGAACCAGGAGGAAGAGGTGCTGAAGTCCAGTAAAGAGGGACCGGTCATCCGCCTTGCCACAAATTAAGTCTTCCTCCTGTTTCTTGGAATCATGGCAGGTTTTCTGCACAACTGCCAGCCGTTTGACAGTTTGACCTCCGCACCCCGTCAAGGCATGGCAATTCACAGTTGGTCTCTGGCTTTGCTATGCAAACAACTTTCGGCTGCAGAGTAAGAGGCAGCAATTGTGCTTTGGAACACATCCAGGTTGAAAAACAAGGCTGTTAGCCTTTAGAGGTGCGCATGGACTAGCTTGCTCTGAGGTGGGTTGGTTTGCAGACCGAAATTGGGGTTTTGCAAGAAATGTCTCCTTTGCAGAACCGAAGGACAGGAACTGGTTTGAGCAATTGTGGGATGGAAACAAGGGCCAAGCAATGCAAAGCCAGGCATAAAGGTTTCTGAAAGAGGACTTCCCAAAACAAACAGCACATATTGTTGGTTTAACACAGCACTTGGGTGTTGAAAGATGATTCTTTCTGTTTTCTTGGTTGTTTTTCTAACCCATTTGGAGAATGTTTGGATTCTGAGGTGCTGAAGTCACAGCTACAAGTCTAAACTCCCTCCCGCATGTATATTAAAATGACATTGCAGGCGATAAGATTTGGAAGCCGGTGGCAAAGTTGATCCATGATGATTTCATTGGTGCATGTTTGCACACCTAGCAATGGCCGTTGTGTAACAGCCTTGACTTTGTCTTTCGGGGGAGGGAGGGCTTAGCTTATGGGCCGATCTTGGGTGAAAAGCCAGGACGTGGGCTAAGCAAGAAGAAGGTGAAATGTCTCCTACGAATGCACTGACTCATCCCCCCAAAATTGGGCTTCTTGGAAATAATTAAGAAGGGAGGAAATGTACAGTAAATGGCGTCATGGTTGGATAGTTGAGTGGATAATTCCACATTAAAGTCTCAGAGGCAGAGGTGGTATTCAGCAGGTTCTGACTGGTTCAGGAGAACTGGTGGCGGAAATTTGGAGTAGTTCTGGAGAACTGGCAAATCCCGCCTCTGACTGGCCCCGCCAACCCCCTCTATTCTCTGCCTCCCATTGAGTCCCAGCTGATTGGCTGGGTCTCCTTTGGTTGCCCTGCACAGGAGAACGGAGCTGCAAAGCAGGTTAGTGGGGTGGGGTGGGGGAGGGAATGAGATTTTGCAGTAACCTTCCCCTGCCACACCTACCAAGCCACCAAGCCCCACCCCACCCACCAAGCCACACCCATAGAACCGGTAGTAAAGAAAATTTGAATCCCACCACTGGTCAGAGGAGGCTAAAATCAAATATTCACACCCTCTCTCCTGCCCAGAAATACCTGGCATGTGATGCCTGCTGAGCAGCTTTGTGTGTGATGGGCAGAAGAGTGGAAGAAGAGATACAATCTGGCTTTCATTTGGTTTGGGATGCTTTTTGCACAATTCAAAAGTCCCAACACACACACACACACACACACACAACTTCCTCTTTTCTTTCAGCGACAACTTGGTCTAGTGGTGAAGAACCTAAGAACCAGGCGATGGTGAGTCCTAGCCATGCCTAAGGCTCACAAGCCAGCTGGGTGACTTTGGCCAGAGGCTTTCTCAGCCTGCAATGCCAACTGGCAGTTAGTCAGTCAAGGCTGGGCATCCCTGTCTTAAAAGGCTTTGGGCAATCAGGAGGTTTTGCCTTCATGTGTTTTCCTTTTCAACCCAGGATTAGGGCCCGATGCGAACCCAACTAACCAAGGCTTATTAAAAATGGTTAACTAACCTGGATAAGGAAACCACGGCATAACGGCCACCAGGTTAGTCTTGAAAAGCAAAGGCAGAGTCTCTTTCCCCCCCCTTGCTAACCCACCCAAATTCCCTCTGAAGGAAAAGGCTGGCTGGGGGGGGGGGGATTCTGTGGCTGAGCTTGGCCTTGGGAGCCCCACCATCTTTCTCTCTCTTGTGGGGCGATTCCCCATTTCAGGGCTGCAGCCCCGGGAGGGGAGACCTGCGGTGGCAAAGCAACAGGGATATCAAAAGCAGCTTGACTCCGGCCTGAGCTGTCCTGCCTTGTTTTCTTTGGCTGGAAACCAAACTGGCAGCTTCGGCATTTCTGGAGGGCTGGGTTTGCTTCGGCGGTGGCGCAACATGCAAGTCAAGACCGAACCAGTTCTTCCCCAGCCTTCCCCCCAGGAGTCATCTAAGGGAAACATCCAAGAACAAGCAGGCATCCAGAGCCAGATGCTGCTTGGGGCTAAACAGAACAGCAGAACTCCAATGGCTGTCATACCCCTCCATCACCCCGAGATCCAAAAACACGTATTTTATAGCCCGGCATGCATGGCCAGAGAGGAATCTGCTGTATTCGGTCCTGCAAAAGAAAATAATAAAATCCAGAAATTTTGCTGAGATGGATTCAAGTGTCTCCATAGCCAAGCGATCTACGGAGCGGTAACCTCACCAGCAAAAGCTTCTTTCATTTCTCCTTAATTTGTTTTTTCTCTTTCATTTTCTCTTCCTCCTTAAGAGTCAGGGAGACCCAAGAGGGAATAGTGCTTAAGCAATTCGGGGCAAGCCACCAGGAACGTGGGCAGCCAGAGGTGTGTTTGCAGATGTTTTAAAAACCCAGGTCTCGCTAAACAA
The DNA here is from genome assembly GCA_009733165.1 of Naja naja. NCBI lineage: Eukaryota > Metazoa > Chordata > Lepidosauria > Squamata > Elapidae > Naja > Naja naja. Next base: position 23,961,820 of record CM019162.1, read on the forward strand.
ACCCTAAACCCTTTCCGGCGCGATCTAAAAACCTGGTTGTTTTTACAGGCTGGGCTGGACTGATCTCCTGGGGGAGAGGGTGGGTTTTAAATTCGATTTTAATTCGGTTTTATAGTTGTATTTTGGCTTGTCTAGTTTAATTTCTTTTTAAATAATTTATTGTTCTGTGTTTTTATCTGTGAGCCGCCCCGAGTCCTTTTTGGAGAGTGGCGGCATACAAGTCAAAACAAATAAATAAATAAATAAAATAAATAAACCTGCCTAGCTCCAGGCCGTACATTGTTCTTAAGCACAACCACCAAAAGAAAATTACCGTTTAACCTCACGTAGAGACAGTTATGTCCCAACATCTCCTCCCCTCCCCTCTTCTAAGCAACCCAAGGAGGCAGGTTGAGCAAACTCAGGAAACGCTCTGAAACCTATTCAGGGCCACCTTCGGTGAGGTTCTCACTATGTCTGGGGACCGTCACGGTTTCTGCTTTCTGCAGGAGAGGCGGGGGCCTCCAACTCTGAGCGCCGATTACAAAAACAGCTTCCCACTTTATTATATTCCATTGTACAGCTTTACAAGGCAGGGCTTGGGAGTCCCGTGTTCAGTGAGACAAGGTCTGAGCAATGCTTTTGAGGTACCTTCAGCGCAACGAAGGTGGGAAGGAAGGAAGGTAGAAAACAGAGGGCAGGAGGCACTTTCCCGGTTCAAATAAGTACCCTGTGAGGAAGAGGGACGGGGAGAGCCCCGGTTAGGCATCAGAGGTTCCCCAGCTTCAGGCAGCATTCAGAATATTCCTGAGAAAGGTCTGGCAAGAGTCCAGAAGTTCTCCTGGTGCCCTCCTGAAGCTCCAGGTAGGTTTCAGAAGGAGCCGTATCTTTCCCCGGAAGTCCCGCTAATGGCACAGAAGACGTGAAGGGTGTTGGGCAACCAGGATGGGTGCCCGGGGTATTCTTGGTAGATCTGAAACAGAGAGAGACGAGTTAGCAGGGGCCTCTGCATCTCCGAGGAGCAGAGAAATATTTGCTCAACCAAAAGGAAAACAGAGCGGTGTTACCCCAGCCTGGTCTTCAGAGCTGTTATGGCGAGGGCAGCGTGGAGGAGAAAAGGAAGAGAAGGAAAGAGAAGTTACTGGAGGCACGAGACGGGCTCCTCAAGGCCCAGCGGGTTGGCTTGCAACAACCCAGGAGAAGAAAAGAGAGAAGTTTTGGTTCGGGTCACTTTAGGATCAAAAGGAAGGAGAGCAGCCAAACAGAGGCCAACCCAGAAGGAGCAGCTGCGTTTCAGCCAGGAAGAAGCAGCTTCTCCGAGGCTGATTGGCTCCTTCTGGAGGACGTGGCTCAAAAACACATTTCTGCAAAACGTTGGGCTGGATGCCGCCCGCTCTCTGATTCATCGTACATGTGCACACACATAAACAGACGGAGGGAAATTGCCTGCTACTTGGAGGCTTCACCAAGTTGGCTTTCCTCCTGCTTCCTTGTTCTTCAGCAGAGTGGAGAATCTTGCAAGGCCAGGAGAAGAAATCTGGAGAGGTTACAGTCCAGCTTTAGCAACTTTTAAGGTCTGTGGACTTCCAACTCCCGAATTCTGCTTCAAAGGAAGGAGCTGTGCATTGAAGTCCACACGTCTTAAAGTGGCCAAGGTTGGACAGCCAGATGAGCAGCTTCCCAGCCCTTAAACGGACAGATCCCCCGAAATTCTCACTTGGGCCATGATATCCAACCCACTTCCTTCTCCTGGGGGGTCCACTCCTGGCACGGCTGACTGTCAGTCACCTTCCCTGTCTCGTTCCACAACTGCAAGCTGCACCCCAAACCTCCCTCAGCATATCAACCAAGCCTTTTTCTCGGTTGCTGCTCTGCTAGTTCTTAATCTGGTCCTCCTGTTCCTACTTCAACTGCCTCCTCCAGAGAGATGTGAGAGCGGTGCCTGGAGCAGTGCCGGATGGGGATTATGGGAGGGGGAGCCCGCGCTCAAGGCCCCTTGTCGAGCCTCTGCGCAGGGCAGCACTGAGTTCAATCACGTCCCATTTGGCACCCAGCGGGTTTTCTCAAGGACCGCGGGGCCTGGCGGACTGCCACTCGCTGGGGTTCAATTGTGAAAAACAAGAACTCCTGCAGAACTGGGGTTTATTTCATGGTTTTCTTTTTTCTCCAGAAAGGTAGTTTCACAGGCCAGAAAGACCCAAAATTGACAAACCGGAGGGTCAAAGCTGATTTCTGTGGTGGGTAATCCCCGGGTGCAGTTTTACTCTCGTTCTGTTTTTGGTGCTTTTCTGTGTGTGCTTTTCATAAGGTTCCCCTCCTCCTTTTCGCTCCGGGGGCTGGCAGCTCCGTTTCTAATTTTGCAACTGAGATTTTAGAGCACAAGACTCCACCCGTCGCTCCTAAATTGTTGCAGATGGCAAAGGGGGGGGGTTCTCTAAAGAGAACCTCGGTGGGGTTTTCTGTAAAGCAGAAAAGGCCCACCTGTTTCTCAGCAAGCTTTTCCGTAGCTGAGACCTCTGGCTGATCCCAGAAGACTTTGAAAATTAAAAACTCGGTGCGGTGGTGGGATTTCTCCGGCACTCTCACCACCTCCAGATAGTCAAAAACCAGGTTCATCTTGCCAGGTTTTCTCTAGATTTCAGCCCTAGCATTAATCTAGCTCAGGGGTCTCCAACCTTGGCCACTTTAAGACTTGTGGACTTCAACTCCCAGAGTTCCTCAGGCAGCAAGGAATTCTGGGAGTTGAAGTCCACAAGTCTTAAAGTGGCCAAGGTTGGAGACCCCTGACAAACAGATCTTCACAAGGTCCAAGATTTCTGCTATGTAGGGGATATGAGGTTTTTCAGGATTCACTGGACTGGGAATCTTTTACTGAGAAATACTGATGACGGTTTGGTTATATATATGTATATATATGTGGCTGTTTAAATCTGGTCGGCATAAGGTAGGATTGTAAGCGATTGACAAGCAGTGGAGCTGTAAATAAATAAATAGATGACTTAAAGGGTCTGGAAGAGGCTCCATCCTGGGTGCTTAAGGTCATATTTCTGAAGCAACTTTAAAACTCCCCAAATTCTGCTTTGCTGGTGGGGGAATTCGGGGAGTTGAAGTCTACCGGCCTGAAATTTGCCAAACTTCAGAAAGGCTTTCTGGGGAATTTCATCATCAACAAATAATTGCACAACTTGTTTTTCTGAGCCGCTCAGAGTCACTGAGAGTGAGCGGATGGCCATATACATTTTCTTAACTAGCTAAATAAAATATTACAGGATGTCCAGGCAACCGTGCCCTCCCTGAGGACTTCATTCCACATTTTCCAACTCAGACCAGCAAAAGTATTCTAAAAAGTGTGGGGGGGAATCAAAGGAAGCAATTCTGACCCTTTGGGGAGCTTGGTCACCCCCAGAGCTCCTGTCTGATACCCCACTGAGCCAGTCCTATTTCCTCACACACACCCCAGAGCAAAAAGTGCAAAAGGAAGAAGAGGAGAACTGAAAAACATTCAACCAGACCAGATCTTTTCCATTTGAATAGGAAGCTGTTGCAGAAGAGCCTCTGCTCTTTCTATGCAAATCCAGCTGCAAGAACACAGCTGGCCAAGGGAAAGGGCATGTCAAGGGGAAGGGCTTGGAGATCCTCTGCCCCTCCCTGCAACAGAGAGATAAACTGTCCTTGTTTTGATCCTATAGCCTCAAACCTAGTGTTGTTCTCTGCACAACACTAAGCTCTGCATCCCAGTTTTGTAAGCCACCGATCCCTTGACTTTCAACGGTGCATATAACATTGTTAGTTGCCCAGAGTTCCTGTGTGGGAAGATGGGTGGCTGGTACACTTGTACAAACAAAACAAATAAACATATTTAGCGACTTTAAACGGCTCTCGGGGCTGCCTCCCCCGGGGTCTTACCTGTTCGTGCAGGATTTCTGAGAGCTCTTTCACCATCTCCCTGAAGTTGGACTTCAGCTCCTCGTGATATTCCACCTGGTCTTCCTTGATCAGCCGTTCGTTGAACTCCAGGCTGATTCCGCAGGCTTGGATAAATTTCCTGGGGGAAGATAAATTGACCCCAGCATTTAACCCATCCTTGGATTTGGTGGGGTGGGGCAGTGGGGAGGGGGAAGGGAAGAGAAGCGAAATTTCAAACCCAGGCTTTTAAATTCTGGATTGAAGAGCAGGATTTGGAAAGGCAAGCAGGACATTGTAGCTGGCCATCCATACAATCAAGCCATGGAACAGAAGTTGCCCTCAGGAGTTGTGGGGGCGCCATCACTGGAGGCTTTCCAGAAGAGATTGGACTGCCACCTGTCAGAAACGGTGTAGGGTCTCCTGCTTGGGCTGGGGGTTGGACTAGATGACCTACAAGGTCCCTTCCAACTCGGATTATCTGTTATTTGTTCTTGCAAACAGTTAAAACGGTTGCAAAACTGCCAGCTATTTGGGGGGAAAGGAAGAAAGGCGTTGATATGCCAGGAGGTAGGACTTCCTGAAATGGATCACAGTTCTCTTGGCCATCACTCTGTCCCTGGGGGCAGGCAGAGCAGGGCTTGGAGGGTAGAGAGAGAGCGAAGCATCTCTGATTCAGGGTGAAATTCCCAGGGAGGCTCTGAGGCTGAACAGGGTTGAGTTCCTGACTGTCCCAACTCTTAGTTCAACTGCTTCCCTCTCACTGGTCCTCTAATTTAAAAAGAATTCACATCCTTTTTTGGCTATCAGTGACATTCCAGACCCAAGTTGGTCTAATGCCTTACAGACTTGAGGCTGGGTGGACTTCAACTCCCAGAATTCTCCAGCTAGCCATGTTCATTTTGTCTCTCTAGAGCGGAGAGATTGCAGAGGGAGGGATTGCAAGCGAACAAGCAGGCATGCAACGTCCAAAGGGCTGCGTCAATGCCAGGGAATTCTGGGAGTTGGTCTACCCGTCTTCAAACTGCCACGGTTGAGGAACACTGGCCTAGAGACAGGCTGGCAGTCCAAGGGCCTTGGGGAGGGGCCTCGCAGGGTTCTTCGTCACTGGGTATGCACACCTGGCTTGGTGCTGACTCTCCACACTCTGTTTCCCTTTGATGATGAACACAGTTCTGGGAAGAATGAGTCTCCGTGTTTACCTAATTTGCTTGAGCAAAGGGCACAAGGGCAGCAGTTCAGCTGGGCTGATAAGAAGCCAAGGAGAACAGGTTTGCTTAGCTAGGCAACCTGGCTCTTCTTAAAACTTTCTCCTTTCAATTGTCCCTTCCCATTTTTAAAAATTACGGAGGGCCCCAAAAAGAGGTGGATTATCTCTACCAATATTTACCGTATTAAAAATTAAAACGTGTGCCTTTGTAGAATATTGTTCAAATAATCATATGAGATTAACATAACTAAAATAGGTTTTGTGGGGAGGGGGGGAAGCTGGTATTTTTAACAAATCATAATAAAAAAAAAATAATAATGAGAAGAGTGACAGAGTTTTGAAATTTGGCAAATCTCTTCAATATCCGGCAAATAATTTTGATTTTGTGGATTCCGGGGAGAATCTCGGGGAGATTTCTGAAGGTCCTTAGACACCCTTGAAGCGATACTGAACCCGAGAAAAGTTTGACCCCCATTCAGCTCCTGTAGTGAAGTTACAGTAGTTTCCTTCTCTTCAATAGTTCCGGTAGAATCATAAAATTCTAACTGACTCACATAATCAACTACAGCCCATTGTTAAAACATAACAAAGGAAGACAATAAATAAACCTCAAACTGAGAGATGATAATGCAAGGAAAGGAACGTTTTGCAACCTTTCAGTGGGCACTAACAGGAAGCGGCCCTCCTTCCTTACCTGGGGAAGGGGCTGATTCTGGGGGCCGGGCTCAGAAGCAGCCTCCCCAAATCCAGCTGTAGGACAGATGACTTCTACCTGGATCTCACGGTCCCTGAGATAACCTAACCCAAGGGTCTTCAAACTTGGCAAGTTTAAGACTGGTGGACTTCAACTCCCAGAATTCCTGAGCTGACATGGCTGGAGGAGGAATTCTGGGAATTGAAGTCCACCAGTCTTAAAGTTGCCAAGTTTGAAGACCCTTGACCTAACCAGAGCCAGGAAGGACTTGACTGATAAAGTCCAGTGTTTTGAACAGTACCCAGAAATTCAGGGGTCTCCGATGCAGCTGGTTCTGCTTTTGGTCAGCACCTGGTTGGGAAATCGCCTGAGGTTCCATCACACAAGAAGGTCATAAGGCACCCAAGTCCATGACACCAACCTGAACATGTCCTTGAGTTCGGCCACCTTCTTTGCGGGATATTTGCTGGAGTGCTTGTCATCCAAGAAGGCTCGGGCGTAGGCCAGGGGGCCAGCATTGACCTAATGCCATGTCCCCCACAACAGAGGTACAGTGACAAAGAGATCGGCCGAACAGAGAGAGAGAGGGTGGGGGGAGAGAGGAAGAGAGGAAGAGACAAATTAAGAAGATCTTGGAAGCTGGATCCCAGCACAACGCCCAGGTGCCTCTGCACTGCTGGTGATGCTTCAAGGAACCACATTGGTGGTCTTCAAAGCAACCATGTCCAGGAATTTGAGGAGCACCAGAGTTTAAAGATAAGCAACTGGGAGCAGAATGCTTAGCTTTGAAAGGTTACTTCTAGTCTATTTCAGGCCAGACCTTGAAATGATAGGAATTGGCGCCCCTGATCTGAAGCAGCCAAGGAACTCTAGGAGCTTCCTGTCCATCCAAAGGAGAGTTGGGGTCTTCATCTAACCCCTTTGCATTAAGCACATAAACACTCAGGGCAGACACTGACAGCCCAACAGATCTGCTATGATTTCTGGAATATCTGGGGAGGGATCCTAGGCCTTTTGGAGGAGTGAAAATTATACATTGGGCTTCTTGCCCCATGACAGTCAGAAAGGAAACGGTTGCACCCCACAATTTATGGCTGTGCGAATCCTTTGTGGCTTATTCAGCAAATGGGGTTTCAACTGTTGTTAGTTTACAGCGGAAAGGCACTGAGAGCAGAACCAGAAGGAGCATTCCAGCTAAAAAGTCCCCTCCCCATTTCCAGCCAGGAAAATATTGACTTCTGGGGCAGATGTGCCCAGCTGCTTACTTGCACCGAAACAGCGCCCTGAAGTTTCAACTGCAGCTGGATCATGTCCACGTCTGGTGAAGCACAGAGCTGCTGCAACTCGGAGGTCTTCTCTCGGATTTCGTCCGTTGCCACGTCAATCGGCTTTAGGTTGACCTGCTGTTCGCAGCTGACGGGGATTCTTTTCTTAACATACGGGAAAGAGTTGCACGCTAGCAGAAAAGGGAGCAAGCCGCAGAAGCGCTGATCAAGAGGATTGTCTAATTGTCTCCTGCAAAACCCCACTCCCCTTTCGCTCCTCTTTTATTCCCTGTGGGAGGGGCCATTCACCCTCCACCCATGGCTTTACTCCCAAGCCGACCCTTGATCCTTAGCTGTTCCCTTCTTCTGGCAGCTCTGCGCATGTGCACACTGGGAACAGGCTCCAGCTGTTCTTCTGCCTCACTGATGTCTGACTCCGAAGGCAGCTGATAACTGTCAGAGGGCCCTGGCCCCATCTCTGCCTCTGAAGCAGAGCCCTCATCAGAGCCTTCCCGAGACTCCAGGACTGGCCATGTTCCTCCTCAACCACCTCAGTGTCCGAAGCTGCTGCCAGAGCCACAACAGGAATGAAAAGTTCCCCACCTACTAGCTGTAGCTCAAAATAAATACCTGCTTCTGAGAAAAAGGAAGCCTCCCTGAAGTTCTAATCGGCTTGTTCGCTCTAACTTACTCTCATTTTGGCTTGGGGAATGAAGGGGAAAAAAAGCTGTCTCGACAGACCACAAATATCACAATGCAGACCTGGAAATTCAACGACCGTGCAGATTTTCCCACAGGGTGCATAAAAAGCCCATAGGAGATCTCAAGGCTAGACAACTTTTTGAGCGATGGCTCTCTCTGAGCATGCAAGATTGATAAATCTCCTAATTTGGGGGAATCTCACTCTCCATGAAGCCTTGAGGAATTGTGTGAGGGCTTGCGAGGCCTTCACAAAAAGACTTGGGACTTGACCTCAGTCATAGTCCAAACGGTCTATAAGAAGGATCGTTAGTGATTAGCGTGCCTCCTCCCACATGGGGGTCAGAATAGCTCGGGGCAAATCAAGGCAGAGTTCTCATTAGAGCAGAAACGACCTGGCTCTAATTGTCCTCCTTTGGAGACATTATTTGAAGGCCCAGCTCTGTGGAATAGGCTCCAATGCTGGAAAAGGTGGAAGGAAAGAGAAAAGGGTGACCAGTAGATGAAGATTGCAGTGGATACTTCTGTCAGGGCTCTGGCAGCTACCCCCATTTAAATTGTGAGTCTCTAGCTGAACTTCCAATACTTAAAGAAGATTTATTAGGACTAAACATGACGGCGCTGCCTGGGTGCAGCCAACTCTGAGACACATCATTCATTGTCACCCTTGACCCTGGTTTTCCACCCCCCCCGGGTGTATCGTAATTCATATTCTCCAATGGGACACATCCATAGCCAAGAGTCATCAATCATGCTCTCCAGGTAGAATTTTGTGCGGCAGAAACTTCAGTCACCTAGAAACTATCTTTGAAAACATTTATGGAATGCAAGCTGCCCACTGCTCCCCCCTCCCTTTCTGTTGGCAGCTCTAAACAGACCACAGAAATATTTTATGAGCTGATAACATCTTCATCTTCATCTACTTCCAATGGATCCATCGTTGGAAGTCCTGAAGGGATAGATTAGGGCCAGATCCTCCTGGAAGGAATCTCTGTAGGTGGACACTAAGAGTTGACAACAACTTGATGGCCTGCATTGAATTTGTAGCTTTCTGGCTTTGGGAGCACTGGGATGAAATTAGGACTGCCTCCTCTGAAGAAGAGATTGTCCTCTTCTAGATCTGAGTGTTTATCTCTCTTGAGATAAATCATGTATTTGTTGGCCTCCATTTCAATCAATGGCAGTTGGCCTTGGCCGTTGAGTTTCTGCAGTTGCAAATTCTGTTTTTGTAGTTGGATAACTAGAGGGAGTCTTTATTTTCCTTAAATCAGCCAAAGAATTTGTGAGAAGTGCAATCAGACTCAGAGTTACTTAACATAAAATAAACCCTCCATACACACGTATACACACACATACACACACACTCACTAGTGAGGATAGTCCGCCTCTTGCACTGCTCCTCCACGTTTCCGTGTTTCTTGCCAGACAAGGTGTACGGGGTCTCAAGACAAATTGGCTGATGTTGTGGTTCCTCTCAAACCCTGTTTTCCTCTCCAAAAGCTCCTTCTCATCAAAGAATGGCTTCAGGTAAGTCACCTGAATGTGAGCGTACTTGGCGTCTAGATCTTTGGGGTTCACCTGGAGTAAGAAAATGGAAAGTTCTGAATGGAACTAAAGAAGATCAACCCAGTTGGATATCCAGGGACCTCCGCCAAGGGACCAACTCTTCAGGATCCCAAGCCTACGGTGGCCACTTGGGAACCTCTGGAGATGATGACAACTGGAAGGAAGTTCTACACCATGACCCTTCAGCAAGGAGGGAGGTATAACGGGGCACCCCAAAAGTCCTCCCACTTGTCTCTTTGACTCAACAGGCACCCCAGAGCCAGCCCAAAGTTCAGTAGCATCTTCTGAGCAAAGTGGACCTTTCATGGATCACAGCAAGTCAAGTCCTCCTTCTCAGCCAACTGGTTTGGCCAGTGAATTTCTTAGACGAGACCAGCCAGCCAGTCATTTCACTTTGATCAGATCATGGATAAATTAGAGCTCAGAGGCCCTGGGTTGGAAGTGCCACCTGAGGCCATCTAGTCCAACCCCTTACTCAGGACAGCAGCCCTAATTAAGCCTCCCAGGCCAATGGCTGTCCGGCTTCTCTTTGACGATATGCAGCAAAGACATGGTCACGCAGTTCTACTGGGCCAGAATGGGAGCTATGCTTTCATGCTACCTTGTTGGAATCCTGGATGATTTTGACATTCTCGGCTCCAAATTTCTCTCCGTAGAGTTTCAGCAGCCGGAAGGAAATCTCAGAGAGGCCAGTTAATTTGGGCTCCTTGTAGATGTACTCTTTCCCATCTTCTTCTTCAAAGAAAGCCTGCAATGATTCAAGCAAGGGGAAGGAAGGGAAGGGAATGAAAGGAAGGGAAGGGAGAAGGAGAAGGAGGGAGGGAAAGGAAGGATAAAGTAAAGTAAATATAAAGGGAAGTAAAGTACAAGTAGTAATAATAGTAAATACAGGCCATATTTTAAGACCAACAAAACACAAGACACCCTCAAGGGAAACAGCCCTTCAGAATAAGACATTGATCAATGATGCCTTTCAAGAACATCGTAAGTTTTGTCTCTCTTGCATGCTCAGTCTCAGAAGATGGGAAACAGCTGGGAAAGTAAGAGAAAAACAGAAATTGCCAGGAAGCTGAAGAATTGGAATGTCCTAACCTCAAGGGAAATGGATATAAACTAAAGCACTAGATCTGGTCCAATGTGATTTCTAATTACGAAACATGAAGGAAGCTGAGGATGTGGAGTTTTGAGGCGGAAAAGATCAAAAGACCAAAACTTGACAACTTCTCTGGGAAAACTTCTCCAGGAGAGAGCCCAAAAGGAAAACCTCATGCCAGCCTTTTTCAGGCCTGACAACTTGCTTAAGACTTGTGGACTTCAGCTCCCAGAATTGCCCAGCCAGCAGGAATTCTGAGAGTTGAAGTCCACGTTTCTCAAAGTTGCCACGTTTGCAAAACACTGCCTTAGAAAAGACCCTTCAACAAAGGACACGGAGCTGGTTGAGCCACACATCCAGAGAAAGGGTGACGCTAGAAGACAGAGGGGGAGGATGGAGACATTAAAGATGCCCCCCCCCAAATGCCCTTGGAGGAGCAGCAGACAAAGCGGCACCTGCATAAACGTGGCATGGAGGTGGGTGCCAACTGAAGTCAAGGGAAGAAGAAACCAGGACACGTAAAAAGGCTGCATTAAAGGCAAAACTCCATGGTGGATTGACTCTCCATGTCCATCACCCAAGCAATCCGTGGGCTCACCTGTCCGTAGAACGCGACTCGGAAGTAGGTGCCCAGGAGTCTCCTTCTGCTCTGCATCACTTCCAAGATCTTGCTGTATGCGCCGTGGAGTGTTCGGTACACCTGGGTCAGTTTCTGTAATGGGCAAGAGGTAATAACCGTGAGGGACAGGAGGAAGAGCGGCGAGCCAGAGAAAAGAAAGTTGAGCCTGGAGCAAAAGTGTAATCTGGCACAGATGAGGTTACCTAGTTTGGTCATGAAACGTCTGCAAGAAAACAAGCCAGCTCAGAGAGCACCAAGGAGCCCCAATTTCAACCCTGAGCTGCAAATATTCACCTTTATTGGAACCTGCCCTAATTCTTGTGAAGATAAAAGGCCACGAGGCTACACAATTTTGTTATCATAATCTTATACAAGTAGGATTGGCAGGCATGACTTGGGTGTCCTACTCTGGTCTACCTTAAAAGGCTGACAGTTTCTGAAAATAAAAAGAAGGCCGGAATGATCTGGGAGAGCTGGAGGCTCTAGGACAGTGATGGCGAAACCTTTTTATTGTGGTGTGCTGACAGCGCATGCGCGCTGGCACCCACAATGCAATGTGTCCCGCCCCTGCACATGCACGTGCAACACCCCCACCCTGCCCACTTACCTGCACTGCATATGTGTGTGCTTCCCAGCTGATTTTTGGCCCGTTTGCGCCCTCCCGGAGGCTCCAAGAAAGCCGTTGCAACCTTTGGAGGCTGAAAAACAGGCCCGTTTCAGCACTTCCGTATTTCCGGAAGGCCCATTTTTTGACCTCCCGAGGCTGCAGAGGCTTCTTTAGAGCCTCTGGGAGGGCAAAAACGGCCTCAAGCAGGCCAAAAATCAGCTGGGAGGCACACACATGTGCAGTGCAGGTGAGTTTGGTGGGGTCTTGCGTGCCCGCACAAATGGCTCTGTGTGCCCCCTGTGACACACGTGCCATAGATTCGCCATCACAGCTATAAGAGACCCTCTGCTGCCGCCCCCAAGCCCCCGTGCAGGTCTTCTTTGAGCCTGCTTTGGTGTCTCTGGATCTGGACTAACAACTTTTCCCTTGCTGGCTAATTTGGTTTTGGCGCTTCCTCTCTGCAGGGTGCAGCTGCAGGATCGCCGGCGCCAGTTTCCGATCGGCTACCTCAAACTCGCGCCGCTTCTCGTAGATGGGGATGATCATCTTGGCCACCTCAGCAATGACCTCGTATCGCTCGGCTTTCCACAAGCCATCAACACATTGCTCCAGCAGCTCCACCAGCACCTCCTGTGGGTTGCGTGAGAAAAAAAAGGTGGGTCACCAGAGAGCCAGTTGAGTCTGGAAGTTGAGGCACTGGGCTAGAGAGTGGAAGGCTGCTAAGTTCTGGGCCTGCCTTGGGGACTGGGAGATCTAGTCCCAACTGTGGGTGCCAACTAAGGTGTGGAAGACTGCCTGAAACAGATGAAATGGCAATGTGAGAAGCAGCTGCAGGGGTTGGGAAGGCAGGAAGGAGATAGAGAAGGAAACTGTTAAAGAAGGAAGGAAGGAAGGAAGGAAGGAAGGAAGGAAGGAAGGAAGGAAGGAAGGAAGGAAGGAAGGAGGGAAAGGTAGCAGAGAGGCTTTCCTTCAGGAACTGCCAGAGTGGCTCTTGATGCTTTTATCTCCTCTTTGGACACCTGAAGAGCCTTGGACCCATCTGGGCTGGGCTGCCTTGACAGGCCGAACCATGAGCTTGCCAAAGGAAAACTGGTCCAGCCAGTTCAGCCCTTTCACCATATTTGTTTACTTACTAAAATACTGGCTCAGGGCTTTCCCAGCTGCTTATGCTTTTTATGCAGCTTATCACAATGGGAAAATATTCAAGGAAGTCAGGCCTTTGCTTGATTAACAAGTCTGGAGAGATATAGAAGACCTCAAGCAAAAGCCAATTTTAAAAAAAAGGTATTTCCTCTCCCAAAGGAAAGGAAGAAGTAGATTTCCATTTTCTGAGCCTCTCTCAGGCTGACCTGGTTTGGTAAAATCCCAGCTCTCCAAGGGCCACGCTTCCAGGGTCTTCTCTGGCCCTTCAGGAGCCCCCCTTACCTCAGTGTAATGAACATCCATCATCCCTGCATCTTCCTTCATTGCACCTTCTTCGTCAATGTTGGGTGTGATTTTCCTGAAAGAGGAGCATCCGGTAGGGAATAACTCTACAGACGGGAGCCAAGAAAGAGAGAAGAACTTGAAGGTCAGTTGGGGGTTGAAACGGCCACACACTTTCATTTTTAATCCCTGACAGACTTTATGTCTGTCACACAACCTTATTCCTTGGGACAAAACCCACAGCAAGGTTGTTAACATTCCAAAACTGAGTTCCAGCCCTTATTAGGATGGGAAAATACCACGTAAAATGAGAAGTAGGCATCTGCCTTAAGGTTCTGGAGACCAGGTTCTAGCACCACAAGCAGGCGGTACTTCAAGCGAAGGGCGGGCTGAACTTGGGTTGCGCTTCCTTCAACTCTTGCCTTTTGAATTTCAGCAAGCAGGTTCCCCTTTTGTGGGAACTGTGTAGTGTGCTTGTATTTTTGAGGTGGACAAGCCTTCCAACTCAAGAGGACAACCGGAGGCTTGGGCGAGCGTCTGCAGAAGCAGAAGAGGTGGAAGAGAGGAGGGAGGAGGAGAACCTGAGTGTATAACTCATCTCCATCTGCTTAACCTCCATGGAAATTATCTCCAGTTGATAGACAGCCAGGTTGACACCCCACTTCAAGGTTCTCCTTTTCTGAGAAAATACCCTGATGTTCAAGAATTCCCAGTCTAATGATGGGTACCTTCAGGAACCTGAACTCTAACCCAATAGTTTGATGCAATCAGATGTCAGCTTATCTGAAAGCTTGTAGGAAGGCAGGCAGGCAGGCAGGCAGGAAAATAAATGCATAAAAAAATGAAGGAGGATCAGAAGGTGGGTTTCTCTGAACAAAAACTTTCTGCTGTCAGAGTTAAAACTGTCCTTGGAAGTCCATCTCAACGCAGCACAGCAACTGACCACAAACCGCAGCTGGAGTTTAGTTCCTTTTTTTCGGTTCAGCTCTATGACAATTGGGGCCACGTTCAGCTGATAACAACAAATCCCATTTCTTGGTGTTAAAAATAAATAGGAAAGATATGAGCCATGTTCCCAAAACTGAGATCCCAAGCAAGCAACTGGAATAGCCGAATAAATCTTGGAGCACCTGCACATTTTAGTGGTTTCTCTTGTTTTCCTTCAGTCCGTGACCTGTGACCCCCTGCCACACCCCCAAAATACCAGAATTGTAACTCCCAGTACTCAAATCCAGCCAGTGACCCTATGGACTGGGAATTCTGGTTGTTGAAGAATGTCTGAAAAGCCATTGCCAAGGTAGTAAGATGGCTGGTTTTCTTCTGGTCTCATGCTGCTCTCTGCAGATAAATTCATTGGCGCAGTTGAACTGTTTCCTACACAAGTTCCTGCTTCCAAGCGACCCAACAAGTTTATTTGGGGGAGGGAAACATATCAAATCAACACAAAAATGCCAATCAACAGAATCAGGATTCCCAGGCTGAGAGCAGGAGGAACGTGTCCAGCCCCCACTTCCTGGTTCGTCTGGGGAGAAATTTCTTGGAAGCCCTGCCGGGCGGGGCTGGTATTTCCTGATAGCCTTGGCTTGGCTTTTGTGATCAAGGTTAAGCTTCTAGTAGGTTTTCCATGTACCAGGAAGCTCTCGCCATTTCTTTAATGATAGCTGAAGTTACAACACCACCAAACCAAGTTACTTAGGACTGCTTGTCACACCCGTCACCGTAGCAACGTCCCTCTCAGCTTTGGAAGCCCCAGTAGCACCAGAAGCTTCCACACGGCCACATTCTTGAGCCTGGGAAGATGGGAGCGGGGAATTGCACGGCGCGTATGTGGTTAGGCACAATAGCATTCTTCTTCCCAGTCAAGGTCATGTTATTCCTGCACCTGAGTGAGGGGACGTCTCAAGTTGGGTCGGATGGTGATTGGGGCATGTGATGGAATGAGGGGTGCAGGGGGTGGATTTGTAATTTTTTACTTACTGGAGGGAAACCCGGAACTTTCAGATTCGGGATTTCCCAGATGTGCCAGTGCACCTACTCTAATAAAAGGGAACTTGGAGAAGATGTCTGTCTCAGAGTTATGGATTGGAGTTGAATTTTCTGGAACGTTGACAGTCCCATGGTCACATGATCAAAATTCGGATGCTTGGCAATTGGCATGGACTTATGACGGTTTCATTGTCTTGGGGGGCAGGGGGGTCACGCAATCCCCTTTTGGGGAAACCGGATTCACTTAATAACCGTGTTACTCGCTTCACAATTGCAGTGATTGGCTTAACAACTCTGGCAAGGAAGGTTGCAAAATGGAGGCAAAAACTCACGGAAGCGCGGCCTTGCTGAAATGTTGGCCTCAATAGCAGTTGTAAGTCAAGGACTAACCGTACGCCGGTGAGGTGCTTGGGTCAAGGGTGACAATGTCTCAGAGTTGGCTATCTGTCAGGATTCCAGCAGTGACCCCCATTTAAATCATGAGTCTCGAGCCAAACTTCCAAAACTTAAAGAGGATTTATTGGGAATTAATATCTCCGGCACTGCCTGGGTGTAGCTGACTCTGAGATACATCATTCATTGTCACCCTTGACACCCTGGTTTCCCCCCACCTCCTGGGTGTATTGTAATTCATATTCTCCAATGGGACACATCCCTAGCCCAGAGTCATCAATCAGGCTCTCCAGTTAGAAATTTGCACGGCAGAAACTTCAGTCACCTAGAAACTAAGCTGACTTTGTAAAAATGCCACTTAGTAATAAGCAGGCATATACAATGGAATGAAGGCTATTGCTGAACACACTGGGTTGTATCCCAAAATTGTAAGCCCTGAGTCTTCGGAGAAGGGCAGCATATAAATGTAATTAAAAATAAATAAATAAATAAATAAACCTATCTTTGAAAACATTTATGGAATGCAAGCTGCCCACTGCTCCCCCCTCCCTTTCTGTTGGCAGCTCTAAACAGACCATAGAAATATTTTATGAGTTGACATTTGGGCTCCCAAGGGTGCCTGAAGCACAGAAAGAAACTAACTTTGGTTAGCTACCCAACCGAGGGTGCAGCACTAGCCACCATGGCACCATCTCTGCTTCCAGGAGCAAAAACGAGACATTTCCCATCAGGGAAGCTTTGCAGAACAGGAAGGAAGGCTTTCAAAATGAGTGCTCTGCCCCCCCCCGTCTTCCCCACATGAAACACTCACTTTTTCTGTGAAGAAACTCCGCCACTAAGGCTGCAACGTGAACGTAGCACATGGCCGCCTGTGAAACAAGAACAAAGGTGAGCGCAAGGCAGGCGAGGTTTCCTGGAAGTTTTTATTTATGTATTTATTTATTTGACTTATATGCCACCCAACTGCCAAAGGACTCCGGGCGGCTCACAGTAAAAAACACAAAAATGACATTTATAAAAAATTTAAAAACAATTTAAAACAGTAAACAACAGAAGGGGGGGATCTCGCTAGCTCACAGTCGCGAGATCAACAGCCCCAGGCCTGTCGGAAAAGCCAGGTTTTGACTGCTTTGTGGAAGGTCAGTAGGGTGGAGGCAGTCTGGACCTCGGGAGGTAGCTGGTTCCAGAGAGCCGGAGCAGCCACAGAGAAGGCCCTCTCCTGCAGGCCCGCCAGCTGGCATTGTTTAGCTGACGGAACCCAGAGAAGACCGACTCTGTGGGATCTTACCGGTCGCAGGGAGACGCAGGGCCGAAGGGCCGGGCATTGGCCAAGGTCATTACCTCTGAGAAATCCCCGTTTTTGACGTGGATCTTGGCCATGCTGTCCAGCCAGGTCTTCCGCAGCTCTGGAGTGCTGGCGTAAGACTTGGCCAAGCTGAAGTGCAGGTCCACCAACATTTCTGGGTCCTTCTCGTGTTCCTTCATCTGTGCAGTGGCCATTAGCACTGTGCGGATCCTCTTGGTCAGATCCTTGACTTCGGAAGGGAACGCGGTCGCCTGTCATAGAAGAGAACATCCCTCTGAAGGCCTTAGGAGGAGAAGACCCTTCAAGGCCACTTTCTCCCGTCTCCCGTCTACCTTCTCCAGGCTGTTCCTCCAGCAGTTGAACCAGAGAGGAGGGACAACTGGGGAAGAGCCCTGGTTGTGGGCTGTTCTCCTTTCCCCATGGGACCATTTTCCCCACATCCTAAAGACCATCCTAGACAATTCTAGAAGATGCTGGCCAAGAAAGCCCATAAAAATATAGAAGGGAGGGAGGAGGGCCGCAAGGGCAGATTCCCTGGAGGCAATCTGGTTGGAAGCCACCTCTGAAGTGCTGGCTGTGGTTGCCAGAGCTCCACAGAAGATGCTATCAAACGGCAACTTCTAATGCTGCCCAAGGAGAAGACCATTAAATATGGGACTGAGAAGTCACCATGGTGAACAAAAACAACACATTTCTGATTCCAGGAGATCCCTGAAGACACAGACTTGCGGGGCCGGTGCATTGTGCAACAAGGTCACACAGTAATAAGATTGGGACTGGGTTAGGGACTTCTGTCCTCCGTGTGAGTTGTGTCTGGGGGGAGCGGTGCACGAAGAGAGGCTCAGCCGATCTCATTGTACACATGTTGCACTCTGACCATAAAGGTAATAATAAATGAATTCCTCCATATTGAAACTTCCAAGCAAGACCAGGAAATCTCTTCTTGACGGCTGGGGTCATTGGCATCATGAAACAGATCACGAATTGCAACCTTAGGGGAAAGGTGCCAGTGGATCTCACAAAATCTTTTACACCCAGGACCATCACTGCTTCCTCTGCCGTCCCTTTTGAGCCACCAGGAAGTGGGGAGATTTTGCAGCTCACATTCCCAAACCCCAGGTGGAATTTGGTGGTGTGTCCCCCACTTTGCACCTCAAGGTTGCAATCCAACATGAGCTTTGATGTTCTCGGCTACCCTGCCTTTTGCCTATAAATAGGATCCCCCAGCTACCCTGGAACGGTTCCTTCCAGGTCCTCCTTCTGGCCTGAGCTGCAGCCACGTCTCTTAGCAGGGAGGGCCCCACAACTGTTAAAAATTGAATAAAATTTGTTTAAAAAAAAAAAAACTAACTTCCAGAAGCCTTGCGGTATTTCAGGAACTGGTGGGTGAAAAGATTCGCGCATGGCTGGCAAGGCCCCCTTGGAACAACCGAGCCTTTGCAAAGAGGCCTCTTCCTTCTCGCAGGGAAGCAAGTGAGGAGTCCAAAAAGGCTCTTCCACTAAACCAAACTTACCTTCACCGGCCGGTCACTGTTGGCAAAATTATTGATAATTGAGAGCGATTCCTGGAAACGTGAGCTGCCACTGAGCGCCACATCTGCTATCAACTGGCTCACCGCAATAATGATCTGGCAGAGAAAGAGAGAGACCTTAGTCTGAGTTAGGGAAGTGACAAGTTGACTAGCTGGGATCTGGGAATCCAAAGGATTCCAGCTGACCCGTACAGGAACAACTTTGGATATCAAACCTCCTAGGAACCCAAATATTGGTCCACTACCCCTTGTCTGCTGATGGCATCACCCCACAAACAGCCTCCGATGGAAATCGAACAATCTGATTGGGTTTGGATTCCACAGGGGTTGAATTTCCAGGAAAAACCATTCTTGGTCCCAAGGGGGACTTGCTTGCTTGCGAATGTTTCTGTCTGAGTCACTGTTCTGGGCTGAACCTGCATTTGGTAAGCATCTCCCAACCACAAGCTTGGTGAAAAACAGCAGTTAAATTTGGTCCCAGACAAGAGATGGAAATTCCCACAGATCCATGGCATTTCCTTAGTGATCTGAGTTTTCTTGCCCCTGAATCACAAATGTGTCACCGAGAGACACATGAAACCAGCCAACTTATGCAGCCCTGGAGAAAGGCCAGGGTGAATTCAGAACCCGAGCAAATTCTCAGATCTACGATGTTTTCAAAAAAAAGGAGCCACGTTTCTCAAGAGGATGAAATTTTGGTGAGGTCATAGATACCACAGGAATAGACACAGGATTGTCCAACTCCCCCCCCCCACCTTCCTTATTTCAAAAGATTATGTGCATTCTGGTGTGTTTTCCCATCAAAAGCGATGGGCAGGGGAAGATCAATGGGCCTGCCTTCTTTTAAAGAGGCTGCAAACTTGGTTCAGAGGACTGAATTCAACCCTGGAGTCTTGTCCTGCATTGTAACGGCATGTGAGAATGACCTTGGGAGACAAAGTCCAGAGATGCGGTCAGATAAGAGACAGCATAGCCCACAGCTACAGAAAGGGTGGGGAAGAAACTCAATAGGGATCCTCCCTAGTTTATCTGGCTGTATAGGAGGAAGAAGGAGGTCATGTACTCGCAAGCTTGCAAGATTCTAAGCCTTACAAGAAAGTAGAATTTGCTCATCTGGTCATGTTTCCTGTCTGGACCACCAGGTAAGGCTGACATACAGCCTCGGGGGTCAAACAGGGGATGAAAGCGAAATTCAGACAATGCAGAGGTCAAGAACCACATTTCTCGTAACAAAACTTCTGCTTTTCTTCTTCCTCACTATTTCAACCTTCCTCATGTCACATGTGCACGTTTCCCAGGACCTTGAAGGTAACACACCCAACGCCTCTTGAATAGCCTGCTATCTGAACAAGCTGGCCTGATCTGATATTTATTCAATCTTTACGGCGATAAGAGAGCACCTTTCCCATGTTCTTTCTCTGTGCAAAAGGTTGGGGACAAAGGGAGAACTATTTCTAAGTGCCCCTCTTGGAGCGAGGAAGGGGGTCGTGAAGAAACAGTGGCCAAGAGAGCCAGCGAAGGTCTTGTGGTTTTGCAAAGTTTTCTTCCCCTTTCACTGACCTGCAGGTGAGTTCTTAAGAAGGTTTTCCGCTTGGTGAACTCGAAGTTGTTCCTCATGAGGAGGTAGAGGAGGGCAGAGGCCTCGCTCCGCGTGGAGCTGAGCTTGGACGTGCAACATTTCAGGACCTCATAGCAGAAGGCAGAGCACATGGTCACCCTTCCCTTGAAGAAGGCCGCGGGGAACTGGAGGAGGAAGAGGAGGAGAAGGAAGTGCCACCTGGGGAAGAGGAGGCCCTGGTCCATCTCGGAAGGACCTCTCCTTCACGGCCTCATCTTCAGACCAGCGTGAGTTGCCACCTTCGTGCCTTCATGCGAAATAAACAAGGCTAGGAGTCTGCAGACCCTGAGAAGCTTCAGGTTTGCAGGGTGCAATCTGGGTCAGTCACCGGGGCCAGAGGTTTGGTCTCCTGAGCTTTCGGATTCGTGCTGGAGCCCATCTTCAGAGGACTTCTCTCTAGATGGGTCTGCTAAAGGGAAGTGCCCAGAAGATGGGGCTCCAGCACGTGTCCAAGAACTCAGAAGACTAAAGACTGAACAAGGAGAGATTCAACCTGGAAATAAGGAGAAACTTTCTGACAGTGAGAACAATAAACCCACGGAACAGAAGTTGCCTTCGGAAGTTGTGGGAGTCTCATCACTGGAGGCTTTCGAGAGGAGACTGGACTCCCATCTACCAGAAATGGTGTAGGGTTTCCTGCTTGGGCAGGGTGGGGGGTTGGACTAGATGACCTACAAGATCCCTTCCAACTCTGATTATCTGTTATCTGTAAATCTCTGGTCCCTGTCACTGACCCAGATTGGATCCTGCAGTATTATCTTGGGACACGTAGATTGGCCTTCATTCGCGAGCTTCAGGCTTCACCAAATTGACAGAATTAATTAACAGCCTCCCAGCCCTAAACACGCGAAAGTTGTGGAAGAAAACCAGTTGAAAACAGACAAGATGGACAATTCCAGCCAGGATGTTGGGATCTCAGAATGGAGCTATTTGACTCTCTTCCTGTTCTGCTCTCTGGGGTAGAAGGTTACCCCACCCCACCCCAGGGGTCCCCAAACTTGGCAACTTTAAGACTCGTGGACTTCAACTCCCAGAATTCTCCAGCCAGCTTTGCTAGACTTCAACTTTATGCCTGCTTACTCTCTTGCAATCCCTTCCTCTGCAATCTCTCCACTCAAGGGAGTAGGAGGAAAAGAACCCAACAGGCATAGTTGAATGGGGAATTCTGGGAGTTGAAGTCCACAAGTCTTAGAGTGGCCAAGTTTGGGGGCCCCTGCCCTACCCGAGTGAAAGCACAGAAAAAGACCCTGCAGGAAGGACAGAGAGACCAAGCAAAATCACCTCGGCTGAAGTGAGCATTTTGCACAGCATACAGGACAGTCTATTATGAAGCAGCCAGGCCCAAAATAACCATTTTACTATCGCTGTTAACAGAGCGGAACAAGACTTTTGTGTGTGCGGGTGCCTTGAAACTTCCTGCCCCCTTTTTCCTACCCTCTGACATGCTTGGTAAAAATCCAGGATATATATATATTTTTTCAAAAAAAATAAATAAATAAATCTGACCACCAAGAGGAAACAGGTGCCTCTTGGTTCACTGCCCAGAATTGGGGAAGTGATCTGTTTTGATCCGAGCAGGGAGGGAAGCGAGAGGCCAGCGAGACGGATGGGGCAGCCGTGAGGGGCTCTCTTTGAAGTTTTCCGCCTCTCGAAGTCGCTCACCTTGTTGATAAAGGCTCTCAGGGAGGCGAAGACATGCTTCAGGGCCGCCTCCGACTGGCCGTTCTTGAGGAAGGCGAGGTGGACATCAAACACCTTTTTCATCAGCAGGTTATGCCCGTCATTGTTCGAAAGCTGGTTCTGGGGAGAAATGGATCCAGGTGAGCTTTGGCTGGAAAATCCCCCAAAGGGGCTCAAGAGACGGAGAATCTGCTGGTTGGTTGGTTTGTTTTAAAATGCTGGGCATTTAAAAGCTGGGATGGCCCCATCCAAGCAGCCCCAGACAATTGCAGAATGTTTGGGACAGGCGGTCCTTGCTTAGTGACCATTGGGATTGGCAAATTGGTCGTTAAGAAAGACGGTCACCCGGTGAAACTGTGACGGGCCTTATGGTCTAACTTCAGCTCTCCTTTGCTTTGCGGACCAGCAAATGGTGTAAAAGTGAGGATTGCATTACATTACAAAGGAACTGCGAGTGGTTGCTAAATAAGGCAGTCGCTAAGGCTTCAGGAGTAGGAGGGCAAATTCGAATGAGGGTCACAAAGGTTGGTCAAAAGAAAATTCAAAGCTGAAGACTTGGCCAACCGAGGGTCCAGGCGCATCCAAGGAGGACCTTCAACAGAGAGAGAGAGAAGAGAGGAGATGCCAGAATGGACCTTGAAGCACTGAGTGAAGAAGGTGATGGTGTCCAGCACCGTCAAGGTCACTTCCGTGGTCAGGTTGCCTTCCAGCAGGGCCTGATGGACAATGTCTGCCTCCGATGTGCCGGCACCTGAGATCAGAAAGCAGAGGTTGACCCAGGGGTGGGGCTGCTGGGGGTTCGCAGGGAGAGCACTGAGCTAAGATTCTGTGCACCCCCAAATCCCACGCCTGGCTGGCCCCCGCCCCTCCTCCCAGGAGTCCCCACGTGGCTCGTTTTGGATGCAGGTAAGTGCAGGGCGTGCATGGAGGCTCATGGAGGGCGGAAAATGGGCATGCTGGAAATGGGCCCGTTTCCAGCTTCCAGAGAGCCTCCAGAGCCCGAGGAGGCTGTTTTCACCCTCCCGGAGACTCAAAGAAAGCCTCAGGAGCCCGGGGAGGGCAAAAATGCCCCTCCCATCATGGTTCAGGAGGCCGACTAGGCCACGCCCACCCAGCCACCAGACAGAGAACCCTTTGCTGAAATGTTTGGAGCCCACTCCTGGATTGACCTCCCTCTAACCATCCTCTGGTTGACAAGGAAGGAGCGGCCAGGGAGGGCTCGTTCGGGGGCTGCAAACCCCCAGGCCATCCCAGCTCAGTTGGCCTTGAGCTCCTGTCTGCCAAAGCAGAAGACCACCCAAGGAGAAGGTCCCCCGGGAGCCACCCTCTCTGGGCCTTCAGTTGGCCACCTACTGTGGTTCAGCGTGAAAGAGCTGTCCAGACTGCTCAGGTGCTGAAGTCGGGCCTGCATGGTGCTTGCCCGGCTGCGGAGGACGGGCATCGTTTGGGATTTCCGGTCAATGCTTGCGTGTTTGGACAGCCAGCCATCCTGGGCCCTGCAGGGGAGAGATTCAGAACTCAGCCCTCTGTGCATGGGGTCCAAATGCACCCCCCCCAAAACCATGCGGGGGGGGGCACTGTGCCACGCCTAAATGCAGACCCACCCATGGCCTGCAATTTGGGAGCAGGGCAGGCAGCCACTACAGCAGGGGCCTTCAAACTGGACAGCTTTAAGACTTGTGGACTTCAACTCCCAGAATTCTTCCTCCTCCAATCATGTTAACTCAGGAATTCTGGGAGTTAAAGTCCACAAGTCTTAAAGTTGCCAAGTTTGGAGACCTCTGAGATAGAGCAACCAACCAACCAACCAGCAAATCAATGGTCATGCTATCTGGGGATGACGATGTTGACTAACCCATCATATTGATGGAGGTTGAAGTTGAGAGCAGATGTGGATGTGATCCTTTGAGCCAGGGGCCTTCAAACTGGACAGCTTTAAGACTTGTGGACTTCAACTCCCAGAATTCTTCCTCCTCCAGTCATGTTAGCTCAGGAGTTCTGGGAGTTGAAGTCCACAAGCCTTAAAACTTGCCAGGTTTGAAGACCCTTGCTCTACGGTCTCCCTGCTCCTTGACGGTCTGGGGTCCTGAAGGAGAAGCTGTGGCTGCAGGGGGTTGGTACCCCAACAGAGAAGGCACCTCACCTGTCCACTCCAAACCCTGGCAGTTTTTTGTTGTTGTTTGTTTGTTTGCTTTACTTTTAATCCATTTTTATGTTTATAATAGTTGAACGTTTGTTTTATCTTGAGGAAAGCCATTCAGATTCGCTTGGAGCGTGAGATGGGCAGCAAATACATTGGGTAAGTAAATAGGCCAACCCTGCCAACTGGGTGCAGCTGGTATATCCACCAAATAACGCCCCCCATGCCCATCCCCCACAGTACCTGGCAATGTTCCTTTTCCCCACATATCGGAAGTGGAAGAGACAGACTCTGCAGCGTGAGAGAGAAAGAAATGCAGATAATCAAGGTTAGGAAAACATCTAGATTGGTATTTCGCAAACTTGGCAACTTGAAGATGGATGGATTCAATTCCCAGCATTCCCGTGTGACTGGCTGGGGAGTTCTGGGAGTTGAAGTCCAACCATCTTACCAAGGTTGAGGTACACTGGTCTGATATTATCTCTTTCCTTGAGCTGTGGCCATCCCACAAACGGGCGAATGCTTAGTGGGCATCTGTGCCCCTCTAAATGTGGCCCTCAACAATTCTTCTTCCTAGAAGCTTCAACAGGTGATCCTTCTTCCTCCCTCCATCTCTTAAAAAGGCATAGAGATGCCCAGGTAAACTTACTCTAGCAGAACCAAGACATTCATCAGCTCCTGGGGAGATATTTTGTTCCAGTAGGATAACAAGGTATCTGCAATCGAAAGGAAGCTATTTAAGACCTCTCCTGCCGTCCCTTGACTCTCCCAGCCCGGGAAAAGGGAATGGAGGGGCTGACCTTCAGACAGCATCTTGATGACGTAAAGGTAGCAGACGAGCAGGCTGCGGATCTCGTACTGGTCCAGCCGCCCAAAATGGGAGAGGCTGCTACGCGTGGAACTTTTCCGCATCTGCGTTGACCAAGAGAGCCAAAGAAAAAGGGAGGCCAGGAAGGTAAGGAGAGGAGTGGGTCCAGGAAAATAAGCTAGTACCCTTCTTAAAGTATCTTTACCCTTATTTATTTTATTTATATAAAGGTATCTAATACCGTTATTATGGTATCTGTAAATATGGCCAGCCAATTCTTCCCCCAGACTAGCACAGGTAGTCCTTGACTTATGACCCTCCCCAAAGGTACTTATGGCCCGATTCTGAAGTTCTGATGGCTGCCCCCTCCCTGTGGTCAAGCCATTGCATGTTGGGTGCTCATCAGGGGTGGGATTCAGCTGGTTCTGACCAGTTCTGGAGAACCGGTAGCGGAAATTTTGAGTAGTTCTGAGAACCGGCCAATCCCACCTCTGACTGGCCCCACCAACCCCATCTATTCTCTGCCTCCCACTGAGTCCCAGCTGATTGTCTGGGTCTCCTTTTGTTGCCCTGCACAGGAGAACGGAGCTGAAAAGCAGGTCAGTGGGGTGGGGAGGGAAGGGTTTTTTTGCAGCAACCTTCCCCTGCCACGCCCACCAAGCCACGCCCACCAAGCCACTCCCACAGAACTGGTAGTAAAAAAAATTGAATCCCACCACTGGTGCTCATCAACTGGCCATGTGTGGCATCCTGTAGCCATGTGACCATGTTTTATGATGGCTTGGCAAGAAAACCAGCATTTGCTTCCAGTTTTCCGCCAAACACGCCCCCCCCGCCAAGCGAGCGATGGGACTCTCTAGAGCTTAAAGGGTCACGCCTCCGTTCCCCAGCCTCTCTGGGAATCTGAAGGAGCGACTTTACGTTTTCTCCGGAGGGAGGCTGATCGGGGGAGCCGGCCGTTCCTTCCGAAGCGAGGGACCCCCGCGAGTCTTCCCTCTTCAGAAAAAGGCCATTCTGGAAGCCGTGCCATAAACTGCAAGAAAAGATTAGGGAAATACTAGAATGTGCAGCAAAGAATAGATGAACACATGTAATTAAAGAAAGACGGCAAACGGAATATTATAAGGTATGGGCATTATTTTATCAACGGTTAGAGAAAAAAATATGAAAGCTGGATATGGATTACTTAAGAAAGATAATAGATATTTTTTTAATAGAAATAAAAAAAGCTTAGGAGAAAGATAAAGAGATATTGATATTAAGTTCAATAAGTACAATAAGATTAGAGAATAATACTATGTAATAAATATGACTGTAAAGACTAACTGTATTGCACAAGATATTTGTATCCAGTCGTCAAATGGAAAAAGATATGTTTGCAAATAAAATAATATGTATGTATGTATGTATGTATGTATGTATGTATGTATGTATGGTATTTAGGTTTCTTCAGGTATTTTCCCACGTGTTAATAGTTGTGTTTTTATAGCGACATTTCGGCAGAATCTCATCTGCCATCTTCAGGCTTGTGAATTGTGGTCTTTTTTTAATCATAACGTCGCTATAACAGTACAACTATTAACACGTGGGAAAATACCCAAAGAAACCTAAATAACATACATATAAATACCCACGAAAACATAAGAAAACAAATATATATACATATACACACACACACACACACATTATTCCCAGCAAGTCCCTTCCAACTCTGTTGTTATTCACCCCTAACCCACAGGCTGAGGTTAGGGAATGGGGGAAGGGTTTAAACCCAGCATTCCTTACGTGAGTCTTTATCCACAATGAGGCTGGACCTGTTGGAAGCGGAGGCGAAGCCGGACAGGAGCTCATCACGGGAGGCCTGCACGGAAGGCGAAGGGAAGGGTTCAGGGAAGGGAGCATCGTGGCTCAAAGCCAAGTTTAGGAGGATAAGCAAAAGACAAGACAAGCTGAAAATCTTGCCGTGTTTTGCCTCTGAAGGTTGGGGAGAGAGGGAGAGCTAAAATCCGCCCAGCTTTAAGTTCCTTAGTTTGAGAAACATTGGACTGGGACAGAGGTCTCCAGACTTGGCCACTTTGAGACTTGTGGACTTCAACTCCCAGAATTCTCCAGCCAGCTTCGCTAGACTTCAACTTTCTGCCTGCTTACTCTCTTGTAACCCCTTCCTCTGCAATCTCTCCACCCAAGGGAGGAGGAGGAAAAGAACCCAACAGGCATAGTTGAATGGGGAATTCTGGGAGTTGAAGTCCGCCAGGCTTAAAGTGGCCAAGTTTGGGGACCCCTGGACTAGAACCAAGAGTCTCCAAACTTGGAAACTTTTAAGATTTGTGGACTCCTGGAATTCCCCAGCCAGCAACCCAAGTCTTAAAAGTTGCCAGGTTTGGAGGCTCCTGGACTAGACTAGGTGGCCCATTGGCCTCATGGGGTAAACCAGATAGGAATCACAGCTGGATGAGCTACTTCTGTTTTAATTGGGAGGCTATCTTGACAGAATCCTTGCTGTCTGAGAGAGACAGTTCCTTCTGCACCTCTTCTTCTCCTGCCTTTTCTAGATCTGTGGTCTTTGTCCTCCCTCATCTGACCGTTCCCTTGGCTACGTCTCTTGGCCCTGTCTCCCAAGGTCTTCCCCACATATCATCCCAGTTCCCTTCCAACTTTATGATTTAAGGCTCTCCGTTTTTCTAAAGGTTTCTCTCCCAGCAGGCGCTCTGTGTGTGTGTGTGTGAACTGAGCTGGGGAGCCTGCCCCACATCTGGAATGATGCAACTTCCCGCTCTAAAATTACTCACAGAAGTGGACATCGGGGTGCACAAATACAAGTTGTCTGGGCTGGCCAACCGCTGGATGTTTTCCAAAAGGATTCCGGCAAGAGGTAAATACAGCTGGGCTATTTTGGCTTGTTGGTTCTGCAAGAGAGGAGAGGGATGGGATGGGGGGGGGGAAATGAAGTGAAACTCCCCGCCAGATAGGAGATGATAAGAAAGTTTTGAATCGATGGGGTCACCAAAAGTCAAGGGGAAGAGATCTACTCCTTTTCATCTGCCAGAAAAAGGATCCACTTTGGTAATATTATTATTATTTTTCATTCTGGCCACTGGAGGGACACAATCACGTCCCTTTATGTGGTTGTGGAAGGACACAATCACACCCGCAGTCAACGGAATGCTGATTTATTCACCAGCCTATCAAGTTGTTCTGACCCACACCCTTTTCCAACAAATCAAACACAATCGAAAAGGAACAGAAAACTTTTGATGCTTCTGCAAAATAATTAGCTGTGATAAGCACAAGCCTTGCCAAACTGTGCGAGACTGCCAAAAGATAACAGACAAGAAATAATTTGCAATACAAGAATCTTTAAATACAAACTCAGGATACTAGAATGTCCACAAGGCTGGAGTTTCAAAATGTCTTTGCCTTCTGCAAAGAATGTTTGTTTCACAGCTGGCTCTTATCTGCTTGAAGGAGGGGCCATTACCTTGCAGCCTTACTCCCGAGTCGCCCGTGCTGCTGCAGCTGCTTTCCTGCAAGCAGCCCTGCGCGCACACACACTTGGCACAGGCTCCTCGGGAACCTCCTCATCGCTGCTGCCAGCCCCCATAATCTCTGAAGGCAGCAGTCCACTCCCTAATGGCCCCGGCCCCTCATCTGAGTCCTCGCTCTCCTCCGCCATGCGCACCTGTGGCCGGCTAACCACAACACAAGTACTTAGGAGGTGAGGGCTTGGCAGAGCAAGGAAGCAACAACCAACGACTTAATTGCTAGTGATCAACACCGCAATCAACAACTAAAAGCCTCACACAACCAGGCACCACATAAATACCACACACAGAGTAGCCCAAAGCACACACTCTTCTGCTAGAGAGAAGTTCCTTGAGGATGGGCTCCAGCACGAGTCTCAAAGCTCGGAAGACTAAACTTCTGATCCTAGTAACTGACCCAGATTGGCTGCTGCCACATCCCTTTATCTCCAGCCCTCCATGCAAATCTGCACCCAGCTGTTCTTATGATGGTTATTTGTTAGTTTCCTATCTTGTCTTTCCTTCAGGGATTCAAGGATTCCTCACTACCACCACTTGAGAAGGTAGGTGGTCCCCTAACCCTCCCATGGACTTCCCAGGCTGTGTTGTGGTTAGCCGGCAGCAGGTGCGGACGGCTGAGGAGAGCGAGGACTCAGATGAGGGCCCAGGACCCTTAGGGAGTAGACTGCTGCCTTCAGAGATTGTGGAGACTGGCAGCAGTGATGAGGAGGTTCCGAGGAGCTGTGCCAAGTGCGTGTGCGCGCAGGACTGCAGCAGCACAGGCGACTCGGGAGTAAGGCTGCAATGTAATGGCCCCTCCTTCAAGAAAATGAAAGGCAGCTGTGCAACAAATCTTCTTTGCAGAGAGCAAAGACGTTTTGAAACTCCAGCCTCTTGGACATTCCAGCATCCTGAGTTTGTATTTGAGGATTCTTGTTTTGCAAATTATTTCTATTTGAATTATCTTTTGGCAAGCCTCGCACAGTTTGGCAAGGCTTGTTCTTATCACAGCTAATTGTTTTGTAAAAGCATTACAAGTTTTTTGTTCCTTTTGAATTTGTGTTTGATTTGTTGGAAAAGGGGGTGGGTCAGAACAGGCTGAGGATGGACTGGGTCCTTGGTGTCTCAGCCCCTGCTCCAATAGCCCCCACTTGGGCTCGAACATCACAGTGGCCAGATGCAAAGATGTATCCTGCACCATTGTTAGCCAGAAATGGTAGATATCGCTTAGGTCAGAGGTCTCCAAACTGGGCAACTTTGAGACTTGTGGACGTCAACTCCCAGAATTCTCCAGAGTTGACGTCCACAAGTCTTAAAGTTGCCCAGTTTTGGGATCCCTGGCTTAGGTAGTCTGTCTCAGTACAAAACCTGTAGATGCCGTGGTCTTTCCTTCTATTACTTTTTAGAAATTCATGCTGCAATCAAGCAAGTCGTTTCAGAAGACCAGGGTAACTTGCAAACTCCAAAGCGGAGTGGCCTCTATCCTCACAACAGCCCTAACCAGTGGTGGGCCTCAAATAATTTCACAACAGGTTCTATGCCCAGTTGCTGGGTGGGCGTGGCCTAGTCAGCCTCCTGCAGCCTCCTGGGAGCGAAAACGGGCTGTGGAGGGCCCATTTCCCACCTCCCCGGGCTCCGAAGGCTCTCTGGAGGCTGGAAACAGGCTCCTTTTCGCCTTCCACGAGCCTCTGAGAGGGCCGTTTTCCACCTCCCCAGGCTCCATGCACCATCTGCACTTATGTGGGATTCAAAACAGGCTGCGTGGGGAACTTTGGGAGGGCAGGGGTAGGGCCAGCCGGCCCTCAGAACTACCGGTTTGCCAAATCAGATGTAAAGTTAACATCCGGTTCGCCTGAACCGACGTGAACCGGCCCTACCTTGGCAGCTCAGGAGAGGTGGGAAGAAAGAGAGAGAGAGAGAGAGACCCTCCCCCAGTTGCCTCTTTGCAGTTGAGGGCAGAGCTTCAGAGTAACTTCCTTTATTATTTACTTAAAGCATCAAACCCCTTCTGGTTTGGCACAGCACATAACTGCAAAAATAGCACAAAGGGCAGCACACCTTAAAAGAGAGAAGAATGAGCCGTGCTTTTCAAAGCTTCAGTCCTGCTTGGCACTTCCCCAACTTTCAGCCAATGGAATTTCATCAGAAACCCCAACTAGCAGAGAGCCAGGCTTTGCAATGTATGGACGTGGGGCAGAGGCAGGAGGGGGTGAGGGAAGATCCCAGAAGTTCAGCTCCACAAAGGATGATGAGTTGGATACGTGCAGAACTGCAGCATCCCAGCGGAGCCTCGAGGGAACTGGCCTGGCCTGCAGCTGCTCTGTTTTGGCCGGCTCTCAACTCTGGTAGTCATGAAAAGGGATCCCAAAATACATGAAAGAATCAAACGAAGAGGATGGTCCAGCTGACCAAGAGGAAGGCCAAATGTTGGCTAAGCAATTATCGCGCAGAAAGAAGGTCCAGAGCATGAAACCCCCTGGTTATTTTGTCCTCCTCATCAGCCACATCCAGCAATTCCGTGGCATTAGCCATTCCTGGCTAAGCAAAAATCAACCGATGTACACCCTATGTAACCCTCTGGACCATTGGTTGAGGGACAGATTTCTCAACCATCACATCATCTTGAACCAAACCCATATCCACTAGCCACGCTAATTGGGTTCAGCTGAGCTAAACCATCATGTTGTTTGTTTAGTTTTGGCTTAGTGTGTGATGTGGGAACTATCCAACAAGCAAACCCAAACCAGTCACTCTTGAGTGCAATCCACGAACCAAGTCCACGTTGGCTCAGGACCTCCTACCTTGTGTTGGTATCTGTTATCTAAGGCGTGCTTGATGAGGAGGCTTTTCAAGATGCTGATGGCCAAGTATCGGACGTCTGAGTTGTCCTTCAGGGCGATGGACGTCTCCCGTAGGAGCACCCCCACCAAGAAGTGGTGGCGGCAGTACTCATCGCTTAGGCTGTACTCAAGGTTGACATCTGTGGAGGGAGGAGGAAGGTTAAAAAGGATCGTTCTGAGAGTATCACAGGGACATCCAGTGATGAAGTCACTGAAGAGAAGGGGACGCAGAAGAACTGGCCGACCCCACCGGCTGATTTGTTTGGTCCTGCTAAGTTGGGGATAAGGGTTTGGGGGGGGGGTGTCAAGGGAATTGAGAAAGGATAAAGGCTTGGAGGAGGGGCAGAGAGTTGGGGGGAATCTGATGACTGGAATTAAACAGAAATCCCACAGCCACAGATCCATCTCATCCTGGGCACCTCCTTTTTTTGAACTATTAGCATCTGGCAGACGGTACAGGATAATAAAAACAAGGACAAATAGGCTGAAAAACAGCTTCTATCCCAGGGCAGTAGCTCTGTTCAATTCTACTGTATAGTGCAATATTAATGCAATATCAGGGGTTTTCAATTCAATGTATAGAATGTGAAGGATGTGTGTTTGTGTTTATTGTGATCGTCATCATGTACACTGGAGATGGCATTTAATTTCGTCGTACGAGGTGCAATGACAAGAAAGTAAACTAAACTAAATTAAACTGGATTATTTATATGAACCGTTCAAGATGGTCACGTAAAATTGATTGCTGAGGCTAAAGTTCTGCTTCAGGGAATGCCAAACTGGAGCTATTATAAACAGATCAAGATCTCGCAGTGTCAGTGTGGAAATTGTTAGAAACGGAAGGTTTGCAGATGTCTTGCTCGGCTGTTCCAACTCAAGTCTGTTTGCCTTTTTGGATGAAACATCTGCCAACCTCTGCTGGTCTAAGGATAACTTTATTGTCACTTTGAATGTGCCCTAATTGGCGTACATTAAAAATGAAATTTCATTGCAGGCAGCTCTTTAAAGGGCCACCTCCTCCCATTTTACACTACACAAACATGACAAGATAAATAAATAAACAAACAAATAAATTTCTACCCTCCATCTAGGCAAACCCTTGCGGAGACGTAGAGAAAACGTCTAATTGATGGATCACCATTTGTCTGGAATGGCCCAGCATTCCTTTTGGAACAGGGAGTTGGACTAGAAGAAGTCTAAGGCCGCCTCCAACTCTGTCATTCTGTAATGTCTGATGTGCCACAGAAGGAAACCAATGAACAAAAATAATATAAATACATTAACTGGATTAAATTAGGGTAGCACAAATAACGGCAACAACTGATGGGCTCCAGAAGATTGATAAGACTTTGATGGGGCCCAGATGGTTTTCATTCCATCTTCATAGCCAAAACTTTGTGCTTCTGTCCATGGCAGTGAATGTGCTCCAGTGGTGGGTGGGTTTACGTACACATAGGCACACCAAGACAACCTTAACTACTTGAGGAATATTTTATCTCCTTACTCTGTTGCAGCAGTTAAAAAAAAAGGCAGAGAGGGACCAACCGAAAAGATGAAACAAATAGGTCTTTTCTTCCAATTTAACCCATTTCACAGCACAACGACGCCCGATGGGCACATTGCTGCTTTTGGTGAAGCCATTTCCTAATTATAAAAAATACCTGCTATTACTTAGTCCTTCAAATTCTATTTGTGGGCTTTGCTTCATTCCTCAGGAAGCTTTACAAAGGCGATTGTTGCCCTTCTCTCAGGCATTGGCTCCAGAAAAAGACAGAGAAATAATCGCCTGCTTGGAACAGCCTACGAATCACGGGGCAGGATACAAACCGTGCGTTCGCTGAAACTTTGGCTTGGCAAAATTCATTGGCAAGTTCAGCGGAATGTAGTGCTCGTGGTTACAGATGGTCTGCAGAAATTCAAACTTGTATTCCACCAAGAGCTGGATGTCGAGAAGGAGAAACAAAATAGGGAGTTGTAACAGACGGCTTCTGCTTTCTGTCGCCCACGGTGGCTCTGGGCAGCTTCAGATTTTACCTTTGGGTCTTTGGGACTGAACCCAGAAATGTAGTCGTTGATCAGGTTGAAGATAAACCCTCGGTCCATGAAGGTCAAACATCGCTGTGGAAGAGGATAAGAGGTGAACCTCCTGCATCGCATTGACTGAGTGCGTTTCTGATGCGCATAAATGTTATTTATGGGGTAACCTTTAGGTATTTGGGGGCTCCCATCAACAGTTTCAATCCTAGGAGTGGTTCTCAATGCCGGCAGGCTAAGTTGTTCCAACGGGATGAAACTTGTTTGCTATTTTTTTTTGCAAATTAAAGATGGGGAAGAGAGGAGAGTAAGAGGCAAAGTCTACACCAACCTTCAAGAGGTTGGCCAAGGAGAAGTTGACATTTCTCGACTCTTCTGGGATTTCGCTGTAGCGAATGTTCACGTGTGGGATTATGGAGAGCAGCAATGAATGCAGCGTGTGACCGTAGGACTCTGGGAACCGCTGTGGCCTGGGAAGCTGAAAGGACGAGAAGTGTGAAGGTGAGTCCAAGCATTTCCACCAGACCCATGTGGCTTGTCTGTAAAAGCTTCCCTTGCTGTGCTTCCACCCTTACCTTAATCTTGTTCTCATCCAGAAGATAAAGAGCCATGGACTTCACCAGGATTTCAAAGAAAAACCACGAATACTGGAAGGAAGAGGAGGGAGATGTGTCCCAGCCAGGACATGTCTCCACTTGTCCCCACCTTAGAGAAGGAACCATGGTGTGGAGAAGGCCACCCAACGAGCAGTGTGTGGCCTTTCCCAACACCCTTGGCTTGATGGACTTCAAACTTTGCAAGGAGGGGGCCTCGAAGGACTTCAAACTTTCCATGTCGGGTCTCACCTTCAGCATCTTATTGATGGCCAAGAAATCCGCGGACTGCTTGAGAATTGTTGATATGGCTCCTGCCAGGATTTCGTGTGTCATCTTAGCCTGGGGCCCGCTGGGCTTCTCGGGCTGAAAGCAGAACTGGGGAGGGGAGAGAGTAGAGACATTTGGGGCTATTCATGGTGGATTCCCTGGACTCAGAGCCTATGACCCAAGAATGGAGTCCTTTCTCCAACTCACCTTGATGAAGGTCCGCAAATAGTGGTCCAGACTCTCTTCATGGCATCTGGACACGATGTAGAGAAGAACCCTGCAGGAAGGGGTGGAAAAGAAGGATGGAGGGAGAACAACACATCTTATTGTTACATGGAAGAAGGCAATTCGCTTTCCTATCAGGGGCTGATGGGCTTGGTGGACATGGAAGGAGGCTCGGTTGGGAATGTCATCCATTTCCTCCTGCCCGTCTTGAGTTGCTGCACTCAAGAGGAGCCACCTGGCCTGGTCATGGTGGAGTCACACGAAGTTACAGCTGTGCTGAAAAAAAATGGCTTATGCCCTTCGCTCTTAGGACCATGGCAGCCCCCGTGGTCACGTGATCACGATCGGGTGCTTGGCAACCAATTTATGATGGTTGCAGGAGCATCCCTTGGTCATGTGATTGCCATTGGGGACCTTGTGTCCAGCAAGCGAAATCAGTAAGGGAAGCTGGATTGGCTTAATGGCAAAAAAGGCTGTGAAATCAGGTGCAACCACGAGGACTTATAAACTACTGCCTCACTTAGTGACCGGGGTGCTGGGCCCAGTTCTGGATGTAAATTGAGAACTAACGCTATTTGGTTTTTTAGAACTCCACAATAGATTTGCCTCTGAAAAGCCCTCCTACCTGAGCAGAGAGTTGGACTACCTCGAAGATCCCTTCCAATTCTGTTATTCCGTTACTCTTAGTTCACCAGGTGTGTTAGCTTCTGCAACTGACCGGGTGATGCCACTGTGCTGCATTAGATGGCTAGTGTGCTGAAAACATTCCCAAGGAAGCCAACCTGAAACAGGTCCCTTATCTGTGGGCCAAACTCACATAGTGCTGTTGATGGCCACCTCTTCCTCTTCTGGGTGGCTGGTGAGGACTCGGAAGAGTTGTGTAAGAATCACTGGCAGAAACTGTATCATGACCTGGATCTCCATGGCGTGCAAACACTGAAACCAAGATATGTGGTTAGACTTCAAGAGAGCGCAAAGGAGGATGGAGGTCTGGTGATCTTTGAGCCTTTGTGTCATGCCTCTGTCAGAGTCTGAATCAGACAAGGAAGACGAACAGCTGACAGGGAGTGGGAGTGTGGCTCCATCGGCTGTGGAGGAAACTGAGGAAGGGCACAGTCCGGCTGGGCAGAGCAGGGAAGAGGTAGAACAAGGGAGAGGGAGTTCAGAGGAAGACCCAGGCCCACCCCCTCTTCATCCTAGGACACGCAGGGAGGAATGGAGAAGAGAGCAACGTGGATTGCATGGCTTACGGGGGAGGAAAGGGCCCTGATTCCCTTCATTAGCCACACCTGGGAATGAGAGTTTAAAGGAGATGCATGCTGAGTACAGCAGCTGCTGGGAGCAAACTTGAGTTTATCTTGTGTTGACTGTGGTTATCTGTGTTCCTGGCATCTTCCCAAACATGTTGAGTTATTGCCATGCCTTCACATCTGGAATTCTTGCTCCGGCCTTGTCAGACTTATGATCTCATTTTGCCTTGATTGGACTTATAGTTACAGTTTTTGTTGACCAGGTTTTGGACTTGATTCTCTGCAGCCAAAGGCTGTTCTGGGAGAGTTTTTATCCAGCCCAGAAGGTAACCAGGACACTGGGGGCAAAGTTGGATGTAATGAAGGGACTCCTACTGATTATCTGACTGTGTGGCCTTTGTGCCATGCCCCTTTGGGTCATCACACTTTGCTTGGTCCTTCTTTCCATAAAGTTGACCACATTTTCACTCTCTCCAAAAGTTCCACCCCCACCCCCCTGTCCAGATTCAGCTCACCTTCAGATATTTGACGAGTTCCCCTGGCACTCCTTTGGCACCCCCCTGAATCGTCTGGCAATACTGGAAGAATTTATGCAGGTGACGATCCTGAAATGACAGAAGAACAAAATTCACCAGTCCTTAAGGACAGAGCGAGCTGTTTCCACTTGGGCCTCGTCTGAGCTTACTGCAGTCAGAGAGATCCTGAGCTTGGGGTGTCTTCTCTGCAAGGGTAACATGGCTCCCTTCTCACCTGGCTCATTTGCAGGTGACCGAAAACCAGTGTGTGTGTGTGTGTGTGTTTTGTAAGGAATCAGGTTGGGGTGGTGAGGCGGGTCATGGCTGCCCTGTTTTAAAGACTTATTTCTATGGGGTTGCAAAAGGGCCTCTGTGAAGGCTGGTCTTCCATCTGTGTTTATTTATTTCAGAAAATGTATATGGCCACCAAATTATTCCCAGTGACCCCAGGTGACTTACAAAGATAAAAGCCCAGGGCAAGAACAATTGAAAAGCAATAATCCTCCATCCCCTTGGTGGCAACAATCAAACAAGCCACCTGATGGTCTCCATCCCAGTCTGGGGTCTTCTGGGCCTTGGGAAAGAGTGTGAAAGTGGGGGCCAGTCTTATCTCCTTGGGGATGATGTTCTACAGGGAGGGAGCTACCATGGAGAAGGCCCTCCTTCTTGGTCCCACCAGATGGACCTCCTTAGGAGAGGGGACACGTCATGTACCTGCGTGTATATAGTGGACTCCAGGTGTAGCTTCAGCTTGAAGAGGGCCTTGGCTCCATCCACCCACTTGACGTCAATGTTTGGCTGGAGATCCGAAAGAAGAAAGAGATATTTTTGAAGTCTGGGCTTTGCCCTAAACTACTCTGGGATACCTAATCAGAAAGTGGCCCAACCAGCAATGAAAAAAGCCATTTAAGTTGAACCCAGAAACAGGCCCATGCAAGAGAGAGAAAACATTTCTTCTTATGTGGAGGGGAAAGTATTTCTAAGTGTAGGAAAATCCCAGTGCCCCCAATTCTGCAGCCAAGACGCCATCAGAACAACGCAAACAAAGCTGGCCAGGTCTTGATGAGTTTTGCAGGGCACATCTTGCTTACACAAACGCAGCTGTCCAGAACTGGGGCAAAGGCATGGCAGCCAGGGGCATTTGCAACAGGAGGGGCAGTTATGCTCCTGGGTAATGTGCCAGGGGCTTGAAACTTGGTGAAGAAACTCTGAGATCTCTGCCTGGTTGGGTGCAGCTCTGTGGATTTACTCTGCACTCTGTGTGGAAGGGTGAGAAACGTAGCATCCCAAACCACCTGTGGGTTGTCCTCCTTATGACAAACCCATCTCGGAGCCGCCTTACCTTTCGTGCCTCAGCATCTCCGGCGCTCAGGTAGCCGGCTGGCAGGTTAGCGGAGACGGGAAGCTGCTGCTCAGAGGTGACAATCAGCCCGTCTTTCAGCAAAGGCAGCCAGGCAAAACCAACTGGGGGGACAGGGGACAGAAGAGACACGGGGGATCAGCCAAGGCCTTGCTGGTCTGAAGAGCTGCAGAAGGTTTAGGGGGCACCTGCAGCTCATATGCAGCCCAGGTGAGTCTGCAAGAATCTTACGTTACGAACGAAGGCCAATCTACTTGTCCCAGGATAATGTTTCAGGAGCCAATCTGGGTCGGTTAGCATGGCCTGAAGTTTAGCTTTCTGAGCTTTTGGACCAGTGGTGGGATTCAAAGATTTTTTACTACTGGTTCTGTGGGCGTGGCTTGGTTTGCTGGGCGTGGCAGGGGAAGGATACTGCAAAATCCCCATTTCCTCCCCACCCCACTAACCTGCTTTTCAGCTCCATTCTCCTGTGCAGGGCAACCAAAGGAGACCCAGCCGATCAGCTGGGACTCAATGCGAGGCAGAGAATAGAGCGGGTTGGTGGGGCCAGTCAGGGGGCATTTGCCAGTTCTCCGAACTACTCAAAATTTCCGCAACCAGTTCTCCAGAACCGGTGCGAACCGGCTGAATGCCCCCTCTGTTTCAGACTTATGATAGAGCCCATCCTCAGGGACCTTTCAGAGTATTCCAGTGGAGAGAGGTTCCTCGAGGATGGGCTCCAGCACAAGTCCAAAAACTCAGAAGTCTAAACCTCTGGTCCCGGTGACCAACCCACATTGGATCCTGCAATCTTAAGCTAGAATCCCAGAGGATAATTCGTAGATGGGCCCTAAATGATCATTCCTTGAGGAACCCAGCCAGGTGGGCTAGTCCAGAATGCCAGGAAAGGAGAGAGCTCGGGTACCCGTGGTCTCCACGGTGTCCTGTTTCTTCGCCGTCCCCTTTGTGTTAATTTCGCAGCTGATGTGGTAGAAGGTGAACAGCAAGTGGTGCTTCTGATGGAGGTGGATGGGAAGCTGGATTTTGATCTATGCAACAGGAGGAGGAGAAGGGAGGCTGAATTCTCGCATGATTTCACTTTAAAGAAAAAGATGATCGGCATTTTGTTTTATCTGGCTGGGGAATTCTGGGAGCCGAAGCCCACCTGTCTTAAAGTTGCCAAGTTTGACAAACTTGGGTCAAAAAAAAATCAAAGGAGGGTCCTAAGTTCTATAAATAGAAAACAATCTTATTTTCTCCTTATTTCTGTGAACCCTCAAGAGAATTGACCATCTTCTTCTCCTCTGCTGGTTATTATTATTTTTCCCTCACCTCATCGTAAAACTCGGGGCTCTGATTGTGGTGCAAGACACAAGCGTAGGCATGCGAGGTGAACAGAGGCCCTCCGGGTTTGCCGTAGAAGCACTGCAGGACATAACAAGAACACAGTGAGGTTGGGAGGAAGAAGACTCAGAAGGCATGACTATCTCCTTGGGCCATCAAAAATCCTTCCCTCACTTTGCTCTGCAACCCTGCTCAGCTCAGTCTTATCAGAATTGGGCCCCAAGAAGGGGAGATCTTATCACACCGAATCTCACTGCCGGGATTTAGATGTTGGTGGGAAAGATCTCCTGGTTGCAGACTGGCCAGGTCTAGGAGCCCAAGGTTGAAGAGCTCTCTGGGGTCAACTGGCTCCCTCTAGTGGGAATTCTGGACAAGCTGATGGACCTTCTGTCTTCATTCATATGGAACGGAGACACAACTGGGCCTCTTGACAAAGATCTAAGCACTTGCAAAATGCTTCAGGAAGCCCACCAATCACCATGATTAGAGATCAGCTGGCAGGTGGACAGGACTTTCAAAGGGGAAGGAGATCACTCATCTGGTCCAGAGGTTGGAGCATAAAGGACAGGGAAATTCTGGAGATGGAATGAGCCCCAGATGGCAGCAGGAGAGAAGGTATCCCAGAAACTCGACACAGGGTGCCAGGAGGCCACTTGCCACCTTAGCACCAGGAGCCACAAGAGGCCAGAAGAACTGGATCATCTTCTTGTGAGACAACCTCTTCCTTGGGCAGGGCTCTGGAGTACCTTTAAGGCTTTGGCATCTCCTTCGTCAGAATCCTTGAATTCCATCCGGATGGCGATGTTCCTTGCCTGGAAGAGTGACCCACAGTGGGCATAAGGGAACAGTTAGGCCCCCATTTTTGCCACAAGGAAGCTCTCCTCACCCTCCTGTGCTTCTCTGTCAGGTGAGGTCTCCTTACTCACCTTGGCGAACGTCTTCTGGCCATCGTACTTCAGATGCAAAGGGTAAACGTAGAGCCGGTTTCTGTAGGTGGTGAACGGGCAGCAATACTTGGCCACCTCGGGCACAAATTCATCAACCTCAAGAGCCACACCACCACGCTGCTCCTGTCCGTCAAAGGGCTTGATGGGGATGAAAGCAGCTGTGACACAGTCTGGCGGAGGATAAGAGCCAGAGGCAGCACATGGTGACGGTGCTCCCTCTTTGGACAAGCAAAGCCGATGGGAGAAGTTGGGTTTTCTTAACAACTGTGGTATCAAGGTTGTAAACTCTGACATGACTCACTTAAAAACCACATCACTTAGTGACAGATGTTCTGGACACAGTTGTGATAATAACTTGAAGACTATCTGTATATTGGTTTGACAGCCTGAAGGGACTGTCAATCTGTCCCATCTCCAGAATATGCAACATGAATTTTCAAACCATGTTTTTTGTTAATAACTATGCTTAAGGCCAAACTGATGGGTGACTTGGTACCTCTCTCTCTCTCTCTCAGACTGGGCAACCAACCAACCAACCAACCAACCAACCAACCAACCAACCAGCAGCTCAGAAACCAGGTTAGACAAGGGAAACTCAAGCTGATCAATGCCAAAAATGAGTCTCATGTTCTTCCATCTTTCTTCTCTGTTCTTACTTGAGAGCTCCAAGGGGACACATTCCAATGTCACATTCAGCTGGCCAGGTATCACTTGTAGTTTTGTCTTCTCTGGTCTGCACAGAAAACAAAGAACAACTCAGAAGACAAACCAGGTAGCCCAATTCAACCATGTTGGGATGAAAAAAATCTGGGACATCTATTTTCTCTACATTTTCTGCAGCCCAAAGCTTCTCTTCTGACCCCATTGTGGAGAAAGACACCCCTATCCCGGCAGCCTTACTTCTTATACTCTGCCAAGAACTTCAGGAGGTCCTCCGTGGAGAGTTTGCTGCTCTCTTGCTTGTAGAGGGGAGAGAACTTCCCATCCAGATCCAAGGTGCCTTGGGAGTCTTTGAAGACAGACCTGTAAAGAGAAAAGGTGTCCATTTGAGCAACGTTCCCACCTGCTCATGGAAACCTCACAGCCTGCCAGGTAAACACCCAACATTAGAATTTATGGAGCTCCAGGAGTTTTAGCCAGGAAGCAGGTGCTGAAACACAACCAGGAAAGAGAATGCAAAGAGTTGGTTGGTACCAGTGGCTTGGTACTCTTCATATATAGGCCACCTTCCACCCTTCTTAGTCAGGTTCTGGAGATGTGTTTGGATGGCAAAGGAAGCCCTATAGGCTGTGCACTCTGAAAGACCAACAAACTTCCAAGGATGCAAATTTCAACCAGGAAATGTCTTTCTGAGGAAGAGTAGAAGAAGCAAACTCCTGGAAGAGCAAAGTCAAAATAGAAGGTCTTCTCCCATGAAGAACCTTCAAATGCCATCTTCAGATGGCAGTTTGTCCTGGTAGCTATGGGCAAGCGGCTTGGCTCCTGGCATCTTCCACTCATGGGAAGGGTGACATGTTGGCCTTGGCATCAGCACAAGAAGTAGCCTCACCTGACTGCCCAAGCAAAGGGCATCCGGTATCGTCCAAGACGGCTGCACACCACCTTGGCCAACTTGTGGACCTTCTGCGCTGTCTGAGGAGGAAGGAAAAGACATCAGATGTGGACAGCTGGTTGAAGTTGGAAGACAAAAGAGATCCAGGAGTGGTGGAAGGCAGGGGAGCCAATCTCAGAGAAGTCAGGCAAGGCAAGTTCTGAGAAAGGGAGAAGTGAGGTTCCCCCACCAAGATAAGCCCATAAATGCACTAAGTGAGCATTAAGAACATCTGAAACATCTCCAATTGTTCACCATCACCTTTGTCTACCCAGGAAGAGTACAAGTGGGCAAAAGCTGGTATATGCAGCTCAGTAAATAAATCCTGCCCCCCATCTCTATCCCCAATCCAAGAATGCTGTATGACTTGTCCATGTTCAATTCTCAATCACTTCATAACTTGACCTAGGAGTCACATTATTTAGATGGAACTTCCATAAAATACATTCACATGCTGCACTAAGACATGGCTTGTTTGATCTGGGTACATCTGCTCAATCACTCTGATCTGTAAATCGTAGCTGGGTACAACATCAGAATCCAGCCGGCCATTGATGCCTCTTATGTGCTCAACCACCGTTGTCATCTCAACAGGATGTTTCCTGCCCTCCATGATGTAACATGGACTGGAGGAGCTTTATGGGATGAGAGGTCCCGCCTTAACCATTGCCTTCTTTCTTTCCAAAGCACGGCGAGTCCATCCCATGAAATCAAGATGTACCTTTGCAGGATCTGAATTCTTGACGTAGGGCTCAACACTGTGAGTGATGCTCCCTTGAAGCACCTTCTCCACCCGGGCAACGAGGAAAATTTCTGTGTGTGGGTTGGTCACGGAGAAGACTCCCTTTGTGCAAAAGAGAGGCAGAGCATCAGAACCTACAAGGCCCCTCAAGATGGACAAGACAATGTGAAGGCCATCGTTTGAGGGAGTCTCAGCTAGAAGCTCAGGCCTACACAAAAAACATTTTAAGCCACGTGGCTCTGTCCTTACTTAGGAGAGCGCTCCAACTTCAACCAACTCTCTCTTAAGTGAGGACAGAAGGGTTCCCAACAGGTGGGTAAGCTCACCTACAAAGCTGTTGGGCTCTGGGACTTCCGGGTTGAGCCTTCTCGCTAACGGGCGGTGGTTTGCGATCGTCTGACCGCAGCCCGGCTCTTCGTTGGAGAGCCCGATCCACGTTCGGGCTGAAGCTGCCTCGGAGGGGCGGCGGAGAAAGGGAAAGCTGCCAGCCAGAGTGAGGGGAGCTGATCTCCCCTTTGGGTCTGGTCTTTTCCTCCGAAGACGACAAGAAGCGGTGGTCAATATGGCCACCCGAAGAGAAGGTCTCAACTGGACTAAGATCGGTGCAGGAGGAAAGAAAGAAGTTGACAGCAGAGGAACCAGAGTATCGGATGGTAAGATCAACAAAGGCACCCCGGATTAAGATAAAGATGAGTTTTTAAAAAGAAGAAGAAGCGCGAGTGAAGGAAAAAATAATAAGTAAAATATCTTTGACAGCTATAAGGGCTTGAACCGGGAAAGGAAGAAGCTGGCTAAGAACTTAAGTTTGGGGCTCAAAAATCCTGAATATTAAAATAAAAGGAAAGGGAGAAGATTTCGTGTAACAGAAAGTGCCACTTTGTGGATAAAATTGGAATTTAAAGAAGAAGGAAAATATCTTGTTCCTTTGTGAATTGGAGTTGTTACAATTTTAAAGAGACACTGAAACAAAAAAGCAAGATCCATAGAAGGTGAAAGTTTGAATTAAAATAAAAGACTGCTGGATTAGTTGGTGATATTGATATAGACTCTGGACTTGGGCTAAGATCTTAGAAAATTTAAAGAAGAAGAAATAAGGAAAATAAAAACTTTGGTGGCCATCCAAGGAATTAAAAATGGAATTTAAAAGTATGAAAGAACTGCTACAGGAAGTGACTGAACTAATTTGTCTCGTTGCAGAAGACATGGGCATGGAAATGGCGAACAAAGAACAAGAAGAAGGAATCTTGGAAAGGAGGAGCCAGCACAAGGGAAAGCCATTTTAAAGAGACAATTAACACAAAGATTAATACAAATAAAAGGAAAGGAAGGGTGGTAAAAAAACGAAACTAAGAAAGTAATTAAAAAGGGGAACATTTATGAAATTAGGCATGCTAGAAAGGTCCAGAAGAAAAGGAGCAGAAAGGCAAAGAGAGAGAGGGGATTCAAATTGGATGGAGAAGGGATATAGCAGGATAAAAGGGAGGAGAGGGAACAAGAAACAAGAGCAGAAGATAGAGAAATACGGGAATTATATAATGAAGAAAGAAACTCGTTTACATAGAGATAATGTTAATGTATTAAGAAGGGGGTTCTGCATGGAGAAGAGGGGTAATAAGAATATATTGTAATCATAAAAATGTAAAACAATAGAGGGGGTTACTGACAATTTTATTAGATGAAGGTTACATTTTTACTTTTATTTATAAAAGAAAGGTAAATGTTGATTATATAAATTGAATTAACTGAAATGATTTTTGAAGATGTTTAAAACCAGATTTGTCAGTAACCAAGGTTAGTTATTTTTACTATTATTTTGGAACTATAAACAAATTTTAGGGGATATGTGTTGCAGAACCCGATTGAAAAGAGATATAATGTTATGTAGCTTTTCTTTTCTCTTTTTTATTCTATCTTTTGCTTTAAAGGGAATGATTATTACTATGTTAATATGTTAACCACTGAGGTGTCACTTTCAAAGTAGTAAGGGGGACAAGTCTAGGTTTTCTTTTTATTCTTTTTCGTGTTAAAGCTTGTATTGATTTAGAATTATGGAGAGAACTTGATGAAAGGGCAAATCTGACGGAAAAAAATATGTAAATGATAAAAGAGTATTAACTATGTGAAGATAGTTAAAGGATAGATATGGACAAACTTTATTTTCTATATGATGGGCAAACATATTGTTATTTTTAAGATATATGTTTAAAAAATATTTACAACTAATTTGAAATGAAATGGGGGGTTATACAGATTGAGATTAAGATTTGAGACTAGGATTAATTTGTTTGGCCCTTGGTTTGCCAAAAAACGGAATGGAAGTAAAAATGGGATAAAATAGGAAGTTAAATGACAAAAATGAATATAGAACTATTGTCATATTTGCATGTAAAAGTGATGACCCAGGAATATGCTGCCTACTGAAAAGAGCTTTATTTGAACCGTTAAAAACTGAATAAAACTTGTTTAAAAAAAAAAGCTGTTGGGCTCTAAAATAATTCCCTCATCTCTGGCTGACATTATCTGTGTTTCCAGGATGCAACTCAGAATCTGATTCCTGCTGGTCAAACAGGTGTAGAAGTAGAATAACAGAATAATAGAGTTGGAAGGGACCTTGGAGGTCTTCTAGTCCAACCCCCTGTTTAGGCAGGAAACCCTCCACCACTTCAGACAAGTGGTTGTCCAATCTCTTCTTAAAACTTCTAATGTTGGAGCACCTACAACTTCTGGAGGCAAGTTGTTCCACAGGTTAATTGTCCTCACTGTCAGGAAATTCCTCCGTAGTCCTAGGTTGCTTCTCTCCCTGATGAGTTTCCACCCATTGCTTCTT
Organism: Naja naja; assembly: GCA_009733165.1. Taxonomy (NCBI): domain Eukaryota; kingdom Metazoa; phylum Chordata; class Lepidosauria; order Squamata; family Elapidae; genus Naja; species Naja naja. Next base: position 24,006,381 of record CM019162.1, read on the forward strand.
GTCCTGCCCTCAGGTGCTCTGGAGAATAGCTTGCCTCCCTCTTCTTTGGGGCACCCCTGAGATATTGGAACACTGCTATCCTGTCTCCCCCTAGTCCTTCTCTTCATCAAACTAGACATCCTCAGTTCCAGCAACCGTTCTTTGTATATTTTAGCCTCCAGCCCACTCATCATATACTGTGTCCAGTGTAACAACCATTCTTGCCCTGGCTTTGCAATAGGATGCCATTATCATAAAGAGCTCAGCATCTGGATCCAGCACCCCAAAACATATGGCCAGTTGTTGGGGAGCAAGAATAAATCTGTGCTTTAACCTCATGTTCTGCTGAAGGACTTTCCTCTGGCATGAAGTTGACTACAGAGAACTAAATAGTAGGTTGCTCCATGTTAGGTTTAATTTAGCTAATATTTCCCTTGGAGGCTTCCTTCCTGTTCAATCTGAGGTCAGGTGGACTCCACAGAACCTCTCACCTGCGTTATGTAGCGCAAGCTGGATTCAGCCACGCCGTGGAGGGATCGGCTGTTGACGGGGCTGTTTCCAGGCTGATGGTCAGAAGAGTCATGCAGCATCTCCCACACGGGGCCAGAATTTAAGTCCACGTGGAAATCTGCTGAGATCTTGCAGCAGCTTTTCAGATCAAAGAGAGCCAGGCTGAGGAAAAATGGCTCCACCTGGGAACACAAAAGAAGATCCTGAGGTTGACATTCATTGGATGTTCTACGGAAGGGAACGTTGGACTTTAAAGGGAAACAATGGGTTGCTCTGAAGTTTGGGAAATGCTCCTGAGAACACCAAGGCAGGGTTGACAAGACTCAGATGGTCCTACTTTGGACACATGATGTGAAGACCCAGCTCGGTGGAGAAGGCTGTTATGCTGGGAATGGTGGAAGGAAAGAGAAGAAGAAAGACCAGCAACAAGATGGAGGGACTGAGTTGCAACAGAGATAAGTGCATTGGAAGACCTGAAGGACCAAGTTGGGGCCAGATCACCTGGGTGAAAATCTACCTATGTGGTTGTTAAGAGTCAACAATGACTTGTGGGCATATAGTCAATCAAAGTGCCAAAGTGGGACTGCCTGGGAGGGGGCATCTTCTAGAAGACTGGTGGGCTTCCACATCCTGTCGTTGGCCACTAGGAGAACACCTGGACTAGATAGCCCGGGGCCTGATCCAGCAGGAGGTGACTTATGTCCTTATGGCACGTTGTAAGGATCAGGAAACTGTTTGGGAGGGAGGAATAAAGATGTGGGGAAGGGTCTGGCAAGAAAAACGTATCAGGGTGGGGGGCCTACATTGCAAAGGGGGTCCTTAGAGCTGTCATTCAGCTGGGCCAGGAGGTTGAAGGTCAGGCTGTGGCAGTTCAGCAGGAAGCGTGGCCGGCCCCTTTCCTCAAAGGGTTGGATGTCCACCTCTAGTCCGGAGAAATCGAGCCTCTAGAAGAGAAAAAGGGCGAAGGATTATTCTCCCACCTGGATCAGGTGCAGACAGGTAGAAGAAAACCTTTGCAATGTTCATGTTTGGAAAGGAAGGGCAGATGGCACGTCTTTCAGAAATATCTTCCTCCTCCTTCCCTTCCCTTCCCTCTCTCTCTCTCTCTCCCTCCTTCCCTCTGCTTCTCCTTCCTTCTTTCCTTCATTTCCTCCCTCCCTCCTGCTTCTGCTTCTCTCCTTCCTTCCTTCCTTCCTTCCTTCCTTCCTTCCTTCCTTCCTTCCTTCCTTCCTTCCTTCCTTCCTTCCTTCCCTACCTGTCAGCCATGCTTTCCCCCCAATCCAAGCCCCTCCATCCCCGAAAGGATTACCTGCACTTCTGGATCAAAGGAGAAGAGGTTCTGCCTGCCTTCGCTGCGGCTGAGTTTGCTGAGCTGCTCCGTTTCTCGGCCGTACTGAAAGAGAAGAAACGTGAGGGCGAGATCGGTGGAAACCGGGGGAAGCAAAATACTCAGGCACAGAGCAAAGAAGAGAGTGAAAACTTTGACGGGCAGAAGCTGGGAAGGAGGGGAGGCTGCACCTGTGTGGTGGGACCCTCAAGCCCACCAGGGAACCACCTGATAAGAATGCCAGAACAATTGTCTCTCCGTGCAGCTTGAGCCGAAAACAGACGTCAGATCGAGCTCTTATTGCTCAAATGGGCAGCACGGAGGAGCTTTGCAAAGAGTGAGATGCGTTGATCCAAAGTTTGCCCAATCCGGCTGTTTCCCTGCTGAATAAGCCGAAGGCCAGGTTACCTTCATCAGCTCTGGATGCAGGCTCCTCCCCAAGCTTTCCAGAATGTTCTCCAGCTTTCCATGGCTGCTGGAGTCGTCGTCTGCAAAGTCACAAAAGGCAGAGGTGGCACAAGAGGCGACGGTTTCCTCTGGAAGACCTGGGAGGCTGGGATGGAGGGCAGGGAAGCCAGCCAGGGATTTCACGTCCCGCCAGCAGGGCCCCAAATCCAGCCACTCACAGATGCCACAGGGCGGCCTGGCTTTTCCCCCTTCAGCTTCACCCTTCTCTGCTCCGGGAACTGCTATGGATGCAGCCCAGCAACACAAGCCCCAAAGAAGCTGAGGGGGTGGGGGTGTCTGTGTGTGAACTGATGCCGAAGCAAACCACTTTAAACCTGGGAGGGGGAACTCTGCCATTTTCGGCAGGGTGGCTCTGCTGAGCTTGAAAGGGTCTTGAGGAAAGCTTGTCTTAAGCAAGCCACGGAGGTGGGGGTTGAAAATAGAACGTGTGTTCAAACAGTATCCGACCTGAAGTAGCAATGATGCCTTGGATCCATCAGGAGATCCACCCACCAACATTTTCCTCCTTACTGTGTGGCTGTGGTTACTTCAAGACCTGTCTCCACCCACCACCATCTCCCTTCTCTACTGTCTCTGTGTGTGTGTGTGTGTGTGGTTGCATCAAGAGCCGCCTCCATCGCAGGTCCTCACCAGGTAGGAACTCGGCCGCCTCCTTCTTCTCCGGCCCCAGGCCCTCCGTGTTGGCCTGGATGACCTTCCGCAGAGTGGCCAGCCAGTCCCCCATCTCCGACTCTGTTTCTGCGGCCAGGTAGTGGCTGTACTTATCCAGCATCTTGAGCTCAAAGGCGTTTCGGCGCATCTTGGGGCACTGGGGGAAGAAAGGCAGGGCACCAGAGGTGGGATTCAGCCGGTTCAGACCAGTTCTGCAGAACCAGTAGCGGAAATTTTGAGTAGTCTGGAGAACCGGCCAATCCCACCTCTGACTGGCCTCAACCCCATCTATTCTCCTCCTCTGTACATGTATGCACAGCTCCCCCATCCCGCACCAGATACCCGACAATCAGCTGTTGGGTGGTGGCGCATGTGCACGTGCACAGTGTGCCTGATCTGGGGCGATGGCTCATGTGCCGGCAGAAGGGGCTCTGCGTGCCACTTCCGGCACGTGTGCCATATGGGTATAGTGCAATATTGGAGACGGTATCCTGCGATCCCAGATAAAGAACCATCAATCAGTAGGAAAGTGGGGTGGGGAATTTTCCTGCAGACGTTTTTTGGGGATTTTCCCAGGGTCTCCGCTCCATGGGATTTAAAATTATGAGTTTGGGGGTCCCTGAGATCCAAAAAGTTGGCGACCCCGATCTACACGATACTGGTTCATAAAACCAGCGGAGTGTTTTCCAGTATTTTGTTTCTTGCTTTCCTTTGCTTGAACTTTGATTGAACTTTATTTCGCAATAACCAGGGAGAACTAAATTGGCTGACAGGAGACAGACAGACAGACAGACGAACAGTAGATCCATACCAGATCGTCTCTAGCATGAATCTGCCTCTAGCCTTACAAATTCTCTAGCAAAACCTTTTGCAAGTCCTTACCTGCACAACGTCTATGCAAGAATCCAGGAAGATGCATCCTTTGGATTCCTTGGAAATCTTCTCATCTTTGTAGGAATTGAGGATGTAAGAGCCGTCTGGAAGTTGGGTCAGGTAGAAGTACCTCCTCTTGAACACCTGCTCAGAAGAAGAAGAAAAACTCACTGTCGGAGAGCTCTATTCTGCTCATTTCTACTCAAGATACAGTTCCAACATCTCAAATGTCATGCAAAGTAAAGTACATTAAAAGCAGCAATTGTGGCATTTCCTACACAGGGGGTATAGAAGCGAAACAGCCACAGCTGAGATATAGTTTCTGTGGCATTCTCAACCTGGTCTACAGACCATCGATGACCCGTGGTCTATGCCTCTAACTTCATCCTTCTCAAGCAGCTTGATTCCTCCATGAATCATGGAGGCATTTTTTCCCCACCCAGAACAAACTTAGTTCCTTTAGAACCTGTTTTCCTCTTTTCCCTGCAAAACGAAACCCAAGTGCTCCCATCTTACTTTCATGGTCACCGTGATGGTACTGTTGACGTTGGCCTTGTACAGCCAGCCTTGCCTGATCACCCCACCCTTTGGGAGCAGAGGGAGGAAGTGTCCTGGAAGACAGAAGAAACAAAATTATTGCAAGGAAAAGGGTACCAGGTGGTATAGCTCAATGAAAGTTCCCACCCACAAATGTCTCCTGTTTCAGGTGGGGATTGCACCTTTGTGGCAATGATGGGGTACAAAGAGAAGGGGCCCCCAGAGAGGCATTCCAGGAAGGCTCCAGGTATCCGGGCAGGAAGGCTGTCTCAAGGAACTGAGCTTTTTTGATGGCTGTGGGTGATGGAGGTGGTGATCACAGAAGAGGAAGGGTTAGGGCGTGAATAGAAGAGTGAAGGGGAGATAGAGCTAATAGAAGAAGCTTCTGCTTGATTCAACCGAGGAAAAGCCAGAGTGAGGACATGTGCCTTACAATCAGAGTGAGGAGAGAAGGCTGCTTCAAGAACATAAGGATGCAGAAAGGAAGAATGGTCATGTGGAAGAAAGTCAAGAGGTAGAGTGCAAGGGGTCCAATTGAAGAAACCCATCCTCCTCTTCCTCCTCCTCATCTTCATCACCCAGCCATTCTCTGTTTGTTTTTCTAGCTCCATGGAGTCTTTCTTCTAGGGCAAGGGCCTTCAAACTTGGCAAGTTTAAGACTTGTGGACTTCAACTCCCAGAATTCCTGAGCTAACATGACTGGAGGAGGAATTCTGGGAATTGAAGTCCACAAGTCTTAAAGCTGTCAAGTTTGTTCTAGGGTGATTATCAAGCAACGTCGATATTTAGGGGGGAATGAAAGGTCTCGTCCCAGGTGACTTCTGGAATGTCCACCAAGGGCCACTTCCTGCAGCACAACAGTTGGAAGCCTGAACTAGTCCAAAATTGTGACCTTTCTTGGATTGCATCCTAGCCATGGCCTCCTCCCTTTTGGGGATGGAGGCTTCTAGTCCTTTCCCTGGTCTTGCAAAAGCCATGAAGGCAGCATTTGCATCTGGATTGGCATTTGAAAATGCGCCCACTCCAGATGCCCTGGAGATATAAGAGCCTTTTGTTTATTTGTGTTGATAATCCTCATCCTCTCCACAAAACCAGTTCTGCTCCTTTGCCCAAGGGGTTGTAGACCACACGGTTAAACCCAAGGGAAGAAGGCCAGCCACCATGCAAAGCTCCAAAGGGGCAGCAAGAGACCCCTTTGTGGTCCTGTAGATGCTTCAGATCCAGGGGTGGGCTGCTGGGGACTCGCAGGGGCTCAGGAGAGCCCCTAGCTAAGACTCTTTGGGGCTCAGAGAGCCCCCAATAACCTCAGGAAGGCAAGCAGCAAGGAAAGCTCTTAATAGGCTTAATTGAATTTCTGGGCATTCAGTCAAGAGCATTTCACACCTCGTAAAAGTGTTGCAAGCTAGATAAACAATCCACTCAGCCCTTGCGAGGGACAGCCATTGAGAAAATCAGATAACCTAGCCACTAACCTCCGAGGGGATTAATTCCCAAATAATAACAATCATGTAACTCACCAGAAACTCCACTAAGACTCCAAGATCCCTCTCACAGTCCCTGCTATTAAGCCTGGTTTCACCCAGACTTTTATTTAAGTATTAACTGCAGGAAATAATAAACAACTTTTTGGTGTATATCTTTCTTTACGGTAATTAGGGCAAAGAAGCAATGTCGAGTTGGCCACACCCACCCAGCCACATGCCCACCCAGCCAGCCATTAGGGCAGAGAGCCCCTTGCTAAAAAATGTGAAGCCCACCCCTGTTCAGATCCTCTCTTCCGTGTGAGCCCTTCTAATGAATCTGCCTGCCTTTCACACACCGCAAGATTATTTTCTACTGCGTGGGTGTGGCGGGTGCCTTTTGCTCCTTCACATCTCCTCTGCGTAAGGCTGGGCTGGCGACCACCACATGAATCAAGCTCAAAATTAGATTATAGAGGCCACAAGAGGCAGGAGGGAGCCGATGTTCGTCTCAAGAACCTTAAAATTAAATCCATAAAGACCAAACGGCGATGGCATTTTCAGGTTCTTTGACCAACCGCCTCTCCTCCTTTCACCACCTGCGCAGGTGAGCTCCATCGTCTAGACGAGGCTTGACATTTATTCTATGCTACAAACTTGTAGAAAGAAAGAAAGAAAGCGGGGGGGGATCCCCAAATGAAGCAAATGTCAGGACTCCAACAAATCCACCCCCATTCAAATCGTAAGTCTGTAGCCTCATCTCTCTGAGTAAAAAAAAAAGATTTATTAGAAGTGGCCATGTTGGTGTTAGCTGGGTGCAGCTGATACTAAAATACATCATTCATTTCCCCCTTGACCCCCACCTCCTGGATGTATGTTCTCCAATGGGACACCTCCATAGCCAAGAGTCATCAATCATGCTCTCCAGTAATATTCTTGCTTTGGGCTACCAGAGCGATTATCTAGGCACTGTTTTCCCCCCACTCCCTTTTTCTGGCAGCTAAAAAGACCAAAGGAGTATCTTTTTAGTTGACAGCAGACTTTGTGCAATTGCGTGAAGGAGGCTGCGTTGCATCTCTTTATGGCACCCAGTGGGAACTCGTGCTGCACCTGCTGGGAATGTCTAGCATGTCCTCTCACCTCGTCTTTATCAAAGTCTTCATCAGTTTCAAAGACATGGCTTGGAACCTTCTCTGGCCTGAAGGATTTGCTGAAGTAAAAACAACAGGTTTTACTCAAGTTACACCACAATTAAAAAAATGATACTAATAATTAACAAACAAAAGGGTCCCTGAAGGCTACTCTTGGGAGCCAACTCACTCACAGGGTATCATGACTTTGAGGGATCCTGCCCGAGGATTCCTCCCCCAATTTCAGTTGTTGGGTGGTCCACATTATATTATACTAAACCCTTAATTGTTCAATTAAACCGCTCAGATTCTCGGAGGCCGAGGCGAAACACACAGGTTTGGCCCTGCAAAGGACGGTGTTGTAAGATCCCAACGTTCCCGCCTGGGCATGCAACACACACACACACACACACACAAACACACCCTGGAGGAAGAAAGGCTCACCACGGTAGCATTCGGAAATCACCCGAATATTCGTCGTATTTGTAGTTCACCACATGCCAGTCTGAGCTGTAGGCTTTAATGCACTGAAAAGAAAATTAAAGCCCAGCTTTAATTGCATCCGTGCAAACAGAGCAGCAGCGAAATTCAGCTCATGGGGAACTGCAGAAAGCAAATTCCCTGAGGAGCAGCTAGGAAATTAGATGCATGAAGATGGGGGAAGGATATAAAGCGGGGCTTTGGCATTCTCCATCCCTCGAAGCCCCCTTGCCGAGCCTCTTCGGATGTGGCTGCTTGGCAGACAATGGCTGGATCCCTCTGGGGGAGGGGAGGCAGCTGCCTTGGATTTCCCAGACGCAGACTGAGATGGCGGGGGAATTGAGCTGGAAGGCTTGGCCAAGGTCTATTAACAGTGGTCCCCAAACTTGGCCACTTTAAGACTTGTGGACTTCAACTCCCAGAATTCCTCAGCCAGCTGTGTCTGTTTCTTATCCGCTTATCCCTTCCAAAGAGGAGAGAGTGCAGAGGAAGGGATTGCAAGAGGGTAAGCAATGCTGGCTGAGGAATTCTGGGGGTTGAAGTCCACCAGCCAAGTTTGGAGACCTCTGGTCTATAATCTGGTTTATCATTGGTCCTAGACTTACAACAGTTCATTTAGTGACTGAAGTTACAACGGCACTGAAAAAAGTAATCTAGGATCGTTTTTCACACTTAATGATCGTTGCAGCATCCCACTGGTCACGTGATCAGAATTCAGATGCTTGACCACTGACTCTTATTTATAACGGTCGCCGGGTCCCAAGGTCCCAAGATCCCTTTTCTGACAAGCAAAGTCCATGGGGAAGCCAGATTCACTTAACAACTGTGTGAATCACTTAACGATCGGGGCAAGGAAGGTTGTAAAATGGGGGAGACTCACTTAGCAACTGTCTTGCTTAGCAACAGAAAAGTTGGACTCAATTGTTGCTGTAAGTCAGAGACCCCCCTGTGCTATCTGGGGACTTGCAGGAATGATTTAAGACTCTGGATCCCACCCTTTGGGGCAGGAATGCCTATTTATGGACCGGATTCACTTAAAATGGTAAAAAGGACAAGATGTCTTTAAAAGTAGCACCGGAAAGATGATCATAACCATGGGGTAAAAATGCTGCCACGCAGCCTAACCGTGGTCCTTTGGTTTTGTTTTCACCCTCCAGAGTTATGCAAGGAAGGGAGTGTTTAAAGAAACGAAGCGTGTGACTTGCTTCCTCTTCTGAAGACGCCGAAGTGTGGAAGCTGCCCTGCCAAAGCTGGGGCTTCCTCTAGAGAGACTGACTACAACTCCCATCATCCTTCTCTAGCCAGGATGGCTGGTAGTTGATGGGAGATTTCAAGCATCCCTCCAGAGGGCTCAGGAGTGGAGAGAACCCACACAGAAAATGAAGAGGACTCTAAATTCTACAGGAAGGGCTGTGGCTGGAAAAGCTGTATTATTCCTCTGGTCTCCTCTCTAACGATTACGTGGAGACCTTCATCTGAAAACTGCTGGAAGGAGGCTTAACGTAGTTTGAAAAAAAGCAAATAAAATCCCTCTCAGAAATCAGGAGAAAGGAAAACGCTCCACCTCACCCACAAATTAGAGATGAACCTGCTGATTTCATGTTATTTATTTACCCGATTTAGCTACCGACCATCTCACTTTCAGAGAGACTCTCACTGTCCCAAGGCCAGTGGTCCTTCTTCCATCCTTCTGGCCATGGCCAATGACCCAATCTATACCCCCCATCCCCCCAATGGGATGCAGTGGTTCAGTGGCTAAGATGCTGAGCTTGTCGATTAGAAAGGTTGGCAGTTTGGCGGTTTGAATCCCTAGCGCCATGTAATGGAGTGAGCTCCCGTTACTTCTGCCAACCTAGCAGCTCGAAAGCATGAAAAATTGCAAGTTGAAAAGTAGGGACCCCTTTGGTGTTTAGTCATGCCGGCCACATGACCCCGGAGACGTCTTTGGACAGTGCTGGCTCTTCGGCTTTGTAACGGAGATGAGCAGCACCCCCCAGAGCCAGAAATGATTAGCACGGATGTATGGGGAATCTTTACCTTTATGCCCCCCCTCCCCCCAAAAAGAGTGGGGGTCTCACCTCTTGGACAAAGAGACTCTGGGCCTTCTTCAAAGCATCTTCTGGCACTGAGGAATGGACTGTTCTCATCTGGCGACGGATAACCGAGAGCTGGAAGGAAAGTTGGTTGGTGATGCCAGAATGATTGAAGCCCCACTGGGTGGAAGGAAAGGTGGGGAGGGGTCTTCCCTTCCTGCTTGAGCTGGAGTTTTCCTCCAAAGCATCTAACTACCGAAGGCTTGGAGAGAGGGCAGATCCAGCTTCTGAACATGTCTTAGGTTTTGACTGGACGGGACCTCCTTGGAGGTGGTCCCATGAGCACACCTTATAAAGAAAGGTGTCAACTCATAAATCATTCCTATGCCTGCTCCCGAGTTGACATTGGGAGGAGGGAAAGGCCTGACGGAGCATGGGGCACATTCCATGCTTATCTTGTGGAGATTGTAGCCTAGGCTATGGGATCTTCTGAAAATCCTTCATTGGGGAGCGTGATTGATGACACCCAGCCTGACCAGAGAATCTGATATATGACACACCCAGGGGAGTGGGGGGAAACAGGGTCATAGGTGATAGTAAACTACGTGTCTCAGAGTTGGCTTCATCTGGTTAGTGCCAGACATGATGCTCCTAATAAATCTTTTGAATTCTTTTGAAGCTTGGCTCGAGGCTCATGATTTAATCAGGGCAACTGTAGGAACCCTGACAAAAGGCTGTTGAAAAACAATCTCTGCCCTCCTGAGGTTCATCTGTGGGATCCTTCTCAGCCAGTATCATACCAAATATGGCACCAAACATGGTCCCAGAACAACCATGTTTCTCCTGGCCCGCTTCTTTGGTGTGGGAGGCAAGGTGAAAAGATCACAGCCTGATAGGGGAAAGGAACTGGGTGGGGAACACCCGCCTGACATCCCACAATGATGGGGAACAACTCACTGAGGCATCTTCCATGGGAAACATGAGCAGGTCCCGGAAGGGATCGCTGTAGATCTGCGCTTTCCGTTGGCTGATCACATTCTCGTAGTCCAAAGGCTGGCTGACCTTCGTTTTTTCCTGATGGGATACAGGGAAGACCATGCACCTTGTTAGACCCATGGGAAGCGCCCCTGTGTTGGCGGCACCAACACCATAAGAGGAGAAAGCAGAAGGGGAACAGGCCCAAAACTATGAGAGAAAATATGGGCTGCTCCCAAAGGCCACCATGGAGCATGGGATGCCATCTTGGTCTGATGGAGCAGGTCCCCAGTCACCTCACCTGATGTGGGAGATGGGAGTTGGAGTCCAAACCTTGGGCCAGGGGGCTACAACAGTGGCTACATTTTCTTGAAAGGAAGTCCCTTCGTGTCTACTCCAAATAAATACGCATACTGTCTATAATTGCCCTGCCGCCACCTGCTCTCTTTTCTTCCCTGGTTTCGGCAGCTGGATCCTCCTTAGGGCAGAGAGTTGTGCCCTATTTTCTGTTTTCTGCAAAGTGCCAGGCACTCAGATTAATCAGTGCTAAACCAACGAAGTGCACAGCAATACTAATGCCTACAGTTAAAATAATCTCCTATGAAAGGAGCCAGTTTCTTTAGGCTGAAGGTTTTGATGCCAGGCACAAGCCAGAAAAAGGTCACCCCTTTGCCACCCGGCTGGTGCCCCTCCTGCATTTTCCCTTCTTGGACAAAACACGGTGCTTGGATAATAAATTGGCCCCAAAGCAGTGGATTTGCCCATCCCGTGCCACCCATGAGCCAATCCTCTTTCCCTGTTTTTGGGCAGGTGCCAATGCCCTGGCTGCTGTCCACCCTGGCAAAAGAACAGAGCTGACCATGAGATAAACACGCGCTACTCTAGCCAGAATGTCTTATTTGTATTTGCAGTAAAAAGCAAAGGAAAATCTAGAGGTACCTAAGACGGGTGGAAGATAACTTCTCCCAAACTACCCTTTTCCAGCTGGGAGATTTTGGGAAGTCTAGACTGGAGTTTCTCAACCTTGGCAACTTTGAGAGATGTGGACTTCAACTCCCAGAATTCCCCAGCCAACAGCTGGCTGGCAGATGGCTGGGGAATTCTGGGAGCTGAAGTCCACCTTTCTTAAAGTGGTTGGCCAAGGTTGAGAAACGCTGGCCCCACCTCCGCCAGTTAGAATGGCTCCTGGTGAAGTTCAAGGTCATCCATTCAGCATCCAAGAAATGAGACCAACCAGATCCCTGTGGATCTTAGCAGTAATCCTTGATGGATGATGATTATGCAGATGTTTGAAAAGGCTCTGTCCAGGGTGGGTCCTGGACCCTTAAACGGTGAGGATTTGGGGGCTTGCCCTGGAGAACTAACTCTCAGCCTGCAGAGACATCTGCCAGAGTTGCCTGCTTTCCATTCTCCCCACAGCTCCTTGGAAGGCTTCAGGCCATTGGTGGTCTAAACCAGGGGTCCCCAAACTTGGCAACTTTAAGACAAGTCTTAAAGTTGCCAAGTTTGGACACCTCTGGTCTAAACCTGCGTCTTTTCACCTCGCCAACTTTAAGATGGATGGATTTCAACTCCGATTAAAGTGGCCAAGGCTGCATAGCACTACATGGAAGTAATCATGATTTTTCTAACCTCCATTTTTCTTGCTCGTGAGTGCAAGACAAATGAAGCGGAAACGCTTCAGGAAGTGGCCAGTGACAAAACATTTTCTGTGCCACTAGGAACACGTTTCAAAACTGCAGCTCCTCGGGTTTTTCAGCTACAGCTTTGCCTTCATCTGAAGCCCTGGGCCTGCCTTTGTCTCCATCACAACATCTCTTCCGAGAGCATCGGCACCAAAAGGTATTTGCAGTTGCCGAAACCGAAAGCTTTCCAGCAGCCACTTAGTTCCTACTGGCTGGGGCACGATCCGGCAGATCCAATTGCAGACTTCTGGGACAGCAATGCTTTTAACCGGTCCATAAATGCATTTTTTTTTCCCTTTAAGGAAAGGAAATACACGTGGATCTGAAGTGGGCACCTTCCATTTATTTCTGCAGGATGTGAAGGCTCATCGGTGGCCATTAAGGTGAAAGGAATTTTCTTAATTGGCCCTTGTGCTGTTATGGAAATCAGCCCGCCTCTCCCCTTGGATCAAAAGTGGCATCCATCAAAACCTAAGTGGGGCTTAAGCACCTGAAAAAACGGTCCTTTTAGATGCCTTTCGAGGCCACTTGCAAGCTTTAAAAAAATAAAACAGGCTGCACCAGAAGTCTCACTTCCATATTCTGCAAAGCTGCTTGAACTCTGGGAAAAAGTACTAGAAATGCAACGTAGAAATAGTAGACATATACATAAATAGGGAGGCACTTTTAGCAGCCCTGGCTATTCTCCATAAAAAGGATGCAACTCGGGTTCTTGAGGGGGGCTTGACTAAGTTTCTTTCACTGCGGTTTAATCCTTGCTACCCTCAAAAGACATTTTTCATGAAGCAGCCTGAAAGTGGGGGTTGCCCAAAACAACATCTGAACAGGTCGTCTTCTGTCTCACTTGGGGATTTGGGCTCAGTTGTGCTTGTAAGTCAGAACTACCCTTGGAGTGAACTTAGCTGGTTCCTACATGAGATGAGGTCTCACCAGAGCAGGGGTCTCCAACCTTCACAACTTTAAGACTTGTGGAACTTCAACTCCCAGAGTTCCTCAGCCAGCAAAGCTGGCTGAGGAACTCTGGGAGTTGAAGTCCCACAAGTCTTAAAAGTTGCCAAGGTTGGAGATCCCTGCACCAGTGGGCTTCTAAAGTATGGGTCAAAGGAATGGCGGCCAGGCAACAGCCACTGCCCTCCCCACAAATCTTGGGTGGGTCGGTCTCCCCTCCAAACCGAGACAATTGGCAGGACCCCAAAAGCCGCTTCTTAAATCCCACCGAGTTCATCCCATCAACTGCACGCCATGAACTCCGTTTCAGTTTGGTCTAAATTCACGCCTGTTTTGCCATCCTGTTCGGAACCATTATGGTCTCCCTTCAAAGAGCATCAAAAGAGATTCCACCCCAAAGTCATCCTGCAGATCTCAGACACGATCCCCTCTCGTCCTCCTCCCCACAGCACTCCCCAGACTTCAATTAAAAGCAGGGAGCAGGCTGAAATGAAAGCCATTAGCCTCCCTCCCTCCCTCTCCAGAAACAGGCTGGGGAAGGATAGTCGAACCAGGGGGTAGCAAAAAAGGAAAACCGGGATCCACCAGAGATCCATAACAGTCTCAGGAACCCAATCTTCCGCTTCTTAATAAGGCGTAATGGGTCACAGCCAAGATATGAGCAGCTCTGTAAACAGAAAGTCTTGAAGAGCACAGAAAACAGGCAGGGCAACAACTATTCCTTCTAAACAGGAGATGGGAAAGGTAACCTCATTGTCCCAGGGCTAAAAACAAATGTAAAAAGAGCCCCTTCTATGCTGGAAACCCCAGCGGAGTTTTGATCCTCTGCTCCCATCTCCAGGGACAGCGTTGCGCAAGGGAGGAAAACTCACCCACAAGGGCAATCCCAGGTCAGAAGAGAAAGTTGGAAAGGGATATTCAGGAAGGGCACCGAGCCAGAGAAAGAGAGTCATGGAACGGAAACGTGGGCGTTTTCTTCCTGTTCTAGAAGTACGGTAATGCCAGAAAATGTATTCATTATTTCTGATTTATACAGCTGCCCCCCTCCAAAAAGGAGCAAAAGCCATCTTAAAACACATAAAACCAGGTACACATTCAGGTCCCTGAAACTCTGACCATATACACGTATGTGTGTTGTATTGTGTGTGTGTGAGCTCATCCTATTAATTATGGCTAATACACAGTCCCAGCATCTGTTTCAAACCCTTCCACATCTGTTTCATAAGAGGTTGTGGGAAAGCAAGCCAAACTGCACCCCACATAGGATCTCTCTCCCGGATCCCTCCGCAAACAAAGCAATTCTTCCCTCCACAGCTGCTGGTTATTTCCAGAGGACTCCAAAGCCCATCATTTAAGGTGGAGAAAAGAGCCTAGGGACCTCCCATATCATTCTGGGCTGAGGAGTTCTGGGAGTTGAACTCTATACAGTGCTTAAAGTTGCCAGGTTTCAAAGGCAAAGTTTTAGGCTGCTTCGATTTGATTTCAACTGACTGGCATACATTCCAAAGGGCCCCATTTCAATAAGAAGCATTTTATGTCGCATGGGTGCAAGCAAGTAAGATCCCCTTTTCATTTGAGTTGCTTCCAGTTTGTTTGAATAAACAACGTTGGAAACAGCTCCCCTCTCTTAGGGCTGTGCTAGACAGCTCATTTAAAAATACTTGATTCTGTTTGGAAAACTTGCCCAAAGACAGACTTATCGATTACAACTCTTAAGCAGGTAGCTTGCTTGCTTGTTTGGCCATGTTCTTGGCGAGCCATCTGTTGTTTTCAAATGATTTTGTCAGAAGGAGGGGGGAGAGTGACCAAGCACAAGATCAAAGAAGCACCATCTGACCCACCAGGTCAAGTTTACAATCAGCTGCCCCACCTAGACAAGAGCTGGGTTGAAACCTACATTCAGCTTTTGGCTTAAATCCCATTCCACGAAGTCCCAATTTATGCAAGCATCCCTCCAAAGGAGTTTCTTTCATAGCATCTGCTGGGCATCCCAGGGGCATGTTACTATCTGCCTCCCGGGCTCCTCGGAGCTGAGCCAGGCCCTGACTCTGCCGGACGAAGATGCTACACGCTCTCTGCACATGGACGAAGGCTCTCCGGCCCTGGACTTGCAGGATCGAAAAGCAGGCCCTTTCAGAGGAGAAAAACTGGGGAGGGAATGCCCAATCCTTGCAGCCACCCATGCTCAGAGCAGCAGCTCTTCTTCTTCCCTGGTTCTTCTGGCAAAGGAAAACTGCCCTCCTTGCCACGCTGGAAAGTGCCAAATTCTGCTTTGGATGTTTTGGCCAAAAGAACCTGCCCGCCCATCACCAGTCAGCACTGCAGAAGACGGTGGCCGTGGCAATGCCAGCGCTGCCAAAAACCAACCCCCGGGCCAGCTGTGGGCTATGTTATCCACTTCCTGCCTGGCAGAGGCTGCAGGAGGACGCGGGAGCCTTGTGACTGGGCCTCCCCTGGCAGCCTTGCCGTCTCTGCTCTTGAGGCCCTTCCAGGCGTTTGGTTTAATTGGGTCTTTGTGGGCTGGGGGCTGCCTGCCTCCCCTCCCCAAACCTGCCACGTGTCAGTGCGGAGCGGATGTCCTTCTGGGGCCGAGATGGTGGCTGTGCCCAGGGCAAGGGGAGGGGCAGAGGTGGGGAAGCATGGAGGAAGTTGGGCATCCTTGGAAGGACCGGCCACACCAGCTGAGCCTGGGCCCTTCCTTGGCCTGCAGCCTCCCAAACACCCTTTTCCCCACTGGAGGGAGGAAGCTGGGGTGGGGGTGGGGGTGGAAGGTCTTCAAAGCAGCACCAGAGTGAAAAGGGGAGGCTGGGGGGATGGATGAGCAGGTGCATGGCAAGAGGAGGGACCACTCCTCCATCAAGTGGGAGTCCAGGGTGCTGGATCCACCCAGCTGGATCGAGGCCTCAAGATTGCCAACACCGTCCAGGAAGTGTGTGTGTGTGTGTGGGGGCTTTCCAGATCCCCCGGGCTCTTGGATGCTCAGCCCCTCCGATGCCCAGGCAGGGGTCCAACAGCCCGGATCCGGAGATGGAGCCCGGTGGGCGGAGGCGCGCCGGGGAAGCAGAGAGCCCGGCGGGGTCTTAGAAAACGTCGCGGGGAGGGGCGCTGGGGGAGAGCTGCAAGGGGGTTGAGCTTTCCCACCCGCAGCCGCCCGACAAGGGGGGTCTCGGGGCATCCGCGGCGTGCCAAGGGCGGCGCTGCCCCTCCCGCCCTCCCTCCTTTCCGGCTGCGGCGCCTTCTCGGGGTGGAAGAGGGGGTGGAGGGTCGGCAGCCGCGTCCCTCCCAGCCTTGGTCAGGGGCGCCTCCGGCCACGTCCAGGGAGCGCCGGCTCTCCTCCCCGCCTGCCCGGCCCCGCCTCACCTGCGCCGGGGAGCTCCGCACCGCCTCGGAGACGCTGTGCCGCAGCTCGGCCGCCGTGCCGGGCTTGCTCAGCCGCTTGGTGAACTTCCGCACCTCCGCCGCGGCCATGGCCGGGCAGCCCGCGGGACAAAGGCAGAGCCGGGCGGGGCGCGGCGGGGCCGGGAAGCGGCGCGGCGGCGGCGGCTGCTGGTGCTGCGGACGGAGGGCTCCGAGCGCCCCCTGCCTGCCTGGCCCGCCTCGCCCGGCCGGAGCTCCGCCGCTGCCCCGCGCGCGCCGCTCTCCCTACTCCGCCCCGCCTGGGCTCCGCGGGGCGGGGACGATGGGCGTTGCAGTCCCCGCGGCAGGGCGGGGGTCCCGCGGGGAGGGAGGGAGGAAGGGGCGCCCGGCCAGGTGAGGCTCCGGTCCTCTCGCGCAGCCTCCTTCCCTCCCCGCCGCTCAGCCGCCTTCGGGGTTCGGGAGAGCCCCCGCCTTGCAGGCAGAGGCTGCGCCCAGCCGACGCCCCCGGCCCTCCAAAGCGGGGCGCCCGAGGTGGGGTGGGGTCTCTGAGTGGAACAGCAGCCTTCAGGGACGGGGCGCGCGGGAGGACCCCGAAAGGGGCTGCGGAAGAGCCCGCCGGGGGGCTGCAAGGCAGCAGACACGCCCCCCTCCCGCCTCTTTCCTCCTCCCGAAAGCCGGGATCCCGCGAGGATGTCAAGGGGCAGGTGGGGAGAACCTCCCCCAAAAAAACCCGTCCTGCAGGTGTTTCTGCTCAGAGGCTGGAAGGGCCCATAAGGCTCCTTTGGGGAGCCTGGAAGAAAGAGGGGGGCACAAAAGACCCAGAACCAAGCGGGGCTTCCCTTCTGCGGAGGTTGGGCTGGTTAAAGCTTTTGGGGAAAAAAGCTGCCCCTCCAAAGTTGGGGTGGTGGTGGTGTAAAACGGGGATCAAAACGGAAGACTTGGGGCCAAGCAAAAACCTTCATACTGTTACCGTGTGTGTGTGTGTGTGTGTGTGTGTGTGTGTGTGATTTAAAAAATAATACAAACGCCAGCATTTTTCTCAGTGTGACCCATCTTTAATAACACATCCTTTGTTTTCTTAAGCAGCTGCCACCTCAACAACCTTCCTTGCAGGTTTTCACCCCTGCACGGGGGTTGCGTCATTGGTATTGTTGTACAAATATTTACAAAGCCTTTTTAATTCAGTTTTAACTCTAAACAAGGATAACGAAAAAAAACAAAACAAAAAACTTAAAACTACAATATTGTTTTAAAAAATATGTAAACAGTTTTTTTTTATTTTACATCGTTTGTAAAATATAAGAATTGTTCCTAATGCAGCTGAAGTTGCTTTAAAGTGAGCGCAGTTTCCCTGTGCCTGGGACTAAGGAATGAGAAACACTTCTGTAGAAATATTGTGCTCCAGTGTGCAAAAAAAGGGGACAGAACAGAATCTCGAGTGCACAACAGTGAGAAGACCACAGAAGTTCCACGTTATAAAACACCGAAACGAGGGTGCCGCTAATCCACCAGTGGGAGTGAGGCTTCGAAGAGGATCGATGCCACGGAGGAACTTAAAAGGCCTGGCCAGAAATGCAGCTCGGTTGGGGAAATTTTAAAAATAGATCAGCTTTTGCAGGGCACGGGATTTGGGGGGCCGGGAGGGGAACTTACTTTGTGCAATCGCAAAAGAATCGGGGTGCCACTGAATCACCTACATTTTCACCTGGGCAAAACTGTTCCTGGGTGACCCCCACCCGGAAGGAACATCTCTGCGCGTGAACATGTCACTGTACTTTCCGTGCAGGATTATTCTGCATCCGGTGCATTAGGTAGCAGCAGAATTATTTGCAAAATCGCAAAGGCTCATTTTTCTCGTTTTCAGCCAGGCTGTTGGCCGCTCTTCCCTTTCTAATCTAAAAAGCGGTTGGGGAGGGAAGGGCTTAAATGGGGGGAGGGAGGGAGGGGGGCGCTGCCTTTTGGGGGGAGCTCCAAGTGCAGCAGCCTCAGAGGAGGGAGTTTAACTTGATAAGCCAACCTCCAGCGCCAGATTCTGCGCTGCATCACCAAAGCACAAGAGTCACACCCGGGTACCATGATCGCGAGGCCACGGAGCGACTGGTGGCTCTTCAAGAGAGGTTTTTCTTTTTGTTGATAAAGACTTTGATGGCTCCGGTGAAATCGGCCGAGAGGAGCACCTCGGTGTGGTCCGCCTTCAAGGCTCCTTGAAAGACAAGAGGCGGCGGCTTTAGAAAAGGGGGCAGAGGAACGGTGGGGGAGTCAAAAATGTTCACTAGTGGTTCTGTGGGTGTGGCTGGGGAAGGATACTGCAAAATCCCCTTCCTCCCCAACCCACTGACCTGCTTTCCAGCTCCATTCTCCTGTGCAGGGCAACCAAAGGAGACCCAGCCAATCAGCTGGGACTTGATGGGAGGCGGAGAATAGATGGGGGCGGGGCCAGTCAGAGGTGGTACTTGCTGGTTCTCCAAACTACTCAAAATTTCCGCTACCAGTTCTCTAGAACCAGTCAGAACTGGCTGAATCCCACCTCTGCAGAGGTAGCAGAGGAAGGGGATGGGGGCGCTGGGAAGACTCTCATTTGGAAGCCTCTATTTGAGGTCCCTAATTCTGCTTGAAGAAGCAAAGAGGAGGGCGAGGACCCAGGGGAGAGAGGGACACCCCCCTCCACCCCCCCTGCAAGCCCAGAGACAGCAGGGGATTGTCTAAAATCAGGGGGCGGGACACCTGTGTCCAGGTTTTCTATTTTTCTCCCTGGATTTTGGGGAAGCATTTTGGGGAGATGTTCTTTCTCCCCAACACAACGAGCTGCCTTCAATCTCTCTGGACCAAATTCGGGAATTGGGGGTGGGAGGCCCTCAGCTGTGCCGGTTCTCCTCCTTCCTTTGGGGTCAGTTCCTGTTGGTGGTGATGGGGGGGGGGGGTTGGGGTCAGGCTAGGGGTCCCACTTTTGGGGCGCCACAGGACTTGGTCCTCTCCCTGCCTTGCTTAACACCTCCAGGAGGCTGCTGGGGGAGGGGAGCAGAAGCTAAAATCAGGGGCTGGAGAAATGGGGGCTCCGTGGCCTTGCGGCTTCAGGGAGCCTCATCAGGGAAGCTCTGCTGGCTTTGCTAACTGGGAAGCTGGGGGAGCCCCACCCCGGCGAGGCCCCCGGGCCAGAGAAGGCCGTCCTGAACACCTACCAGAAGGAATGGGGTCTCCACCCTCTGAGTCTTCGCTTTGGCTTTCTCCTGGGGGCTTCTCAGCTGTTTCACAGGAGACCATCAGGCCGGGGTTCGGGGCGAAAATGGCAGAGGTGACCACAGCGTTGTGCGCTGGAAAGCGAAGGAGACCCATGAGGAGCATTCTCGGAAGGAGGGAGGGAGGGTAGCAGGAGAGAGAGAGAGAGAGAGCTATTCTGCCCAGTGGTGGTGTGCGCAGACCGGATCCAAGGTAGAGTTTTAGCTGTGTTCTTCTTCTGCACGGGGATTTTATTCTGCATATCCTCTAGGAATGCTCTTGACCAAGGGGTCTCCAGACTTGACAGCTTTAAGGACTTGTGGACTTCCAACTCCCAGAATTCCTCCTCCGGTCATGTCAGTTCAGGAATTCTGGGAGTTGAAGTCCACAAGTCTTTAAAGCTGTCAAGTTGGAAGAGCCTTGCTTTTGGCCTGGAGGGCAACTCAAGGGTGACTATTTTAAGTGACTGTTTGGCTTCTCCAGAAAAGTCACAAACGTATGGAACAACACTGCAGCCCCCCTTTCCTCAAATACGCCTCCCCCTCGCCCCCACCAGCTGGTTCCACCTCTGGATTTTACAAGCCAATGGTTGCAACCTGTTTCTTGAGGCTCCTGGACGGTGATGGGCCAATACCTAGACCAATACCCAGGACACCGAAAACCCACCCTCCCCAGAGCACGTTCAGGGGGCCCAAGGGGTGGGCACCTCTGCTTTACCTTTGACCCCCTCCCAGAAGTCGTTGCGATCCCTCCTGACGGAGGAGAATTTGCTCAGGTCGTGGTAGGTGCTCCAGATGTAGACATACTTGTCTTCCGAGCCGCTGACGATGTAGGTGAAGTCGTGGCTGGAGAAGGAGAGGACAGACCCCTTCACTTCCAGATCCCGGTCGCCCCTCCAAGCCCCACCTCAGGGGAAGCTCCTTCAGCCAGGAGCTCCGGCCCGGCCCTCCCTGCTTTCCTTCCGGGCCCCTCTTCCTCACCTGAAGCTGGCTTTGATCTGGCTGCTGCTGTTGACGTAGCCCTTATACTTCATGGAGAGGGACAGGTCGCGCAGGTCGTAGAGCCTGATGCGCGAGTCGTTGGAGGTCACCAGGATCTAGCGAGGGAAGGAGGCCTCTCTGTTCAAGGGCGGCATTAGGGGCCTCGCTGGCACAGTGGTTAGAGCACAGCACTGCAAGCTACTTCTGCTGACTGCCGGCTGCCTGCAATTTGGCAGTTCAAATCCCAGCAGGGTCCAGGTTGACTCTTTCCGAGGTCAATAAAACGAGGACCCAGATGGTTGGGGGCAATAGGCTGACTCTGTAAACCGCTTAGAGGGGGCTGTGAGAGCTCTGTGAAGCGGTATAGAAGTGCTATTGCTATGGCTACTGCCATCTTGTGACCCAGACTGGCAGATGCCCTCCTGGGCCAACCCTGCTTGTCAGAGCTGCTTGTTTCGCATGGCATCTCTTGCCAGCTTGACATCGGCAAAGGCGGGAGGGCGGAAGAGATTGGAATGAGGGGGATTGGGGGGGGCGTTGGGTTTGGAGCAGAGCCGGCCCCAACGGTTGAGGCGCACCAATCGAACGAGCCCAAGATCAGCAAAAGGCAGGCGGACGGAGATGGGAAAGGTGCGAAGGCCTTTGCAAAAGAACCAGAGGGCTTTTGAATTGGGCACTGGCTGATAATGTGGAGGGTGGGGTGGAAAAGAGGGGGCATCCAGGGGAAAAGAGGGGGAGTTCACTGCATCGTTTTTGTGCCAAGCCAAGAGATTCTGCCTGCTCTAATCTGTAACTGCTTCGTCCTCAGTATATCCTCGGGGAGGCTGGGGTGGGGTGGGGGGAGATGAACCAGGAACTTCTCTTTGCTAATTCAACAAGTGGGATGGATGAGACTATGCCTTCAGGTTGACCTGTGTTTTCAATGCGGTGATGGGGGCCCTCAGGTTTATGGGCCAAACTCCTTTGGGAACTCATGGCCTTTGGAGGCTGGGTGACTCCTGCTGGTGGCGGTGGCCGTATGGCCCAGAATCGCCTGGGCAACTGCATGTAAAGCCCCCAGCAATTCCCCAAGAGGTCCCACCCCGAGACTCAGCCTGGCCTGGCGCTACCTTGTTTTCACCCGGCAGGGGCTCGATCCCCGTGATCTTCCTCCCCACTCGATTCCGTCCCCTGGTCGACCGCACGTGGATCTGAGTGTGGTACTTGAGGTGCTAGAGAGAAACACGGGGGAAGAAGGGAGGATTCACAGACGCCCCGAGGTACCGAAGAGGGACACGGGCCCTGCGGAGGTCCCAAGGGCCACGGCGTCAGCGGTGGGGGCGTCCAGAGGCTGAAAACTGGGGTCCCAGACGCTCACCTCTGTGTCGTAGAAGATACACCGGCCATCGTAGGTGCCGATCACGGCGTATTTCCCGTTCTGGCAAAAGTTGGCAGCGGTGATCAGCTTGGTCTGCCCGTCCACCTCGTTCCAAAGGGCCACTTTTTTGTCAGGAATGTTCCAGAGCCGGAGTTTGCCATCCAGCGAGCCACTTAAGAAGTATCTGTCATCCTAAAAAGGGGCCAGAAGAGCCCTTGCGACTCAGAAACTGTGGAACTTGACCCGGGAGGGGCATCTTGGCAGCTGCCAGAGGGCAATCCCGGGCCCGTCTGCTCCAGGGCGAGGCCCGAAGTGCCCTTTCTCCGCCTTGCTTGGGCACACTGGATCTCTCCCCCTCCCTCCCGGGGTGCGCAATCCTGCTTTCCGCACAGTGGGTTGAAAATGTAGCACAACGTTAAAGAAACTGACCCTGGGATGGAAGGCGATGGCAGTGACGAAGTCGATGTGCTGGAAACAGCAGAGGCATTCCCGCCGGGATATGTGCCAGAGCCGGACGGTCTTATCCATGGACGAGGACAGCAGGAAGTAATTCTGCGGAACAGGAAGCAAACGGGGATGTTGACTTCTGGGGTGCCCAAACTACAGAAGGAAGTTTATTTGTGTATTTATCAAACTTCTCCCTCACAGAAGGAGTGGAGGATGGGGCCCTGAATGCCTGCAGCCCCAGCCAAAGAACTTACAGGAGCGAAGTAAGATTTCATCTCCACTAATAATGGGTGATAGATAACTGAGAAAGGGAATATTCACAACTGGTTGTCAGGGTTCTGGCGATTGCCCTAATTAAATCATGAGCCTCAAGCCAAGCTTCAAAAAAATTCCGAAAGATTTATTAGGAGCAGCATGTCGGCATTAACCTAAATGAAGCTAACTCTGGCATACGTGATTGACAGTCACCTGTGACCCTGTTTCCCCCCTGATTGTATCATAAATCAGATTCTCCAATAAAGCACACTCACACGCTGGGTGTCAACAATCACATTCTCCAATGAAGGATTTTCTGAGGGCAGAAGATCCGGTAGCCTAGCTACAATCTTTGTAAGGTAAGTGTTGGAATGTACTTCTGGTTTTAAACTGCCGTACTGCTCCTTCAAATCTCCCCCGATTTATGGCAACTCGAAAACAGGCATAGGAATGTTTTACGAGTTGACACTGGTTTTGGAGTCCCCAAAATAATCAGGGTTGGAGGTAAACCACAATAGAACATTTCTGATCTCTCCTCCCCCTTGTTTGGCGAAAAGGAAGGGTGCCCGGTCAGGATTTTATGGTTGTCCAAGTTCTTTGCTGGCTATCTTCAGGAAGGACCAGACAATACCCAAGTGCAATTCCCCACCGAGATCACAACTGCTTTAAACCGTGAACAGCAAAGAGGAAATGGGATCCTCCCTTACTTTAGACCAGGACAAATCCAGGAGGTCAGCTGTGTGCCCTTTGTATTTGCAGAATGGCCGCTGCCGAAACGGGGTGCTCTTGTCATCAGGGTCCTCGTCGGTCCCGCTGCATACCTGGAAAGCAGATTGAAAAAGAATGACAGGAAGCCCTCCCAACTGGTGACATCCCCACCTCCTCTTCCTGGAGGGAGGCAGGGAAAGCAGCCTCCTCCACTGCCCTCCCACCCCCAATTCCTGGTCGTTCCCACTGAAGGAAACTGATTTGAGCGCCTGCAACTAGACAAGGAAAAGCGGTGGTGCATTTTGAAGCCATCTTCCTCTCTGCAGCCCTGGGTTTTCTCGGCCTTGGCCACTTTAAAGAGGCATGGACTTCAACTCCCAGAATTCCCCAGCCTACGGGGGCTGTGAAGAGCTCTTTCAAGGCTGAAGGAGAAACACCAAAGGATAGAAAACTCCAAGGAGGCCCCCCCACCCCCAATCTTGTGGGCGCAGCCGCTTGACTCACCCCCGTATCGTTATCTGACTTGGCCGAGTTCAAACTCTCCTGAGACGGGGAGGGGGAGACGCGGCCTGGAAGGCAAGACAGGAGACCCGCTGAAGGGGGCTTCTCCGAAGAGCTACCCCTCCTGCTCCAGCTGAGCAGGTTGGCAGCCCAGCTGCCCAGGGAAGAGGCCTGGTGGACGAGGGAGGCACCTTCTGAGTTGTACTTCATCCTCATGTTGTTGAAGTAATCGAAGGCCGTCTTCAGCACCCAGATCCGCACCAGGTTGTCCTGGCCTGCGGAGGCCAGCAGCCGGCCGCAGTGCGAAAACTTCATGGTCCAGACGGCCCCCTGTCCGAACGGCAAAGGTGGCTTTAGGAGCCCCTCCGCCCCAAGGAGGGCACACGCAGGACGCCCTCCGGCCAGGCCACCTGGCAGGGAGTGGGGGAGTGGGAGGGGGGGCTGCGGCTCACCATGTGCTCCCCGCTGAGATCCTGAACGACTTTCACTTGCTCGAAGTCGTACGGGCCCTTGAAGCCGTGGGCGGCTTTGAATTTCACCGGCCGGGTGTACGGCATGCCCTCATCATCGCTGGACGACGGGTCGTCTTGATCCGTGTGGAAGACTGGGAAGAGAGAGCAGGTGGGGACATGGGCTCTCTCGTATGTATTTATGCCTCAAATTATTGTATTTTTCCTATAACTATTGTATTTTACCCTGCTCTTATTTTAAATTGTTTGTACAGGATTTTATTGGTCATTCATGTTTGAACCTAGCACGTTGATATGGCCTAAAGGCTAATCAATCAATAAATTATGTCACCTCACAACGACAGACTCTCGAGGTAGCCAGAAGGCCGGCAAGAATGGACACCCAGACCCTTCCACATACACACACACACACACACACAACCAAATAATTCTGCTTTTAGACAGCACTTTTGGATGCAAAGAAATGGCGAGATGGGCATGGAAGCTGTTTTGTGTCAAGGGGAGGGATTTTCCCTGTCTTGACCCTGGAATGCCAAGGGTGGAACAAGGGTAGGAGTGTGTGTGTGTGTGTGTGTGTGTGTGTTGCAAAACCACAGGTGGGCCCTTCTGGCCATATTTCGGTCATTCCTGCAGTCTTTGGGCAAGAGGGTTTCGCCTGTGCAGCCACGGGAAGTGGTGGGTTCTGCATCTCAGTGAGCAAAGGCAGCAGAGCTCATGAATCCAGCCCTGCCTCTCCCCCCCTTTTAGGATTTAGAAGCCCCCGACTCCCTGCCTCACCCACCTTCGTCTCGGACGCTCTTCACTTTGTTGACGGCCCGTTCTCCGTACTCCTCAGCCAGATGGCGGGCCCTCTTGACCGATTTGCCCAAGAACTTTTTCAGCTGCGTCCTGCGAAAGGCGGAGGAAGAGAAACTCCTTGGCCTCCCGTTTTCCTCAGCCAAGGCCTCCGACAGCTACGCTCCTTTCGGAGCGCCCTGTGCGCCAGCCCCCACTCCGCCACTGCCTGCTCCGGCCTTTGACCTGGAAGCCTGGCTTCTCTGCCGCGGCTGCTTTGAAACCTGGGCCTGTTCGGCTGCTTTGGAAGCTGGGGGTTGGGTGGGTGAGGAGGGGGAGGCAGGGTTTGGGGAGAGGTCTGCCTGGTAGGCCAGACAGGACTCCTTGCATCCTTGAGAAAATTGGGGGACCTTCCAAAAAACCTCTTGAGAAAGAGGACAGGAATGGGAAGAGCAAAACATCCCTGAAAACGGGGTTGCTGGTTTGCAGGGCGAAGCCATTTCGGTCAGTCCTGGTTCCCCCCCCAGCTTTCCAGGAAGAGCAGAGCCCCCCTTCACCCCAGGGGCCTCACGTTTTCTGTTTCAAGCGGCCCCCATCGGTGTCGCTCTGCTGCAGCTGCATTTTGTCTTCATCATCTGACTGGGCCCCATCATTACTGTGCAAGGCAACCAGGAGAATTCAGTGTTAGTGACCGAGGGCCCAACTCTTTGGGGCATCGAAGGGGGAGGCTGCCCTACCTGCAGTGTGCCAGGCTCAGCCTTGGGAGGCCAGAGGGCACCGGTGGCCGCAGGAGAGCCTCTGCTGACCTTTGGCCCTTTTCTTGGCTGTGGCGAGCGGTGCCGGGAGCTCCGAAAAGCCGCTCTGGGGCTCAGGCGCCCCCTCACATTCCCATTCATGCTCGGGGTCAGCCGCTGGGCGGTGCAAGCGGGAGAAATGGGCAGAAGGTCCCAGAAGCGGCATGAGGGCATCCCCGTACCTGACGTATTCCTTCGTCCGCCGCATGATGTGCAAGGTCAGGGGGTTGATGCCCGTGGGCAGCTTCTCCTCCGCTAGGCTCAGGGGAATCTCCTCGCCCGTGTCCAGGTTCTTGATCATGACGCTGGCCAGGATCTCCTAGAGGGCAGGAGAGGCGGCAGCCGTGAGCTGCATCGCTTTGGATCCTCCCGGGGGGCCGTGGAGGGCCAGAGACGGACTCGGGTCAAGGGGCATCGAAGGGGCAAACCGAAGGGGGCGGACAGGCCCCTCCGGCAACCACAAAGAGCTGCTCTCTTTTGCTTAGAGGGGCTCCCAGCTGCTCCCAGGAGAAACCTCCCCACTGGGGGTTCGTAGGGGTTCAAGAGTCCCCAGCTAAGATTCTGTGCAGTTCGGAGAACCCCCAAATCCCCCTCCTGGCTGGCCCCGCCCACCCTGCCCCTCCTCTCCCAGGAGTCCCCAGGTGGCCTGTTTTGGATGCAGGTAAGTGCAGGGTATACACGGAGGTTCTGGGAGGCCAAAAAATGGGCCTTCTGGAGGTTCAGGAAGGCCAGAAATGAGTCTGTTTCCAGCTTCCAAAGAGCCCCAGAGCCTGAGGAGGGCGAAAACACCCCCACCCACCCCCTGCCGGGGTGCAGGAGGCCAACTAGGCCACGCCCGCCATGGCCACGCCCACCCAGCCACCAGGCAGAGAACCCCTTGCTGACATATTTGAAGCCCACCCCTGGACCCAGCTCTGCGGGAAGCACGGCTGGGAAGTGCCCTGCCTGGAGCCCGCCTGCGCCAGCCGGGACCCGTCCGCAAAGGCAAGCAGCCCCAGGGGACCAGGCCTACCTCGTCTGTGAGTTCTCGGCCTGAGTTTGATCGGGGTCTCTGCGGTCCAATCACTTCGCTTAACACCACCTGGCCGTCTGCTGACTTCCCGTTCTCCTGCAGTGACAGGAGGCGCGCAAAATGCAAAAGCAGAGAGGCGGGAGTGGGGGCTCCCCCAGCCTCCCCCCCACCCGTCCTGCGGTGCAGCGAAGAGGATCGGGGCAGATGCTAGACTGGAGAACTAGAAAAGGGGGCTTCCCCTTTAAGGCTTGCGATATGGTGGCTTCCTACTTTCGCAACCCTCGCAGAGGGGCTGCAATTCTCCCCAGGCCGGGGAGGGAGCACTCCTGACTAGATTGCAGATTAACAGAGTTGGAAGGGACCTTGTAGGTCATCTAGTCCAACCCCCAGCCCAAGCGTGAGACCCTACGCCATTTCTGACAAATGGGAGTCCAATCTCTTCTTGAAAGCCTCCAGGGATGAAGCTTCTGAAGGCAACTTCTGTTCCATGGGTTGATGGCTCTCAATGTCAGGAAGTTCCACATTTCCAGGTTGAATCTCCCCTTGTTCATTTTCCATCTATTATTCCTTGTCTGGCCTTCGGGTGCCTTGGAGAACAGCTTGACCCCCTCCTCCTCTCTGTGGCAGCCCCTCAAATATTGGAAGATGCTCTCCTGTCTCCCCTGGTCCTTCTCTTCCCTAGACTAGCCAGGCCAGGTTCCTGCAACCGTTCATCGCAAGTTTTAGCCTCCAGTCCCCTCATCCTCCTGGTTGCTCTTCTCTGCCCTCTTTCCAGAGTCTCAACCACCTGAGGGCTGACCTCTGACCTGAGAGAGAGCATGCACAGGATTGCAAGGTAGTTAAAAACACAACTCCAGATTAAGACCCTTGGGGGGGCAGACACACTGAGCATGCTGGCGTTCTCACCTCCATGCCAATCAAATGCAGCCTTCTCCAAACAGCGGCTTCAGCTAGACTGTGGCCAGCTTTCTCTCTGGAATGCCGGCTTTGGACATGCAAGGAACGTCTAATCCAGAGGTCTCCAAACTTGGGCAAGAATTCTGGGAGTTGAAGTCCACAAGTCTTAAAGCTGCCCAGGTTTGGAGACCTCTGGTCTAATCTCTCCTAAGAGGCACCCTCCTGGGTGTTTGGCAACCCCGCCCAGCCCACTCTCCAGTCAGCAGCTCATCCTTACCCCAACCCCAACCCCAACCCCAACCGGTGGGCTCTGGCCAACCTCCGCTTGCCGTCTGCTCACCTGAGCAGTGACTACTTTGTCGCCGCTGGTGGCGCTCGCCAAGTCCAGGGAAGGCTGGGAGTCCTTGGCCATGGGGTCCAGGGAGGTGTTGGGCGTCAGGAGGCCCCCCAGGGAAAAAGGCTCCCGAGGAACTAGGGAAGAAATGCAGGAGTTGAAGGGGGGGGCACCAACAGGGACCCCCCTAGGGAGGATTTGGCTTATGGGAATAAAGACTTGCCTTCCAGGCCGGGAATCTTTCCGGTCTCGATTTCCAAGTCACTCTTCTTCTTCCTCGGTGGGGGGGCCGGCCGGGCAGGTGGGGGTGGCCTGGGGGGTGGGAGTGCCACGGGAGGTGGGGGCCGGGCCGGGCCAGACTTCTTGGTGCTGGCCACGATATCTGGCTCTATGGTCAGCTGTCGGGGGGGTTTGGCCGGAGCCGGCTCATCGGAGGCTGAGGATCCTTGGGGGAGAGGGGGATCCGAGGACGGTGGGGGCTGGTCGAACCCATCCGGCTGCCGCAGCTCGGCAGTCTGGCGGCCTCCCTCCTCCTCCTCCTCTTCTGCCGGGTCTCCTCCGCCTGCTTTCTGCTCTCGGCTTTCGCTTGGGCTTCCTGTGGAGGTGACGGCGTCTTCCCCTCTGGGGTGACCTGCCCCCTCGTTGCTGGGAGGCGGTGAGGCCTCCTGGGATGCCACCCCGTTGGCCAGGCCCTCGGGGGCTTCGCGGGGTCCTTGCGTTGTGGCTTCTGCGATGAAGAGTTCGGGAATGTGGTGGAGGAGATCTGCTCCCGAGACCCAAGGGTCTGCGTGCGACGGGCGGTTGGTCAGTTCCTTTTTGGGAGGGGCCAAGGGGTCCTCCTCAAGCCGATTGGCCTTCTGGCTTTCTTCTATGATGTTGTCAATGATCTGAAGAGCAAGTGTAACTTCAGTTAGACCCCCCCAAGTTAGCTTAATAACCACTGGGGGAATAAAAGATTGTATAATCCAGCCGATCAGGTGGGTGATCCACTTTGTCATCCTGACATAGAAGGATAATGAGCAGGCTCCAAAATGACTAAGCTGAGAGCTACTTGCATTGGTTTATATAGCAGAGCTCTCCAACCTTGGCCACTTTAAGACTTCTGGACTTCAACTCCCAGAATTCCTCAGCCAGCTGGCCGGGGAATTCTGGGAGTTGAAGCCCACAAGTCTTAAAAAGTTGCTAAGTTTGGACAGCCTGGGTTTACAGCATCGGATTTAACCTTGAAAGAAACCGATTATCACAAATCTAGTATTGAGGAAACACAGGAACTCTTCTCTAAACAAAGCCTATTTAAAAAAAAACAAATAACATAAGATGCACAGTAAGGTAACCACAGCAGGCCACAGCCCCTGGTAACTTCCGTTTTGTCACAGCTAAGCAGAACCAGAGCTGTTTGGTACTTGGATGGGGACCCTGAAAACGCAGGAGGGCAGCCCACATTTGCTTTCATCCTTTGCTGCTGTTACGCTTGCATTTTATTCTGCGGATTCAGTTCTGAACAAGGGGGCCTCAGGTTTCCCTGTAAATAGTTACAGAGGAGTAAAACAGGGGCAAAAGCACAGGCTGCAAACTACGCAGTGCAGAGACGTAAAACCCAAAGAAATCCTGAGCGTAAGAACTGGGCGTTGTATCACATGAGCAGCTTAATGATTCCGATATCTGTTGCGCTGGCCTCAAAATAAGGCACAGATTTAGTCTCCCTAAACTCTTTCAATTTTTAATCTTTTCTCTCTCTCCAATACATCCTATCCTGGAAAAAAAAAGAAAACATAAACCACTTCAACCTTGAGGATTAAGAGGCGGCAAAAACAAAACAGCTCTCCCATAAGTTGCTTGTGAGAAAAGCCACCCGACAGCACTCTGCAATCCATTCATCGCCAATTGTTAAGTCCTGCGGAACGAACCTTTTTGGGGTCGTCTTGCTTGATGTCCAGGTCTTTCCCTCCTTCGTGCTCGCCCACCAGAGAACCTCCGTCCAGTTCCTGGAAAACAGGGTCAGAGGTGATTGGCCTGGCCACAAGAAGAGCTTGAGTCCCGTGGCTGGGCTGCCAGAGGTGGTGGGAACTGTTGCCTCTGGACAGACGGAGGGACTAGTTGCAGAAAAGTGGCCTTGATAATGGTGACGCCTTAGAGGCAGCTGAATGCCTTGGCACCGGCTGCATTTTCTCATGAAGTTAAGAGCAGCGTTGGGTCTGGGATCCAAGGGCAGATAAGAACGGCGCCTGTAGGAACCTGTTTCTTAATCTTGGTCACTTTGCGTCAGGTGGACTTTAACTCCCAGAAGTCAGCATGCTGGCTGGGTATTTCTGGGAGTTGAAGTCCACTGGTCTTAAAGCGGGCGACATCGAAGGGACAGACAACACAGCCCCACCAATCCCCCTCCTCCCGACCACAGCTCTTCTCACCCACCCCTGCCAGCCAGCAGGCTAAAGGTAAAGGTTCCCCTCCCTCCTTGCACATCCGTGCTAATCATCCCCGGCTCTAGGGGGCAGTGCTTATCTCAGTTACAAAGCCAAAGAAGAGCCAGTGCAGACGTCTCCAGGGTCATGTGGCCGGCATGACTAAACGCCGAAGGCGCATGGAACGCTGTTCCCTTCCCACCAAAGTGGTTCCTATTTTTCTACTTGCATTTTTTATAAGCTTTCAAACTGCTAGGTTGGCAGCAGCTGGGGCAAGGAACGGGAGCTCACTCCATTCTGCAGCGCTAGGGATTCGAACTGCCAACCTTTCTGATCGACAAGCTCAGCGTCTTAGCCACTGAGCTGCCGCGTCCCTAGTCAGCAGACCAGAGGGTATGAATTATATGCTCTAAGACAGGGGTCTCCAGCCTTGGCCACTTTAAGACTTGTGGACTTCAACTCCCAGAATTCCTCAGTCAGCTGGGAGTTGAAGTCCACAAGTCTTAAAGGGTGGCCCAGGTTGGAGAGCCCTGCTTTAAGAGAGGGTAGCCCAGGCGCTTTCGTCCCCGCCTGCTGCCCTGTCTAGCGAGGTGCTGCAGTTCTGAGGCCTTCAAAGGGAGTGGACAGGCTGCCCTCAAGAGGTGGCTGCTCGTGCGTGGTACAAATATTGACACAAAGAGACACACCTT
This sequence comes from Naja naja, assembly GCA_009733165.1. Taxonomy (NCBI): domain Eukaryota; kingdom Metazoa; phylum Chordata; class Lepidosauria; order Squamata; family Elapidae; genus Naja; species Naja naja. Next base: position 24,037,630 of record CM019162.1, read on the forward strand.
CAGCGCTGACGCCCCCGTGACTTTCGTTGGCGACCTAGTGGAGGAAAACAAAGACATGGAGCAGGTAAGAGCAGGAGGGGTAAACGCCCACCAGCCATCTAAGAATTCAGCTCGCAAGATTCCTTCTCTCATTCTTGCTCAGCCTCTGCCAGCCTCGGTGGAAGATGAATGCAGGGTCCGCTCCGTGACATGCCCTCTGGGGGGACCACCAGCCCAAATGCCCCCCATGAGTCGCTGAAATATTTTCAGCAAGGCTTTGCACTTGCAACCAGCTGAAATGGCAGTTTCCCACTGGGGCAGTTTTGAATGCCATTCTCTTGGCTCCCTCCTTTGCTCTCAAACACACTGATTGTGTGAACAGGAGCCCGTGGCTTCCCCAAGGCCCATGTTGTGTCCACCCTAGCTGGCTGTCACCTCCCAGGATCCCAGAGCCAGGCCCCATTGCTTCCTTCACCTGCTGGGGACAGAACTGTGTGGCCTCCAAATGTCAAATTTCTACCTTTCCCTGCACTGCATTAAAAGAGGATGCCGAGGCCAGGACCGACTTCTGATCGCCCAATGCTGCCGGACCCAAGCGTGGCCGGGCCTAATGCCATCCCAGCCTCTGGCAAGAGGTGATGTGGTGTTCTGTGAATCACAGACCTCATCTTTGGCATAGATGGGAGCTTCTGACCGTAAAAAGCTGTTTCAGAGATTAGATTTCTCTCTGCCTCTTTGGCAAAAGCAGCTGATAGGTAACAAAGCAGCCATAAACCAACATGGAGATGGATTTGTGCGCAAGGGAGGGAGGGGCTTCTTCACCGTCCTCCTTTTTTTCTGCAGAGAGCACAGCCAAGGGGGGGGTCCTCTAAGCACCCAAGGGGGAGCATTGCTACAGAGGAGACCCCAGCAAGGCAGGCAACCAAAGGGGGCCGGTCCCCACAAAGGCTGACTTTCTTGTCATCAAACAAGGGAAAATCCCTCGTCGGATTAATGCTTCAATGGGCTAAAATTGCAGAAGTTAGCCAAGGGACTCTTTTCAAAGACAACAAGGAGGGATGCAGAAGGTGCAGCTGGAAAATACACAACCTGGTGTTTCTCTCTCTGCTCTGCGAGGAAGGTTGAGCCAGAGACAGACTCAAAAGTTACCTAGTGCAGGGGTCTCCAGCCTGGACTTCAATAAGCAAAGCTGGCTGAGGAATTCTGGGAGTTGAAGTCCACAAGTCTTAAAGTGGCCAAGGTTGGAGACCCCTGATCTAGTGCATTCGTGCATTGGAGTAGACTTACACCAGAGGGCCTGAATTCCTTGTTCAAGACTGAAACCATTACGTTATAAAGGGTCTCCGACGAGGAGCTTCTTCAGCAAAACGAGAGAGGCTTTTACGAGACAGACAGACAGACACAAGAATACAGCAGTCCAGCCTGCCCACTCTTTCACAAAGCTCTGTTCAACCAAAAGCGATCCTGCAAAGGCATAATCAGAATACTAAAGCTGCATCCAACATGGCTTTCTCTGATGTTCCTCGCCTGCCCATTTCTGAATGTGGGAACGGAACCTGCCTCGGTGACAACATCCATTTTTATGGTCCCCAGAGTCTGTTCTTCAGAGGCCGGCCAACTGTGAAAAAGACATGCCAAGAGCTGCTTTTCTGAGTTACAACTGCAGAGGTAGCTTCCCTAAGAAATATACACACCCGGCTGGGATTCTTTCCTCTGGACAAAGCATGAGAATATATCTCAGAGATCTGATGATGGAGCCCCCAAATGGGCTCCAAAACTGCACAAATGGACCCTGTGTCCATGGAAGCTTAAGATGCCTTATAAAGTGACATCCACACCACCAGAACCTTAGCCCTCAGGCTCATGATATATATAATCCACGATTTTATCATTCAGAATTATAAAGCCATGGAACCAGGTGTCATGCACAGGCCATGCTTCCATCCAAAATGTACCCCATCTGTTTGAATTAAACACTGAAACCTCTTCACAAGTGACCCATAACATTTTTGGCTACATCACCATACACAAATTCAGCTTTAACAAAACAAGCGGAAGAGTTTGAAACAGTGTTAAGCTAAAGTTGCTAGTTATACACAATTCTATAAACACACTCAGAACATTTTAGAAAACAGTGCCTTCAAGAAAAAAACCACAAGTCTTTTTTTTTTTGGCACCAATATAGAACCTGCTTCTCAAGACCGCACAAAAGATGGAAATTCTTTCTCATGTCCCTTTTTTTCTCTTTGCGCTACTGGTTTTGACGAGAGAGAGAGAGACGTGGCCAGAAATGAGTGGGTCTAGAAGGAAGACAACCAGCAACAAATCAGGTTGCAGCTTCTGAAGTCTAAGATAGGGAAGTCTCGTGGAAGAACCAGCCAGGGCAAAATTGCTTTCAGTTTTTAGAAGGTGCATTTAGCTGCTGCTTTAATTAGGTTTAAGAGCTCTTTGACAGAGAGAAATCCTAACTTCAAATCCAGTTCATGAAAGCCAATATGAATCACTCTGGAATTTTTGAGGCTGAAAGCAACAATTGTGTATGGAAGGGGCTTATTCAGCACCACGGGGCTTTCCTTTGGACAGTCTGATGATAGACAAGGGCCCATCTTTGAGCTACCCACAGCTAGTCCCGCCACAACACTCCCAGCAGCAGAGAAAGGCTCTAATTCCCTCATCCAGATCAGGTCAACACCTTGCTCTGAGCAGTCGATCAAAAGTATTGAGCTGTTTTCCAACCACCAGAACAAACTGACTTAACACAGAATAAAAACAGAGTGGGTCTCTGGATAAGAGGGATTCATTTATTTGCTCTCCTTGGAAAAAGAAATATCTCTGGGCTGGAGAAAACATGAGTGTAACCAGGAAAAGGATAAATAAAAGGAAGGTGAGATGAGTGCCAGGCCGAGGGAAAGGACAGAGGGATTCTGGGGATGGGCTCATGTCCAGAGACGTGTAACATGCAGCAGCAGACAAAAAGGCAGAGCGAAAAGGGAAGCAAAAATGTAAGGAATTAAATAGGGGGCTTTTGGAGCAAAAGCCGATGCTGGTAAGTTTCTTCAAGCTGCCTGGGGAATTCTGGGAGTTAAAGTCCACATCTCTTAAATTATGTTAACTCTGGAATCAAAGTCCACATCTCTTAAAACAGGATAATCTGAAATTCTGCAAATTGAAGTCCACATCTCTTAAAATTTGCTGCTCTGGAATCCTGGGACTTGAAGTCCACCTGTCTTAAAGCACGCTGGCCGGGGAATTCGGGGACTTGAAGTCCATACATTTTAAAGTTGGCTGAGGTTGAGAAATACTGAGTTGGGTTGGGAGTGACACAGTCAAGAGAAGAAAATTTGCCCTCGGAAGTTGTAGGAGCTTCATCACTGGAGGCTTTCAAGAGGAGATTGGACTGCCATTTGTCAGAAATGGTGTAGGGTCTCCAGCTGGGATTGGACTAGATGACCTACAAGGTCCCTTCCAACTCTGATTATCTGTTTATAAGATGGATGGAAAGCGGGAAAGAGGGAACCAGGAAGCCAGGCCATAACAAACACCTTTATTTTATTTATTTTATTTATTTAGTCCATGCACATGCATGGACTTAAGAGTAGTTCAAGTGTTAATGTCCAGTCCACCCAGCTATTCCATCACACTGTGTCCGAATGTCCATCAAGAGCTTACACTGGCCCAGTGTCTGATTTTTTCATAAGAGACACAGCCCGAGTTGGAGGCAGGGATGCTGGGCATCGCAGGGCTGAGACCAAGAGGTGCCCAAAGGGAGGCCAGCCACCACAGAGACAAGAAAGCAGGTGCCTCCAGGTGTCAGGCCTGGTGCAGCCATCTTTCCCTTTCTCACATTGCCACACAGTGTGCGTGTGTGTCTCTGGAATCTCAGCCCAGACGACAACAGACCATCTCATGGGAACCAAGGTCATCTCAACAGGTGCTGGCCGGGGGGGGTGGGGGAGGGAGAGTCACCGAGAAGATGCCAGGACACTTCATTGGACAACTGGACAAAGTGACCTGGGAACACGAGGGAGGCAGTTCTCTTCTCTTTTCACTCCACAGAAACTGTGGGAAATATTTAGAGCCGGTTTGATTTCCAGCCGTGCTGATCCCATAGGCTCAATAAAACAAACGGTCCTTTGGGAAAGCAGAGAAGCCTCGGAGGGCCGATGGGTTGGGGGGTTCATTACTCGGAACAGTGACATGGGCTTCCTTTCACAGAGGGAGGGTTTTTTTGGGGGGGGTTGCTGCCAGGTTGAACCCCGGAGGAGAAACAGGGGGAGGGGGCAGAATATCAATGGGAGCATTTCTTCACAGCCCCCCCCCCATCCCATTTTGGGAGACGACAAGAAAAGGCGGCCAAGGGCAGCCACAGGCCAGAGATTTGGGGGGGGCAGATGGGTGCAAAACACGGAGGGGGTTTGATATGGAGGGTGGCAAAGATGCAGTGGAGTCATGGGGGGGCCACTAAAGATGGGGAGGCTTGCTGCAGATGGGTCAGATGGGGGGGGTGATATAGGGGGCGCCAAAGATGCAGGGAGTCAGATTGGGGGGAGCAAAGATGGGGGACCCCCACCCTTTGGCCAAAGGGTCTCAAGGGGGGGGCTTGCATTGGGGAATTCAGGCAAGAAGCGTTGAGGAGGGGCAAAAAGGGCACGGGGGGAATGTCGGAGGGGGGCAGCCGGGGAGATTTCGGGACCAGGGAAGCGGCTCGACTGGCCGCCCATCCGAGCCGAGGCTCCTGCAGGGCCGGGCTGCGGATTCCGCCCTCCTCCTCCATTGGGGGCCTCCGGGTTGGGTCGCCCCGCTCTCTCCTCCTCCCTCCCCCCGAGGGAAGCGCCGCCCGGACTTCCAGCCTCAGCCCCCACCCTCCACTCCTGCCCCCTCCGGGCGGGCCGACTCACGCCGAGGGGCTCCCGCCGTGCTGGGCGACGTCCTCGGAGGCGTCGTAGAAGAACTCCTCGGTATCCGAGTCGGACGCCATGGCGGTGGCGGCGGCGGCGACGACGCCGTCGGGGCAGCACCAGCAGCAGCAGCGGCGGCGGCGGCGGCGGAGTGGGGTGGGCCGCGCGGAAGTCTCGCGAGAGCTCCCGGAGGGGGCGTGACCAGAACCAGCTGGGCAGGCGGAAGCGCCCGCCCACCCGCTTCCGGGTGGGCAGTGAGAGTCCGGAAAAGCCGGCTCGAGAGGCTTGGGCAGCAGGTGCCGCTCTCGCTCAGGCGGGAAGTCGGTGGCAGTCAGGCCGGGCTGGGAATTGGTGGCCCGATGTGAAGCGAAGCAGACTTTCATACACCCCTCAAGGGGGATAAAAAGCGAATTAAAGAATTTGAGGTCAAGTCTCGGTGGCCAAGAGGCTGTTCCTGGCACGCGGGGCCTCTTCTCCACGGGCTGAGCGCCAGCAAGGGGTTGCACTCTCATCTCGCTTGAATTTCTCTGGCTTTATTTCCCGTTCTCCTGACTTCCTCGAGTTCTCCCGTGATTTCATGTCATGAAATGGTCTGGGGGGTCTCCTGCTTGAGCAAGGGGGTTGGACTAGAAGACCTCCAAGGTCCCTTCCAGCTCTACTCCGATGGAGTGATTGTCCACCTGTTGTTGCAAAGTTCCGTGACGTCCACCTGACCGCCGAAGTGTCTTCGGACAGCGCTGGATGAATAGCCTTGAAAGGGAGACGAGCAGCGGAGTGAAATCTGCAGGGACGTCTTTTCTTTTTACCTTTAACTTAAATTCTGAATCCCGTGATTTGACTTGCATTTGAATTCTCCCCTGATTACACTTCATCTGATTTCCCGTGAATTCTCCTTCTCTGGTGGCATCTCATGCAGATTCTGCAATTTCCTTCAAGGGCAACGTCGAAATTCGAACCCGCAACCCCTCACTGATGCTCCCGTCTTCCTCCCTCCCTCCATTCATTCATTTCCCGGACTGCGCAGGCGCGGCGCTGCACCCGAGCTCGCCATCTTGGTGACGCAATGGGGCGGGGCCCTGGAGGAGGGGGCGGGGGTCCCGATTCCGGCCTTCGGGAGGACTTTTGAAAAGCTCCCGCAGCCGCCGCCGAGCAGAGGAGCGGCTGGCGGGCGCCCTCTGCCTTCGGGTCGCCCGACTCCCGGAGGAGGGGGAGGCCTCGGACATACGCCCGCCGACGCGGTGGCCGCAGGTGAGGGGCGGCCGAAGGAGCACCGGGCGGGCGGAGCGGGTCGCCCGTCCTGGGGGAAAAGCGGGGGGCGGCGGCTTTGTGCTCCCTCAGCGACTGCCTGGGGGCGGGATCGCTGGCGCGGAGGGAGGAGCGCACGCGCGCGCCTCGCCGATTGGCTGCCGGGAAGCGCTGCCGCGACGCCATTGGCTGGCGCGCGGGCATCGGGCGGGGTCAGAGGGTGATGTGGAGCAAGGGTGCTCGCGCGCCTCAGCTACGGCGCCGGGACTACAAAGCCCAGCACTCGCAGCCTACCAAGGTGGCCTTGGCAGTTTAGGACATGTGGTGGTACCAACTGGCTTAAGGGCCCAGGTAGGGATTCCCCAGGGACTGTGGGCTTCCTTGGGCGGGGGGTGTTGTATGGGGGTGGGCTGCCCGGCTTGGGACCGTTATAACTGATACCTTATTGGGGGTCGCCTGGGAGCGGGCGAAGGGCACTGCCAGGGAGAGGAGGAGGAGGAGGGGCTCTGGTTCCAAGGGACTCCATGGACCATGCTGCTGGGCCCGGGATCTGAGAGTGGCTGTGAGGCAGGAACAGAAAGTTTGCTCCGCCCCCTGCCCAAAATAGGCTGCAGTTTGAAATGGGGGCTTCTCAACTATAAGGAGGAGGAGGAGGAGCTGAATGCGGGGAGTCCTCAACTTATGTCCACAACGAAGCCCAAAATTCATGTTGGGAATTGAGACATTTGTTAAGCAAATTTTGCCCCGTTTTACGACTTGCCCCGTTAAGCGAATCGTGGCGGTTCTTCAACGAGTCACATGGTTGTTAAGCGAATCTGGCTTCCCCCCATGGACTTGGCTTGTCAGGAGGTTGCAAAAGGGGACTGCGTGAACCCTGGGACATTGTGAGCGTCGTAAATGTGAGTCAGTTAAGCATCCAGGTGTTAATCACGCGACCACAGGGATGCTGCGATGGTCATAAGTGTGAAAAATGGTCCTAAGTCACTTTTTAGTGCTGTCGTAACTTTGAATGGTCACTAAATGAACTTGTATGTCGAGGACCACCTGTGTTATGGGGTCGAAGCCTGTCCCTCCTTTCCCTTTCCAGCTGACCCCCAAATAAAGTTAAAATACAATTGAAAAATCCAGTGGGGAAGGTGGTTATTCTCTTTATCCACATTTAAAAAGCCAAAGACAATGAATGTAAATGAACTGAGGGTGATTGTAAGCAAACCTCTGAGTGGCTACATGACTAAGCCAGTTGCAAAGTTTTTAATTTATTTGATCCTTTGGAGAAAGGCAAAAGGGGCTTTTTACTATTGATAACAAATGTTACTATTGCTGTGATTAATAGTCTTACTTTATAAATCTGTGCTCCACATGCTGGATTTGGGGTGAGGGGATTATGGCCGAGAGAATGGTTTTCAAAAAGCCAGTCTGTGGCTGAATTGCATATTTGATAAAGAGATTTCTTGGGTTATCTAAAGGTCTGTTTTGTTTGTAAACTTTGGTTGGCTTAACTCTATCAGGCAGTCCATTCTGGCTTGTTCAATAAATTAAGGTGGAAACAAGCTAAATTTAGCTAATGGTTTAATGGAAAATAGCTTATTCTATTAAACTGAGCTGGCCACTGCTCTGTGCTGAGGAATTTTTCTTCCTTTAATATGTGTGTGTGTGTATACACATACACATATACATATATATATATACATATGCAGAAAACATACATATACATATATATATATATATATACATACATGTACATACACACAAATACACACAATGCATACACACACACACATACATGCATACACATTTAATCCATTAAGAAGCAGAGCAAAACCAGCATTGTGCGTAGTAATTAAGCACTTGGAAAAGTATTAAATGGAGCTTGTGGCCCTTTTGCCAAGTTCTGAAAAGTTGCTCAGCAACCTCACTTTCTCTCTGCCCCCTCCCTCCCCCCTTCGAGGGTGGAGATAGAACTTTCCCATTCAGTCTGTACTGGGGAATGTAATTCCTTCCTGGCATTCATTGCTAGTCGGGTTACCTATGGGAGAGGGAGAGAGAGCTGCATTTCAAACTTCCTTTCATGAGAGAAAATCTGTAGTCTTGCAAAGTAGGCTCTGGTGCTTCTTTTGTGGAAGACTGCTGTGCTAGCCTGGATCTACTTCCTTACAGAGTTTTACACACACACACACACACACCTTTATCACAGATGTGCGCTACATGCAGTTGCAAACAAAGTAGTAAATAAGGCAAGTAAATAAATACATGGGGTAAGTAAGTATAAAAGCAGTTGCCAAAGGCAGATAATGAAATGAACCAAAATGGGGAGGGGAATGCTGTTTTGCTAACTCATTATGTGCACCAGCATCTTCCTGGTTACATGCTGCAGAATGTTGCTACAGGGTCTGTTATGTAGGAATCTTGCCAGGCAATAGAAATGCATGGGTTGACCTGGAAAATCTAGCAAGAGCGCAATATAAACGCTGCGTGCATGGCTGAATCAGAAGCAAGTGCCTCTCCCCATCTCCAGGAGGGCACAATCGTTCTGAATGGGGGGAGGATTTAGTATCTACCTCCTAGCACCGCCTAACGGAAGGGCCCCAACCTTGTCAGAGTAAAAGCTTTTCTATGACCCACATAAACCAGTTATGTAAGGTCCTAGCAAACACCACCAAAGCATAGGAATTGTGTAATGGCCACCTTAGAGGTAGTGGACACCAGCACTGTAAGTGGGCTTTTAACATTTAAGAGAAAAGAGTTGGCTTGTGGTTAATTACGGACGATGACTGTATTGTCTTATGCTCAGTATATTTGGTAGATTCCATAATGCAGTAATTTCTTAGAATCACCCGTTTCTCCCCTTCCCTTGTAAAGCAGAAGAGTTATGCAATTAAAAGAGTCTTGCTCTTTTGTAAGAGGTAAATTGGCTTTTTCTTGCACTGCCAGTTTCTGAGTGGGCTCAAGTGTTTGGGGCCCAGGAGGAAGACTCGAATGCAGGTCTTAAATTTGGCCTCACAACAGCACAGAGCAGTTCTGCTAGAGCTGATGCCTGCAGGCTTGTAGATCTTCCACTGCTGAAAATCAGACCTTAAATGTTCTGGCTGGACTGCTAGATTTTCTGTTCCTAAATCATCACTAATTTCTCTCTGTCACTTCCCTTCTTTCATTTATTAGTGGAGATTTTCCCCCCCCCCCACACACACCTATTTTTCCCTGCAGAGATCCATACAGATATTTGCTTTGAAGACACGAGGAGCAATTTGATGAGCTATGAAGGTGATTTTTTTTTGTTTTTTTGGCACAGCAAGTTCTGGATACAAAGACCTAATATCACTTGAAGGGAATTGGAGGAAGTGTGATCTAAAGTGCTAGTATGAAGTGATCCTAGAATGTCATAGTTGGAAGGGAACAGCTACTCCAACCTCTTCCCAATGCAGCTGATCAGGTGACAGAATCTGGATGAGTTTTCTGGTCTGGTCTGGGTGGTCAGTGCTGCGCTGGGCCACCGCAGTGCCCTCTTGGGCATCCAGCTGTAAGATCCTTGCACGGATAATTGTGCCTTGTATGATCAGGGAGAGATTCTGCGCATTGTGCAGCCAGATCTTGTATCCTGGTGTTTCAGGGATACCACCCTGGGAGCAATGGCCAGCAGGGTGGCTGGCATTCGGAGACTCTGAAGGTGGTGGCAGAGAATTCCTTGCCAGGTTTCATCCTCTCTTGCTGGCATCCTTCACTGCTTGCTCCATGCGGCTCCTTTGAGGTGCAGGAGGCCATCTATATTGTTCCTTTTAAAATGAGGGGTGGTAAATCAACTGGCGGTGTCCCCTTAGAAGCGCTAAGCGCGCTTAGAGGGAATGAGTTATAGCCTGAAATAAGAGGTTGGCAGTTTCCTGTGGATTTCAGTGGAGACTCACATCTCTTGCACTGATATGGCAGGTGGCCATTGTTTTTGGTGCGTTTATTGCCGTCATGTGTGGGGAAGAGGCAGGATTGGGAGTGAGAAGGCGAGGTGCCCAAAAGATGAAATATTGGGCTTAAGTCCCATTTGTGATTCCGTGATTTTTGTCTCTCTTTTCTTCCTGAACCCCTGCAAGGTCAAATCATTTCTCTCACAAAAGCTGCTTGACTGGGGAAACATAGCCAGCCTATATCCATAATGCATATTGCTGTGCAGTATTTTAGGATTGCATGTCTGGATGTCTAGCCAGCTAGTTCAGTTCTTATTTTGGAAGCATGTGGCAGTATTGTTTAGTTAACTCCTTTATGGTAGAATCTATTCCTCAGGGGTCTTTCCTGCAAAATCTGTTACCTTTTGCGAGACAGCTACGTTTTGAGCTGGAATAGATTTCTCTGGATATTTTCCTCCCCTGTTTGCAGCACTTCCAGCACTAAAGGGGTGTCTTTAATTGGCACACAGGCTGGCTTCTGTTGCTGTGAGGCAGCTTTGGAGCTGGGTCTGTAACACAGCTCATAAACAGTTAGGGAAAAGGTACAATAATGTTTGTGGCAGGAAATGTTTGTTTGGGGCCAAGGGGAGGATCTGCTCTCTAGCCAAATAACAGTCAGTATCAGGGGGTATTAGTGTTGTACCTGAGCAAAGAAAAGCTGGCTCTTGGTTGACATTAAGCTGTGCATCTGGCAATGGTAAACCATTGTTACTCCAAAGCCTGTAATAATAATCTTCTGTCTTGGCCTGAAGCTAGCTAGACTTGGGTAAAATCCTTGATTCTTTACGCATGTTGTGCTCATCTTTCTCTCTTCCCCTGTGGATCTTTTCCTAGTAGAAATGATGATCTTTTGTGCCTGGACTCAGAGTCTAATACCTGATTTTGCAGATGGTGTTCTTGGGTGCCTTATTAAGATGCTTGGAAGTTCATAGCTCAAAAATCTAAATTGTACCAGCCTGTTCTGATTAGGAGGAACAATTACAGCAAGACTATAAAGGACCCATTCCTGCCCTGATTGCAAGAAGAGCTGCCAAAATGCCTTTGTTATGAGAAATTAATAAACCAGCCTCATGTTTGCATTTTAAAAACACTGCTGGGGAGGGTGTCTTTGTGCCATGATCTGGTAGCCTATTGATTCTTTAGAAAGCCATTGAGTTCTTTAATGATCAGTAAATATGCATCCCTCCTCTTCAGTTTTTTCAACCAGTATGTGGAGGGTAGAGTGAGGGAAGCCCTGTGTTCAGCGGGACCGTGGGTAGAACCACTGTATTTGAAAAGTGCTTCTCCCTGTGGTTTTCGGGGCCTCCTTGGCTAATGTGTAAGGACCATCTCTGAATAATTCTCCATCATGGGTTCCTACTAAGAAAGAAACATAAATCATCTGGTTTAATGTATTGACTAGATCCAGTTTTCCAGAAAGATAGTAAAATTCTCAGGCTTTGAGGTTTTACTGAAGTTGAACAGCTCAGAAGGGTGAGGTGGTGAATACTTTCAGCGGGTGATCAGCAGAAAATCCCAAGGCCGTAGGTTGGACTGGGTGGTAGAAAAGATCTCTTGAATGAAAGGGCTGTCCTGGGGAGAAACACCTGCTCCATTGTCAAGCAAACCCTCAAGGAGATGTCTCTAACTGTCACCAGCAAACTTTCCTTTTACTTTTGGGAACGACGGAAGCCCAGAGCTAGATCCACTCTTGGCAAACAAGGGCAGCCAACTTTCACAAAACTGGATCATCTGAGGCTGCACTACAGTCTTTCCCCCTATTATTTGTTTCTAGTGTCCCATTATGTATAAATTAACTGTATTAAAAGGCACATAGTCACTTAGGTGAATGGAGGGTATTTTGGCAGAGCCAATGGGATTATTTGAGGGTGACACGCTGCTCGTCAGGGTGCCTGCAGCTAACTTGTTTCAGGAACAAGTGCTTGTGAAATAATTGAAATGGCTGGCTAGGGATTAAGTTATCAAACTAAAACTGTCCAGACCTGTTTTCTTTTGCCTTCACACTTGACTGTAACAACTTGCTGTGCACGGAAGAGTTTGTTCAGCTTTAAGATGACGCCATTGGTGTCCTGACGCTGGGCTGTTGGGGAGTATTAAAGCCCTTCTTCATGCAGAGAAACCCACCAGACTGGCTAGAGTGGTTCTCTGTGCATCCAAAATGGGTGGCACATTTATGAAACGTGCCATTCATTCCCATAGTTAAAGGCTCAACTGATCTCTTAAGAGAGAGATCCAGATTCATTCTCTGGCAGCTCATTTGGCTGGAAAACATCCAAGGAATACTTGCAAGAAACCTTTAAATTACCCTGAAGGATTGGCTTAGCTGTGCCTGCAGCTCAGCTACCATGTTCAGTATCTGTGCTAGTTAGTGGTCTGAGACAACCAAGGGGGTTTTGATGGGAAAAACTGATTTTGAACTCTTTCTGTTTAGAAGAATAACTGAGAATCACTTTGTCACATTAAATTGAAATTTCGTTGCATACAGCTCTCAAAGGGTCTCCACCTCTAATATACACTATGTAAACATGACAGAATAAATGAATAATTGTGCATATACCCACATATATGACACGGAGAAACAACGCAGTCTAGTTCGGATGTATACATGTACATGGCGAGAGAAACAAATCTTGCGAGTTTACCAGATTACCAGTGAGATACTATCTCTTGCTCTTCTCTTCTCCCCTGGGTTTTGGGTGCTTTCTGGTCAATCTGATTCCTGACAACTACACTGGCAAATCCATGGAGATTTGTTGGCAACTTTTTGGGAAATGGCTTGCCCTTTCCGTCTTCTAGGACTTAAGAGAACGTGACTGGTCCAGAGTCACCCTTCCATACTAAAGGCTAAACTAGAACTCATAGTCTCCCAACTTCTAGTCAGCTGCCTTCCACCAGTCTACTGCTAGACTGGCTATCTTTTATCTCATCTCTTAATTGGTGATGTAGCAGAAGTAGCTTTGAAAAGATCATTGTGAAAAAGAAGCTCTTTAGTTCAGACTCCAGTGATGCTTGCATAGACTCTTCTGGGTACAGATTTATTTGGATGTGGGTGAAAATGTGGAAGGGGATTCCACACTTACCAACCTTTGCTCAAGGGGGAAAAGCTCCATGTGACAGAAGGGGATTGGGAGGGGAAGGACTTCTTGGCCCCAGTTCTTGGGCAGAGCAGTCTGATTCCAAAGAGCTTGAGCTGCCTACAGCTTCCCAGTTGGGTTGGTTGATGGCCATTGCATTCCTGCTGGCCCCCGTCTCCTGTAATACCCCAGCCCTCCCCCTAGAGATGCCTCCCCAATGTATTAAATGTTCCTGTGCTGCTGGAGACACCTGGGTGTTGATGTTGGGCGCTCCTGGAGGATGGCAGATTCAGAAAAGCCAAGAGAGGGCTCAAGGCGGTTTTCCTAAGAAAGCCATTAATGAGAGTTTCTATTTCTTGGTTTTTTTTCTCTTCAACTTGCAGGTGCGCAGAGAGCCTGGAAAGCATTGTCTTGTGTCAAAGATGATGTGGAGAGACAGTCTGTGAGTAACCATTTGAGTATTTACATAAAATTGTCTGTGTGAAACCGAAGTGCTTGGCTTTGTCCTTATTATTTCTGCTAAGAAATTGCACGCATGGATTTTATTTATTTACAAAATTTATGTGCTGCCTGCTTTCAACAGCTTTAAGCTAATGGCAGAGCCAGCCTGGATTTGGTTATATAAAATGGTAGGTTTTAGTTCTGCCTCTCTCATTCCAATGTAACTCATTTTAAGGTGAAGATAGGACCTTTTGACATTAGATTAATTTCATATATAATGCCATGCCGGCAAACTGCTCAACCCAGTTCCAAATACCCAGAACAATAACAATGCATTTCATTCCATATCAGCACATTAGTAAGATACTTTCGGTTACAAAACATTTCAGCAGAGTTTTGGGTGAACTCGAGCAGAACGTCAGCAGAAGATTTTAAACTTTAGCATTGAAGGTATTCAATTAAGTATTCCTCTAGGGTAATTTTCTCAGCACAAATGCACGCTCAGCACAGCAGCAGTGACCCCATGGCTTGTCTTGAGTAATCTTTGCTGCTTTTAATGACACATAATATGGTTTTGTATTTTTATTGCCTATTTTTACCATCCACAATATCCTCCTTCGGTAACAGCTGTTCAGGGCGACTTTCAGTAACAAAGCAACCATTGGAATTTAGTAGCAGGCATTGATAACTGTGAAAAAAATCTCTTTAAGTGCTCTCTGAGCTTGGTTGTTTGCTCACAGACTTTTTATTACCCAACTAAGGAACATCATCAGTGAGAGGGTGTGCGGGGTTTGCTCCCTGTTTATATACAGCCACTTGCCCCGCCAGGATATGTTTCTCCTTGGTGGTTCCTTGATTAGGATATTGTTTTCTGTTTGTTTGATTGTTTGTCTGGTGTTAATCCCTGCTTACCTGGGTGTTGGCTGCTGGAGGGGGTGTCTTAAACAGGGAAGCAAGCCCGACGTTCACTGGCACTCCTGATTTCCCTCGCTTATGTAATAAAACCGTCTGCAAGCAAACAACTGAGCTCAGACACCAGCGAGGACTTCACAGTTCAACTCTGAGCTCCAGAGAGTCCCTTTTCTTTAGACTCTTGAGCAAAGCCCACAGTAGCTCTGAAGATGAAAGGAAAGCAGCAGCCAGATGAAGGAATTTGAGAATGGCTGCCCTTAGAACGTCGAACTTTTATCATTGCGGTACATCTTGCACTTCGCAAAATATCACCAGAGCCAGCCCGGAGGCAAATCCCATTGAACTCAGTGGGGCTGCCTCTGAAGAGACGTGCCTCGGTTTGCTCAGTAAATAAATGGCTCTCTGCGACACAGCCTCCTCCTTTTATGCGCGTTCCTCATTGAATTGCTTTTCCTTCACATCAGACGGGTCGTTTGGGGAATGGATTATGTCATTCCTAAGTTTCAGCCATGAAACGAGTGCAGTTTTTGGCCCGTGAACTCGCCCCGGTAAGGCCTGTGGCTGAGACACGTGGAAGGGCCTCTCCCCATAAGTGGGCAGGGCGGGGAAAGAACCCTCTTTTAGCTCAGCCCTGGGAATGTAGCTGCAGACTAAATGCAAATTGCTGTGCAGCAGCTGGGTTATTCAAGAGCAATTCGGAGATTAGAAGTTCCAGGGGGAGGAGAGAAGAGAGGAGGAGAGGGCAGCCTCGTTCTCCTTTCCTTGTTCTCTTCAAAAGCTTCTGAATATTTGCTGTTGCCGGAAGTATTCCCTTACTTTACACACAAACACACCCCGCCCGTGGAGTTGCCCTGGAAGGGCATTCCAGGCAGACCTTGGAGGGCATTGCTTTGTCAACAAGCAGCAGCACGAAAAGCGGCAGCAAAGGAACTGCAGAGTCCTTAGGCCTGAGTTCTGCCTTCTGCCTTTCTGCCGTCTTCTAACAATTGACTGTGTGCTTCCTCCAGCGTTACCTCTGCTGAACCCGTTCAATTTTTAATCCTATCCGTAAAGGGCGGGGCTGTGTTATTACAGATCTCCTTTTCCCCTCCGCTGTGTGCATTTGAAGGGTTTGTTTAAAAACAAAAACAGGACAGTTTGCAACCCAATGGCTGCACCTGGGTGCCATTTTGCATGAGGCTTCAAATACCAAAATGGATTGTTTTGCCCTTGCCGGGAGGATCGCTTCTCAAAATGAGGTGGCGTATATTTATCCTGGGTGCCTCTTATGGTCAGAAGGACTGCATGTGGTTTTGTGATGGGACAAGGGGGTGCCTGCCCCAAATTTGGCTGCCCCCTCTTTAGCTGACCGGTTCAGATGTCAGCACAACCTGCATCCGGGGTTCTGTGCATCCATTTGCTCACTCATTGGTTTCTTCCCTCCCTGGAGATCAGCCTTGTGCGGAAGGAGTCATTGGTCACCTCATGTGATCCTTCTAGAGTGAACCTGCTGCTTCCTGAAGCTTTCTGGGGAGCATAGATCATCACACAATAGTGAATTAAGGGTCCCGTCCCCCCACTAAGCATGTTTTATATATAAAAAAGAGCAGGTCGAGGGCAGAAAAAGAACATTTTGCACTTGCTTAGAGCTACATCTTCTGCTCTCTGCCTTTTGGGGACCTCATCTTTGCTAACTGAGAAGAGGCCACCGTTTCTGGTGCTTCTTCTGGAGTTTGTGCTGGCCAGCAAAGGCCTTTCCTGCAGCCGTGTCTTCCTTTGGAACGAGAAGGGGAAGATGGAGGGGCAGTGACACCCTCGTCCTCCCTCCTCTTTGCAATTCAGACCCACTCACTAATCAGATTAGCAGCCAGCTAGGAAAAGCAGCCTCAATTCTGCATGGACCGACTCCAGAGTGCCAGTGGGTAAAAGGGGGCTCTTGGGTTTGGTGCCAAATGCAGAGCCCAAGGGATGCATCCCAGCAGGATAGAAGCCATCCTGAAGAATAAATAGGGTGCTGGAGGGTCTCTGTTTGCAAGGCTTGTCCAAAGGCAAAGCCGGCAACCACCCCAGGGGTCACCGCAGGAGAAAGGGAGCCTAAGCAGAGCTCCTTAAGCTGCTTTGTCACGTGGCTGTTCGGTGCTGCCCAGAAACCTCTTCAGGGATGACAGTTTTCCTGCTAAGTGGCTCAACTCCCCGCTCCTCTCCCAAGGGATCTCTGTTCTTGGAAATCCGTTCCATGTGCCGGGCTCCCATAATGCAGAGGGGACCCTTTGCCCTTTCAGTGGCCGGAGCCCGTGCGAGCCTGTCAGGAGGAGGAGGAGGAGGAGGAGGGCGAGACAATCATGGCTTCCCAGCATCCTAGTGAATAGGGCGTCTTCTTCTGCCCTGCGCTGCCTTGTGCAGGAACAAAGGCCTCACTCTCCCATCACAGAGGACAGGAGGTGCCTGGCTCCACCGCTGAATTGTTATCCTCTTCCAATCAGCTCCGCTGGCTCATGTGATCGCTTAAAACGCGGTGGGGCTTTGGGGTACCAGGATTCCTTCCTTCCTTTTTTTTTTAAAGGACAAGCTTTAAAGTCTTCCTTTGATTAAGAGGGGACTTACAGCATTGCCAGCATGGATCATTCTGTCCTCAGAAGGGAGAGACCCCCAGTGCTTCATGACAGGTATGTGTCTGCCCCCTTTCAAGCTTTCCTGCCCTTGTTGCAGGGCCAATTGACCTTCCTTCCAGAACAAGTAAGTGGAGTCGTTTCCTCTTCAGCTAGAGAGTAAATGGGGCAGAAGAACTTGGCCACTAGCTGACCAGGCTGTTGGACTCTATACCTGAAATCCAGAGGTTGAGGTCTGACGTGACCTTAATACAACTGGACTAAATAGAAATCAGTCCGTGGGTTTGGTTGGTCTTAAGGGCCTGATTCCAGAAAGGCTGACATCTGCCTGCCACCCTCTAGCAGAGGGAGAGGCCCAAAAGACACTTTCAGCAGAAATATAGGATGGCATTTTGTATGCCAACCAGCGCAGAGTCAGCCACTGGCATGTTTGATCCCTAATCTGCTGTGATTTTCTTGCCAAATCAATTATAGTTGGTGTGATGTTTGTTAAAGGCTGGTCTTGAAAGGGGAGGTGAAATGCGACGAGCCGACGAGGGGCTCCCAAGTGTGAGAACCAAGGCACATGCTTGTGATTTGTATAGGTCAGCGGAGGCCATAGGCTGCCCGTCCATCCCTTTTGGCCTTTTTTGCCTGTGTTGCCACAGTACTTAATATCAGTAATTTTGGCAGCCTTGTTGGGAAAGGTTCCACTCTCCCTCTCCCTTGATTGCATTTTGATTGCCTTTGTTGAAAATACAGCTCTTATTGGCCAATTATTTCAACTTAGAATGTCACTGGAATTGCAGCTGCCTCCCGATTATAAAATGGTTAAAGTCCTCTAAATGGCCTCATTTGTTCTAACCATAGCCTGCAGAGGCCCACCACGTGGCTTAACTCCCTGCTCTGTTCTTTGGCCCCTGCCTCAAAAATCAGAGCCTCCAGACAAGTGGCCAGAAAGTTGCTTCCGTGTAAAATGCAAGCATTTTAAAAGAGGCTCTTTTAACAAAGGAGCATGAAGTCAGAACCGGTGTCACGTAATTAAGCTGGATCCAGTTGCACCTTTGAATACTGTTTTCTCCGCAAAGCTGAAATCCGCCCATTATTTGCACTGACCCAGCGTGGGCCCAGGGGAGCTTCCTGCCTGGGCGGCATTTGGCCTTTTCCTTTGCTCCAATGAAGATTTGGAGACCCTCTTACAGGAGCCCGTGCTGTGGCGAAGGCCTTGTTCTCCGTTGCCCTGTTGATTTCAGAAAGTATTTATGTCCCATTACTTCACTGCAGGCAGTCCAGGCACACTTCTTAGAAAGGTTTGAGCAACAAATGTTTAAACAGCCAAAATGAAATCCGTGAATAGATTGAATCTGGGCCAGTTTGCTGCAAGCTGAACCCCAAGGTAACACACGCGCTTACACACTCACACACCCAGGCTCATTGGGGAGAAGATTAGACCATCTTGTCTAGATTTTTAGTTGAAAGGTCTCTGACTGGGCTGATATTTTTGCTAAATGTCATGAAATTTTGCATTGCCCTGGTTTGTTGAACCAGCCACAACTAGTTCCCAATATGTGTTCTCCCCCACTGGCTCTGAAAGGCGGGTGCATATAAATGTAGCTGCCCTGGAGGCTTCCAGATGTAATTTTTCCTCTCTTTCGTATTTATTTATCAAGTTTGGGTACCACCCATCTCGCTCTGAGAGAGACGCTGCTTCCTGGCTGTTGCTGCCATCTGCCCTGTGGTTGGGTTATTTTTAAGTTGTTGACATTTTTATTTACCGTACTTTAAAAAGCGGTATTAAACTACTTCGGGAGGAATTGCTGCTCTCTCTTGGAAGGAGGCTCCCTGCAAGCATGAAACTTTCTAGGAAGGCTTCATTGAACTGAGGGATTTAAGCTCATTGGTGGTTGGTTTGTTTTAGCGTAAAGACTTTAAAGTCAAGACGTGAACCCTTTGGAACACTTCTGACCTACAGTTTAGTAGTGTTGTACAATTGATACTCAGTGTTACATTGATAAAAGAAACCAAAGGAAGTACTTGAGTTGTTTTCATAATAATAAAAAGGATACTTCGAGCTTAGTTACAAAGTTAGTTCTTCTGTGTCTGTTTATAAACAATCACTATTTGATTCTTTATAAACATTTTTAAAATCCTTCCCTGTAAACAGCACAGATAAATATTTTATTTTTGACTCGCCCCTTCTCGGTTTTTCCCTGCTTTGCATTTTCTGTTGGGATAATTTACTTCTGGCTCATTTGATTACTTCATTAGCATATAATATATGGAAACACCAGTCTGTCAAAATAAAGTTTATGGTTGGCAGTTTGGAAGGTTCTCTGAAACTGAGTAAAACACTGAAAGTACCTGCTGCTCTCTTCCATGGGGCCCCCAGGAAAAGAGGTTCTGAACACTTCCCCAAATAATTGGGAAGAGAAGGAGGGAGGAGTGTTCCTGGTGACAGGGCTTAATCTGGCTTCTCTCCACCCGCTGTGCCGTGGCTGGGGCCCGGCCGCTGCCTCTTGCAGCCTGCCCGTGAAAAGGGAGCCCGAAACTTCCGTTTTAAGTTCCTCCTGTTAATCTCCTCACATCATCGCCAGAAGGTGGCATGACTGATTCTGAACAAGCATTACCTCACTTTTAAATCTTTCAAAAACTTCATTGTGTAATAAACGTTGCCCCCGTGGGTGTTACAGGGCTCCTGGCTGACATGCAGAGAGCAGCCAGATTGATGAGTTTTAATTCAAGTTGCCGTGTTATTAATTAGTGCTCAGTGTGTAGTCTTCAACGGAACTACAGCCACAGGGAGGGGGGAAGTAAGCCGTGGGACACCCCAAGGTTCTGTGTTGGGCCCAGTACTCTTCAATATCTTCATAAATAACCTAGACAAGGGAATAGAAGGGGAACTCGTCAGATTTGCAGATGACACTAAGCTGACAGGAATAGCCAACCCCCCAAAAGGTGGGCTTAAGTTCCAGAGGGATCTTGACAGACTTGAACACCGGGTCCTCTCTAACAAAATGAACTTCAGTGTAGAGAAAAGTAATGTTTTACACATAGGCAAGAAAAACCAACTATATAGGTACAGGCTAGGTGAAACCTGGCTTAATGCCAGTAACTGGCAGGTCTTGGGAGTCCTAGCAGCCAAAAAAGCCAATGCAATCCTAGGCTGCAGTAATAGAGGATAGAATCAAGATCACGTGAAGTTCTCATACCGCTTTACAAAGCCTTAGCAAGAGGCTAAAACATATGAAGACCATTTCCAGGAATTGGGTATGTCTAATCTAATGAAAAGAAGGACTGGAGTAGCTACGATAGCAGTGTTCCAATATTTATGGGGCTCCTGCAAAGACGATTTTCCTAAGCACCAAAAGGCCAGACGAGGAATAATGGATGGAAACTAATCAAGGAGAGAAGCACCTAGAACCATGGAGAAATTTCCTAACGGTGGGAGCAATCCACCAATGGAAGAGTTTGCCTCCACAGGTTGTGGGTGCTCCATCTCTGGAGGCTTTCAAAAAAAAAAGACTGGGCAACCATTTATTTGAAATGAAAAGCACCCCTTCCTTCTGGGGTTCTGGGGTTCCTAATGGCAAACAGTGGCTTTACTAAAGTGTTGACTGATAACGGACTATCCGATTGCTGTCAACTCTTACCGACACCCTAGAGAGATTCCCTCTGGGATGATCTGTCCCTGACCTGGTCCTTCAGGTCCCCCAAGGGTGCTCCCCTCACCCCCTCACCTGAGTCCCTCCCCCTTGCTGCTGGCCATCCTCTTTCCTTTTGCTCCTGACCCGCAGTCAGTTCTGTGTGTGTGGCAGAAGGGAATGCGGTGCCGTGTAGGAAATGCAGCTCACTGTCTGTTCCAATCGCTTCCCAAAGGAAGATGAGCCAGCAGCTGTCTGAACTGAGGCATGCCATGTTCTCCTTTCTGTTTAGAGCTGTAGAATGGGGAGGCAAAGCTGGCTGAGGAATTCTGTGAGTTGAAGTCCACAAGTCTTAAAGTTGCCAAGGTTGGAGACCCCTGGTCTAGACTGCCCTCCTCTAGAAGGCAGGATCCAGTGGTGTTTCCTTTACCCGTACTCTGTGGGTGGCTGTTTTTCTGGGGTAGAACACACCACCCTGAACTGTAATGTGCTTGCATTGGGTCTTGTCTTCTTTCTAAGGACTTTCAGTGATCTCACCCTCAAAACAAAAAAGCCCAAAGTACTTGGATATATCATTTTAGATACCTGGGACAAAACATCTTCAGCGTTTCTTCAGTTACCACATTTGGCTAATTGTCAGATGCAAAGTAATTTGAATGGCTCAGAGGACTTAGCCAGATGCCCTACCAAATTATCTCTGATAGTCCAAACACAAATTGTCTTCAGCCTCCTGATGCTTAAGATCTCGATCCTCCCCAATTGAATGCTCAATATTGTACGCTGCTTTCTTCCTGAAAAATAGAGTTGAGAAACTGCTGTTCCAGAAATGCCAGCTCAATGTGTTTCCTTGATTACTTCTAGAACAGCAAGAAAGATGACTTGCCCTCATCCACCCTCAGTGATTTTCAGCAAGGGTTTTTCATCTTCAGTTCTGAAATCGCTTCCTTCCAAACCTCTCTTCAAACCATTTTGCTTCAGAGATTTACTCAGTGGTAGTTTTTGAAAGTTAATGTTCATTTAGAGCAGTAAGATCCGTAATGCTCTTGTGGGTGAAGGATTTGGCAGCTGTTTTAAGTCGACAGCAGTTGAGATTCATGAAAAGAAAAGATACCGTTGAAATCAAGCTTGGTTCCCGGTGGGCTACGTGGACACATCCAAGCCGGTTGGACGTTGACTTCTTCTGCTTAGGAGCTTCTGAGACCAGAAGAAACGTCAACTTTGAGGGCCTTCAAGGATGCAGAGCTGATGAAGGAGACCCCCCTCTGCTTGGCTGGGCAATGCTCTCCCATTGAGGAGCCAGATTGTTGGGGCAGGTGCTGGCTCTGTAAACCGCTTAGAGAGGGCTGTCGAGCAGTATCTACGTCTAAGGGCTGTTGCTATTACCTGCGTTTCCCTAACCTTTTCTGGTGGCCAAGAGTTGGTTGGGAGCGTTAACTGGCCTAAGTTGGCTCCAACCTTGATGGAGGCTTGAGTGCTGTTCCTCCCGCCCTCTGTCCCCCTCCCTGCCAGCTGATCCTGGGTAGAACTAGCTTGTTCTCTTTCCCCCTAAGCAGGCAGGCAGTCCAAGGTCTGCCGTGAGTGGCGGGCGGTGCATTCAGCTTGAACAGCGGGCGACTCCCATTGTCCTTCAGCCTCTGTGCTGTGTGTGTGTGTGTGTGCGCGCTTGCCATGGGAGCAGAGGCACCCATTGACTGTTAATGATGCCCGTTTGCTTTGATTGTTCTGGGGCTAAAGCAGGAGACAGGGCTGTGTTGCTGAGCCCATGTTTTCCCCAGGGCCTGATGGGGCTCCTGGAAGGCGGCAGCCTCTCTCCTTTGTCTCTCCTTTGTCAGCAGCCCGGCTCTGTCGAAGCAGGCCTGGCTCCATGAGAGAAATCCAGGCCCCTGCAAAGACTCTTTCCCCGGGCCTCTCAGGCAGAACTGCGCTGGGCTCATGGTCCTCCCCAGATCTGTCTTATTTCTTCTTCACCAGCACCACGCTTAAAGGCCGGCAACAAGTGAGTTTGGGGCCATCCATGTTGGGTGCATCCGCTCTCCTTTTCCTACTCGCTCCCCCGCCCAAGCCGTTGGCTCTGGAATATATGGCCAGGACTGGGTCAACTTGCCTGCAGCGTCAAGCCATTGTCTGCCCTGCCTTGGTGGCCAGAAGAGCTTCTTGGAGGCTGGGCAGGTAGGCCTCTGTGTTCCCCGAGTTGGGATGGTTTTATTTGTGTGATTTATGCCCCCCTTCCCCCCCCCGCCTCAGTCTGGAGGGGCTTTGGGCAATGATGAGGTGGATGAAGTGGCCTTTGGGGGAGGTGGGGGGGCTTCAGGGCTGACTGTTTCCTTATCTGTGGAGCTTTCAGCACAGCTGGGAGCTTGAACATTTCGAAGCTGCTCCTTCTCCTGGTGCTCTCCTTGCCTGGATTACAAAGGAATAAAATCCAATAAGAGGCGCTTGTTTGGCCTTTAAAGGGAGGGTCATTCTGGGGACCCAGAGCCACAGGGAAAGCGGGAGGGGGTGTTTTCACGTCCCTGGAAACCCTCTTGATGACCCCCCCCTCCCTCCCTCTTTCCAGCAGCAGAAGCTTTGTTCTGCCACATGGCAGCCATGCCTGGTGCTCCTCCTTCGCACTGATCGAAGTGCGGGATTAAACTGCCGGAAGAACATTTCCACAAAGTGTTGCCTTCCCTAAGTTGGCCTGTCGCCTGCTGCTTAGGGGGCGCCCCTGCCTGCCCCTCAGGACACCCCCAGAGAGAATTGTGTGTCACCTGCAAACCGGCTGCTGGGTCCAAGACTTCAGGCAGTTTCTGAGCTGTGGGGGGTTCCTGCTCTGTCTTGAGTGTTGATTGCATCCCTGTGCAAGGACAGATATTAGTGGCACGTTGCTCTCCAATTCCCAGCTGCAAACCGAAGGCGAAGGACGGCATTCGTGTTCGCAGAAGGTCTTGTAAAATGCATGAGGCTTTTTTCCTCGCCGCGTCTTGGAAGCCGAGCGTAGGGAAAACTGGGAGCGCCTTGAATCCCAAAGCAGCCTGGAAAAGCAGGCAGGAATCCGCAGGAACCTGCCCTCCTGTCTTCCTTGGGTCGCTCTGACTGTGGATTAGCAAAGACTGGCCCTGCCTTTTCCCCTCTCTTCTTTCCAAAACCTTGTTGTCGTTGTCATTGTGGTTGTTGCTTGCAAGTAGCCCTTTCTTCTTCTTCTTCTTCTTCTTCCTTCTTCCCATAATGGCCCTCTTGCCTTGTGTGATTTGCACGGAGGGAAGAGAGGCGGCTGCTGCGTTCGGTCACTGATCTTGCCTTCCTTCCCCGCCTGGCCTAAGGCTATGCTGAGATTCCTTGCCCGCTTGTACTGTTGCAGCTCCGGCGAAGAATATTCCGAGGATGACAAATGTATTCTGAGTCGGTACGTTTTCTTTTCTTTTCTTCATGGCATCCATCTCGTCACCCCCCCCCCCAGCCCTCCACACACCCCTTTCCTCTGTTGTTTTGGCGTTGTTTTTTTCCTGCCACTATTGGCCAGAAACCAGGTTAATAGGTGTTGAATGTAGCTGGATGCTGCAGTGTGACTGGGAAGGTGGAACAATAGTAGTGCCAGCTCGGTCTTGGGGTGGGGAAGACCGGGGCGGTCTTTTTATAGACCAAAGCTGCATTGTGGAGCCTGGTGGTGTGCAGCCTCTCCCCCTTCCTCCCTCGCCCTCTCGCGCGTTTCTCTTTAATGCACACTGCAGTCAGCCCTTCTCTAGCGAGGCGGTGGCACCGTCGGCCAGCCCAGCCCTCGCATCGCCCGCCTGCCCGCTTTAGGGGACGGTGGGGGGTCAGAAGGAGCCCCCTTGGCAGCTTGGAAACGCCGTTCTCACATCCTTGGCAAGCTGGCTTGGCTGGTTCCCAGCCAGAGCAGCCGCCGCCACCACCATCCTGCCCAGGAGAGTGCGTGGTGCGTCTGGAATGGAAGCCCAAGCCGGCCGTCTGTTATGGAAACGCTGTTTGCTGTTATTGTAGTATCGCGGTGACCAACATGCCATTGAAATGGAAAACGAGCTCGCCTGCTAGCTGGAAGTTCCCAGTGCCTGTGCTTAAAACCTCCCGGTCATCACCGCTTTCTCCAGCGTACATGTAAGTGAGAGGACGGGCGGGGGGCATCTTGAGGTGGGCATGCCTTTGCAAGATTATATCCACCACCACCCCCCCCCCAGCAGGGTTTGGCTCTGTGCAGTTTTAACACCCCTCTTTCTCCCCCCCCCTTTCCTTTGTTTGTGGTGCTGTGTTCTCCGATTGTGACTTTGGTCTCAGAATTTCCATGGTTCCCATCCCATTTCTCCCCTATCCCGGAATGTCTCGGCTTCTCCTCCTCTTCTCAGTTCCGTTTTTCCTGCTCCGCCACCATTCCGGTGACAGGTGTTGTGCTTCCAGGCGTCCCTTTGCTGGGTAAAGCAGGGCAGAAGGGAGCAGATTCACAGCCTTCCTTTTCGGTGGCCCCTTTTTGAAGTTTTGAAGTGGGGCCGCTGGTCTACAGTGCAGATCTGAGACAACTAAACTCCCAGGCTCTTTCCTTTTCCCAGTTGCTTTTCATCAGGAGATCCAACGCTAAAATGCCCACCACCGAAGTGTCTTTTTCGGGACTGGATGTGATGTGTGGGTTTGCCGTGGTAAAATACCGGCTGTCAAAAATCCAATTTTTTTTAATCCAAGTAATTGTTCCTCTGGTTAGATTCCCTTTCATCTCTCAGAGTCAAAATTCAAACATTGGCTTTGCAAAAGAGCTGCAGCTCAAGGTTTTAGATTTGTAAAGGCTCACGTTTTTCTTGGACGAGGGATGTGTTTCTGGCTGAGGCTGAGCAAAGCCGCCTGCCTGGTATGGTAAAATGAAAACCGAGAAAGAAAGTAAACTTGATTTTGGTGATTTTGCTCATTATTTCCACGAATACTGTGATCCGAATGCCTTTTATAGCTTTTATGTCTGAAAAACATGAAATAAATCTCCACAGCCTTGAATTTGGTTTCCTTAGGTCTTGTGTGAATGAAATGGGGTGTTTCAAATGTTTTGGATTTTATATTAGCTTGCTCACAGACAAGTCATCCCCTCATCTAAGATTTTGGTAGAGATCTCCACCTGTCTCTTTGGTTTTATTTCACATTTTATATTATGAGACATACAGATCTTTTTGCTGCGAATTGCTTCTGTTTTTTTTAAGCATTCACAAACTTTCAGCATTTAATAAACAGCATTTTTCCTAGATCTGAAACATGAAAGGAAATTTTACGCTAGCGTGTTGAAAGAGGTAAGACAGGCATTTGTCCAGTCCATCTGAGTTAGGAATGGAGCATTTCTGTTAATTCAATATATGTTAGACCAGGAACTAGAAGGAGTCTCGAAACAAGGTAGTATAGAAATATGTGTCTTAAACTGTATTTGTTAAATAAGTAAATCATTTTTTTTTAAAAAGCCCTTTCATGTGGAGTTCAGGGTATATATTTCATAATGATTTATGTAATTGCAGAGCTCAAACATAACTCATCAAGTTCATTTGTTTTCCTTGGCAAAATATATGTTGTACTTGACATATATACCAAAAAGGGTTTGAGAGATAGGGTGGCATATAAATCCCAATAAACCTTAAACCTTACAATCTTAAGGAAGAGGCTATATTGGTAATTATACGCTTGGCACAGTTTATCCTTAAGAAGACTCAGAAATATTTTTAGTCTTTATGAATATGAAGTGCTTTAGGATCCATTGTCCCAAGCACTACAGGTCCTGCTTTCTATCGCTTCTTCTCTGCCCTGCCCTTCCCCCACTTCGCCCACTTTGCCTCAAGCATCGGAATTCCTTTCCCATATATATGTATGTATGTGTGTGTGTGTGTGCGTGTGTATGGGCGCGCTTCTGTGAGCCTTTAAATCTAGAAGTCAAGAAACAAGCCACCTGAAGTCTTGTTTTTACATTATATGTTTTGTGTAATTTCTTTTGAGAACAAAAAGTTTTCCCACATCTGTTTTGAGGGATCAGTTGTGTAGTGCCCACCTAAAGACAGAAGACCTGCAATTGATGATTGATCTGTGGGCATCAGGGTCCATGCTTGGATCAAAAGATGGATCGCCATCAAAGGCTCCCAATATTGAGATTGGACTTAATGAGCCCCCTATTTCACTAGCAGCTAGGATAAAATTCTTGTCCTGCACACAGCCAAGTATACATTTTGTAGGAAATTGGGGAAGGGGTTTGAGATCCTCCTGAGTTAAAGTGCCGTGTGGAAAAGAGGCAGGATCCAGCTGTCCTTCAAGAGAGCTGCCATGGTTGTGTGACGTGGGGATTAGATGTAGACCGCATGTTATGTCCTATGTGAAAACTCCATTGATTGGGGAGGGGGCTAAGCAGTTCAGGTCTTCTTCCCCTTGGTCCTTAGCATCCTGACGATGGAGCTCGGTCAGGACAGGTGGTCCTCCTCGACTTACGACCAAAATCGAGCCCAATGTTGCTGTTGCCAAGTGAGACATTTGTGAAGTGAGTTTTGCCCCCATTTTACGACTTTTCGTGCCCCAGTTGTTAAATGAATCCCTGCAGTTGTTAAATGAGTAACCTGGCTGTTAAGTGAATCTGGCTTCCCCCATGGACTTGGCTTGTCAGAAGGTCGCAAAAGGGGACCCCATGACCCTGGGGCACCGCAACCGTCATCCATGCGAGTCAGTTGCCAAGCGTCTGAATCTTGATCCCGGGGATGCTGCACAGGGGGCATATCTGGGAGAAAGGCCCACAAGCCACACTTTGCAGTGCCGCTGTAGCTTTGAGCGGTCACTAAGCGAACTGTTGGAAGTCGAGGACTAACCTGCAGCTGAGGGGACGTCCCTAATGTCACTTGACCAGGGCAAGTGGCTCTCCGAAATTCTCACCTGTGAAACCAGCCTTGCGTCTCTGTCTCTCAGGGTTTCCTTGCTTCGGTTGTGGAATCCAAGACTCTGCATTCCAGCCTCGGGGGTGCGCCCGGATCAGGGATGAGTTAGTGGCCCTGGAAAACCAAGATGCCACCCAAGTGTCACCTGGTGCAATTCACTTCTAATTTAGGCCATGAGGAGTATTGCAATCAAGGGCAGTTTGAGCCAGAGGTGGGTGACCAGACTATCTAGTGCGTTAAGGGAATTTGCTTCTCAGATTTTATTCTGGAGCGGTAAAATGCACATGGAGGCACAGCTCTTCCCTCTTCTCACGAGGGATTGACTCCTGTCCATCTACTCCTCTCTGTCTGCAGAGATGACTATTCCCATTGTGGACATCTGCTGCAGAGTTGTTGTTGTTTTTTACATAACTCCTATTTTGGCCAGAGCCTTCCTATGCACATTACATGAATCCAGACTTGATGCTCTTGTCTTGCACCAAGCCAAGGAGTCGATCGGGTGTGCTCTCAGCAGGAGGAAGGCAGCAGGCTCACCCCTGCTCTTTTGGGGTTCCACCAAGGAAGAGGCATCTTTTCCACAGCCTGGCCTGTTTCTTGGGGTGGGGGTGGGGTGTTAACATTGCTCATCCTCCTCCAAGTGCAGTGTTACTGCAGCGTGTCACAGATAGTTCCAATCACATTATCAAAGTAATCATTTCTTCCCTTCAAGCTAAGGTAGGCAAAAAAAAAATTGGTCAATACAAATCTTGGAACTGAGTCTTGCATAACATGCTCCTGATTTTTTTTTAGATTTTTATTGCTCAGCAGAGTCCCCAAAGGGTAAGGCTGCTTGTCAGCATACTTAGGACCAGAGCAGAACCTCGCCTAAAAAGATGCAGCTTCCTTTCTCACTCCAGTTTAGCAGATATTTTTTTTATTCTTGATAAGCTTTCTTTTTTCCCCTTCACAATTAGTTTACCCTTGGACACAAAATACCAGCTGAACCTCTTGGAGTTTGTAAACCTTTGGAGTTGGGTTCCAAAGAGCTCATCCGTGGGGACACACTGAGTTGTATCCTCATCCTGCAGTTGGTTGGGTGTTGTTGCACAGTCCCTTTGGTTTGTTTGGTGGATGAAAAATGAAGTAGATTCTGCCCTAAGATCAAACTTCAGTCTTTCAGGAGCAGCAAAGTTTTGGGGCTATCAGAGGAAGCTTTGGTTCTTTCCGGGGTGTGACGTTATCTGAGGACCATCTCTTGCATTAGCTGTGCCAAAGAGGTTAAGTAGAGGTTGCTTTTTTATCTGTTATCTTAAAAGGGTTTTTTTTTTTTTGCTCACTGTTGGTTTGAAAGGATAATGTTTTCATTTGTAAGTGGCTTGTTGTGTCCACAGATCGAAACGTAGGCTAGAAAAACATGACATGGAAGAAGGTTGCTCTTAATCCCTTTCTGGGGCAGTTGGTGGGAACATGGGGGGAAGCCTTGTGAAGTTGCCAAGGAAGCAATCCCTTGTGCCGCCCTGGACGGCCTTTCCCCCCTCGGGTGAAGTAGCCCTTCTTCAGGCATCTATTGGCCTCCTGAGTTAAGGCATTTCCGTGCATCCCTGGATTCTAATTCTTCCTAGTTTCCATCAGCATCTCGGTTTTGGAGATGGTTGCTAGATTTGGAGCCTGCTCTTGATGTCTGGAAAGAGAAGATCATCTTCAGCTGCTCTGAATATTAATGAAATTGAAAATGCAGCAGGCCACTATTTAGGACTGCTCCCTGATAACCCAGAGCGCCTTTGATGGGCTCCTAAGCACCCAGAAGATGGCTTTCTGAAAGATCCCTAGATCTGTTCCTCCGCCTTCCTTCGTAGAAGATGCCAAAGGGCAGCTTGAGCCTCCTTCAGCGTTAGTGCCAAGGGCCTCCTTATCCACCTCGTCTTTCTGCAAAGCGTGGATGGTGCTTGACGCCTCAGGAGAAGATGGTTTTGCCGTTATTTAAGCATCTGCTATGCAGTTTTGGAAAACAGAGCAGGCGGAGGCTTTGGGCCCTTTGAAAGTGAAGTGGGTGGACGAAGATGCCGCCAGCCAGCCCATCCAGCATGCTCGGACGGGAGGAGGAGCAGAGGTTGCCCCATGCAGTAGCAGTGGGGGACTGGATGGGGTGGGGGCCCAAAGCTATCTTTTACTGGAGCTCAGTGGCTTTATGAATTATTGGGGGAGGGGCAGGAGGATCTAGTGTGGGATTTGGATGACCTGGTGATGCTACAAGATGGCATTTTAACATTTTTTCAGCCAGGCAAAACAACAGAAAAACAAGACTAAACTACTTCTTTGCAGTCGGAACAAATGAACCCACCTTCTTAAACTGCACTCAGAGCGAAAAGCAAGCTTTGGATTTAAGCATGTGGCTTGAGCTGAGATGGAGTGCTTCTAAAAAGGACTCAGGTATCTTTTATTATCCACCTGAAACTGGGATGTACAAAAATAACCCAAGCACTTCACATTTCAAACAAAGGGGCGGAGGAAGCAGGGCATGGGAGGGCGGAGCAGAGCAGTGAAATATAGGATCACTAAACAACACTGGTTTTATTTATGTGTGTGTGTGTATAAAAAATTGAATCAGCAAGATAGAGAGGCATGCACTTGCTAAAAAAAAGTTTCAAGGAGCTGGAAATGTGTGCCCAAGCTGTTGTGCAGCTTTGGAGTTGAATGTTTGTGATGAATTGCTTTTTGAGAGTTCCCAAAATATTTGCGAGTTAGAAACTGATTTGTTTTAAAAAGGGAAGGAAAATTCCTGCAGGCTTATTCTCCATCCCCTCCCTGCCCAAGTAGATATTTGGATCCTCATTTCTCCCCCCGCCCCCCAAGCCTCTGATTCTTTTTCTTTCTAAAGGCTAGTCCTGATTCTTACAGAATTTAGTGTGGATTAAACATCCAACTAGTCTCTTTTTTAATATAATGCCATCTATTGGTCATAGCTATGGGAATAATTAGAAGGTTAATTAACTTTATGAGGAATTCTTGGAAGCAATAGTGATTCAGCATTATCCCCAGAAAAGCCTAATCAATACATTTACTCTCCTTATTAACTCATTATTTATAAGGGTTGGCGTGTTAGCTTTCATGAGTGCCTATAAAACACCCTTGGTAAGCTAAATATCTCTTCATTAAAACTTTAGGTTTTTGGGAGGGGTGCATAGTTAACGTAAGGGCCTTGGTGGCTCAGGCTGTTAATTGCCTGCACTTAAGTTCCAGCTGCCTACAACTGCTGTAGGCTCGAATCCCACCAGGCTCAAGGTTGACTCAGCCTTCCATCCTCTCGGGGTAGGTAAATTGAGGACCCAAGATTGTTGGGGGCAATAAGCTGACTTTGTAAAAATGCTGCTTAGTAATAAGCAGGCATATACAATGGAATGAAGGCTATTGCTGAGCGCATTGGGTTGTATTCCAAAAATTGTAAGCCGCCCTGAGTCTTCGGAGAAGGGCGGCATATAAATGTAATTAAAAAAAACGTAATGAAATGGCTCAGGTACTTGAGGAGATGACTTATTGTGGAGTTTGGGTCTTTGGGTTCCACAGCTCTTCAATGGGGAGGGAGGGGGTTGCTGGTATTGGAAAGCAACACAGAAGAAGGTTAGATAAGTAGGCTAGATTTTTTTGTTCCAGAAATGCAAGATTTTTGTGTACTGGATAAAGAAGCCCTCAAATTTCCAAACCCTACTTGTGGTCTGGAAAACTACTGTTTATTGCAGGTATGTCCAACCTTGGCAACTTGTGGGACTTCAATTCCCACAAGTCCTAAAGTTGCCAAGATTGGACATCCCTGGTTTATCAGATCTGATCTAGTCCAATATTCTATTCCCTGGCCCAGTATTATATATCTTTATGACCTAATGAAACTAGACTTCAATAACATCTTGCAGTGATTCTGGAGGAAATGCTCACTTCGTGTCGAACTCATTTTCTTGCAATGCACCCAGAGAGAAGCTTTGGTCCATATTTTATCTTTAGGTGTAATTGTGTAAAGGAGATGGGCTTGAACCTTCAGGAGAGCTGAGGTTCAACCTGTAGATGAGAACTGTCCAACTCGGGTCACAAGAACGCAATCCGATTTGACTCAATATGTTGGTATAATTTCTAACCAAAATGTGATTCAATCTATCAGAAATTCTTTCTTGTTGCTGCTGGTGTCAAAGGCAAGTCTGAGCACTGTCATAAAACAATAAACAGTAAAATAACATAAAATAAAATAACAGGCATCCATCCTGTTTGGAAGACCTTCACCTTCAGTTGTTCCACCAACAACTGCCATCTGTGATTTGTTTAAATTTTTTTCCCTACCTCTAGTGGTCTGAATGCACTAAAAGAAACAGATTTGGGGTTTGGGGCTGTATAAAGGTTTGTGCAATTAATCAGGATGTGACATGAGACATTTCAGGTTATTTATGGCTTGCTAATTGTAGTGCGCAGCAGCATATTCAGAAAGAAGCTTTAATCTTCACAAATCCTTATGGTGAGGAACCACCTGGTCACGTCTGAAATAGAAACTTACTAAATGTGTTCTACATTTCCACCCTGCATGTTCCATGTATTTCACACCCATATATCAAACTGCCATTTCTCTGTAGTCCACAGTACTTGTTTAGAAGTGTTTTTTTAATGGCTGATCTCCAAACGATTTGTGTTTTCACCCCCAAATGTTCAAGTTTCAGAAATTCCTTTAAATAACCCCCATTTTCCTACTCATTGCAAAGAAATAGCAGCTGCAAGCATAACCTGTCAGAATGATTTTAAACCAACTCTGTGTTTAATTAGGATTTTTTTTAATGTAGGCAGGAGACAATTGGTTTGCTCATATTTGGGGGAGCAGTTATCCTGCTGAAGTAATTTCTGAAACAACTTTTGAGGCCAATGTTTTACCTGCATGCTGAGAGATCAGATGTTTTCTGAAAGAGGCTGCAAGTTATATTTAAACATTATGAAATGGAGTGGACACTTTCATGTCAGCACGTGCACAGAAGGCACACAAATTACTGAATGTAATGCGATAGCCCTGAGCTTTTTATGGACACAGGTGCTGTAAAGGCATCAGCATGTCATACATAGAGCACTTAAGATCTGGACAGACAGAACATTTGCTTGTAAATCACCCACCCACCCTTCTACCCCTCAGTTTCCTATTCAGCTGCAATGAACCTTTTTTAGGTTCCTAAAAGGTGGAAGGCTTTTGAACCCCCAAATCTTGAAAACAGGATCAAAAATTGCCAACCATCTTAATTAACAGGAAAAATGGAAGAAAGTTGTTGGCTGCTTGCAACGAAGGCTGAATTTAGAAGGAGAAACTGCCCGTTTTAAACATTTAATGACAACATTTATAGTAGCTGTACAAATCGGGTTAGGTTCCCTTTCAGATTGGCTTGCGGATCCCTGCATGGTCCTGCGTTGGTGGTGATGGTGGTAGCAGGAAAAACAAGCAAGCTCTGACCTTTGGCTTCTCTTCCTTCCTTCCTTCCTCCTAGATCTTTGGTTGAAGAGGAAGAGTCTCACATGAAAGTGACTCTGGGGAGCAGCGATATGGGCTTGGCTGCTCACCTGCAGGCGTCAAAGGCAGGAACCACCCGATTCTTCACCAGCAACACTCACAGCTCCGTGGTCCTCCAGGTGAGTGCACGCCCGCCAGGTGAACGTCTTCCTTCCGTTCCGTGGGGGAGGTTTCCTCCAGGACTCATTTGTTTGGCGGTGTTGCAGCCCAGGTCACCAGTGGAAAGGAAGCGCAGGACAGGCCCCACTCCTTGGTCCCGGAGGACTTCTTCCCCCTTGCTAATTAAACATGGCGGTCAGATTGGGGCGTGGCTGCTTTTCCCTGTCATTGAAGGAGGCCCGAGGTTGACATGGCCCAAGCAAGGGGAGGCCTTTGGCCTGCGAATTATGTCCCAAGGCCTTCTGGGGAATTTGTCAGCTGAAACTGCCTTTCAGTGCCAGGGTTCTTGCTCTTCCTATCTTTTTTGCTTCCATTGGCCTGGAGCGTGAAAAATGCAGCTTCATTATCTAGCGTCGTGCTGTGCAGAAGTCCAGGCCCCTCCTCTGACTTCGGCTCTAGAAAGCCGCTCCATTGCCCCTCTGGCTGATGGTTTGCGTTTGCAGTGGCCGTGAAATGAGGCCAAGCCCCTGCCTGGCATTGTTTGCTGCCACCAACTAGGTGGCAAAGTAGGCTAAATGCGGCTCTCTCCCTGGGAGCGTTTTAAAGAGTGGGAAATTGCCGGGTGGGCAGGCAGGCAGGCCTGGGGAAGAGCTGCAGCCGATGTAAAAACGAGCACAAAAGCTTTCCAGAGTGGATGGCCGGGCAGAGCTGATGCCCCAGGACCCTGCCTGTATTCTGGGAACACCAGGAGCCTTTTGTTCAGCCGGAGTAACCTAATAATCCTCCTCCTCCTCTGGCTGGCAGGAGCAGACCAGCCTTCCCCGCCCCCGGGGGAGGGGGGTTCCCAGTGACGCTGAGCCTGGACTGCTGCTGCAGCCCCAGGAACAGGAGCTCCAATTGTGTGGGGCCCCCCGTGGGCCAGGGCCTCGTTCGGTGGGGGCAGGGGGAGCGGAGCCAACATCGGCGGTTCTGTCTTGCAGGGTTTTGACCAGCTGCGCGTAGAAGGGTTGCTTTGTGATGTGACGTTAGTGCCAGGCGATGGAGATGAAGTGTTCCCTGTGCACAGGGCTATGATGGCGTCCGCTAGTGATTACTTCAAGGCCATGTTCACAGGTAGGGCTCCCTGCCGGGGGTCAGGTGCCACGCAGAAACCACGGAGGCCGCAGACACCCCCTCTCTGCCTTTTTCTTTTGGGGGGGGGGGCGATTCAGTTAACCTCAGGGATGAAATGCCATTCTCTCTGGTTTGGAAGAAACTTCCCAAGGAAGCTCAGACTGGCTGTAACCCTGTTGTGTCTGAATTTTGTTCCCAGGCGGGATGAAAGAGCAAGACTTAATGTGCATCAAGCTGCACGGCGTGAACAAAACAGGTTTAAAGAAGATCATTGATTTTATTTATACGGCAAAACTTTCCCTCAACATGGACAACCTGCAGGACACTCTCGAAGCGGCCAGTTTTTTGCAGATCTTGCCCGTGCTGGACTTTTGCAAAGTGTTCCTTATATCCGGGGTAAGAGAAATGTAGGTCTTGATCTGGCCAGGGGTTTTTTTCCAAATGAGCCGGTCCACGTTGCTCGAATTAGAGCAGGAGCAGCTCTTCTGCAGGGCAGCTCCCCACAAAACACAAAGCTCTTTCACGCACTAAGCACAATTAGTCACAATTTGCCATATCACACAGTTAAATTCACCTTTAGGTCGGTGTGCTTCGTAGGAGAAATGGCGAACGCCGCCTATAAACTGTTTTGGAATAGTTCTGCAAATGGGACTCTTGGAAGCAGAACCATTTATCGAAATAAATAAATATGCTCTGCCAAGTGGGAGGTTCTCAGCTGGGAGAGATCAGAAGCTGCACATTGTAAATTGCTTTTGACTGCAAAGGAGAGCTGTTTTCAGTTTCGGTGTATATAACAGCTGAGTTCCTCTGGAGAAGGTGCCACGCAGGCCTCACCCGCAGCCTGCTTTGGGTGACTCCGTAAGATGGAAATAGGGGTATGTAGTTTGATGGACACTCAAGGATTAGAGTGCGGTTTGGAGAGACAGAGACGGCCGAGGTTTTCTGCAACTTGCATAGATTTTAAACAGATTTTAAAAATAATAATAGGACATCTAATGTGCACCTTTTCGGAAACTGGTGGGTTTTCAAAACATGGCACCATCCAAGTCACAAATAATGAAAATACCAGCCATTTATACCAACGAAGGAGGGGAAAAGGGGATTTTCTAAATGTTGGGTTTTCAAGATCCATCAGTTTTAGTGACCATGGCCGAGAGCCGGGGAAGATGGAACCGAGCCATTAACTCAGAGAGGAAGACGTTCTCCGCACCTTTCCTGATAAACATGCCCTTTTTCTTTCTCAGGTATGCGATCCTAGAATCTGTGTTAAGTCCTGGTGAAATACGAGTTGTGACTACACAGAGCTGTGACTTTCTCAACCTCTTCAGCTTTAAGATGTTGAGCATGCAGACTGGAGGATTCTGGGAGTTGAAGTCCACACATCTTAAATCTGCCGAGGTTGAGAAACAGTGATATGGAGTAAGAAAATTCAGGTCCCCAAAGCAGTCTAGGATGTCTAAATTATGGGCATATCTGAACGTGGGCCTCCAGGGGAGACTCAGGCAGGGGAAGGTCCGTGTCTTTTATCCCTGGATTTAGCAACAGGGCTGCAGGATTGACAGTCTCTTGGTCGTCCTGGAAAACCTACTAATTTCCGATGTCTTTGCAAATCATCTCCTTTCTCGTTTCTGCTGCTGCTGTTTCAGTTTTCTGTCTTCAGCTGGGGTATTGGCAGCTGATGTCACCTTCAGTTGCTTCCACCTCTTGCTTTTCAATTTTAGCTGCCTCCGACGCTTCCTGCCACCCCTCCAACGCTTGTCTAAATTTTGCAACTGAGAATTTTCAAGCACCTTTCAAGGAAACCTGATTTAGGTTTTTCTAACCTTTTATTTCCCTCCTGCAATTTCAGTATTAAGAGTGAAAGTCTGAAAAGAGTCTGCTCCCTTGATCCGGCCCACCCCAAATGGGTGGTTCTTCAAGGTAGCATCCCCTTATGGAAACAGATGCAGTCTTGATACCAACAGGCTGGAGAACTGGAGAAGGGGCACCAGCAAAACTTTGGGCCAGTTTTTCCAGTCTGTGGTAGCTCCAGCACTTGATGTTCCGTGCGCAGATAGTTGCGGAAGAAATGAAAGCCTTGTGCACTGCTGCTAATGCTGCTGTCAAATTGGGACACATTTTGTCCATTAGGACACGTTGGGGAGTGGCTATAAAGCCTGGAGACGGGGAGAACTGCAGGTACAGGTAGTATTAAATCAGCATAAGCCCTTCCGTGCTGATCGGTCGTCTCTTACCTTCATAGGTGTCCTTGGAGAACTGCGTTGAGGTGGGGCGGATTGCCAACACGTACAACCTGACCGAAGTGGATAAATACGTGAACAATTTCATCCTCAAGAACTTCCCAGCCCTGCTAAGTACGGGGGAGTTTGTGAAACTCCCCTTCGAGCGCCTTGCCTTCGTCCTCTCCAGTAATAGCCTTAAGCACTGCACCGAGCTGGAACTCTTCAAGGCCGCCTGCCGGTGGCTGCGCTACGAGGAGCCGCGCATGGAATGCGCCGCAAAGCTGATGAAAAACATCCGTTTCCCTCTGATGACGCCCCAGGATCTCATCAACTACGTCCAGACCGTGGATTTCATGAGGACTGATAACACTTGCGTCAATCTGCTCTTGGAGGCCAGTAACTATCAAATGATGCCCTACATGCAGCCGGTGATGCAGTCGGAGAGGACGGCCATCCGTTCGGACAGCACTCACCTGGTGACTTTGGGAGGGGTCCTCCGGCAGCAGCTGGTGGTGAGCAAGGAACTGCGGATGTACGACGAGAAAGCGCACGAGTGGAGGTCCCTGGCCCCCATGGACGCGCCCCGATACCAGCACGGCATCGCGGTCATCGGGAACTTCCTCTACGTGGTTGGCGGGCAGAGCAATTACGACACGAAAGGGAAGACGGCGGTGGACACGGTTTTCAGGTTTGACCCTCGCTACAATAAGTGGATGCAAGTGGCTTCCTTGAACGAAAAGCGGACCTTCTTCCACCTAAGTGCCCTCAAAGGACACCTGTATGCCGTGGGGGGTCGGAACGCAGCCGGAGAATTAGGTAAGCTCCCTCTCACGCGGAGAAGCTAACCAGGGCCTCGCGATCCCTTGTCAGGCGGTTCTCTGGCGTCCAGATGTATTATGCCAGAACG
The DNA here is from genome assembly GCA_009733165.1 of Naja naja. NCBI lineage: Eukaryota > Metazoa > Chordata > Lepidosauria > Squamata > Elapidae > Naja > Naja naja. The sequence continues at coordinate 24,075,038 of CM019162.1, forward strand.
TTCCCAGCGTCAACGATGGCAGCTCGATCCGTTCGGAGAAAGGAGTCAGGCCATCCCTGGCTCTGTGGGGATTTAGTAACCGCGGTATGGTACATATACTAACCTGTATCATATTTTTAGAAGGGAGTGTCTGGAAATAATAACAACAGGGCCGTTGTATATCATTATGGTAATGCAGAGTTTAATTGTCTACCTTCCCACATGCCAAGGGGAATAATGAATGGGCCTGTTTGCTTCTGAACAAAGGAATTGTGTATTGATTTTATGCAGGTAGCGCTGATCTAAATTTATTTTAAGCTTCTTTTGTCTGACATGTGAAGAATTAAGTGCTGGTGGCCGGCTCTCTTCGTCTGGCCTGAGCATGCAGGCTCACCTCCTGCCCCCCCCCTCCCCTTGTGAGCCAGGCAGTGAACAAAGCAAGTGTGAAAAACATCCCCGTGAGCTGCTTTCCACTCCGCTCGCGGAGGGAGAGGACCCTTTTCAGGGCGGCTTTTAAGGGCCCTCCTCCTGATAATTTAGCACCTTTCATAAATCCTGGATGTCGAACCTCCCCAGGCGAGGAGCTCTGTGGCAGCCTGACAGTCCTCATCTAACTTCTTCCCTCTTGATAGGATCTGTCACTTTTTAGTGCCTGTCTTCAGGGTTACCTTGAACAATCTGTGGGCTGTTAAATAGTTTGCACTGATTTCCATAATGAGCTGTATCCATTGGTATGAAAGTCAGTCTCTGGCTTGGCGGCCTTGTTGATCCTTAGATCGAAATAGTCTCCTCTCTTTTCGTTAAGCTCTAAGACTTTTATTTTTTTCACTTTCACTGCAGCTTTCAAAGCCCCCCCCCTTTCTTTTCAGCAGCAAAAAATAGAATCCTTCTAATTTTTCCCTCTTTGAAAGTCTAGAAGGGAAGAAAAATGAATAATGTTTATTCATTATTAATAATGTTTAGATGGCAGGGAATCGGGTGTAGCGTTCTTGGCGCAAAAACATACCAACGCATATTCATGTGGCTCTCTGGCCTTACCCGACTGCCATGCTGAGAATTTGGCAGGAAGCATTTTTGGATGGCCGCCTGTGGTTGAGGGTAGGCACGACCCACATCACCGCTGACATGTAAATATTATTTGCTTAAAATTGAAACGATAAGAAACATGGACGCAGCAGCTCAAAATCCAACAGGCAATTCTACGAAAGTTGACGCTTGGAAATAATCCCCAAAGGCAGGAATGATTAAGGCTTCTAAAAAACTCGGTCTAGGAAGAGATGAAGCAGAAATAAATGCTGGGGTTTGCTAGTGTCCCCCAAATTTGAACAAATTAGCTGCTATTGCCCAGTAAATCTTGTTTTAACATGGAAAAATCACAGCACCGTAAAAATGGTGTAAAAAGTATTATAATAACAATAACTGCCTGACATATGGAATATGGAGGTGTTCTTCCTGTGGTTTGTGGTGCTAAGGATTGACCTTGAAGATGGCCAAGATCTTGTCTAATGCTTATCCTCTAATTAACAAGATCATTCCTAAATGAAGTCGTGAACTCTTGGGAGTCTGTAGAGATTCTCAGTCCTCCAGGGCATGGCTGTCCCAAAGATCCTTTTCCAAGAGGCAACTGGACTTTCTGGTTTTTCCTTTTGAAGACATTTCTCATCCAAGAAGTTCCTTCAGCTCTGACAAGATAGTGGGGAATGGAAGGATTTATATTCCTTGCACGCGAAGCTGGTCATTTGCATCCTTTCAGAGGGTCGTTGAGGCCACTTGGAGGTTTATCTGTGCCCTTCGGGGTCACCTGAGTTCCTGCAGTCTGCAATTTTTTCCTCTCTGGAGATCCATTCCTCCTCCCACCCCATTCCAAGGGTGCCCATCCCAAACTGTAGAGCTAAAACTCTGTAGAGTGAACCAGCTGTCCGCAAGGAGTATCAATCCTTCCCTTCCCCACCATCCAGTCAGAGCTGAAGAAGCTTCTTGGATGAGAAGCGAAACGTCTTCAAAAGAAAAACAAGGAAGTCCAGTTGCCTCCTGGGAAAAAAAAGAAAAAAGCACCTTTGGGATAGTGAACTCTTGGCTTACTCGGGAGCTGAAAGCCGCTAGGAGTGAGCGAGTGGTCACCTAAGGGGCAAATGGAGAGATTTCAGAATGGGTCAGAAGTCTTGATGACGATGTTATCCATCCAGTCGTGTCCGGCTCTCGGTGATTCTATGGACCGGTCTCTCCATATCGTCCGGTCTTTCACTCCTCCTTTGAGCTTTTCTGTGGTCTGGTCTCGATGCTCTGGCTGGGGTTCAACACTTGATGGTCTCACAGATGTCTTCGTGTGGAGCAGTGAAAAGAATTTTGTTCTGGGCCCTTGAGAAATCCAGCCAGTTGCACCTCTGCTGGGAATGGTGGCCGGAAACAGAGGGCCTTGCATCTCCAGACCCAGTTTGATGTCCTGATCATGTGGACCTCTCTCTATTCGACTTTTGGGTAGGGTATCATACAGAGACGGCTTTTGGTGGCCTTGGAGCATGGCCTGAATCGGAGCCCGGCTGGGGAAACTGAGGCCTTCCTTTGTCTCCGCAGTCCCACCTGGAACATTTACGGTGGGGGTTCCTTGCTATTCCCAGGCGCCCAAGCGCGGTGCAGATCTTTCAGTCCCCTCTTTCCCTGGGCCATAAGCTTGGCGTTGTGTGTATAGGCTCATATTTTTATTTTTAGAAGCTCGGAAGGTGTGAAGAAGTCACTGCCTCTGACTGCAGCAGAGGCCCTGGGCCGGATCAGCTGCTAGTGGGATGCTTCCCTGGGGAGGGAATGGGGGGCAGAGGAGGGTTTCCAGCCATCATGGCTGCCCTGAGTAGTTTGGGGAAGCAGCCAGAAGAATACCTCCGCTGGGACGTGGAAGCTGCCTCTGCTTCTAAGCGTAGAAACCCCACTCGTACATTCCACTCATGACCTGCTCCCACGCCCGTGGCCGGGACTCGTGGAACAGCCAAGGGGGAGGTGGTGGGGAAGGAATCCTTCCATTCCTGTCTCCTCCCCCATGAAACCTCTGCGTTAGAAGAGCTGCAGGCAAAGGGCCCCCTTGGCATCTTCCCGAAGACTTAAAAAAACCCAAACACCTGGGATTTATTTTAATGCCAGTTAATGTTTAGCATGGTAGAGGCTTGGAGTTTTTCTGCTCTGCACCTGGATGGCCTGGCTTCTTCACCTGCGGTGTGTGCAGAGGTTATTAACACAGTTAAAGCCCACTTCTTGAAAAGGTTTAATTCTTGCTGGCTACCAAATCGGTGTTTCGGAGGAAGAAAACAAGGGAGAAGATCATTCCCAGACACGTGTGTGTGTGTGTAAAAGCAACTTATGTTTAAAAAGGGGTGGAGCTTTGCTGAGCTTTTCAACCTATACAGCCGCCCCACAGGAAGTGCCCTGATCCTATGGCTGCTCCCTCCGCATGCTCGTGCTTCCTTTAAAAAGAGGCACGTAAAACTTTGCTCCGTGTCCATTTTCACTTCAGTGGACTGAAAATAGAACGGGCAGAACCGGCCAGGAACCCGAGACTGGCAGACAGAGAGAGAAAGAGAGTCTGTTTCCGACACTGATGGCCAAGTCATCTGTGAAACAGTTCTGTTCATGAGGTTCATGTGGAAAATAGATCCATGACGATGGAGGATTCTGTTCAGCGCCCTTTCTGATACAGGTGGCTGGCAAGGGAGCCTTCTCTGCCCAAACCCACGTCCCCAGAAGAGAGGCTGCCCCACAGCAGAAGCCGCCCCTTCTCGACAGCCAGAGCCAGAGAGGGCAGCGTTCAGGGGTCGCCTTCGTCCTTCCTGGCAACCGAATGGCCTTCCTTCCTCAGGGCTGGGCATTGGGGGCCATGGGTGGCATTCAGAGATTGCAGGCATGGACCCAAATACAGGGAGTCCTCGGCTTACGGCCACAATTGAGCCCACAAATGTCTGTTGTTAAGTGAGACATTTGTTGAGTGAGCTTTGCCCCATTTTATGGCCTTTCTTGCCACAGTCGTTAAGTGAATCACTGCAGTTGGTAAGTTAGGAACACAGTTGTTAAATGAATCTGGCTTCCGCATGGACTTTGCTTGTCAGAAGATCGGAAAAGGGGGAATCGGGTGACTCCCTGGGGCGCTACAACGGTCATAAGTACGAGTCAGTTGCCAAGCCTCTAAATTGTGATCCTCTTTTTTTTTTTCAACAGCCACGGTGGAGTGTTACAATCCCAGAATGAATGAGTGGAGCTACGTGGCGAAGATGAACGAGCCCCACTATGGCCATGCAGGGACTGTCTATGGGGGCCTGATGTACATCTCAGGTGAGCCAGCCCTCCCGCCCGCCAACCCTTTCCCCACCCGAACCACACCTGCTGACCTCCAGTGCCAGGTGTCTCTTTCACTGATGACCCAGGGTGGGATACAAAATAAACAGAGTCACAGAAAACAGGTGAAGCCCCTTTTATTCCTTCAGCTTGCTTCCTAGCTCCAAATATCCTTGATGGAAGACAAAAAACTCGCACACAAACAGTTACAAGAAGAAGGGAAAAAACAACACAAACCAGGCAAGATAAGGGCTGGAGGAAGTCCACAGATAACAGAACACACACTGGGAAGGACGCCAAACTCAGCAAGGAACCATAAACTAGAGATATTTCCATGCTTTGTTTCCAGCGCTCACCCATACGCATGTCCGTCCTCTTATCCAGTTGTCACAGCTGCAGCCCATGAAGAGGATCAAGGCCCTCTCCTCCCCAGTAGACCACATCTCTCCCTTATCCTCTCTTCCCTGTGTGCCCTAGGATGGAGAGGGGATGGGCTTGGGTCCTCCTTTGACTGCTCAGCCAGCCTCTGCCCTTCCCCAGCCTCCGGAGCCACAATTCCACTCCCTGTCGGCTGTTCCTCCTCTCCCTCAGGGGCATGACCCTCACCCTCAGAGAGACCCGAGTTCTCTTTCCCGCCTCTTGAGTTTGTCCCCCAGACGGTTCAGACGAGGCGCACTGTTAAATCCCGGACTTTCCTCTTGGATATGTAGTTATTTCAGCCGCCCGTGATAGCCACACCTTTAAAAAGGGAAATCCAACTATTTGTTTAGGATGCTCATTCCCGATCAGACTTAGAATAACAGAGTTAGAAGGGACCTTGTAGATCATCTAGCTGGGCAGCTGATCTGAGAAATGCCCCCTATTTGGACAAACGGCTCCTTTTCACTGGGATGAGAGATGCCTCTGTGTGGAAGCCCTGGGCTAAAGACTGGAACCTTAGGCATAGAGCTGGGGATCTTTGGAGCCCAATCCTGTGTTCCTCGAGGGAGAGTGGGGGGCAGTGGGGAAGGGGGGATGGGGAGCCAGAGAAGCTGCCTGGGAGACTTGGGGCTGCCCCCACCCCCCAAGCAGCCCCAGAGCCCATGGGGCAGCAAGGAAGGTGCTGGATTAGGAGCAGGGAGACCCAGCTTCTGGTCCTTCCTTAGCCACAGAGGTTACCAGACCCTCCCTCCCCCCTTTCCAGCCCCCCCCCCAACAGGCTTGTTGGGGGAAGAGGGTGAGCGCTTGTGACCTTGAGCTGCTAGGAATCTTGGAAGCAGACAACGAGCTGTGTTTTCCTCTGAGGAGGAGGACAGAGAGAACAAGCTACATAATCGGTCGATTCTCTTTGTCTGATTCACACCCACATGCCCTGGTTGAAAACCTGGGAACATCTGCGCCAACAAGACGGCCCCCCTTCCCAAAGAAATTGCCTTGGGTGGGCAGGTGGGGTGGAGGGAGGATACCTATGTAGCAAGCGCCCCCTCCCTTTTCAGCCCTCCCTCTGACTCAGTTCTGGGGGCTTGGCTGAGATTAGCATTCAGGGGGCTTCATCCATTCAGCGGTGGGGGCGGTGAGGCCCTTGCCTGCTGCCCCTGCACCCCCTTTGCCCACTGAGCTGTGAACAATATGGCCATCTGAATGGGAAAGTCCGGACGGTGAGATAGGTTGCATACACAGGCAGTTCTCGACTTACACTTCATTTAGTGAGTACTCAAAGTTACAACAGCAGCGTTCCAAAAAGTGACTTAGGATCATGTTTCACAGTTATGACGTTTGGTTGGCCTTGGGGCTCGCCACCGGCCATTGACGGAGTGTCTGGCTTTCTCCTCCCCCCAGGTGGCATCACCCACGACACTTTCCAGAAGGAGCTGATGTGCTTCGACCCCGACACGGACAAATGGACGCAGAAGGCCCCCATGACCACGGTGAGGGGCCTCCACTGCATGTGCACGGTGGGCGACAAGCTGTACGTCATCGGGGGCAACCATTTCCGGGGCACCAGTGACTACGACGACGTGCTCAGCTGCGAATATTATTCCCCTACGCTGGACCAGTGGACTCCCATCGCGGCCATGCTGCGTGGCCAGAGTGACGTCGGGGTGGCTGTCTTCGAGAATAAGATCTACGTGGTGGGGGGCTACTCCTGGAACAACCGCTGTATGGTGGAGATCGTTCAGAAGTACGACCCGGAGAAGGACGAGTGGCACAAGGTCTTCGACCTGCCGGAGTCCCTGGGGGGCATCCGGGCCTGCACCCTGACGGTCTTCCCCCCCGAGGACAATCTAGCTTCGCCTTCGCGGGAGTCGCCTCTTTCGGCGCCTTGAGAGCGGCCCCAGGGGAGGGCCCTCGTGGGACCCTGGCTCTCCAGCTGTGTCCCGCCGTGGCTCCTCGTCCTCGGTGGTTTCTATGGGGCTTGCCCTGAAGCTGTTGGCAAATAACGGGTCGGGGGGGGCGCTCCAAGGAAAGGCGTGGCGGTCCACGGGGAGTTTGGTCCAGGGTGTTCCTCGCGGGAGGCCTGGAAAACGCTGGACTCCAAAGGCTCCGCGGAGGAGGAGCAGGAGGCAGCGGCAGGGCCTCCCTTCGGTTTTTAAAACTTGCAGGAGAGGGAAGGAAGCAGATGGGCTGAATGGCAGGTGCCGAGCCCCCTTGCTAAGCCTGGAGGGGAGCTTCCTGGGGAGAGGGACCCCCGCCCCGGCCCCGGCTGCCTCCCCCCCCCCTTGAATGAATGGAGCGTTTTAGACTTCATGCCCGCGACTCAGCATGAAAAGGCCCTGCAGGAGCTTGGAAGCAGCGAAGGAGGAAGAGGCACCTGAGGCGACCTTGGATCTGTACATGGGGGGGGCTTCCCCTCCCCTTGCCGCGCCCCCCCATTAAAAAAACGAAGCATTAACTGAGGGTTTCTGTTCTTTTTCTCTTTGCCTTCTCTCTCCTTCTCCCTCCCCCCTCACTGGGTGATGCGGGGCCTCTGGGTGGCCTGGCGACCCAGTGAGAATCTCTGCACTGGGTTCCGCAAGAGACAAGGGCTAGGACACTCTCTCTCTCTCTCTCTCTGGCTAAGCCTCTCGGCCTCCAAACAGACCCTCCCCTCCAGCTGAGAGCCCGCCTGTGTGTCCGCCCCCACCTGGGCTCCTCCCACCCCTCCTAAAATATCTCAGTCCAGACGACGACGGTTATTCAGCACAAACCCAGCTTGGAAAGAGCTGCTTTTCGCTCAGAGAATTCAGACTCTGCCCTGTTTTCGCTCGTTCAATAAAATCTTTAACTGCAACCAGTTGGGAGTTTGTTCTTGCAAGAAAGGGCTCCTTTCTCTCCCCCCTGCACTCCCGCACTCCCGTTGCCAGGTAACACTTTGTGTGTACATTGCGTGGTGTGTGGGAAGTGCCACCGGCTGGGCTCCCGGTTCTGCAGGAGCTCCCAAAGGGGGAGGCTCGACCTACCTTTGCCCCAACTCCCCCGGGATGCCCAAACAGAGCCTGGGGTGAAGGTGGGTCTCAGCCTCTGCACGGGACAGGCGCCACCTACGAGGGGGGCTTTGCCAGGCTGACCGGAAGAGTCTGGCGTCTGTGGTTAGCTGGTGTTGCGGGCCTGGGTGAGGAAAGAGAGAGGGGCTCTTTCAGGGGCCCCAGGCTCACCCAGAACACCCTCTCAAGAGCACTACTCAAGGCAACAGACTCTACTCGCGCCTGGCAGTGTGATGGGCGGCAAACTAATCTAATCAAATACAGAGATAAACATTACGTCATCCCACCCTTGCTATTTCTTTCAGAGCCAGCCTTCCTTCCTTCTCTAAACGTGGAAGCTTTTCTTCTAAGGCTGGCTTTAGATTTTGTTGCGTGCAAAGCAGAACCCGGGTCGGCTGGGCTTACGGTCCAAAGGGGTCTGGCTGTGAGTCAGCTCTTGGCTGGTGGCAACGGCGCTGAGCTTGGTCGCCTGGTTGAAAAGCAGAGCCCGGGGGGTGCAGCGTGGCCAGGAGGATGGCCAAAGCCAGGAGAAGGCTGGTCCTCCAGACGTGGAAGACAACTGGGCCACTCGGGAAGGATGCTGCCGGTGGTAGCTTGTCAACACGAGGAGCCGTCTCTCACCTGTGGAATGAATGGCAGCTGTTTCTGCTGTCGCCTTCAAGGCCAGGTTAGGTGGGGCCATTCTCAGCCTCCAGTCACCTTTATGTAGTTGGGAAGCTCAGCCTTTTTTTTTGCAGAGGTTCAGACCAGGAGCGTCTCCAATCTTGGCAAGTTTTAAGACCTGAATTCTGGGAGTTGGTCTTAAACGTTGCCAAGGTTTTGCCTTAGGCCCAGGGCCTGCTTGGGGGCCGCCTTCCTTTCTCTTTCAAAGTGGCTCTGCCTTCTCTTTCTCCTCTGCTCGTTCCTGGCATACTCAGCTGCTCTGGGAGGGCCCTGTGTTGAGGAAGGGGCTTCTGCACTCCTTATCTATTTAAGCCCTTCCAGTGGCAGCTGTTTCACTGGGTGGGGAACGGGGCTGAACGCAGCAGCTGCAGGCAGCTTCTGGCCCAGCGGTTGACACCCGACCTCTTGGAGGTCTGGCAGGGAGCGTTTGCGAGCCTCCCTTGCACTTGGTTTGGTACATCCGAGCATTCCTGGGGGCCGAAGCTGGATGTCCTTCGTGAATTGGGCTCCCCAGAAGCCCCTTCCCAGGAGGCCTGTGGGTTAGCCAACAAATCCAAGGCACCAAGAATAAGCACTTGACTAAGCCTGCAATTCTAGCTCCCTTCCGCTGGAGTGACAGCCTTCAGGGGCCACTGTTACTGTCCAGGGTTTTGTTCTGAAAAATCCCCCGCTGAACGCTGCTGGGCTTTGTGCAACTTGGTTTCCCAGCCTGGTGGTAACTGTGGGGCCCAGCATCTTGCTACCCGCTTCTCCGACTCTCGGTCTGGTCAGCCAAGGAGCCAAAAACAGCCGGATGCCAGGAGGGAATTCTGCCCCTGTGACAGGAGCCAGAAATGTTGCACCAAGTCATCCAGGCAAGAGAGTTGGGATCTAATTTAAACACTGTGTGTGCGTGTGTGTGGAGGGGGAGGGCAACAACGCTGGTGGGAGAGGAGAGAGGATCTGGGAACAAGCCCTTGTTTCTTTTAAATGTCAGTCGAATTTTCTGCTTTGTGGGAGCAAGGAAAGTCAGCTCATGAAAAAGAACCACCATCTCGGCTCCCCCCCTCTGGAAAAGCAGCAAATGGTTTAGCGGGGGGTGTCCCTCTCCCCATAGTTTGGACTGTTGTTGAGTTTTGCTGGGAAGACAAGCCCGCCAAGCGCCAGAGCAGGGGCAGTGGGCACCCTCCGAGGGCATCACTGGGAGCTTGGCAGCCACAAGGAAGTGACGGGTCATTCCAAACAGTTCATGCAGCCAAAAGGGGGAACCGATTCCCTAGTTGGCAAGGCGGAGCTTCAGAAAGAGAAAGAAGACCTGGCAGGTTAACAGCCACCAAGCTCAGGAGTTAAACCTAGATTTATGAGGGAAAGTGGCCTTCTGTAACGTGGGCAGACTTCTTCTGCAAAGTTCCCTTTCAAAAGAGGGACAGAAAACGGGGACAGAGCAGAAGGATCAATCCGTGCGAGACCCACCAGGAACTGGGATGAGTCCAACTCACGTATCTCCAGCCGAGTCTTGGCTGAATCCAAATAAGCTGCATACAGAATTGTGGAAGTGGCCAGCTGATGTTCTCATCCAACCCTGCTTCTCATCCAGCTGCCAAGAGAGGCACCGTTTTTTCAAGACGATTTTTCATCCTGAACAGATGGTGCCAAGCTTCATTCGAGGTCACAGGCCTTGGAAGGGTGTTCTGCCTTCTTCCACCACTGAACCCCCTTGTGATGAGTTTTGCCTTGATCTCTCCAACCCTTGTTAGATGTTTCTCTCTCATCCCTTCCCTAAGTTCTGGATGTCCTCCTCAGTTATCCATCTTTCTCCTCTGACCCAGCCCTAAGGCATCCCAAGAATGCCATGCGTTTGAAGAAGAAACACATCCTCTGCTGGAGCATCTGCATTTCCAGGAACTGGGATCCAAGGTGTAGAATCAGTTGGATTCCTGGATGATTGGTGATGTTCCAACTTACGTTGATCGTTGTGTTCCAGAAGAGCCTTTCTTCTCTTGAGGATGAAGGTCCAGGACTCTTCGTAACAGTGGAACAGCTTCAAGGGAGCATCTGTTGGAAGACTGATGAGCTTCCTTCTGCAGTTGTTGGCCACTGGGAGACCAATGGTTGGATTAGATCAGGGGTCTCCAACCTTGGCAACTTTAAGACTTGTGGACTTCCAACTCCCAGAATTCCTCAGCCGGCCACAAGTCTTAAAGTTGCCAAGGTTGGAGACCCCCTGGATTAGATGATCCAGGGCCCAATTTTAGCTTCTTACGTTCTTCGGCTGCTGAGTGGCTAACTTGGCTGTCCAGAAAGGCTGTTGAGAGCCAGGACTAATCCGTGTGTCTGATTCCTGAACAAGCTTTCGTTCCTCGCTGGTTCTTCCTGCTGGGAGCTAATGCCAATGTCTGAGCTTGGGCTTCTGAAGAAAAACCAGCCATTCGATTTATAATCTTTATTGCCTGTAGCCTCTTTTTATACCCCAGAGGTCTCAAAAGTGACCACACTCCATTAAAATGGATTCCAAGCCATGCCAGCTCTGAGCTCTGCAGGTATTTGCATAGTTCTTCATGCCCGTTTATTATTGAAAGGCTCAAGATGGAAGATTTGGCCCTGATGCTGGGATGATTTAACACACTTAATGGAGTCTCCTTGCCAGCAAAAAAATGCTAACTAAAACAAGATTTGGGGGAGGGTTGCTTAGAAGAGCCCCACCTGCAAAAGACTTTGGAGATTGAATTCCTGTGGGATATTTGGAGCAGGTTGAGCTAAGCTAACCTGGGTGTGGATGAACTCCTGTGAAGGGCGGGGGGCGAGCATGGAAAGGGGTGGGGTGGGGCATTTGGGCTTCCATTGCTGGCAAGGAGCAGCAGTTGCAACTCCATTTTCTTTCCGTTTCTATTCTGTGGAATAAATAAAAATTGTACGCTAAACAGGCTGATGGCAATAAAGGAGGGATGGAATCTGGGCATCCATGTTTGTGTTGCCCTGTCCTTTGTCCTGGGTCACACATGGCACCAAATCCATCCCTTGCGGCTTGTACATATGTTTTGGAATAGACGGGGCTGGGAGGGCTGCTTTGGAAGGGCCTCCGGAGGTGGTTTCCTCTTTATGTTTGTAGCTCTTCTCCCTAGATTGTAGGCAGAGGTGGAGAGAGGCCTCACCAGCTTGTCTTACGCCAGAGGCTGAAGCAGATGGCAGCATTTAGCTTGGCTGATACCAGAGCTAAGCAGTGCCAGATCTGCTTAACAAGTGGAAGGGACACCACTAGGAAATCCCAGGACTTTAGGAGGAGACAGAAGTCTCTGTTGGAAGAAGGCAGGGGCAATATGGCAAAGTCTTGTTGCCAAAACTAAGTACTAGAGTCTGAGTCCACAATCCAGAGCCTGCAGGTTGCCCACCACAATGAAATAGAAGATGTTTATCCCTAGTACAGCCGAGCTCAGCTTGGCACTGCTCCATCCATCCCTTCCTCCACCCCTCCATGCCCTGAGATTCAGAGGGAGTGGGGGGGTGGGGGAGAGCAAGAGCCAGCGTCTTCTTTCTGGCAGATCCGGCTAAGCAACCCCTCTGGGTCACAGGTTAATGGGATTGCTGCCCGATCCTGACGTCATTCTCCATCAGGCCACAATAAAAGTGGCTGACTTCCAGTTTCAAATGTCAGCTTTTATGGCCCCGTGGGAGGTGGGGGGGGGGGCTGCTTGTCAGCAGAGGCCAAAACAGAGAGGAAGGAGAAAAGGAAGAGGGGTTTGGGGGTGGGGGTGGGACTCCTGGCCCTCCGGCAAGTGGGGCATAGGAAAGGGGGCAACCTTTGCGTGAATGGCTCGGCTGGCATTTGCTGACGTGGGGTTTGCGTAATGGGTGAAAAGCCCATGGGAGAGACCCAAAGACCCCCAGGGCTTTGTTGGGCAGAGGATGATGAATCCTGCAACCGGAGGCCGCCTTGTCTCATTCAGAGTGCCAAGCTGCTGCCCGTTGCATCAAAACATCGTGGCACGAAAAGCAAACGCCACCATTGTTCCTTAGGCGTGCCAGTTAATTGCTGAAAATTGTGCTTGCTCCCTCCCTCACACGCACACCCTCCGTGCCACTCTTGACATAGATTTCATGCGATGGCGATGCAAAAATGAGCCTCCCGTGTTACTCCAGCATCTCTGGGAGATGAAGGGGGGCAAGGCAGATGGTTTGCTAACCAGGCAGGCGCCTCCCCGGTGTGTGGAGACTGGCCTGGCCTTGAGAAGTGTTTGCACCCCTGAACGACACAAATGTCCCCTTGCCAGTGGCGGGATTCCAAAATATTTTACCACCGGTTCTGTGGGCGTGGCTTGGTGGGTGTGGCTTGGTGGGTGTGGCAGGGGAAGGATACTGCAAAATCCCCATTCCCTCCCGACCCCACTAACCTGCTTCCCAGCTCCGTTCTCCTGTGCAGGGCAACCAAAGAAGACCCAGCCGATCAGCTGGGACTCAATGGGAGGCAGGGAATAGATGGGGTTGGCAGGGCCAGTCAGAGGTGGGATTGGCCGGTTCTCCAAACGACTCAAAATTTCCGCTACCAGATCTCCAGAACTGGTCAGAACCGGCTGAATCCCACCTCTGCCCCTTACCACATCCTGCGTCTACGTGATGGTCTCCCAGTTTGGCCAAAGGGGAGCATGGACTGAAGGACACATCATGTTAAAGGGACAGGGTCAGGGCACGTCTTTATGTAAATGTCAGCTGTGTGCTTTGAGGTGGGCCCTGCAGGACTGCGGAGAAGACAGGAAAGGGATTTCATGTCTCCTTTTGCCTCTGTTATCGTCTGATCCAGCTGCTTGATATTTAAGGTGTCCTGATTTCCATTCCAATTTGCCTTTTGGAGGTTGCTTGAGCTAGCAAGATCTGACATTTGCTTTGGCACTGGCATAAATCATGCGATAAGAGGCCCACATCAGCAGGATGGGATGAAATTCAACCTGCATTTCATGATGTCTTCGTCACCCTTTAGTCTGTGCAGGGATGGCCAAAGGCTACCTTTGGAAGGCACCTCGGAGCACTGACTTTTTCAAGGTAACAGTTATGTGAAGACAACGGGAGTTACTCAGAGCCCAAGAGTGGCTGGTGGCCTTGGAGAAAGCAGGGTTGTGACAAACTCTGTTACGTAACTGTGCAGTGTGAGAACACTTTCCGGCGTGAAGCTTCCTGTAAGGTGGACTGTGGTTTGGAGATAAGGCATGGAATCTCTGGCTGGCCTTTGGACTTGAAAGGGCCTCTGGCAGCTTGGATCAAAGGATACTTTCTTGAGGATTAGGCCATCGCCCTTTCTGATCATGTAGGAATGAACTTGAGAAGCCCTTAATGTATTGCGACAGGAGTACAGCTTCCTCCAGAGGGGGGGTCTCCAACCGTGGCCACTTTAAGACTTGTGGACTTCAACAAGCAAAGCTGGCTGAGGAATTCTGGGAGTTGAAGTCCACAAGTCTTAAAGTGGCCAAGGTTGGAGACCCCTGCTCTGGGGCATGGATGTGAGTTCAGCTTTTCTGTAACCTGATTGTCCAGGGGGGCCATCCATAGTCCCATCATCCCAAGTTGAACTTGACCAACTGGACTGCCAGTGGTTCCGTCATCCCAAGATGGATAGGACCATCAGTGGCCTCACCATCCCAGGATTTTCCTGACCAACACGACCAGCAGTCCCAAGTTTGACTTCCTCTTGTGGAGTGGTCCAACTAATTTTCAGGAGCTGCTGTTCTTTGGGCTGTCCTTTCAAGTGAAGGGGACGAGAGCTTGCCCTCCCCCCCACATGGCGCTTCCTGCTTAATTCAAGAACAACAAAGCACTTGAGATGTACCTCCATCCCTGCCTCTTCCTTCCTTTCATTAGCGACTCCACCTGCCTGACATTTCATGGGAATGATGGCCTGTTTACTTTATGCAAATGAGGCCTAAATTATGCATGGGCAGTGATGAATTGGCACATCTATTTCCTGGCTTGGCATAAACCCATCTAGAATTAGCTTCGTTGTGGCAGGAGCACAAAGCACATGGATGGGGTAGGGGGAGGAGAGAGATGCTGAGTGGGAGACGGTGAGCTCAGCACTGGGGGCGCAAATCTTTTCCACCGTGGCGGGAATGGATCCTTGATTCTTCCCGTTTGCTGCTGGATTACGGTGCCGTAGTTTGAAATGCCTGGGAGAAACAATTAGACACTGGTTCTTCCGAGTGAGAAAAGTGGAGCCATGCCATGAAGGACACAATATCTGGTTCTACTCTCAGAGGAAGCCTCCTTTCTGGTGTGGAGAGCTGGAAGCAGAGCAGCAGCCTGGAAGGGAAATGGAAACGAGCCAAGAATGGTCCTCAGACTTCGACCATCTTCCAGCTCAATGAGAACCGGAAAGAGGCAACCACGGAGCTTAGCCAAGTCACGGTGGCCTTGTTATTATTACCTTTATTGTCAGAGTACAACATGTGTACAATGAGATTGGTTGAGCCTCCCTTCATGCACACACCCACCCCAACACAACTCACAGTGAGGACAGCAGTCCCTAACCCAGTCCCAATCTTACTACACTGTGTGACTTGTTGCACAACACGCTGCCCCCCCCCCGCAAGTCTATCCTACGATGTTGACATGAAGTTGTTTTCCGTTCAGCAGTGTGACAGCCCACGGGTAGAAACTGTTCTTCAGCCTGTTGGTGCGGCTGGCTCTGCTTCTCTATCTCCTACCTGATGGGAGGAGAGTGAAGAAGGGCTGACCTGTTTGAAGTTCTACCGACGACACCTTGTGGCATTTAACTCAAGCCAAAAACTGAAGCGCCACTTGACAGTTGAGAGCAAGGGATGAACCTACCACCGCTGGAAGCCCCTGTGAAGCAGAGAAGATGAGACTTCTGGATGAGTCAGTAGATAATAAAAGCTGACCAAGAATTAGGCTGATGTTTTAGCTGTGAGATTTGCAATCACATTTGATCTCCCATCTCCCTCTTGAGGCCAACTTTGAAATGGAGATTGCAGCCTGCTCAGGTTTTTAAACTTTCTTGCTTCTCTTTCACGCCCATGTTTTGTCACACTTCCCCCTGATGAAGAGTTGAGAGCCTGTCTGCCTCTTTATTCCTACTGAACAGAATCTCACTGATGTTGTTACTGACCTACGGAGATTATTCTTGTTTCCTTCAACCATTAAGACAAAGAGACTCTTCCTAAAGGAAAGGGACAGGGAGAAGATTGGAGATGGATGGATGGATGGATGGATGGATGGATGGATGGATGGATGGAAGGCAGAGACCAGAGTGAAATGATCCACCTGATTTCCTCGACAGGAAACTCAGGTTCCTGGTGTTTTAACTGCCCAGAATGGGTTCTGCTCTCCTCTGTGTCACCTTGTTTTTCTTGCACCTGAAGTCAAGAGATGAGAAGCTGCAAGGAAGTGGGAGATAAATAGAGACATGGGGAGAACAAACGCAATATGCCTCCGCTGCGACCAGGACAGCTATTAGTTAGAAGTACTTTTCCGCAGCAGCTGAAGAATGTGGGTGGCTTCTATTAAATTTAATTATGCACTTGCTGTGTGTGGTGGGCAAGACAATCTGGGGGCTGGAAAGAGAGGGAGAAGGGTATTTTTAATTACAATCTGCTCGGATAAAAATGAGACTCTTCGGACCTGGGTCAAGTTCTCATTCTCCTAAGAATCCTCTGAGGAGTTTTGTGCCTGTCCCAGCAGAGCCCCCACCCTGTCTCTGGGTCTTCCCTGGGGGGCTCTGGGGAGAGTGGGCGATTGCCAGTGTTGCAATGCTCGGGAGGGCGAGCCACTGGTTGCACGGCTGCTCAGGATTCAGCCCGATATCCTTGCTGGATGAATCGATGTCGTGCTGTACACAGTTCACTGTCCTAGATAGTTGACTGTATAGGATGGCTGTTCTTTGCACCATCCTCAGTCCATTTCTACCCTCTTCCCAGCTGGTGTCAAGGAGGCTTCCCATTAGCTGACCACTGGATTTTGGCCTTGGCCAACCACCTGTCTCAAAAGCTCTTTGTCTTTCACCAAGGAGGCCAAAGCAGTCTCTCCAGGGTCTTCCTAGCTGCAATGGCTTCCAGAGGTGGTAAACTGGGGTAGGACCATCCCCAGAGAGCCTGAAGGAGAAGAGCCACTCTTGATTGGATCTGATTCAAGGTTCGCTTGAAGGATCTCTCGCTTGGTTGAAAGAACAGAGCCAGGACACTTTTTCCTCAAGGTGCCCTTGAACCCAATGCTTAAATCATCTTCCTTCAGTCTTCCATTGGTGATGGGAACAGGTTTTACTTCAGCATCTGGGTTTCATGTTTCCAAAAATTGGGTAGTGGACCAGGACACTCCTTGCTTGCTTGTTATTTTAAGATAGCTTGGGGCAATCCTTGGCATGACTTTCTCTACAAGATAGGAATAGACTTGCATGTCTGTAAATTGCTCCCACGCACTACTTGGTTTGTTTGTTTCTGGTTGCGTAGTTTATATGATTGCAGCCTTTAGAGCTGTAATTTATGGCTTAACACAGTACAACAATAACAATAACACAAACCTTTCCAATCTGTATCTGTTCTTGAAGATGGGCTGTGCTGAATCTGGCCTATTCCAAAATATTTGTGGTCATTTCTTCCCAGAATTCCCAGCTGGAATAGCTGGAAACCATCTGGAATGGTCCAAGATGGGCAGTGTCAGCTCAAGTGGGCTTCTGAGTCTAACCTTTTAGGCCATCACCAGAACTTTTCCACAGGATCTTCACTGAACCCTTGCCAAGCTAATTCTGGCACACCTGATGATGATCCCATTCATCCCTGGGCATCTTCCAGTGAAACACGCCTTCTGACAAGCAGACCAAACCAACTGTCGAGGAAAGGTCCTATGTACCAAATTAATGAGTCCAGCACAAATCCTGTTGTGCCCCTGAAATGTACTGCTTGGAAAATCACTACGTCCCGAGTAATACACACCATTATTTTATCCATCCCGGTTAATGCTTTGCAGAAAAACTTCTGGTACGTGTATATTGTCCTATTTCAGGTTGGCGATGAATTTAAATTCATTTGGGGTTTCTTTCAAAATGAAATCGCAGCATTCAGAACTCAAAATAATGTTCAAAAGACACGCAGAGCAGACTGCATCCTTCTACAACTTCCAGTCCAGTCACTGTTATTCTAACATGATCTTAATGCTACCCATCTTATTTGGAAGGACTTTCTATCTCGGCTCTGATTCCAACCTCACTCCAGCTTTATAGAATTGGTTAGAGCAGAGGTCTCCAAAGTTGGCAACTTTAAGACTTGTGGACTTCAACTCTCAGAATTCCTCAGCCAGCATAGCTATGCTGGCTGAGGAATTCTGGGAGTTAAAGTCCACAAGTCTTAAAGTTGCCAACTTTGGAGACCTCTGGATTAGAGGAAGAGAGAGGCTCTGTTCACATGCCATCTTTTATTGGATCAAAGGACTAAATGCCCCCAAGGAGGAGGTTACCCTTAGCTACGAAGAGTTCAGGGGCTATGTCTAAACTAACTCACCTGTTGAAAATGTTGGCCAGGTATGCACCAAAACATTCCACCTGAGTTTTGTGACCGGACCAGGTTCATCTGGGCTCTTCACCCCCGTTTGTTTGCTGGTGGGCAGATGGGCTTCCCTTGCTTGAGAGCCAGAAAAAAGGCTCTCCAGTTTTGTCCCTGAATCCCACCTGGGGATTCAGACGGGTGCCCTTGTGTTTCTTCCAACCCAACAGGTACAAAAGACCAGCTTCTCCGCTGGACTGAAAGCCAGAAAGAAGTTTCCCGTCATACTTTGAAAGGAGCTCATATTTCATTCTTCCCTTGGGCTGTACAGTTTTTGATCTGGGCCCAAATTGGTTAACAGAGACATTTTCATGCATCGTAAGGACAAACCCAGAACAAATCAGAAACCTGCTAATGAACAAGACGAGCTTGCTAATTGCCCGCGTTGTACTCGGCTGCATCTCCAGGTGTCTGCTGCAACAGAGGCACCTGTGATGCCCAGATGCTATGCAGGAGGAGCGGACAGAAGGGCAATTGGCGTAGAAGCCCACCAGACTCTCTGATCAACATTCAAATGTTGCCAGGAAGGATATTCTTCAATGAAAGGAAATGGGGAAGAGAGTAGGAAGTAGGGAAATGGGGAAGAGAGTGGGCCTTGGTGGTGCAGGCTGTTAATAGCCTAGCACTTAAGTTCCAGCTGCCTGCAATTATTGCAAGCTCGAATCCCACCAGGCTCAAGGTTGACTCAGCCTTCCATCCTCTCAGGGTAGGTAAAGTGAGGACCCAAGATTGTTGGGGGCAATAAGCTGACTTTGTAAAAATGCCGCTTAGTAATAATAAGCAGGCATATACAATGGAAGGAAGGCTATTGCTGAGCGCATTGGGTTGTATCCCAAAAATTGTAAGCCGCCCTGAGTCTCCAGAGAAGGGCGGGATATAAATAGGAATTTTAAAAAAAAAGTCAAGTCGGCTTGAAACACGCATGAAAAGGCACAGGGTGTTGATTGCATGGTCACAACCACCATCGTTACTTCTCTAGCCCCCTCCTCTGCCCTGGGGGCCTTCCCTGGAAGGATGGACTGCAGTTATGAAGAAGTGGGACCCCTACCTCAATTAAGGGGGAAAAAGTCAACCTAATTGAGGACGATGGTAGGTTTTGGTGAAAGAGAGGTACTCAATGTTCAAAACTTGCCCATTAAGGAGCCAGGAAAGACCAACCACTTTATCCCAAGGTGTTTCAACATTCATTTATCCGGGTTGTATTTGTCCTGCACACCTTCCTTCTCTCCTTTGCAGTCTTAACTTTAATTTCAACTCAGTGGGGACGGCTATTTGCTGGGTTGACCAAAGCACCAGAGGGCAGGACAAGAAACAATGGATGGAAATTAATCAAGGAGAGAAGCAACCAGGAATTCAGGAGAAACTTCCTAACAGTGAGGACAATCAACCAGTGGAATGGCTTGCTTCCAGAAGCTGTGGGTGCTCCATTACTGGAGGTTTTTAAGAAGAGTCACTCGTCTGAGATGGTATATGTTCTCCTGCTTCAGCAGGGGGCTGGACTAGAAGACCTCCAAGGTCTCTTCCAGCTCTTCATTCCTATTCTGTTCTGTTCTGTTCTATTCTATTCTACTTCTATTTCTCTTATTCCTATTCCTATTCCATTCTTTGTAGGCTGTTGAAGTCCCCATCATTTCCTCCCTTAGGAAAGGCTTTGATCCACTTTGGCGCAGACATTGAAAGCATAAAGCTACATGAGAGACCTCTGTGTGTGTGTGTGTGTGTGTGTGTGTGTCCCCTGTCAACCGCTGACCATTTGTGCGCTTGCTTGTTCCATTTGCCTTCCACACAGATTGCAGTACCCTTTTCCACCAAGGCCCGCAGTTGCAAATTGAATTTGTCAAGCCGTATTCATCAGATTACGGGGAATGGAAGCACACACTAATATCCAGGCCGTGGCAAAGTGGATGTTTGCGAACCCAGCGTTATTAAATGATTTATTTTCTATTATTAGGAAGACAGCAGTGTTTATATTTTAATACCTCGGGGTGGGAGCCAACCAGATGGTAGTTGGAACAAGCTGTGTGGTTTTATAAAAACGGGAAAGAGGAAGAGAAGCAGAAGCCTTTCAGCCATGCTTTCTCCACCTCAGCAAACTTTTAAGGGGGGGGGGGGCATGTCAACTCCCAGAATTCCCCAGCCAGCTGTCTGGGGAATCCTGGGAGCTGAAGCCCACAAGCCTTAAAGTTGCTAAGTTTGGGGAGCCCTGCTCTAAGCTACTTTGTGTTGATGAGGAGAAGACATCCTGACTGTTGGTAGCATCGATGTCTCCATTTCTGGGAGTCCATTGTGTTGAAAGTGACCAAAAGAGATGAATCTTGTTGGCTTGGAAGGGGGCAGGGTGTGGAATGCAGCTGGTGCAGTGACCCACTGCCCTATGCTGTGAAGGGTGGTCCCCTTGATTAGTCTTTAAAGGGTCATTTGCATTAGCCTCTCCTTCAGGTTTTCTCTCCAAGGCACCAATCATTTATCGCCACCTTGTCCAACTACCCCATTGTAAATGCTGTGACCTCTCTTGCCCGCTGTCTCTCTGTCTCTGTCTGTGTGTGTGTGTCTCTCTCCCGCACCCTTCTCTATGGGGAAAGTCACCAAGGCCATTCAAATAATGTGCCTGCGTTGGGGGCCAAGATAAACTAGGTAAAGCGTATTTATTTAGTTATTCATTTCATTGATTTATATAGCCACCCATTTTAAAATCAGCAAAGATAGGATCAAAAGAGAACTAATCATCGTTATGAAAACCAAGAGAATAATAGCGAAAAGGGCCCCGAGGACAAACTAACTCAAGCCACACAATTGCAGGCGTGGCTTGGTGTTGGCCTTGTGAGGTAGCCCTGATAAGAATCACGCCCAAAAGTACTCTTGTAAAGTTTAGGAGCTGAATCTGGCAAGTCCAAAAGTATTTCTCTTCCACCACCCCCCTCGCCTTTTACAGTCCAGGAAACTAGGAAGGGTCTTTTCTGACACATTGGTCACATTTCCGCTGCTTCAGGGGGCTCAGATGCCTCTTATTTGAAGGTGGCCTAGTTTGCAGCTCTTCCCCCTGGCTCCCAAGAAGCTTTCACACAGACAAGTGCCCCCAATCTACTAGCCCACATCAGGTTTCAAGAATGGGGCTGCCCCAAAGAGTCTGCCCCAAAGAAGAGGCGCTCAGCTTGTTTTCCGAAGAACCAGTGGGTGAGACAAGTGTTAAGTTTGGAAGAAGACAGGACGCGAAGTGCTTCAGCTCATTTTAATAATGTGACTACAGCTCAGAACTACGCCAGAATGGCTTCGTCTCGGCAGCTTATATAGCCGGCTGCCGCGGCTTGAAGCCAGTGGCGGCATTCGGAGTTCCCACCATTTTAACAACCAATCAGATTGAACTCTGCATATTTTCAACAACCAATCAGATTAACTCTGCATACATTACAACAAGAAACAATGGATGGGAACCAATGAAGGAGAGGAGCGAGCCAGAACTAAGGAGAAACTTCCTAACAGTGAGGACAATTAACCTGTGGAACAGCTGGACTCCAGAAGTTGTGGGGGCTCCAACACTGGAGGTTTTTAAGAAGAGACTGGACAGCCATCTGCCTGAAATGGTAGAGATCCTCCTGCTTGAGCAGGGGGCTGGACTGGAAGACCCCCAGGGTCCCTTCCAACTCTTATTTTGACACACATCTCTACAAAGAGACGAGTTTGTCACCTGTCATGTGTGAATGGCCTGTTTTCCAGAATCAGAGCAAGGAGCAACTGTCCAGGGATATTTGGGTCTTTTGACGCAGAGCTAAAGAAGGAAAAGCAGGAGGAGACGTAGAGAAACCCGACTTCAAAAGGGAAGCAACAGGGGCTGAACAAATTCTGACTTGGCCCAAAGTCCCTGAAGTGAAGCCTCAGAGGCCCACCAATGGTTTTGGTACCTTCCTTCAGTGCCTCTGGGGATTTGGGAGTTCGCAAGCAGCTTGGGTTTTGCAGCTTGTCAACGTTTTGATCTAAGACCAGGCTGACTGAACTGTTGAGACATTGGGGTGCCCTGGTGTTAGGTGTGTGTTGATTTTCCAGGTGTGCTGACCCAGTTCCTATTGTGGGGTAAGAACTATTGTTCCAGTCAGGCGTATGAATGGAGCAAGACTGGATTCAAAGCAAACCAAACGAAACCAGAATCAAAAAATGCCATTACCGAAAGAGCCAAGAGCTTTGCTGGTATTCTAAGGCGTACTACAATGCTATTGTGTTTTCTTTGTGGTCCTTTCTGCACGCAGGCAGTGCAAATTCTTTGGACTGAAAAAGGTAAATCGTCAACATTTGGCTGTGCTTGCAATGCAAATAACAAGTTTGCAATGTAAACATGTTGAAGCAAAGCACTGTTATTTCTACAAACCTTGCTAAAGCAGGTCATTATTTTGAGGTTTTGATGTGGCCTGAAGCTTCTTGGTCACTTGTCAGTTGGAACCTGTTAAAAGAGAGATAGATTTAATCAAGTATCATCCTTCCCACCTCATCCTCCTTCGCTGGGAGAGCTGGGTTCTAGGAAGCCAAACTCTCTCCTCTCTAAGCTGATTTCTCTATACCTACCCTGGGGTTGTATTTCTGTCCTTCATGATTTTAAGAAGCCAACTTCTTTCTTTAAAAGGCAAACATTGGGGCTGGGGGCAGAGACCACTTAATGCTTTTAATAAGCGGTTGCCAGCTTCTGCTGTCACATAAATAAATCACACCTTGCCATCAAGGTGAATTGAAGGAGAGCAGTTTTATTGATTCCCCACCCACCCACTAACATTTCCAAAGCTTTTACCTTTAAGATGGTTCCAAACAATCCATTCCTCACGCCACATGTTTTAGTCTAACCATCTTATGACCAATCTGAGTGAAAGGCCAACAGCATTTTTAGGAGGACAGGAGAAGGATATTATTGGACTTGATGGGCCATTATGCACTGGATTCACAATGTCAGTAGAAATGGGGAAAGTACATTTGGAACATGGTTAGGTAAAGAATTCTCCCATCATAGAACCAACCAAGAATGATTTAAGAAGGAGCAATTTGATTCTTCTGTTGCAAAAATATTCCGACTTTTGCTTATCCAGTTGTTAAGACAACACTGCCGTTTTTGGTCTTTTTTGCTCAACAAAACATCATTGCTCCCATCCTGGGCTGTTTCAGGAAAGGGAATTATATTCTCCGTCAGGATTTATCTGCGCTTGGAAGTCACCCAGCCTCCCAGTGGCAGAATGGGACAACTCGCCATGGCCAACTCACCATGGCCAACTTGCTGCAGGACAACTCACTGTGGGACAATTCAAGAATTCAATTTAATTATTTAAATTAATTTTTACAAATATTTTCATTTTTGTCATTCACATTTCATTGTGTCCCTCCTTTGGCACCCTTTCTTTCAAGATTCTATTCCATTATTTCTTCAGTATTAGTGTAATATTTGTTCCGTGGTGTTCTGGAGCGAGCTGGCTGTGGAGAGTTCAGGCTCCAGATCCTGTCCTGGGGTGGTATGTGCACCAAACGGCCAAATGGCTCTCTTCGTAGTTCAGTTGATTCCAATCACTGGATCACGGGATGGGTGGCATCAACAGCAGATGGGCCACATGGGGAACACTTGACTCCAAATCGCATTGGTCCAAATTTTGGCCCATGTCCTGTGAAGTGAGGGGAGCTGGAGATAAAAGCCAAGTTGTAACTCTGGATGGGTGAATCAAGTTCTCCTCCATTCCTCCTTCCCAATCAGTCACTTGGGAAGCTTTCAAAGGAGAAAAACTCACCTTTTCTAAAGCAGTGTGCAAGCAGAACGAGAAAAGCTCCCTTCAGCATGGTTCTTCTGTGCCCACCGGAAAACTTTGTGATGCTTTTAAAAAAAATAAACTTCATTAATCTTTTATAATTTTAAAAAGACAAACAACAAAAAGTATAAATCTTATAAGATCAACAGTTTGTGACATTCACAAAAATATTCAAAATATTATACGAATATTTTGTGCATTATTTACAAATATATAGAATTTGTGCAGATATAAATCATTAACTTATCTAGTGCGTATCCCTATTTATTTACAATCCATTTATCTATCCACCAATCTGTCTTTGCTCAATCCAATCATACCATTTTCCCCACATCTTGTAATAATCAGATTCCTTTTTCTCTTGTAAACTCAAAGTTAATTTGTCCACCTCGGCACAGCTCATTATTTTTTCCATGATCAGTTCCTCTGGTGGTATACATATGTGTTTCCAGCATTGGGCATAGGCAATCCTGGCTGCAGTTAAAATGTGCAATATTAAATATTTTATATTTCTCCCATATTTCTGAATATCCCCAATAAAAATAATTCCGGTTCTAATTCTATTTGCTCATTGGAACTTTGTGATGCTTTAAGTTACATCCTGCAACATGTTTTACACAGCAAAGGAGCCCTGGACATAGTGATGGGCCACGCTGGCATTTTGAAAAGTTAAGATCATTTGAAGGCAGCAACAGCCAAGTATCTGAGGGCCTCATTAGACGATCTGACTAGCAGTGAGAAAGACCAGAGTGGAGGTTCAGACAGGCAGCTGATCTGCATTGCAGGTCTGAGTTCCAGCCTTCGACTGGGAGGGCCCTGCTGCTAGCCGGAGGGGCAGGTGTTGAGGGATCCAAATCCGAACTGGTTTTGCCTCCTAGAACAAAGAGGGATATTTTTAGAACAGGGAACAAGAATGATAAATAAACAAACCGACAAATCAATCAATAAACGGACCCGCCTCTGCGTCCAAGCTCTGCCACTTCTACTTAATGGATGCCAAAGAAAGGAGGCTGGAAGAAGCGGGGAAGATTTTAAGCGAACCCAGACTGCCAAGCAGCACTGTCCCTGGGATGCAGAAAGACAATGGTTGCCTTTGCAAAATTCCCCTCTAACCAGCTTACTGAACAAACCCGGTTCCTGGGTTTCCCCAGTGTCTTAAAGTATGAACAATTAAGGTGCGCTCAGCTCTCAGGTGCTAAAGCAGCAAAATGCCCAGTCCAAGTGGGGAAGGACCAGCTTTTGCATGTCCAGTGGCTGCCATGCCAGAGTTTTCATGTACCTGGTTTAAGCCTCTGAGGTGAATCCAAAGCAATTCTGGGTGGCTTACCCTATGATTAAAATATAAATGTCGGTGTTCTTTCTAAGATTAAAATGAAGAATCCGATAAAACACCAAAACCCAGTAGAATAAAGCAAGTCCACAGGCCAGTTGGTCCTTCTCCGAGAAACAGTTGGAGGGGAGCTTCCCTCTCTAGTTCCCCTTCCATAAGGGGTGAAGGTGGGGCTGTGGGGCTCCTTGGTGGCTCTGCAGGATGGAAGCCGGGAAGAAAGGAAGTGGAAGGTTGCCTGGAGTTGAGATGTTGGTCCATTCCTGGTCCCCTACATTGTGTCAAGAAGAGACTGGACTGCCATTTGTCAGAAATGGTGTAGGGTCTCCTGCTTAGGTGGGGGGTTGGACTAGATGACCTACAAGGTCCCTTCCAACTCTGATTATCCGTGAGACCTTAGCAGAAGCAGACACCACCACCACCGTGGATCTGCCTCTCCTTCTCTCCTGGGTCTCCCCACCCCAAGAGAGGCTTTTAACGTCTTTCCTGACATTTGAGAGGGTGAGAACTCGGCTTGGTTAATTACGAAGGTTGGGTTGCCAACCGTTTAGTTCCTATGGTTACAGGCTAAGAAACCATTAAAAAAAACCCACACTGGTTATCCAAACCTGGCGCCCAGTTGCACGCTCTGGAACCCATGAATGCTAATAACTCATTTACTTATCACACTAATAATTAATTGAGCTCCGATCCGAAGAAGGAGGGCATGGCAGGGTCACTGCTGCCCCTCCCTCTCTGCTAACAACCCTAATGGGGCGATGATACATCCCGGATATCAATTAGCACAGCCCCAATTACCCATTTAGTTAGCCGCTCTTGTCGGTTGTCACCTGCTGGCTCTGTGTGTTCCTCTTCCATTAAAACCGCAGGCCTCTAACAACCGAGCCGTCCTGGGGCCCGGAGACTTTGCTGGGAAGAAGGGCATGGCGGCATCAGCACTGATCCTGCGGGAGCGTCTCTAAATTAGGGGAACAGTTGTTTTATAGCTGGCTGTTCTGTGCGGTTTAATAAGAAGGAATGCAGTTGGTACCGACTTTTAATTCATCCCTTCTTCCAACAGAGAGACGTTATCCAAAGGAAATTTCTTGCCGAGCTGGCACAATGCTACGTGGCTGAAGGAAATGCCCATCCAGCTCAGGGGTCGAAGGTGAAGACTCAGGAGCAGAGAACCCTAAGGCTGGAAGGGAGAATGGAGGTCTGGATCTCTCTTTAATGAACGTCCACCTGTTGCTCCTTGTCCTGCCCTCAGGTGCCATGGAGAATAAGTCAACCGCTCTTGGCGGTTGTAGCCCATCAAGTACTGGAAGATAGCTATCCCCTAGTCCTGGTTCCCTTCACCATCATACGGTTTAGCCCCCAGGCCCCCCAATCATCTCGGTTGCTCTTCCCTGCACCCTTTGACACACATCGAAAAAGCCTGCCCTGATGATGAAGTCACAACCGCACCTTGGCCTTTGGGGTCCTCCCTCCCCGCTTCGTTGGACCGATGAATTGATCCTCCCTCCATAACGGAGGAGCTTTGTAAGTAAGACTGGCTTCGTGTCCCCAGCACAGCCACCACTCTTCTCGGCCAGGAATTAAGGACGCTAATTCTCACGGTGCTAATTTCTGCCAGATGCTTATGAAAAATGCATTTCCTTCTCCCCAGGAGTTGACAGCCAGCAAGAACTTATCTGGGTGGCAAGGCATGAAAAGGAAGGGAAGCAGCAGGGCTGGTTACCATGGTGTTTGTCCCTGCAGTCTTAAGCCTGCCAGATGAAATCAGGCCCCCTTAAGGAAAGGAAAAGCAAAGGATTCAAGGGAGCCCGCCAACAACATGGCTGCCCTTGCGCCAGAACAGCTGTCTTCTGCCAACATCCCCCGGGGTCTCATCTGGGCTCGCAGGAAGAGTTGGCCCCTTGATGCCACCCCTTAACTATCCACAGGGTGAGCAAGAGTGATCGGTCCAGGTCGGGCCCAGAGGTGGGATTCAGCTGGTTCTGACCGGTTCTGGAGAACCACTAGCGTAATTTTGAGTGGTTTGGAGACCCGGCCAATCCCACCTCTGACTGGCCCCGCCAACCCCATCTCTTCTCTGCCTCCCAAGTCCCAGCTGATTGGCTGGGTCTCCTTTGGTTGCCCTGCACAGGAGAACGGAGCTGGAAAGCAGGTTAGTGGGGTGAGGAGGGAAAGGGGATTTTGCAGTATCCTTCCCCTGCCACGCCCACCAAGCCACAGCCACAGAACCGGTAGTAAAGAATTTTTGAATCCCACCCTGGTTGGGCCACTTTGCATCCCACCCTAAATCCACTTTAAAAGGACAAGGGCCTATTTTTGGTGCGTTGTAGATACTCAATTGTCATGGCAACCTTTTCCTTTCTCAAAATCTTCAACTTCGGATTTTGATGGGAGGCCAAAAGTGCAAAACGCCGGAATGAAAGGCAGGGAAAGGAGAAAGGGGGTTGACCGTGTGGATCGATTGACGGGGTATCAAACGTTTCTATCCTGTCCTGAAGGGAGAACTTGTCCATGAAGAAAAATCCCCCAAATGTGAGGAGAATTAAAAAAAAACCAAAAACCAACATTTTCTGACTAAAACCATTCACGAGGCTTTGGATTTAGGCTGCGAAGGCCTGGATGAAGAGACGAAGTGTTTTCTCTGCTGGTTGCTGGAGAGGAGAGCCATTCTGTGGGTCAGTCTGAGCCTGACTCGGTGGCTTTGGGTCCGTGCCCCACTTAATAGAACAAGTGGCACATTTGCCTTAATGCTTTGCAAAGAGGTTGAAACCTGAGCCTTGAGAAATGCTCCTGCCTTGGTTTTTGTGTGTTTTTTAAAGCATGTGGATGTTTGTATTTTTATACTTCGGTGGACAGTTTATAGACGATCTGATATGCTGTGAAAAATCTTGGGCTTCGGAAAATGAAGACACATCAGAATCAAGTGGAGAAAGGAAACATAAGCAAGAGATATCTTCCAATACAGGAAGTCCTTGGTTTACGAACCGCAGTTGGGAGAATTTTCATTTCCAAAGCAAAGTGCCTACTAAGTGAATCACACCCACTTTTATGAACAATTTTGCAGGGTTGTAAAGCAAATTGTTGCTGTTGTTTAGGGAATCGGGCCATCCTTAAGCAAATCTGGCTCCCCCTCAAAAAAATTGAGTTTTCTTGTTGGAAGCTTAACGAGGAAAGTCGTGAACAGCAAGTTGTTGTAAATAAATACAAATTGCCAAGCGCCCAAATCCTGATTGTGTGACTTGGAGATGCTGCAATGGTCATAAGTGAAAGGACTCATTGTAAGTCCTTTTTTCCCCAGTGCTATAACTTTCAACATTCACTAAATGGATGGTTGTAAGTCGAGAAGTACCTGTAAAGACAATCAAAGGCTTTGGGAATTAAAACCAGCAAGAGGAAGGACCAGAAATGTAGTTTCAGGGACTTCCACCAATTTATAAAGTCTTCATTCTGGTTTTATGAGCCTTGATTTGCTCCAGTGGCAGCTCCCAGGTCTTCCTCATCTCTTCTGGATGGATCAGCAATGTATTTCAGAGAAGCTCTATTGACCTCACCCCATTCCTCAGAGGTCTGTAAGGGGCATGCATAAGCACACAATCGTGCCTATCGTCCCTGTCCTATTGTGCCCAATTATTAGTTCCTATTTCTTATATTTAAACTTACGCTTATTCTTATTTTATATTGTAAGCATTTGACAAAATAAAATAAATAAATAAAATTTTAAAAAGCTGGAGGTGTCTTCCTTTCCTTCCCGTCCTTCCCTCCTGCTTTTGAAATGCATCTAAAGAGAAGCGTTGCGAAGAAATTCTCCTGAGCAAAGTGCGGTGTTAATGCACGGCAGGAGTGGTTAAGAAAACCGGGCTCTTGGGTTGCTCTTTTATGGATGTGGTCCCCTTTTCCTCCTCTGCCTCGCTTAGAAGCAGAGGATTACAAGAGGTTGTAGTGGAGACCCTCTTTTGATGCTGTGTTGCTGCCCTCCCCTCCTGCCCATCCCGATGGCTGGCAGCTGCCCAGAGATCTTGCATGGGGTCGCTTGTACCAATTAACCCCCATTTGAAGGCGCTTCAGGGGTCAGGAGGCAGAGCCAAGAGGGGACTGAACTGGAAATGAACCCCAACAGCGCCAGGGAGAGAGAGGCGGGGAGCTCCCTAATCCGGTCGTGTTGTATGCAAATAAAATCCATTTTCTTTCGCTTGGGACAGGCAGCGCATTAAAATATCACAAACAGCTCGGAGCAAGTGGCATTTTCTAGCAGGGATGGCTGAGCCCTGAAAGGGGAGGTGGGAGCCATGAGAAGCGAGGAGGAGGAGGGGGGTCTTCAGCCCAGACTCTCCAGGTAGCTTTTCTACCCCAAAGGTGCTTTTTCCAAAAGCCAACTGGACTTTCTTGGTTTTTGTTTTTGTTTTCCTTTGAAAATTCTTTGCTTCCCAGTGAAGAAGCTTCTTCAGTTCTGAGGAGTTCTGAGTGAGAAGTGAAATGTTAAAAAATAAGAAGAAGAAACTCCAATTGCCTTTTGGAAAAAGCACCTTTGGGACAACCGTGGCCTGGACGGTGGAGAATCTCTGTTGATGTCTCTCTCCTTGCCTGGACAGGACGAGCACCCTCTCCATGCAACCCTCAGAAACAACCCTCTTCCTCTCCCTAGCCTGGAGACCTTCCCTTGCAATTCCTTCATTGTGCACTCACTTCCGAATGGAAGCCACATCTAAGTCTTCGGCTGTGCAGGATTGAAGGCTCCTTTTACCAGAATGTTTCCTCCCAGTTAGAAACCCAGCAAGTCAAGGGGAAAAGCTGTAATGGTTTCAATTCTGCAAAAAAAAGTAAAATTAAGTCATGGCTGAGCTGATTTGGGTTAGGCTGAAGGGCTTCTCATCTTTTTTTTTAATTAGATTTATATGCCGCCCTTCTCCGAAGACTCAGAGAGGCTTACAATTTCTGGGATACAACCCAGTGTGCTCAGCAATAGCCTTCATTCCATTGTATATGCCTGCTTATTACTAAGCGGCATTTTTACAAAGTCAGCTAATTGCCCCCAACAATCTTGGCTCCTCAATTTACCTGATGGAAGGCTGAGTCAACCTTGAGCCTGGTGATTCGAGTGTAGGCAGCTGGATCTTAAGAGCAGGCATTTAACAGCCTGAGCTACCAAGGCTTTTCATCATCACTTGAGACTTTCAAGAAGAGATTGGACTCTCATCTGTCAGAAATGGTGTAGGGTCTCCTGCTTGGGGCAGGGGGCTGGATTACATGACCTACAAGGTCCTTCCAGCTCAGATTATCTGTTATCTGTTATCACCTGTGGGGAGGACCAGGGGTTACAGCATCATCAGGATGCAAGGATGCTCAGTTATAGATCTTCACCCCTAGCTGGGCATGCAGTATTATGGCGGTGCTGGCTGAGTCTGGATGGGGAGAGCCCCCCAAATTCCTTGGTTGGAGCCCACAAGGGAGCGAAAGATGGAGGAAAAATAAGTCCAATCAATTAGCTCCAAATCCAGCTGAAAAAAATGCATGTTCTTAGACCCTGAAATTACTTTAGAGACGGGAATGGAAATGAACTCATTACAAGGGGTGATAACACTAATAAACTCCCACAGCTGGAAACTCATCCACAAAGAGCCAAAGGGATGCACTGCATTCTCCCCCCCCCTCCCCACATCCCATTCTAGTATGGAGCAGAGCCTGAAGTTCAGTAGAAATTTGAGGTGCCCAAAGGGGGAGCCTGGAGAAAGGGGCATCATACGGAGTCCATCAGTGCATTATGCAGCCTCCTGCACGGTGGGAGTTGCAAACTTTTTCAGAAACCTGGTACTGAGCAGCAATTAATTATACTTGGATCCTCCGGCTTCTGAATAAAGCACGAGGAAAAGGTAGTTGATAGGTGTCATAGTTGCTGTCACCCAGACATTTTGAGGAAGGACCAGGACTTCTGAAGGCCGGGTGGTGGCAGTGGTAGTGATCAGATTAGCGACGCACATAGGCAAAGTCAGAATAACAAAGTTGGAAGGGACCTTGGAGGTCTTCTAGTCCAACCCCCTGCAAGTCCTTCCACTGATCAATTGTCTTCCCTGTCAGGAAATGTCTCCTTATTTCTAGGTTGCTTCTGAGTTTCCATCTGTTGCTTCTTGTCCTGCCTTCTGGGGCTTCATTCGGGTGCCTTCAGCCAGATCATTCTGAGTTCTCCTGGAAATCCTCTTTCTTGGCTTTTAACAACCATATTAGTTCTCTGCTCTTTTCCCTATCTCAACTTGGTGGTGCAGGCTGTTAAACACCTAGCACTTAGCTCCAGCTGCCTGCAATTAGTGCAGGTTCGAATCCCACCAGGCTCAAGGTTGACTCAGCCTTCCATCCTCTCGGGGTAGGTAAAGTGAGGACCCAAGATTGTTGGGGGCAATAAGCTGACTTTGTAAAAATGCCACTTAGTAATAAGCAGGCATATACAGTGGAAGGAAGGCTATTGCTGAGCGCATTGGGTTGTGCTCCAAAAATTGTAAGCCACCCTGAGTCTCCGGAGAAGGGCGGCATATAAATGTGAATTTTTTAAAAAAAACTTGGCTAATTTTGTTGTCCCTGGGAGCCTGGGGGGCTAAAGACATGTTATGAAGTCACTTGAGCTGCCTGACCATTAGGTCCTCCTCCATCTCAGAATTCCCATGGGGTCAGAAGCCAAAAAAAAAAAAAGAGGATCTGGTGTGGGATCTGGCTGTGCCCAGGTATAAGTGGGCTTCCCTACCCATCCCACACAGCTGAGGTGGGGGGGGCTTTTTAGGCTGCTTTTTAGGGGGTTTAAAATTTTAATTGACTTTTAATTGTTTAGGCTTGTAATTAGTTTAATTCTTTTTTATTGTAAATTTGTATGGATTTTATATTGTTAGCCGCCCTGAGTCCTTAGGGAGAGAGGACGGCATACAAGTCTAATAAAATAAATAAATAAGAAATAAATAAGAAGAAGAACCTGATTGTTGATTTGGGTAGAAATGAGGCTGGCAATTAACGCACAGCAGCTGCTGGAATTCTTTCATTCGGGTCTCTTAGCTTTCTCCACTTCCCCAAAAGGCTGGATAGGGAGAACAGATGCCTTTGGCAAGAGAGGTGCCTTCATGGCAGAACATCTGCATGCATGCAGGAGGCCACAGTTTGGCTAGCACCCTCCCCTCCCCTCCCCTCCCATTCTGAACTAAGAGAGACCCTCTGATCCAGGGTAGGAAGCACTGACTGCTGTCTTGCATTGGGGGTCCCTGAGACCACTTTCTACCTTCCCAGGTGGGGGCTCTGAAATGTCTTCCCTTCTCAGATATTCCTTCAACACCCTCAACAAGAGCAGGGCAGTCTTCCTTTTCTCTACCCTGATTGCCAACAGGGTGTAGCATCGATGCAAGGGAAGCCCTCTGGAAAATCACACCCCCATCTTACCTACGTGAGGTGTGATGATCTCAGCCTTTTTTCAGCATTGGGCGATGTTACCGTTATTTTTGTATTGTTATCCCCCTCCTTCTCAGTTCAGAGCCACCGAGAAAGAGTGAAGCTCACAGAGGAACGGAGCAGAGTCCAGCAATGGGGATGTTCCGTCTTCTTGTAGGCATGGAGGGACCCAGGAGCTGTGAGCCAGGCAACGCTGTGCAAGGAAACGTGCTTTAATAATTAATTCCACTGAAAGCATAGAGATTAAAAATTTAAAGCCAACTAAACCGGGGAAATTAGAAGCACAATCCTGCTTCTCTTTGCAGTCCTCGAAGTGATTACTTAGGATACAAACTGGTTTCCATCAAGAGCACAGAAATAGGGAGATGGGTACATAAACTCATTTGTGCTATTAATTAACTTCCTTTTTTCCATATAACTTTATTAAGATTTTAATCAAGAAAGTTAAAGCTAGCATAAAATAATACTGAGAATCAAGAAAAGAAAAAGGAAAAAGGCAAAGCCAAAAGCACATTAAAAAGGAAAATATAAAATAGTTTCCAATTTTCTTTAAAGTGGTTATAAATTTACCTCTTGCTCTATCTAGGCTTACAGCATAATTTTCATTTTTTTTATCATCTTTTTTTTCTAATCACCAAAAACATATAAGTTTGTTTTTTATGTTTTACACAAATTGTCTGTAAGGGTTTTCCAGTCAGCAATAAACTTAGATAATGCCTTCTCTCTGATCAAAGATGTCATTTTGGCCATCTCACCAAATGCCATCCTCTTCACCATGCATTCCCCCACACTGGTGGGCAGGGAACTCTGCCAAAATTCTGCTTTTGCCTCTTACTTCTAGAATTACAAAGTTGCAGGTTTCTTGACCATCTCTAGAAGCCAAGTGGAATTCCACCACCCTTGTTGAGCAACATTCAAGGGTGGACACTTGGCCTGACCAGTCCCCTCTTTCCACCATGAAGACCTAATCTGCTGTCCTAGGAGAAGAACAACATTCCTTCTCTTTCTTCTCACCTCACCCCATTACTGAATATCAACCCCAGGTGAGATTGTTTGTCTGCTCACATAAAAGCTGGATTGCATTTCTGGTTAGAAAGCTGATGGCTTGCTGGATTCCAAATGGAGAGCTGGACTCCTTGGACTCTTGGAAATGAGATTGATTTCTCTTAGAGACAATACTGGGGCCGACTCTGTTGCAAGATTGGCATCCGAGAGTGAAGGTCGATGCCCGAGGATGTGATAGGAATGGAATGAAATGGCTGCACCTCATGCTCCTCTGGGTTTTAGACTGAGCCATGCTGAACTCACTGAAAAATTGTGGCTGGAATGGAAAAAAGGATCCTTAGATCGCAACTGCTCTGGATGTTTGGATTGAGACATCTCTTCTGGGGATGGTCTTGATGGGGCCTATGAAAGCAAGAGGAGAAATTTATAGAGCTGAGGAGGGGCCCTGTCTAAACCCCCCAGTCTTAGTAATTCAGCATAATTCTTCATTCTGCTATTTCAAACCAACCAAATGCCTTTCCATGATGCTCTGTGACTTCGTATTGATCTGGGGCACCATTGTGTCCCATCTTCAGTTCCTCCTAATGCCCAGACTGAAGCTCTCGTGATGTCTACAAACAGACTGCTACCAAGACGTTTGTTCCTTGAACTTGGTATTCACCATTATCCAATGTTTCTATCTTCTCTGTATCCTGATCCTGGAGAGTTTATGGATCTCCAGATTTAGCCCAGTGTGGGCTTTTCACCCTTACAGCTCCCCACAGGGCAAACCAGAACAAGAAACACACAAGTCTGCAACTACTTTTATTTATCTGGAGTATTTTAATGGAAACTTTCATGTCTGATTATGCTTCGCCCGTCCCTACTTTCTGATACTCCTGTGTATTAGAGGGAGGGTTTCTATCCGAGATGTTTATGCCTTCTTTCTTGTTTTGGACTCATTTAGCATCTTGTTGCTTGGTTAATGGCCTTCTCCTCTCTGTGTCAAGGTCAGCCACTTCACTTTCTACCGCTTCCAATATCAGAGGGAGTCCCATCACATCTGGAGAATAGCTGGTCTCCTATCGCCAACTTGGCCATTCTGCTAAGCACAGCTAAGCGGATGTTTCCTGCCCTGTGCTTCTTCTCCCTTTAAGACTTCCTAATCCTCTTTTCTCTTAGTCCCACTGAATTAAGTCTTGCTTGAACAGTCAGGCCCAGCTGGTTAATTCAGGGCTTCCATCTGCCCATGGTCGCACTTCTAAGCCTGCGCATGATACGCCTGCAATCCGAGGTGGTCTTGCCAATGCGGACAGGGTGAAATCACTGGTCACAGCAGGGCAGGAGAGCATCAGGGCTAATGCTGCACAACCTGGAGGAGCAGCTCAGTTACCTGCGCATGGCTGCTTCCACATCAGCAGCCAGATTAAGGAAACCTCTTTGGCTGCCTGTCACCATAGCTGCTTAAGCAGCGGCTGGGCCATTTTTTCATTATAGACCAACCTTTAGGTTTCTCCTTCCAGAGGCGGAGAGAGCCCAGAAGTGACCCAGGATAAATTGGCTGGAGGCAAAAGATCTTCCTTTTAATTGCAGGAAATATCCTTTCAGTTCCTTTGAAGGCTCAGTTCTCCATGGCAGCAGCCACTGAGAGGTGGGCGGTCTTGGCTCCGTCACTCCATTCGAGGCAACGCAAAGAGGCTTTCCCAAGAGGCAGCTGGAGCCCCTTTGTCTTTCCTTGGAGGTGTTTCGCTTCCCATCCAAGGAGCTTCTCTGGTTCTGACAGAATGGTGCAGAATGGAAGGATGTCGTTCTCCACCATTCTGTCAGAACTGAGAAGCTTCTTGGATGGGAAGCGAAACGTCCTCAAGGAAAAACAATGAAAGTCCAGTTGCCTTTGAAAAAACACTTCTGGGACAACCAGGACCTGGAGGACTTGAGAATTTTCCTTCCTTCTTTGATTTTTTTTATCCTCTTTTTATTATTCTTTATAAATAACTCAAGGTGGCGAACATTATACCTTATACTCCTCCCTCTTATTCTCCCCAAACCCAGAGTGGTGGGAGGGGGGAGAGAAAGAGAGAGACTGGCCCAAAGTCACCCAGCTGTCTTCCATGCCTAAGGTGGGACTAGAACTCACAGGCCCCTGATTCCTAGGTTAGCACCTTGCCCACTACACCGCACTGGCTGAATGAATGTATGTATGTATATAGTATGTCCCACTTATGATGCTAAAGGCTGGGCCAGCCTTAAGAACTGTTTCAGAGAGATCGCAGCAAAGGTGTAGCAGCAAAAGCTACCCAGAATCTTTGGCCCCTTCAAGGTGGACACACTTATTATGGCTAAACTTTCCGGAACTACAGGAACAAGGCCTCTAATGAAGGACAGGCTGTGAAAATGCACCTTGTGAGGTGTGCACAGTCTGCTTTCTTGGACTGATGTATCTCCATGTACCTTGCTTTATGTTCAAGTCGACAGTAAACGCCAGGACACTGAGACCAGAGAAGAATATATCTGCAGGGCCATCTCTTGTCTATCCTCCCAGCCCGGGGTCCCCTCAACCTATCATCCTGAAGCTCCCATCAATCTATCCAGCTCATGTTTTATCCATGCTGGCTGGGGATGATGGGACATCGCTCCCTTTTCAACATCAGGGCCAAGTCAATTTTATCCTCAACTCTTGTCAAGGGGGATACAGGGGAAGTCCTCCCTACCAAGCCCCAGGCTCCATCTCAAAGGCCCAAAACAGCCCAAAGGGTCTGGAGATCTTTCTGGTCCACAGCTCCTACCATGAAGAAGGAGAAAAGCCAGGAGTGATGATCTGGTCATCCTCTGCAGGAAGAAAGCTCTAATTTAGATTGCAAGGGGGCACCGCAGGCAGGCAGCCAGCCAGATAAAATTACACCCCACTTTGTCACCTCCAATTTCTCCCAACGGCAGTGGCCAATTTTTTCCCCCTAACCCCAAGAGAATTTTGCTAGAAGCAGCGGAAGCTGGGATGTTTTGTTTCTTGAAATCTGCTGTTCTTTTCCTGACTATTTTTCCAGAATGCAAACCTTGGGGGAAGCTTGATGGGGAAAGATCATAGAGAGAAAAATGTTATTGGTGGTGGCAAGTCTCCAGCCTTCCTGCCCCAAATGCAATAGAAGAAGCGGTTCTGAAATGGCCTGGATCTGTTGTGCTGGAAACCAAGATACAGTTCTTGGCCATTGCATCCCATTATGAATTTATCACTCTCCCTCTTAATGCTTTCTGACATTACACCAGATCTGGTAATTGAACCTAAGGGCTGTTAATTCACTGTCTTATCAAGAGGAGATTTGAGGGGGGGGCACGAAGAAAATCCCTAGATATTGTCAGAGGACTCCTGATTTTGAAAAAAAAATGCCTTAATTGAGCAGGCAGGCTGACCTACTTGGCTGTAACTTTTCTCCCTGCCTTACAAGGTTTACTAATAGATATTAGATCCTAGAGGCAGAATTATTTATCATAACAGTTTAATATTTTTCCTCTTTTTTGTCCTCAAGACTAGCTGGTTCAACCAGAAGTAAAAGAAAGCTAAAACTAAGGATTTAAAAAAATCACACAAAATTATTATTATTGTATTTTTAAATGGTCTCCATTCTCTTCGACAAGAATGACAAATCAGTAATAGCAAATGGCAGCCATTCATGTTAGTAAACAGTAATAAACAAAAAAAAACCACCCAAGTTTTAAAAAAATCTTCATGAGAAGCCATCTTCAGAGTTTTTAAAAAATTTTATATATACTGTATATACTTGTTCATGACCCTTGTAACTCTGAACAGGCACTAAACAAGAGGACCACCTACAAAGGAGGACCACCTATATATTATTTGAGAATTTTGGATATTTTGCACAATAAAGCCCTGGTCTGCATTGGGAGTGCAGAAAAGCATTCTGATCTTCTAAATTTCCACCTGCCTTCTAATATATACTTCTAGTCTCTCTAATTACAACTTAGAATTCTGTTTAAAAAATCTCACTGTCGCCATAAGCTATGTTACTTCTTGGATGTAGTACTTTCGAGACTTTTTTCCTGGGCAATGTAAATTTGTGTTAGGACCCAACTCCACCAACATTTTAATCAGTGAACCAAGAGTTGCCTGGTCCAGGTCTTTGAGGCTGCCCTTTGGCTGGGATGACAACTGCTGTTGTGATCCAACACATCAGATAAGCCTCCATTCATGTCTTGAGATCTTCAAGAATGTTTGATGATCCTCCTCAATTGATCTCCTTCTCACAGGGACCAGAGCAAGGAGCTTGTCCAACCTCAAAGACCAACCCATTTGTGGATTGTTTATGCATTGCTCAGTAGCCCCTAGCAATTCTACATCCCGGTGTGCCTATTTTGGAAAGCAGGTGTGTTTGCTTCACAGGGCCACGTTTTGTGAGGATGGAACAACTTGGAACGAGGGAGCTTATTTAGAAGTGTTTTATTGCTAGTTGTTTACTGACCAGCAAGTACATCAAGGACTCTGTTCTTAAACCACTCAAAGTTCCATCTATTCATCTGATGCTTTTATAAGCGACCTTGCCATTCAAGTTTGGAAGACAATGAGAAGACATGAAAACACAACAAGTATCTGCATGAAGAGAACAGCAGGAGCTCTTTAGATTGCATTGTGAAGGTTTTATGCCAGGCGTATTTTTTCTTTTCTGAGAAGAACCAAGAATACAAAGAATTCATGGCCTGGTTTGCACAGAGAGGATTGGGCTGTGAAAGCTTCTTGCTCACAATGGCTCTACTAACAATCCTCTTTCTCTTTCATTTTTTTTTAAAAAATGTTTTGTTCCTGGAAATTCTTTGAATGTATGCCAGTGTAAAAAAAAAAACGACTTGTATACAAATGTGAGTTCTGAAAGGAAGGCAGGGTATGAATCAAAAGAAAAAGAAAAGAAAAGAAAGAAAAAAGAGAAGGGAGAAGGGAGGGGGAAGGGGAAAAATGCCAAGGCACAAATATATGCACACAAAAATGGGGGATGCATAAATATCCCAGGCTTTTTATGCAAATGAGGCAAGCTGGATCACCATTCTAGACAAGAGAACAAAGCATCCTTGGTGGAACCTCTCTCGTAGGGCATCCATGGGCAGCTTCCAAAGGCCACCTGGAGGCACCTGGACATGCAGTTTGTTTGGAATGGGTGTCAGGAGAGGCTGGCTGTCTAAAGCTTATGGAGGGCGGCCCATCCAAAGGGGTGTTTGGACCCTCCACCCCAATTATCCGATTCCTCCTCCTCCCTTTCATTCCATCCTCCACAGCCAGCCGGCTGGAGTCTTGCCTGGGGAAGAGTCAGATGCCGGAGTGAGGAAGTATTTAAGAGTGGCGGAAGGCTGCTAATTCGAAACAATCACAGGGCTGTTAAAATAATCAAGCTAAAGTCTTAATGCAAGTTAATTCCCACTGCCAGGAGCGCCATTTACATGGAGAACCACATTAATTTTTAGAGGGAACTTCAGCTGTAATGATTAATCGGGGAAGAGGCAGGAAGATCTACTCTCCTCAACCTCTTCTGCTCATTTCTGGTCCATTTTGGTCTGTATTTTCTCGCTTGACACCGGCTATCTTCAGCTGCCATTGAGACCACAACTCCCAGAATCCTAGGCGTTGGTTAGGAATTCTGGGAGTTGAAGTCTACTCATCTTAAGGTGAGTGAGCTTAAGAAATATTACTCTGGGACAGGGGTGTCCAATCTCGGCTCCTTTAAGACTGTAGAACTTCAACTCCCAGAATTTCCCACCTCCCACTTTCTCCATCCCAAGAATGTCCCACAGTGACACTTTGAGATACTTTGCTTTTAACTGGATGGGTGGATGGATGGAAGACCCACCATTGGCCAGATCTGCAATGCCATGTAATAGAACATAATGTTGTGGTCCACCGGCAGCCTGTGGAGCTGACAGCAGAGTCGGACAATGGGGAGGAACATGGGCCAGTCCTGGAGTCTGGGGAGAACTCAGACAAGGGATCTGCATCTAACACAGAGATGGGGCCAGGACCATCTGGGAGTTATGTGCTGCCTCCAGAGCCTCCAGAATCTGACATCAGTGAGGCAGAGGAACAGGGGAGCCTGTTCCCAGTGCATGCATGCACAGAGCTGCCAGAAGGCAAGAACAGTTAAGACAAAAGGGGCAACTCGGAGTAAGACTTGGAGGTGTTTGGCCCTCCCATAAGACATAAAGGAGGAGCAAAGGGACAGGAGCCTTTGCAGGAAGCAACTTTGTTCATACTGGTCAGTTTAAAATCTGAAGCTCCATCTTGACTTTGTGCTCCATTTGGCCTTGTACAGCTAATGGGCAATTTAGCCATTGGCAGCATTTCAAGGGAGATAAAGGTTGGTGCTTATCAGCCTTATCCCGAAGGACTGAGGCAGACTTCTGTTGGACTATTCACAAACTGTTCAGGACTCATTATGGGCTGTGAATGCATATAATTTACAGCCATTGAAATAAAAAGAGGGTTTTGGGACTAAGCATGTGACTGTTTCTGTCTCAGGAAGCCTTGGTCAGGACAATAACAGAGCTGAAAGGGACCTTGGAGGTCTTCTAGTCCAACCACCTGCTCCTATACCATTCCACACAAGTCTCTTCTTAAAAGCCTCCAGTGTTGGAGCATTCACAGCTTCTGGAGGAAAGTCGTCCCACTGATTGGTTGTCCTCACTGTCAGCAAACTTCTCCTTTGTTCCAGGTTGCTTCTCTCCTTGACTAGTTTCCATAACTACAACTTCTTGTTCTGCCTTCAGGTGCTTTGGAGAACAGATCGACCCCTTCTTCTCTTTATTAGCCCATGATGTGAACTTTTTATTCTTCCAAGGGGGCCGAGAAGCTCAGGCTAAAGACGGCTACTTAAAGCCAGTTTTCCCTTCTCCTCCTCCTCTCCAATCCTCTCTTCCTCCATCTTCATTTTTAACAGCTGCTTCTTGATGCTCAACTGGCGGCTCTGCACTTCACTGCCTCCCATTAAAGTTTTTTTCCTCATTCCGTTTCTCCCAAGCCTGGTGCGAATTCTCAGAGGCCCCTTTAAAGCAACTCATCTGCGACCGGAGCTGTCAGCATTGAAATTGGTGGTACCACTTACTGCCCACTTTCTGCCCATGCAGCAGCAGGATCGCTGGAGCGGGGTGGAGGGGTGGGGAGGGATTTGCAGGGGCTTCTTCAGCTGGATTAGACCTGCAAAGGCAACAGCGGCCTCCCTTCTTAAGTGGTGGGTCTCTGCAAAACCTGCCTTGCTCCCTGGGCCTCTTCTAATGCAGGGGTCTCCAACCTTGGCAACTTTAAGCCTGGCAGACTTCAATTCCCAGAATTGCTGCCTGGGAAATTCTGGGAGTTGAAGTCAGCCAGGCTTAAAGTTGCCAAAGTTGGAGACCCCTGTTCTAATGTAGTGGCAGTACCTAGAGACAGCAGAAGAGAACGGGAAAGACCTGGAGAAGATCACAACATACAAAGGCCCGCTAGTAGAAATAGAATGGCTGTGGCAAAAGAAAGTAAAGACAGCAGCAACAGTAAATAGCTGCCTTTGGGTGCAATCTCCAAACATTCTGGGGCATCCCTTGAATATCATCGTCCTTGACAAAATCACCATCGGTCAATTGCGAAAGGCAGCTTCACCTGGAACAGGTGATATGCTGTGGTGGCATCTGTAACACCAACAGACAAAAACACCTTCCAGTCTCAAAAAGGTCCTTGGGAAGAAGTCCATGGGTGGACAAAATTGTCTATGGAGATTCTCCATCATCCAGGTTGTGGTTTGTCAGAGTGTTTGCAGCGTGACCACTATTGTGCAGCAACTCAGGAGCACAACACAGCACACAGAGGCTTTGTCTTTTAACACTGGTTTATATACAAGACAGCTATATACATACATATACATTATTATTATTATTTTATTAGACTTGTATGCCGCCCTCTCTCCCTAAGGTCTCAGGGCGGCGAACAATGGTAGGCAAATACCTGACAAGCAATCAGTCTTCATTACTCTGCACAGAGAAACGCAATGGAGATAGAACACAAGGAGAAGAGAGATATGCCCTCTCATGGCCGCCCTTATATAGACAGCTTCTTAAATGGGCAATAATCCTGTGGACCCATCTTCAGCCTTAAAGTGG
Organism: Naja naja; assembly: GCA_009733165.1. Lineage (NCBI taxonomy): Eukaryota > Metazoa > Chordata > Lepidosauria > Squamata > Elapidae > Naja > Naja naja. Next base: position 24,116,577 of record CM019162.1, read on the forward strand.
CAATATCTCTGCTGACTCATCCTCATTGTATCAGCATTTACAGCAACGTTACTGTAGCTGGTTGTCCCAAAGGTGCTTTTTCAAAAGGCAACTGGACTTCCTTGGTTTTTTCCTTTGAAGATGTTTTACTTCTCATTTGGACACAAATGCCAAATCCAGTCTGAATATCTGACTATGTGATGAATCATAATAAATTGAATATGGCTTGACTGCCAGCAAGCAGATTGCTAGTTCATGACATGAAAAACACAAAACAAGGGAGAATAGAACCATATAAGAACAAAGACAAAGGAGTAAACTACACACAGGTAATCTTTGTGCTAGTAGTGACCCTTACATAAGTACACCCCACCCCAGTTTAATGGTGTGTGTGTGTGTTTGCTCTCTCTTCTTGTCTGAGTTCAGCACCGATAGCAAAAGAGATTCTGTACATTTTAAAAATCTTTACCGCTTATGAACTGTTATTTATTTATTTATTTATTTTAATGAACAAGCAGTTAAGCTTTGAACGACAGCTGCAATTTTGTCTCTCACTTAGTGTCATCACAACATCATTATGTTGTTGCCAGGAATTCCAGTTTGTGTGTCTGAGAGAGAGGGAGTCTGTGTGTTTAATCTCCCTCCCACCAAAACATGCATGCAAATAAACACCAATTCATTTATGGAGCAACGTTGTTAAATTAAATAGCCTGGCTAATTACTGAACACCGGTTGTCTCCCCCTGCATAATATTCACTTAGACACACCACTTTGCGACCCATAGGCGGAAAAAACTAAATGTCACACCCACTTTATTCCCGTCATGTAACCTCATTGCCTTTCCACAACGCTTGGCCTCAGCTGAGCAAGTCAGGAGAAGTTCCCTCAATATCGGCTCGGCAACATCCTCTGTTTTCATACAAACACACCTCTTTGTAGAGGTGTCTGTCTGGCAAGTGGCACCTGGTGGTAAGAAGGATGTGGTGGGGCCTTCTCAGCCCCTATGCGCCTACGGTGTCTTCTCAGCTGTGAAAAGTTCCACCTCTTGGAGACCCCTGAGCTTCATCTTCTCCAGATTAAATTGACTCCCTTCTTTAATGATCTTCAACATCCCTTTACATATTGTCCCACCAGCCTGAGTCCTCCACCTATTATTCAGAGCAGTTTTTGGGGTGCTCCAGTCCCCAGGCACGAGGGTCACGATCAGAAGGAGCCAAACTTTCTTTGACCTGCTCTACTGAGCTGCTGCAGAGAAGATGCTGGACTCAGTGGATCAGAGAAGGCAATCGCTCTACTCCTCTGCTATTAGCATATCCAGGACATTGTGGGCCCCCTCACAACAAGTAAAAGTATGTTGTAAGCCAGCCAGAGTACTGGACACAAGATAGACAGCAAATACATTTCACAATAAATAAAATAAAAGCAAATAAAATCCTGGAGCACCTGATGCAACTGAACTCACTGCTCCAAAGTTCTAGAGATGCTGCTTCTATATTACAGAAGTCCTCTTCTAATTTCCCATCATCTTATACCAAAACCATGCAGGGGAGGGAAAGAAAAACATTCAGATTTGCAATTTATACCCAAGAGAGCTTCTTCTGAGAACCCTCTTGGAATTGGTGAGTTTCCATGGAGAGAAGGGCCTTCAGAGCATTGGACTTCAAGGCTGCAGCTGGTTCTCCACACCTTATAAGCTGCTGGATTTAAAGCGCCTGGATGCCCAGCCTTGGAAGCTCTTTTGAGGGACATGGCCCCCATCTTCTTTGGAAGGCAATATGGGGGAGGGGGCTGCATCTCAGCCAAGGGACTTGAAGGCCATCTACTCAAGGGAGGGATACCTGGGGCCACTGCAGCTCTGGCTTTGCTACTCGGTTAGGCTGGGATTTCTGGACTCCTGCATCAAACAAGATATTTATTCCCTAAGATGTCAAGAGCTTTACTTTAAGACCAGTAAGGAAATAAACACATGGATAAAAAGCTTCTGGATGGTTTGTATCTTAGCACTGCTGGGAGAATAAGTCCACTGTGGGCTTCTTCTAGGAGGCCCCTCCACTAAACTTTTGCTGTTTACAAAAGTCTTTGTTAATTTATTTATTTTTTTATTTTATTTTGTCAATCGCTTACAAGATAATAAGTATAAGGATAAACATAGTTATGAATACATGAAATGAATACATATAAGAAAAATAAAAGAAACAATAGGACAGGGACGATAGGCACGTTGGTGGGCTTATGCACGCCCCTTACAGACCTCTTAGGAAAGGGGTGAGGTCAATAGTAGACAGTCTAAGGTTAAAGTTTTTGGGGTTTGGGGAAGAAACCACAGAGTCAGGTAGAGTATTCCAGACTGTTGCTGAAGTTGTATTTCCTGCAATCAAGTTTGGTGCGCTTAACCTTGAGTTTGTATCTATTGTGTGCTCTTGTATTGTTATGGTTGAAGCTGAAGTATTTATTGACAGGTAGGACATTGCAATGTATGATTTTATATACTATACTTAGATCGGATCGAAGGAGTCGTAGTTCTAGGTTTTCCAGGCCTAGAATTTCAAGTCTGGTGGCATAAGGTATTCTGCAACGAGTAGAGGAGTGTAGAACTCTTCTTGTGAAATATTTCTGGACTTTCTCAACTGTGTTGATATCAGTTATGTGGTGTGGGTTCCAGACTGATGATCTGTATTCGAGTATTGGTCTAGCAAATGTTTTGTATGCCCTAGTTAGTAGTGTGATATTACCAGAGAAAAAGCTACATAGGATTAGGTTAACAACTCTTAATGCCTTTTTGGCTATGTAGTTACAGTGGTCTCTAGCACTTAGATGATTAGAGATGAGTACTCCAAGGTCCTTGACATTGTTGGGGTCATCAACAAGGTCTTGACCATTCAGCTTATGTTTTATTTTCTGATTTTTTTTGCCAATATGTAAGATGGAGCATTTATTTGTTGAGATTTGAAGTTGCCATTTGTTTGACCATTCTGATACATAGTCGAGGTCTTTTTGAAGGGTAGCAGTATTGTCTGTGGTGTTGAATATATTTCAATAATTTCCCATCCTCTTGTATTAAAACTATGCTGGGGAGGAAAAAATAAAAATAAAACATTCTGAGTTGTAATTTGCCCCCCTGGAGACCTCCTTCTGAGAAATCTCTTGCAATTCGGTGATAAGGAAATCGTATTTGGAAATCCTTGCTTTCACTGAAGTTATTTTTTTAGCAGACATCAGAAAAAGGCAGCTCAGAGCAAATATTTTAGCGTTTATCTACCAGTCCTGTGGGTACGATCGCTTCTATGTTTAACCACAAATATTTAATCATCTTGGAAAGCTGCAAAGAGAATTCCAAGAGGTGTAAAGTAATGCATTAACAAGTCACACAAGTCTCCTCCCTCGACACCCAAGGGAATCCTGCACCACAGCGAAGGAGAGCGATGCTTCCTGCCTTGGGGAGCATCTGAATTAGCATCCAGACTGGAGGGAGCACTGGGAAAGAACTGGGAAGATCCCCCCCAAAACAATTACGTAGGTGTTATCACCAGTCTGCCTGCACTGAGTCCTTGGGGGGGAAAGCCATACTTAAAAACAGCACCTGCAGGCTGCAAATTGGGCAGGAAGCAGTGGTCTTCTCCTGCCTGTGGAGGAAACGCCCCAAGAGACCATCTTCTTTGAAGGATCGAAGGCATGAGGGAAGCCGAGGTGGCAATAACTGGAGGAGGCCCAAGGATTTTGGGACAATCCTTGGGATTCTTTGTCCCAAAGGTGCTTTTTTTTCCCAAGAGGCAGCTGGACTTTCTGGTTTTTCCTTTTGAAGACATTTCTCATCCAAGAAGTTCCTTCAGCTCTGACAAGAGAGTGGGGAATGGAAGGATTTATATTCCTTGCACGCGAAGCTGGTCATCTGCATCCTTTCGGAGGGTCGTTGAGGCCACTTGGAGGTTTATCTGTGCCCTTCAGGGTCACCTGAGTTCCTGCAGTCTGCAATTTTATCCTCTCTGGAGATCCATTCCTCCTCCCACCCCATTCCAAGGGTGCCCATCCCAAACTGTAGAGCTAAAACTCTGTAGAGATTCTCAGTCATGCAAGGCATGGGTGTCCCAAAGGGGCTTCCTTTTTTTTTTCAGGAATCAACTGGACTTTCTTGTTTTTTCTTTTGAAGACATTTCACTTCTCATCCCAGAATCTTCTTCAGCTCTGACGGGATAGTGGGGAATGGAAGAAATCCTATCAGAGCTGAAGAAGCTTCTGGGATGGGAAGTGAAATGTCTTCAAAAGAAAAGAAAAAAAGCCCAAGACAGTCCAGTTGCCTCCTGGAAGAAGAAAAAAAAGGAGCTTTGGGACAAGCAGGACCCAGAGGATGGAGAATCTCTACAGACTTGGAATTTGTTGGCGTTTCCAAGAAGGGCGACTCCCTAGCGGGAGACTCAAAGGACGGGAGTTTCAAAGGGGCAGGAGGGGTGGGGAGGAAAACCATCCACATCCCTCGACTGAGGAGGGAGGGCCACCATATGAAGGAGGTGGCAGCATCCGAATTGGTCCAGAGGGACTTTTAGCTAAGCACCCCACAAAGAGCTGAGAACAGCCTGGCTCAACAAAGGAGCTGCTGGCCCCCCAGCCCTGCCCTCTTTGGAAGGGGCTAATAACCATTGCCTTGGCTTTCTAGCTGAATGAAATCCCGCCCCTAATTAATGCAAACTGATTGCTAGTTTGGAATCCAACTAATTGAATGCTTGGAAGGGAAAGGTTAACTTCGAGTTCACACTGCCTTGACCCAAAGGCATCGGGTCAGCTCTGCTCCCTCTCTCAAATCCCTCCCCACACCAGAGATGCAAAACTCCCAAGGGATCCTCAGGGTGGGCTACAATTGCCTCCCCTCCCAAGCGCTCATTTCACAAGATTGTGTTCAACGTTGGGGGAGTCCACAGACTTTTGAAAAGTCAGAAGTATCTTGAGGTAAGAAGCCAAATGGGTAAGAAAGAACACATCAGCAGAGAAAATTGCGAGGCTGTTGTGTGTCCAAAGCTCCCTTCATCAGATGGTGTCAATGCAGTGTGCTGTAGGAAGGAAGCATAGTGACAGGAAGAGAAAGAACTCAGAACTGGAAGGCACCTCTGAAGGTTCAGGACCAGCCGTGGTGGATTTTTGGGATGGCTCACTCCCAAGAGCCATCCAACAGAGGGCAGCACCACCTAGCTTTTGACTTGGAGAAGATGTGTCTTCTGTGTCTTCTGGAGGCCAGAAACGGCTCTTGTGTGGGTCCCAGATTTTCCCCTGAAATTCTCCGGTTTTATTCTGTCCCCTGAAGGACACAGCACTATGTGTTTGGCCTCTAGGGTGAGTGGATGAGGACCTTCTAGCCACACAAGGTCTTGATTTCCATTCAGGATGTCTTGTGTCATTTCTGTTGCTCACAAAGGCCACTTCTCCCTTAGTAGTGACAAGCACACCACAGCCTTTTGGGGTGTTCCTCAGGAGGTGATGGAGGGGCAAGAAGGCTGCGGAGACCCTGCTGGAACAAGGGCTTGGCAAGAATATCCCACCTTTGTACCAACTCCTCACTAAGTCAGCGCAGGGATGCTGCGTTCCCTCCGTGCAAGCACCTCTCTTCTCCCTCCAGCATCTAAGCCCAAGGAGGCTCCATCCAGTGGAATGCAAAACTGCTTCAGGAGGGAGATGCAGGAAGCTTCACTGGCTGGCATAACCTCAAAAGAAGCCCTGATGATGCTACAGGTTGAGGGTGCCCTCTAGGGACCAAAAGAGCTCCCCAAAACAAATAGTTCCTCTCTGTCTCTGGGAACAAGTCCCAGCCTCTCCCTGTCCTGGAATTCGTGCACGTTCTCAGCCACCCAAGCAGCCTCGGCCAAAGCCTGCTCTGAACCTGTTAGGTGAGGTCAAGAGCTTGGCTGGAGATTTATTTTATTTATTTATTTTATTTAGACTTGTATGCCGCTCTCTCTCCCTAAGGACTCAGGGCGGCTAACAATATAAAACTCATACAAATTTACAATAAAAAGAAATTAAACCAAATACAAGCCTAAAGGTTAACATTCAATTAAAATTTAAAACCCTCTAAAACAAACCCAACCCTCCCCTTAGTTAGTCCAGACCGGCCTGCTGAAAGAGCCAGGTCTTAAGGTCATGGCGGAAGGAGCGGAGATCAGGGGCCAGATGAAGGCTCAAGGGAAGTTGGTTCCACAGGGTGGGTGCTCCCACAGAGAAGGCCCTGCCCCTGGGCACCGCCAACCGACAATATCTGGCCAACGGTATCCCAAGGAGGCCCTGTCTGTGGGAGCGTACGGGATGATTGGAGCATGATGCTGGCAGGAGACACTCCCGCAAGTACTCCGGACCCAAGCCATGTAGGACTTTATAAGTTGTTACCAACACCTTGAATCTCACCCAGAAGGCAACTGGCAGCCAATGCAGGTTGTGCAGGAGGGGTGTAATATGGGAGTATCAGGACACCCCCATCACATCCCGCGCAGCCGCATTCTGCACCAGCTGCAACCTCCGGGTGGTCCGCTAGGGCAGCCTCATGTAGAGAGCGTTGCAGTAGTCAATTCGGGAGGTGACGAGTGCATGAGTGACTGTCCGTAGGGCATCTCGGCTCAGGTAAGGGTGCAGCTGGCGAACCAGTTGCACCTGGGCAAATGCACCCCTGGACACAGCTCCCACCTGCTTCTCTAATGTTTAGGGATGGGATGGCATTAAGTGAGGTGGCTTCATTTACACACTGAGGGAGGAGGAATCCACGCCAGTGTTCTGACCAAGACTTCCTGAGACAGTCACAATCACACAAGCTGTTCCCAAAACCTTTTATTTTATTTCAGGGCTGTGAATTATATGCATTCATAGCCCGTAATGAGTCCCAAACAGTTTGTGAATAATCCAACAGAAGTCTGCCACAGTCATTTCGGGATAAGGCTGATAAGCACCAACCTTTATCTTCCTTGAAAGGCTGCCAACGACTAAATTGCCAATTAGCTGTACAAGGCCAAACACAGCACAAAGTCAACACAAAGTTAAACTTCAGACTTTAAACCAACCAGAATGAACAAAGTTACTTCCTGCTAAGGTTCCTGTCCCTTTGCTCCTCCTTTATGTCTTATGGGAGGGGCCAATCACCTCCAAGCCTTACTCCCGAGTTGCCTCTTTTGTCTTAACTGTTCTTGCCTTCTGGCAGCTCTGTGCATGCACGCACTGGGAACAGGCTCCCTCTGTTCCTCTGCCTCACTGATGTCAGATTCTGGAGGCTCTGGAGGCAGCACATAACTCCCAGATGGTCCTGGCCCCATCTCTGTGTTAGACGCAGATCCCTTGTCTGAGTTCTCCCCAGACTCCAGGACTGGCCCATGTTCCTCCCCATTGTCCGACTCTGCTGTCAGCTCCGCAGGCTGCCGGTGGACCACAACAGCTGGACTTTTACTGAGCTAAATGCTTCCTGAAAGCTGTGTCATTATTCCAAGGGAGGGGAATATTAGTGAAGTGGCATATTTGGAGGGGGGGAGCTGCAGACCCTGCCGGTGCAGGTGGCTGCCTAGCCTTCACTGAAATGCCCACTGCCTCCCGGTGCTAAATGCGAACATTAGCATTTTAATCACCTCCTTGAAAATTAAAAGCAGGTGTGATGACAATGTGTGTGAAGGCTCCCCTCTAAAGCTATTTGCTCTTCCTCCCTGGTGGGGTTAGGCACCACTCTGGAATCCAAGTGCTGAGGCTGCCCCCTCCCATAAAGGAAATTCTGCCTTGCGAGACGGAAAAGGGTCCCATGAATTAGGCTCAAGGAATAAACACCAAACTTTGCATTTTATTGATTCAAGGCAGCAATAGCTCAATGGCAACCAACGAGAAGAAAAAACATCTTGCGATATAAAAAGCCCCCCCCTCCTTTTTGTCCAGGGACAAAAAGCACCTCCTGGGCCTTCAGTCATCCTCCCTCCCTTCCTCCCCAATTTTGGGACCCGGCTGGAGAAATCTAGGAATCCCCAGCTGATCCGAGAAAAGCCGAGAGGCAGGAGAGATCGGAGATCTCCCGGGATCTGCCTTGGGAAGGCTGAGAGGGTTGTCTGCAAGGCGTGTCTCTGGACCCAGCTTTGCCCAATCTGAGGACAGGCACTTTGTGAAGGACCTGGAAAGGCCCCTTGGGTGGATTATGCAAGAGGAAGGATGCCCCCCTCCCTCTGAATTAATGAGGAAGACGTGGGGTGCTTCCACCCCCCTCCCCCTCCCAACTGCAGCTCCTTTTGCCCCCAGTAACTGGCCCACCAGACCAGCCCGCAACCCAGGGCCTGTGGAGGGGGTGTTGAGCTGCCACCTGGAATGATAAAACGGACCAAATCTTTAGGACCAGTGGCTCTTGGGAAGAAGCACGGAGGCGTTTCAGCTTTGTTTGCTCGTTCTCACGAAAAAGAGGAGCTCCCTTGGCCCAGATGAAGGCATCAGGCATTCTGGAAGAGTGAATGATCAGGAAGGAAAGAAGAGATTCCCGCTTAAGAAGACGAAAAAGGAGGGAAAAAACAGCTGAAATGGACAATGAAAAGGAAACTTGGAAACCCAAATCTGAACAGATTTCTTTTATTAGCTGGCCAGCCAGCTCTCTGCACCGAGAATAAGCAGGTCCACTTCTAAGGGATTCTCTCTCTCTTTCTCTCCTTTATTTTAAAGTCAAGTTTTTAGTCCTTAGGGCTGTGGAGATACAACCTGAAGATGAACGAGAAAAGTCTGCCCCAAATCCGGATGGCTCATTAGGATGAGCAGCTCTTTAGGGTGGAGAGAAAGGTTTTCAGAAATTTCCCTCCAAGGTAGCAAAAAATAATAATAAATTACATCCCAAACAAAATCCCAGGAATAAATTATGCAAATAAAATGCCAGGTGCAGCATCTCTCTCTCTCTCTCTCTCTCACATACACACACACACACGTGTGTGTGTGTGCGCACATCCGGAGTGTTGTGTGACAGTCCTTGTCCCATGGACACACAGAAGGAAGTCTCCCTGAATCAGGATAGGCTTCCCATCCAGCGTAGTGTGCAAAGGATCCCAGGCTGGGACTCTTTGGTGGCTCCGACGATTCTCACGGGATCGCCAGAGTGGGGTTCTTCATCAGCCCTGCGAGGGAGGGCACTCTGCCTTGCCAGAGGAGGGTTGGGGGTTTGGGGGTGAGGGGTTTTTGCTGGCTCTTTATAGAAAGGGCCTGGCGGAGCGGGGGTCCCAGCCCCACCACCTTAGAGGGTGGTCCTGAGTTACAAGGCTGCCCACCCACCCCGCCTGCCACGACCTGGCCAGGCTTAGCAGCAGAGCCCGCCAGGTGTGGCTCTTTGGCAGATGGTGCAGTCTTTGGCATCCAATGAATGGCGTCCCTTCGGCTGCCTGGATTTCTCTGGGCGTAACTGGGACCCTCAGCCTGCAGCAAAACCCCTCCCCCTCTTTACTCCAGCTTGCAGATCAGGGGTGGGATTCAAAACATTGTGCTCCTGGTTGGGTGGGCGTGGCTAGGTGGGTGTGGCAGGGGAAGGATGCTGTAAAATCTTCAATCGGAGGTGGTATGTGCTGGTTCTTCGAACTACTGGTCGGAACCGGCTGAATCCCACTTCTGTGGCGGATGTATCTGTCCACGGTGGGGATCTCAACATCCTGTTTCTTGACCGGGTCCTCCATGTCCTTGTATCTCTCTCCCCGGTGACGCTCCAGGTACGGCCCCCAGCTGGGTTTAGGCTTACAGCAGAAAACAAGCCTCTGGAAGGAAGAAGAGGAGGAGGTGGGATTCCCGGGCTTTGCTTGTGTCCTGGGGACCTTGGGGTCCTTCTGCCACCAGCCTCGCCTTCTCCCCTCCCTCCCCCCGGCAATACTCACCTGCCACAGGTTGCCTTTGGCCTTGGCCACCTTGTAAAAGGCCACCACCGGGATCCAAATGAGGCAGAAAATGATCATGCACCAGCCAACAGCCGTTCCCCACTCCGGGTAATCTGTCTTGCCGTACTTGGGAGGCATGAAAGTGATCAGGGACCAAATGAGGATGGCCTGTGGTAGAGAACAGAAAAGAGAGATGAGAGGCTGCATCGCTCAAAGTGCGCCTCTCTTCCAGATGTCCTGGGCTCCAATCACCATCATCCTCAGCCAGCATCTCTTCCGTAAGAGACTCAGCTTCTGGTGGTCAAAAAATGCTAAAGGAACCACAGTCAACTTCTGGCCACTGGGATGTGGGAAGGAGCAGATGATAATCCAGTTTATCAGAGCCTTAACACAAATCCTGCCGAAATTCAGAATTCAGATCTTAACGCCTTCCTTCCTTCCTTCCTTCTCTCCCTCCATCGTCCCTCCCTTCATTCTGCCTCCCTCCCTCCTTCCTTTCTTCCATCCATCATCTTTCCTTTCCTTTATTTTCTCCTTTCCTTTCTTTTTCTTTTTTCTTTCCTATCCTTTCCTTCCCTCCCTCCTTCCCTCCCTGTGGGCAAGCTGCTAGCTTATCTTTCACCAAATTTGGCCAGCACTTATCTGCATACTTGTTGAGCCTCACAAAGTCCAGGATTCTGGCTTTCAAGAGCAAACACCCCCAGCAAAGAGACAGCCTACCTCTGGCAGGCAGAATTTGGCCCATTGACTTTTTGTTCTCGACTAAAGTTTGCCGAGTGTCAAAGACAAAACATTCTATGGACTTGGGTTGGGGTGTGTGTGTGTGTGTGTATGTTCTAGCCAGGGTCCAAGGTAGCTGTGAATTCTGCCTTGGAGGAGAGCCACAAAGTGCTGGATCCTTTTAGGGGAAGGAACTACCCAGAAGGATTGATAACAATAGGCAGAGATGGTTCCCTCCCGCCCTCTGTTCCTTCCATCTTGCAAACCTTGGTTTTCTTCCAAGCTTACTGGTCGTGGCTGGTTTTGTTTTGCTTAGAGAATGATTGGCATTCATAGAACGATGTACTTAGGAGGAACAGGAGCTGCTGTTTTTGGAAGGCATGTAGTTTTATGCAAATAATAGGCCTCCCAACCGAGAGGCATCTCCATGGGGTGTCTCTGGGTCTTCCAAGGTTTCCCCCCTCCAGGCACTTGAAATCTCTGGGCTACTTACCAGCAAGAGGCAAGGGGTGATGAAAAACCAGCAGGCTCTCCACCACAGCCAGAAGAGGAAACTTTTCTTCCCGATCATCATCTCGATGTCTTTGATGAATCGGTTTCCCCCTGGACAGAACAGCCACATGGGTGGGAGAGTTAGTCCTAAGTCTTTGCAACCGGGCAACTTCCTGGAGTTTTATCCTACATGGGCTTAACTCATGTTGTCCGAAATGAGTTGTGTCTCTTTAACAGTGGGGTCTGGGCTCAAAAATACCCTACTTGGGACGGCAAAACCCGCTGGTTTCAGATAATCTTTCCCACATTGGACGTCTCCAACTGTGCTAAGGGTCAACCACCAAATCTGCAGGACATCCCCCCCCCTGGAAAAGCTTGAGACTGAGCTTCAGGAAGGAAAAGGGCCTTCCTTTTCACTTGCTGCCTGGTGTAAACGTTGGATGTTCCCCCCTTAATGTCCTTTTTCTATATAGCAAAGTAGCTGCTCTACCAAATCTCTCCTCCTGGAAGGACAGTTGACCCCGGATTGAAGCATCTCGAAAGCTTTGCATTTGAGGTCAACCCGCAACTTAGTCCTGATCATCAAGGAGAGTTTGGATCATGGGGCTGAAAGGCTGCTAAGAAGAGTCCAATTTGCTTGTGTGTTTGGGAGTGTTGGGAGAACTGGAGATCCCAGCAAATAATTACCATAAATCCCGCAAATTCCCAGCAGTTCCAGGATAGCTGCAAAGAGGATTCCCCAGCCCGCACAGAAATGGTCCACCAGGTTGACCCAGTAGATTCCTGCCTATGGAGGAGAGGAGAAAGAAGTGACACTGTGTCCTTGTCCCCAGTAAGAGACTCTCCAATTTCCCCTATGGGGGCTTCCGGCAGCCCAGCATAAGAGAGTGTGGGGAACGGCCCTCCTCAAAGTCTCACCTGGGTCACACAGACGAGCCCGAGCAGAAACAGCAGCAGGCACAACCCCATCGTCACCACGACTCTCATTTTCTTCATCACTGCAGGGTAGATATCTTGGATGGTGGTAGTGATGGTTTCTGCAGAAGGAAGCGGGAGAGGAGAAGGAGAGTCATCCTCACATTGCTGTTCCATGGCCAGCTCCACCCAGTTTCACCTCCCTGAACCGTGTCTAGATGATTGTTACTTGAGAATGCCTTTTAGTTGTTTTTTCAGCTTGCTTTTTCATTTTTTTCCCTTCCCTAACATGTCATTCAGACGGAATTCAATCAATTCCGTCAGAATAGGGCTGGAAGGGGCCTTGGAGGTCTTCTAGCCCAACCCCTGCTGAAGCAGGAGACTCTACACAATTTGGGACAAGTGGCTGTCCAGTCTCTTCCAGAGATGAAGTAGCCATAACTTTTGTTCCACTGGTTCTCACTGCTAGAAAGTTAATTCTAGGTTGCGTCTCTCCTTCATTACTTTCCATCCATTGTTTGTCGCTTTTCTGGTGCTTTGGAAAATGCGTTGACCCCGCTCCCTTCTTTGTGGCAGCCCCTCAAATAGTGGAAGACTGCTACCACGTCTCCCCTGGTCCTTCTTTTCTCTGGACTAGCCAAATCCTGCAATGGTTCCTCATATGTTTTCGTCTCCAGGCGTTTACTCATCCTGGTTGCTCTTCTTTGTGTTTTTTCCAAAGCCTCCACATCTTTTTTGTAATGTGGTGACCAAATCTGGATGCGGGATTCCAGGTGTGGCCTTACTAAGGTTTTATAAAGTGGTACTAATACTTCACGAATATATAATGCAATGTATAACGATGCATATAATAACAGCGGCCAGAATTGCCTTTGCTCAAAACTGGAAACAAGATGACACTCCCTTGGACGTAATGGTAATAAGAAAGAACTTTGAGTGTGCAGAGATGGATAGGTTAACTATGGAGTTAAAAGACAGAGAAGAAACGGAATACTATAAGATCTGGAATGTATGGTACCAGTGGTTAGAGAACAGATGTAAAGTTGTTACATGAAGAATATGTAGGAGATATAGTAAAATGAAGAAGTGTTGCATATATATTTGTAAATATTGTTATGTTAAAAGTAGGAAAAAAACTATATAACATAACAGAACAGTAACAATTACGTATATATGAGCGAATACCAGAACCTGAACGCTGTAATGAATGTAAATGTGGTGTTTTAATTTGAAATATGACTAATAAAAAATTACTTTGGGGGAAAAAATACTTCACGAATTTTGCAGAAGGAGGTGGCCTTTTTTGTACTGGTGGTACTGGCTCCAAACGGCTGGCTTCCTTCTATTCGTGTAAATGTTATGAAATGCATAAATGTGACAGCTCAACCTATTAAGTGTTTCAAGACCCACTGAAGCAGGCTGGCAGGATATGTGATGCTCCGTCAGCAGGGCATACAATCCTTTTGACCAAGGTGAAGCATGACCACGTGGCCAGGTGGGTCCCGTTTACTCAGGGGTCAGCAAACTTAAACACTCAAGGAGCTACAAAGGTCCTAACCAGAAGTCCCGCATTCAATTCTGGAGCCGGCCAGACTCTATGGTGGTTCCCCCACCATAGAGTCTCCTCCTAGCACAGCTTCCTTTTTCCTCTACCTGTCCTAACCAAAAGCCCTATCAATTGTGGAGCTGACCGGCAACAGGGAGCCGCAGCAGAGGGAGGAAAGAGCCACCTGTGGCTCCAGAGCTGCGGTTGCCAACCCCTGTCTTAAACTGATACTCACCTATGGTGGCAAACTGGGAATCGAGACCCAGAAGGAGAAGCATGAAGAAGAACAAGAAGGACCAGAGAGGAGCCACCGGGAGCTGGGACAGGGCTTCAGGATAGGCCACGAAGGCCAGGTCAAATCCTGCCAGGGAGCAAAATCAAGGATACCATCAGGAAACGGTCCCGCTTGAAGAAGGAGAGGTCTGTGTGAACAGCCAGCAGCCAACCAAGGCCAATTACGGCAGCTTTCCTGCCAGGGTGGAGGTGTCCACCGGAGGGTGTTTGGGTTCAGTTCTCACCCTCCAGCCAGTTTGGCACAAATGGGAGGTGAACTTAGGAGAGCCCAACCCAGGCAAGAGACAGCTGGGTGGAGGAGGTCACATTTAGTGAAATGATCTAAGTGTTACATCAAACGTGAAGGGTAAAAAGAGTCATCCTGGATCACATCTGACTGAATCCAGCTCTGGTTTCACCACCGGGACCAGAAATCTAGAGTTGGATGGCAAACCCAAGTACAGGGAAATACAGAACCAAATATAGAATAGCAGAGTTGGAAGCGGCCTTGTAGGTCATCTAGTCCAACCCCCTGCTTAGGCAGGAAACCCTACACCACTTCAGACAAACGGTTATCCAACATCTTCTTAAAAACTTCCAGTGTTGGAGCATTCACAACTTCTGGAGGCAACTTGTCCCACTGACTAATTGTTCTAACTCTCAAGAAATTCCTCCCCAGTTCTATGCTGCATCTCTCCTTGGTTAGTTTCCATCCATTTGGGCATAAAGCAGTTTGTAGTGAGTTCTGACGTAAGGTGTTAAGAAAATATTTCAAAGGCCACCCCACGATGGCCATGGTGTCCAGTGCAAATATTCCAACTGATTGACTGGACAAGTTGATTCAGATTTCTGAATACAATTTCAGCTGCAGCCGGAAGGGTCAAAACTAACCAGAAGCTTCCAGATTTTCAATATCAAAGGGTGTCCAGACTTTCGTTGGAAAAGTTTGGACTCCACTTGGAGATTTTAAAAATGTCTTTCTATCGTCTGTGCACAGAATCCAAAACAAATCACCTTTTTTTCAAATGCATCTCCAAATGTGAATGAGGCCAGAAGCTCACCACAGATCCAGTGGCCTCACAGGTCAAGCTCACCTGAGTCCACAACCTCGGAGACCTTCTTGTTTGCCCTGAAGGCCATGTGGCCCAAGATGGAGAAGATGGCAAACCCAGCAAAGACGCTGGTGAGGCAGTTGGTCAGGCAGACGAAAATGGCGTCTGTGTAGCAATTGTTATGGAATTTGTTGTAGGAGGAGAGGGCGACCAGCCCCCCCCAGGCAACCGAGAGCGAGAAGAAAATCTGCGTGGCTGCGTCTTTCCACACCTTGAAGGAAAAAAGAGGAAGAAACGTAGGAAGTCACTCTTGCAATCCCACCTGCTTAACCATGGATGTGTGTGCTACATAAACCATTATAAATATTGCAATTCTTTTTTTTAATAAACTTTATTGAATTTTTATGACATTAAAAACATAAAAAATATCTCACTCAATAACAGCTATTTGTGGTGCTTATCGTAGGACAATAATCTGTGCAATACTTACAGGTATTAATTTGTGCATAACTACATTCTTATTCTATCTATATTCTATATTTATTCTATATTTTATATTCTGTATTTAATAATTACCTATCCTTAATCTATCTCCAATCTATCCAGCTATACCATTGTTCCCACACCTTATAGAATATTGAAGCTTTTTATCATTTAAACTCAGAGTTAATTTATCCATTTCAGCACAGTTCATAACCTTTTGTATAACCAGTTTCTCTGCAGGTATATATGGCAGTTTCCAACATTGGGCAAAGGCGATCCTGGCAGCGGTCAATATGTGTAATAATAAATATTTTGTGCTCTTTTCATGTTTCTTTTTGAAGATCCCCAAAAGGAAGAGTTCTGGTTCTAGGTCTAATTGTTCATTGGAAATATTGCAATTCTTATTAGCCTGTGGTGGCGCAGTGGTTAGATTGCGGTATTGCAGGCTAATTCTGCCCACTGCCAGCAATTCAATCCTGACTGGCTCAAGGTTAACTCAACCTTCCATCCTTCCAGGGTAAAATGAGGACCCAGATTGTTGGGGGGGCAAGAGGCTGACTCTTAAACCACTTAGAGAGGGCTGGAAAGCCCTGGGAAGTAGTATATAAGTCTAAGTACTAAGTGCCATTAAAAATATGGATATTAGTTTATTCTGATGGAGCACTTTTCCTATTTGGTCATAACACTTAACTTACACCATAAAGGCATTAATTCTTACAATAAGGTACTCAACTGGTACCTTTGTGATGGCAGGCTATGGGGATTTCTCGGCCAAAGCATGAAAGTTGTCTTCCATTATTTTCTTTTTTGTTTTGTTTTTCAGTTTCCCAACCTAGCTGTCCTTTTGTCTCCCATCCAAGGATTACTCCAGCCCAAACCTGCTTAGCTTGTCTGAGATTAACTAAATTCTGCCTCCTGGCAAGCCAACCAGCCAGCTCTGTTTTTGTGAAATTAGAACCTAGGATGAAGGTTGAAGAATTTTGTTTGTCTGTCTTTGATGGAACTATAGGACACACACACACACATGGACACACACACATGCACAAGTTCCAGTCCAGTTGCCCTCCATGGGCTGGATGGTACCAACCTCTGCCTCGCCAAGTTTCGTGAAATTGGACTGGGTCCCGATGTAGTACTCAATGCCCTCGCGGGCACCTTCCAAGGTGGCACCTCGCACCAGCAATATAATCAGGACAACATAAGGGAAGATAGCTGTGAAGTAGACAACCTGCAAGGGGAAACAACAGTGACTCAGAACGAGGCCAGACCGAAGCTTTGGGAAGACCAATGGAATATTTTTTTAATTTTGTTTTTTTTTTAAGCAGCAACAAAGGAGTTCCCAAATTCAGATACAGGTCATGGTGGAGCATCTGATCTTCACTGGATGCTGCGGTGGCTCTGGCCTTCCCAATCGTGCCCTCCTGAGGGGCTATTTGCAGAGCCTGGGGTGGGGTCAAAACCTGCAAGATGCTGAGTGGGGCTTTGATATGCAATGAAGGTCTTGCCCATCTTGCAAATTGAAGCTTCCTCTCAGGAGACACCCTGCCTGCTGTTTGATCCTTTCTTACTAAGGACTCACGGGATGCAACCTGACATATCTCCAAGCAAGACAGAAGACCTGCCTCTAAGCTGTATCCGCAATGCGGATGTCTCACGCATGAATTTCTGCTTTGTGTTGTGGCTGTGACAACACCAGCACATGCCAACCATCTCTTCCTCTTCCTCTGCAGACACTCCTATATTCTACAGAAAATTAAGTCCCTTTAGTGAGCTTGGAATCTCCTCGAGGAAAAGATCAAGGGACCATCAAATTGTTCACATGCGCCCACAGAATTACCTCCCAAATACTTTGCAGGGAGGACCCGAAAGTCACATCAAATTGCCCTGAACTTGACTACTTCCAGGCTCTTTCCTTAGTGGGCCCGCCCAACTGCGCCTCCAAGGTGACCAGAATGGCAAGGAAGTTGGCATCTCTCCAGGCACTTTGGCAAATCCTTCATGCCCCTGGAATGCCATGGAACTAGTTCTTTGCTCTGAAACCAGACCCTCAGTTGCCCTACCATAGCCATGTGCCTCCAGCCACCCTCCACTTCAGCTCGTGGGTGCTCTCAGCTGCCTTGGCACATGCTCTCTAAGGATCCTCTTCACCCCAAGGTCGAGGCTGAGGAGCCTCAAATACCCCCGTATTCCAGTGGTGCTGCTGGAAAAATGAGAGTCCTACAGCCCCGCCAGTAGTCGGCCTTCTGAGGGCCACGAGGCTCCCGCACAGTTACCTTCCCAGAAGACTTGATCCCTTTGAACAAGCTAGCTGCTACGATCAGCCAGGAAAGGAGAAGGCAAAGCGCCAGATACCACACGATCTCCCCGGTTTCGCTTAAGTTCTCCGACCGCTGCAGTACTTTGTTGCTGCCGGAGGAAAAGGAGAGAAGGATGAACAAGGGGAAGCGGCCTCAACCAGGATGGGTGAAACTCGGCTTGCTCTGTGGTTGCACCAGGACAGGCTCGGGGTGTGGTTGAGTTGGGGAGAAATGCTGGAGGAGGGATGGCATTCCAGATACTGCCCAACCACCATCGCCAGCATTCCTCAGCTCTGGCCATGTTGGTTGGCATTCCTGGCAGCTGTGGTTTCCCATGCTGGCCTGAGACACTTGCTCTTAAGCCCAAGTCCTAGTTTCACCCTGGGTTGCAACCCTGCTCGGCTTGCCTCAGTTTTCCCCACGTAGCCCGCTGGGCTTTGTAGAATTAATTGCAGGCTCCCTTCTCCTGCCTTGAAGTGGCTGTGGGGCAGAGGGTGTTTCTGGAGGCCGAGAAGGCTCTCTCCAAGTTGCACATCTACCCACACAGTTTTGCAAGGTCTCGTGCTGTCTCTCTGCTTTTATGGCTCTGTATCGTTCAGTCGTCATCAGAAAAACAAATCATATCATGGCCCACAGCAATCATGATGCAACTAACACCTCTGTGGATAGCACTGTGTTTCCTTTGTTCATGCGTGCAAGGCTCACTTTGGGGGTGGTGAGGTAGATGCAGAGCCCTGCACTAAAATGCACCCTGAGCTGAATGCAACGGTACCCACTCACTCAGAAAAGGCCCTCCCTCCACCATCCCCACTATTTGGGGGCAGGCAATTTGGCAACAGGCCTCTTCCCCTCCAGCTCCTATTTGAATCTTACTACAACCATGTTCTCATGAAGGACCAAGCCTGTCTGACGATTCAGTTCCATCTACTGTAGAATGTCCAGGCTGGACAACTTGGAGACAGGCCGATTAGATTCCCACCGTTCTCCCATGACGCTGCCAATGGCTGGAAAAGACTTCTCTGGAGCAGGGATCTGCAAACTTGACAGCTTGGACCATGGCTGGCATGGAAACTCTGGGAGCTGAAGTCCACAAGCCTTACAGTTGCCACTTTGGGGGAGCCTTGGTCTGTCCAGACCAAAAGGTAGAGGGGCTCCCAAGGTTTCCTTGCAGAAATATCACATTGAAACGGCCACCCAGCTAACCCAAGGCGAAGGCGACTCTGGGGGCCGCCCACAGCAACCTGAAACAAGGTTTAAGGGTGCCTGTTTCACAGCCTCCCCTGGAGATGTGGGGATGTCCGGCCAGCAAAGTTGGGCAGGCAAAGTCGATGTGACTTGTGTGGCAGGTTGTTGGTGAAAGGCACCCGGCTCAGCCGATCCACACTTACTTCCAATACTGCTCGCTGGGAACCTGCGTCTCTGCAAACACCTGGGTGTTGTTGATGCAGGTGAGGTTCATGCTCTCCACTTCGGTGTAATTCATCTGGATGATTGTGCCGCCCATCGTGACATTGCACAGTGACACTGAAAGAGGAGGAAGAAGAGAGAGTCACAAGATGCAGAGAATAGAGCTTCCCAACAGGGGAAACAATTGTGCCATAATTTAATTTATTTGCTAGCAAAGTTCCAGGTTTATAAGTTCGCAGCACAAGCCTTTTGCTTCAGGGTTTATTTTTTTCTCCTTTTTGGTCTCCATTTTTACTCTTGTGAACTGTTGAAACATGTGATGACACACACACCCCAATTTCAGCAAAGCAAAGAACTCTGAAGACCCTCTTTGGCCTGACTGACTGGACCAATTTTTCCTGTGTCCGTTTTTTTCTGCAACGCAGCTGGGCCTGGATCCTTGGGCAATAAAGCAGGCTTTGGTGGGATGATACACCCCAGTGTATTACAATTCCCTTGGAATGGCATTTTTACTGCTTGACACGGGCTTGTGACTCAAACTGCAAACGAAAGGAGTGAAGAAGACGGCTTTCATGGAAAGATGGGAAACAACGCAAGACAATAAGAAAAGATGGGAAATAATACAAGGGACTAAGATGGGTGCAAAATATGCATTTCTCGCTCTTGGAGGAACCCTGGTTGGCGATGATCAAGACCGTGCTCATCTGCATAACCCCTCCTCCTCATTTGCATATCCCACCCCAGATGTTGCTTCCAGCTCAGCTTGGAAATCCGGCCCTTTGTTTTTATTACAAAAGGAAACGAAAGCATTTTGGATCTAATCTCCGCACTGCACTGGGCACCTGCAGCTAAGGAGGCCGTTTTCCACCAGAGGTGGGTATTCAGCCGGTTCCAACCAGTTCTGGAGAACCGGTAATGGAAATTTTGAGTGGTTCGGAGAACCAGGAAATTCCACCTCTGACTGGAGATTTTGCAGTATCCTTCCCCTGCCACGCCCACCAAGCCACGCCCACAGAAGCGGTAGTAAAAAAAATTGAATCCACCACTGCTTTGCACATAGGAGAATGGCAATGACTGTGTTTGGCTGAGGAATTCTTCACTTTCCCACTGACTTACCAATTGGCGTCTTGCTGCATTTCTGGTCTGCCCACTCCGGGTCGCATGTTGCCCAGGGCAGGACCCGTTGGAAGGAGGCGAACAAGTAGTAGAGGCTGTACCCAATGATGACGTTGTAGTAGATGGTCACAAAGGTGGAGATGATGACCATGGTGATTCCCACGCCTGGTCAGGAAGAGAAAAGAGGCCATCAGGAGACGGGTCTCTGAGCTCCGAGGAGCCAATCTGCCCGAAATGCCAACCTAACTGCCCTTGTGGGAAAGCACTGCAAAGAGGGAGGCTGTTGTGGCCTGCCGGCAGCTAGCAGAGCTGGCAGCAGAGTTGGACAGTGAGGAGGTTGGGGAGAAACATGGGTCAGTCCTGGAGGCTGAGGAAGGCTCGGACGAGGGCTCTGCATCAGAGGCAGAGGTGGGGCCAGGACAGGCTGGCAGTTATCAGCTGCCTTCGGATTCGGACAGCAGTGAGGCAGGGGAGCAGCAGGAGCCAGTTCCCAGCCTGCGCATGCGCAGAGCTGCCAAAAGAAAAGAACCATTATGAACTAAGGGTCAACGTGGGAGTAAAGCCACAGGTGAAGGGTGAATGGCCCCACCCATAGGGATTAAAAGAGGAGGAGCAAAAAGGGAGGGGGCTTTTGCAGGAAACAATTCGTTGCTTGCAACAGTGTGAAGACCTGTCTGTGCATCTCAGAGACTCTGTGCTGAGTCCTTCCTTGTCAGCACCGCGTTTGGAAATATTTACTTGGCAGCTCTCCAGGCTAGATAAGGTCCGTGCTCCTAATTGCACCCTTGAAAGACTGTTGGCCAGGCCTTTGGCGGAAGGTGAATGCCAGCAATTCACCTTCATTTCATAAAAGGGGTTTTGCCAGGACAAAGAGTCTTTGTGCTTTTTAGGGAAGCTGAGGTTAGAACAGTTAGCTCGAAGACCTGCAGACTTTGATAGATCCACAAGGGTGGGGTCCCCCTTGTTTGCTTTTCTGTCAAGATAACAGATCACCAGCAGCCTCAGTTATAGCCAAAACAAATATTTTGTCCTGAATGTCAATATGAGATGCTTGTCTGCATGACTTATTCACACCAGCAATCAAGCTGATACGAGCATCCTGTGTATTATCGTCAAGCGGGAAAACACAACATGGTTACGACTGCAGGTATGCTCAGGAAATGTGCAAAGGCTGCTTCCTCGTTCCACCTGAGATTATTTATTTTTTATTTTAGGAAATCTATATTACTGCCTCCTCGCCCAGGGTGACCCACATGAATATGAAAACATTGTATTAAAAATTAAAACCCACAGCAAAACCCAGAAAGCAATGTGGGAGACACTGTGCAATTCTTCAAAGTAAAAACAGGCAAAACAAGGGAACAAGATAAACATCAGTTCACCAAGAACCTGCAGAAAAATCCCTGGTTATAGCAGAACCACCCAGCCCAGGTTCCACGCCTCGGAAAACGTATGCCTTGGCCACCCCACGCCAAGCTGGCCTGGCTTTGGGGAAGCAAGCTTTGTCTTCAGCTGGACCCAAACCATTCTTCTCTTGGTCTGTCTGAGACATCTTCCAACTTTTGTGAAGGACCCAATCAAGGAACTGCCAAACAAGCCAAGAGTAAACAGCCCAACCAAAGAACCACTGCAGGGCAAGTCATTAGAATAAGAACTGAGAGCAAACTCCACTCTTTACTAGCACTGATGATGCTCCCTAGTTGGGTCATGAAACATCTGCAGGAAAACCACCCAGCTCAGAGAGCACCGAGGACCCCACAGTCTTCCTCCCCCCCCCCCCAGAATTCCTTCCCTTCTAGCACTGATGATGTTCCCTACTTGGGTCATGAAACCCAACTAGGAAAACCACCCAGCTCAGAGAGCACCGAGGACCCCATAGGGTTGTGCAAGTCAAACTCAAGCATTGCCAAAAAAACGAAACAAAAAAGGCTTTCTCAGGACTCCATCCAGAAAACTCCCAGGATGGAGGACAAAACTGACCTTGAAAAAGAGGGAGGATTCTCCAAACGGACACGGGTCCCAAGCTGGCAAACTGTCCCAGGGAGCACTCCATGAAGAAGAGAGGGAGGCCGGCTAGGGCCAGCATGAGGGCGTAGGGGATCAGGAAGGCCCCTGAAAGAGAAGAGCATCAGGTCAGAATTCATCCTGCCACCTTTCTCAAATCAGAGCCAGATGAGCACAGGCAGGTGCCACGGCCAAAACCACACCTCTGTCCAGGGTACCAGCCTGTGGAAGGAAAATACAGCTCCTAATTGTGATGGGCAGAGATTCCCCAAACAGCCAAACATTTGGGGAGACCAACATTTGGGGTTGGGCCAATGGCTTGCAGCTGTTTGGACAATGGCTTGAGAAGAAGGGTGACTGCATCCCAGGCAGGGCTCTGCTCATCCTGCAGATCAACTGAAGCTTGATCAGGTGCCAATGCCATGAAGGGTGGTGGATTTGGTTCCCATCACAGGGACTGTCCCCAGCTTCCTTCACACACTTGACACATTTGCGTAATGAATGGGATGAACCTGGCTGCTCTTGAGAGAAAAGGGTTGAGTGTGCCCCGTGAGTCACGAGTCACGCTAGCCATGCCTTGTTCCCAAGCCATTATAGTCCTCTTCTGGGTGTGTACAATTTGGCTTTACAATTGCTCCTTTACTTGTCTTCCACCTTTTGAATCAAGAGGGCACAGAGAAGTCAACCAACGGTGGGAGAAAAGGCAGGGCAGCCATAAAACCTCCCAGCTGAACACAGGGTCCATCACCCCAAAGTCTTTGGCTGATGGCTGAGGGTCTGTGGAAGAGGAGGACAACTTGGCTCTTGGTGGGAAGGGTCACTTCTGGTGGGTTGAGGTCCCTCTGAAAAAGGCCCGGCAGAGCATGGAATCCAAACTCAAGCCCTCTATCTGCACTGAAACTGTCTGGGCACATCTGGACATCCAGAAGTTGCAAATGCAAAGTTTCCAAACAGCTGAGGAAGCCAGAATATCCCCTCCATGTTCTGCCTCTTGGTGTGCACCCAACATGTACGTTCATCTCCTGACCCAACACTCAGAAAAGGGGGAAGAGGATAGTAGGGTGAGGAGGTGTGGAAAAATGACCTCAAGGGCACAGTGTGGAGTGTGGCAAAGTCTCAGCCCTGAAAGCACAAACCAAGGAGCCCCCCACCCTCCCACTTCCAAGCCTACTAAGACGCCGGTGGACTGGCTGGAGTTCTCTGGAGCTTCTCCGTTGCTACTAACAGGCAGAAGGACCTCTATAAGACAGTGGGGAAATGATGGGCCCTGCAAAGAAGCCCAAGATCTGAAGAGGCCCCAAGAGTTACTCTCTCTCTCTGGTGCATTTGAGATCTAAGGCAGGGACCTCCAACCCTGACAACTTCAAGGCTTGCACTGGCTGGGGAATTCTGGGAGTTGAAGTCCCCCAGTCTTAAAGTTGCCAAGGTTGGAGGTCCCTGATGGAAGGGATAAGTGGGAGTTAGGTGGGCTGTGTCTGCTCACCTGGGGAAAGAAGAAGTCATAGCCAGCCAGGTGAGCAACTCCTGAAAGACCTCCTGGGATGCCCTGGGCAGCTTTGGCAAAGCCTCAGCATGCTCTGTGTGTTGGTGGGGGGTTAGAGCATCCCCTTACCTCCTCCATTCTGATAGGTCAGGTACGGGAACCGCCACACGTTGCCCAGGCCCACCGCATAGCCCACCATGGACAGCAGGTAGTCCGTCTTGCTGGACCAGTTACCCCGCTCCGTGTTCTCATCCTGCGAGCCAGCGATCTTCTCCGTGGACAAAGTGAATTCCTTCGGAAGGAGAAGAAGGGAAAGGTCAGCCCGTCTTGGTCGGAAGAGTTTCCTTCCTGTCCTTCGGTCCCCTCCGGAGCGTCCCGGGGAAGGGGAAACGCGCCCTGCTCTGCGCACAGATCCTGCTGCCAGGGGAGGAGAGCTGGCAGGTGCCCGCTAGGAGCTGCCACCCTTTTCCTGCGGGGTCGGTGGGGCTCTGGAGGGTTTGATGGCTTTCAGAACCTCAGCTGGAGCTGCCCCCCGCCGCAAGCTGGGCCCCTCTTTCGCCCCTGCCCGGACGCGCCTACGGGAGCTGCACCCAACAAGGGACGCCACATCGCTGACCTCCCGGGCAGGGGGCGCGCGAAGGGGCTTCCCTGCGGGAGGAACCTGTGCGCCCAAACCCGGAGAGGGCGGTGGGGGCGCAGCGCTTGGCTCCTCCTGAGCTCCGGCTGCTTCCTTCGGATGCTCAGGATCGCCAAGCGCTGCGCCGGGGTCCCTGCTGCTGCGCGCCCGCCTGGCTGCTCTTGCGCGGGGCTCCTCCCTTCGCCGAGGATGCTGCTCGCTCGGCTTGCCGCGCGCCCGGTGCCCGAGGGACCCCGGCAGGTCTCCTCCGGCTATGGGTCCGTCTCTGACGCGAGGGTCTCCCGGTCAGGGTGGACAGCTGGGAGCAGACAATCCCCGCGCCCCCTTCCCCTCCTCCTCCTCTTCCTCCTCCTCCTCTTCCTTGCCCGCTCACCTTCTGGCCGCAGCGCAGACAACTGGGCAGCTGGAGCCAACCCATCGCGTTCCTTTCTGGGCCGCAGCCGCCCGGTGGGACCCTTTATAGCGCCCAGAGAGCTCGTCCCGTCCCGTCCAGCCCCTTCCCCCTCCTCCCCGCCTTCCCCGGGACCGGCCAGGTGGAGCCGAGAAGGCGGGGAGGGGACAGGGGAGGGGCGGGGCGGCAGGTGCGCAGCAGAGCGAGCGCGGAGGTCCCTGCTCGGGGTGGCGGCTGGCTCCGAGTCCCTCCCCCCGCCACCCCCCCGAGCTTGGCCGGGCTCTCGTGGAATCCGTCCCGCTTGCCCGCCTGTCCTCCCACGACGCCCGGATCCCGCCCGCCAGGCAGCTGAGACGGGCGCCAGCATCTTCCCCTGGCAGAGCGCGCCCTCCGTCTTCGGGCCTTAATTCTCCCCTCTCGTAGGACTATCTCTGGGGAGGGGGCTCCTAGCCCCTCCCCCATCTGCCTTTCACACGACGCCTCCAAATATTCCTCTAGAGCAAAAACCGTCCCGACGTAGCTCAGTTGGTTGCCATGCCCGTCTCGGAATCGCCAGCCCGGGGCGAGGGGAGGGGGCGTTATGGCCGAAGTGCCAGTTCCCCAAATAAAAATGCAAATCACCCCGCCCCTCCCCCGCCCCTCACACTCAGCTGACCTGCTTCCTCACTTCGAAGCCTGACACAAGAGCACACACTCATTCCGCCGAGCCCCCCGTTGCTTCACCGCCCTCCGGACCTCCTGCCACCCTCTTCCCTTTGCCAGGGGTCCGGCTGGGGAAGGCCCTGCTTGCCTGGGCAAGAGATTGCGGCACCGGCGGCTCCCTCGTGACGGCTGCTCAGAGGAAACGTGGCGGGCAGAGGCAGCGGAAGCATCCACAACTGTGGTGTAGCTAGGTGCCAACTGCCCTTCTGCCTCCAGAAGAAGGCAGGAGAATCGGCTTCCGTGCCGGGCATCAAAGATCCCCTCCGTTGTGCCCTGCAAACGAGGGTTGTCTCCGCTCAGAGTCCTCCCTGCAGCCTGGGCAGAAAAGAGACACCTGTTTTTTTCCCCTTTGCCACCCACTTCTGGGTTGCCCGGTCTCCTTGCCAGGCTGGCAATCCAGGGCAGAGACAAGTGGGCACCGTTGTGCACGGGACAACAAGGTGGTGCTGGAACTCCTTGCCACAGGAGGCAGCTGGATGATCCACCTAGTTGGCCTTGAAAGCGGTCTTGTTCAATGGAGAGTTTGTAGTTACATTTCTGAATAGAATCCTTTCAAACAAGCTGTGAATTCCTAAAGTTTTTTTTAATGTATAAGAACATTAAATGTACACATCTACTATGAAGACACCTGTATGCCAAGTTTTTGGAATGATTCATGCTTTCCCACCTTGGAAAGAAAATAATGAGATGCATTTCAAGTGGAGAAGTGTGAACAGTAGAAGAGAGCAGATAAGCTGATTAAAAATCCTTCGGCTAGGAACCTTTCTGGATGTGTATGTTGTGCTCCAACAAACTCGCATATCTGGGTGGGGTGTGCAAAGGGGGAGAACTTGGGAGATCCATCTCCACCTTCTGACCCACTGTGGACATCTCAGTGCTTCAGGGAGGCTCCATCCTACAACTTTGCTCCCAAGTTTCAAGCAAGTGGAAATGGGAACGTATAGACTCTAAGATTTAACGGCCCCTGAAAAATCCCCCCAAATCCAACTGCGACCTTCATTCTTCTCAGTTGGTGTCCACAAAAGAGAACATGGAGCAAAGTCATAGAAGTTCATAGAGGAAAGTCATAGAAGTATAGAAGTCACAGGATTTCATGGAGGTGCCATAGAAGAGTTTGAATTAGCCCTTCTAAGTGCCCAGCATGGTCACCACTGCAGATTGGCCAAAAGAGTGCAATTCAAGGACCGTTGCTCTCCTACCCAAGGCACCTGATTTGCCCTAGATGCAGGGTTGGTAGGAGACCCACAGGTGTAGCAGCCTGGTGGGGCAGAATTGCCAGGATTGGGTGAATGAAGGGCAAAATGCTGGTTCTTTAGCTGGCCTCTTAACTTGGCCAGGGGGCAGAAGGCAAATGTTCTTAAATTGGACTCATCTCAGCGTCTTAGACCCCCCAGATCAAAATCAGCTCCTGGGCTTTGAGTAGCAAAAGTCTATTTTGTATTTAAGCTTTTCATTTGGATGGCAAAGCTTAAAAGGCTCATCCTGGATCAGAGGTGTGTGTTTACCTGGCTGCCCAGGTGGTGCCAAACACATTTTCCTGCAGAGTGAAGCACCTTCTCTACTTACTGGGATTAAAAGGTGTGCTGTCATGTTGTGCAGTTGCAGCTGTTTGTGACTGTGGTGTTCTGGGTTGTGTTTTCAGCACAAGAACCAAAAGGGATGGGGGAAAGAAGGGAGACAAAGCACCATGCAAAGGGCTGATTTTTAGGGAAGAACCAGGGAGGGGATTTCAATCCCGTAATTATTTATTTGTTCTGCTTGGTGGGCTGCTCCAGCTGAGTAGCAAACCACCTAAAACAGTTGCTTTTGTCTGAAAGTTTGAAGGCCTTTATTAATTCACAAACAGATCGACGGTCTTCTAATAAGCAAGGCACCTTGATTCGCCAGTCAAAAGAATTTGGTGAAATCCCCCTTTTCTTGAAGACTTGAGTGCTTGCTGCTTTACTGACTGCAAAACGTTTGTATCCTGTATCTAAAAATTGAAAAAGGTATTTTCCACTAGGCTTTCTAACAATACATTCTTCTTTTGAGCTCACTTTTTCTTTTTTAATAAAATTTTATTTGAGTTTTCACAAAACAAAAGAAATAAAACATCTTTCTTTAGTGAACAGCATAGTTCCAGGTTTTCACATCTCCATACAGATATAATCTCAGTTACATATTCATCTTTCATCTTTAATTTCATATCTTACCACTATTTTGTATATTCTCTATTAATTTCTCTCAGATACTTCCCTCAGGCTTATTTTATAGCTTTCCCATTCATTTCTTAGTCTATTTCTTTTCCCTTTCAAAATTTTCATATCTTCATAATAATTATACTTATACTTTTATCTGTCCTGTTTACAATTTCATCACATATTTTTATTTCATCATTGCCAAAAAACAAATTCCTCTTCATTTCAAATATTACAAAACAAGCTTTCCCCTATAGTTGCCTGTAAATAATTTCCTTTCAAATCCTGTTAAACATTCAATTTCAAATTGTCCCCTTAAGGATTTATAACAAATCCTAATAGCTATATTATAACATATATCACTTTTCAGTCAGATTCCACGTGGTGCTTTCCCCTTAAATTACCTCCAGTACACTTTAAATTTCAAAAAGAAAAAGAAAAAAATTCAAATTTATCCTAGAAACTGATATTAATCTCATTACAACCATTCTCATATTTCATTTCAACTCTATTTTGTAAATCCTTAAATATATTTTCATGCCTCTCTTCTCACCTTATAATAATAATTTTTTATAAAAATCCTCATAATTCATTTCAATCAAATTCCATATATTAACTAGTAAATTTCTCATATTTTTCTTTCTTTTGCCTTTATTCCATTTATCTCTATATTTAATTTAACTGTTAACAAGCATTCCATTAGTAAGCAATACCAGTTTCAATCTTCCACTTTAATAACATATGTTTGCCTATTTTCTTCATAGTTTATTGTTTCTAATATATTTAATATATCCCTTTGTCACCTTGCAGAATCCTCTCTCTTGTCTATTTCCCCGCCCCCCCAGCCATTGTCTCTGTGTCTTTTAAATAGATAGTTTCTTTTTATTCTTCTTCTAGTATTTCTTTACTTTCTGATTCTGTTTCTTGTGATTTCTTTTCCCCTTTATTTCCCCCTCCTTTTCTCACTCAAATTTGTGTCCCCTCCCCTCTTTAAAGCTTCCTTCTGTGATCCTCTTTTCTGCTTCTTCCTTATATTTTGTTTATATTTCAAACTGTTCTCTTTTCTAATTACCTCCTCTAATCTCCCATTCTTATTTCCCCTTTTTCCCCTTTTCGCTTTAACTCTCGTTGACCCATTTGTTTGTTAAAGATGGCCTCTTCTTTATCCAGCTCCTCCTCCTCCTCTTCTTCTTCTTCTTCTTCTTCTTCTTCTTCTTCTTCTTCTTCTTCTTCTTCCTCTTCCTCTTCCTCTTCCTCTTCTTCTTCTTCTGGCACTCCTTGTTGTTATTCATATTCTGGAAATTGCCATTTCTAGAAACTGTAGAGCATAGCCAAACGATGCCCCTTTCTCTTGAAATTTTTCTTTCATGTTTTTTAGTTCCATTTTCAGTTTCAGAAAAAGTTCTGCCATCTTAAAACACTTCTAACCAATACTTTAAAGCAACCACAGTCTAAAAGTTATTTCCCACAGTCAATTTAATTAGTTCATCTAGCTGGCCAATATCCAAAATTTCAAAAGTCACCAAATAACCCCAGAACAGTTTCTTCTTACTTCTTTCATTATTTTAAAGTTCAATTCTCCACTTTCAGTTTCTGGGGGCTCTATCCCATTGCAGCAAGATTTCACTTCCTTTGTATCCTTTAAAGATCCCTTAAAGGTTCACGATTAATTCCTTTTACTATGGGGTGGCACTCTCTGCTATGTCCAAGTTCCACCCTTTTTCTTCTGCTTTCCCCTTTGATGGCTTTTAAGTTTCCAAGTTCTTTATGTTTTGATACATTCAAGTTTGGCTTTAGGTTTGCCTATTCAGTGTCAAAATCGTTTTAAGCAAGTATCTTCTTCAGGCTTCTCTTTTCCAAGTTCAAAGCCACTTTCAGATGTCAAATTTCCCCGTTTTTTTTCTTCTTCTCTGCCGCCACTTTAAAAATCTTTCTTAAAAGTTCTTAATTATTTTAATTCTGGGGTACCTTATATTTAAATGTTGTTACTGCTTAGCCCAGTCACTCAAGCTGTCCTCCTCTTCTACGCTCCTGCACATTCTTGTCTGATCAGTTCTTCCTCTTCAGGGTGGCCATCTTGACCACCTCAACAGCTGTCTTTGGAGAGGAGTAAATGCCAAGCCAAGGAGGGGAGATGTGGCTCCCCCCAACCCATATGGTGGTCTGCCACTTCTTTGGCACCTCTACGGGGTGGCTTCAGCCCCAAATCAGGTAGATTGGGGCCCTCCAACGGAAAGCACGAACTGAAACCGCGGACGATCACAGATTTTGGTCCATCACCGAGGAAGCCTAACCGGAAGGGATCACTTGAGCTCACTTTCTGATGACTTCAGGGGTACAGGCAGGTGTGGTCTTGGCAGCTGGAAAGACGTAGCTTGCAGTTGCCTTAATCCAGGCTATATTTTGGATTTCCTAGTCCAGGCCTGCAGTTTGGAGATTGTCACAAGCTCCCAGCTCAGTTCTGAACAGGTTCCACAAACTTTGGTGTTCCTTGATCAGGCCTGGTTAGCCAAGAATGCCCACCTGATCCATTTGTCTGCAAGGCAGGGGTTAGGGTTAGAATGGAAGTTACTTTCCTCGCTTTCTTAAACTGTTTTCAATCCAACAGGAAATTAGAAGTTTCATAAGATGTGCCTTTATTTAAACACAGTTGGATCGATGAACCGAATTCGTGGTTAAAAATACAAATCTTCCTGCTTTGAAGTAAGACCATGGAATCCGTGAGGTTTATTCCAGGTAAACTGCATGGTTTTTATCAGTTAAACATTCTTCTCTTGACCTTGTCAGTTTGCTAATATCTTAGTGATGGGCTTGGCTACCAGGAATTTGCCTGAATTTAGCTTTTCCAGAAACCAACCTTTTATTGCATTTCATGAAGGAAGCAAGGTTTCAGGATAGAGTACACAACCCTTACTATCTTTGTATCAAATTAACTTGAAAAGTGAGTATGCATTTTAGTAATATTTGGCTTAGATTAGTCTTGGTGATGGTTGAATGGTTGGGACTTATTGCAAAATGATTTGTTTGATCTAGATTTTTTTTCATCCCCTTTTATTATTTTTACAAATAACTCGAGGTGGCAAACATACCTAATTTCCTCCTTCCTTTTTCTAGTTTTCCTACAGCCACCCAACTGACGTGTCATTCTTGTTTTTAATCCCATCTATACCATCTGTGAAAAGTTCTCAAGACTGGAAGAATTTGAAGCAGCGGAAGAGAAATCACAAATCTTCAATGCTGGGAATGTTTCCACCTCTGCAGTCTAGAAGTACTGACTTCCCAGTTGGGGATCATTAAGCCAAACTCCAGATTGGACTCCGTGAAGCCTCAGAAAAGGTTCTGACTCTCCCCCAAACATTTGCATGATTCGGTAGTTCAAGTGATAAATGTTGGCGGAGAGATATTTTCTCTTCTGGAAAACGGGAAGGAAGACGAGCAGAGATCCTGCGCTCTCCACCAACAACATGATCTTGTGTTCAGAAAATAGGAAGAGCAGATGAGATGTCCAAGAAACATCTCAGGGACATTGGAACTGGATTTAGTTTTCCTTGCCCGAACTTTTGTCAGCCCAGAATTATCTCACTTTCTCCAGTTTGCCTTGATTTTCCATCCCTAAGACCAGGGGTCCCCAAACTTGGCAACTTGAAGACTTGTGGACTTCAACTATGCTGGCTGGAGAATTCTGGGAGTTGGTCCACAAGTCTTAAAGTTGCCAAGTTTGGAGACCTCTGCCTTTCAGGGAAGGTTTCCATCCCTTCAGCTTCAAGATGACCAAGAATGAGATCTTCTGGGATGAATTCACCCTGTGAACAACATTGTTCCTGGACGTTCTTCCTGAAGTTTAGCCAATGTGGCCCCACAAAGGAATCATCACTGTTGCTTCATATCAGAACGTTTCCCACAGTGAACCAAGAAAGTGAATTTGAAAAGGCGAGTTGGGCCAACTGCCCTACCTCGCAAACAGGGAAAGAAAGTTCAGCTGAACAATGACGTAGGGACAGAATCAAATACTCCATGTCAAGAGGACCTCTTCCCCTTCTGAGCCCCGTCAGGAGGTTGGAGTAGTGAAAACTTCCAGGGTAAGGTGAGGCTGAGGCCAAAGCCCAGGTCATTCCAGGAAGGCTGTGGCATGACTGAGCCTTTCACATCTCCTTTGCCCAAGGTTTGAAGAGCTCCCATGGACCTTAAGAAGATGAAGGCTGCAAAGAAAACCCAGGTTGTGTACAGGTAGTCTTTGAACCATTCACGTAGCAACTGTCCAAAGTTACAGTGGCACTGGGGGGAAAAAAGGGTTTATGATCAGCCTTCCACTTACTCCTTGTCTGCCCTTGACAGATCCTTATAATCAGGGCATCCTTTTCTTCACCTGCTCAGAAAAAACAAGCATGTTGACTGCCAACTGTTCTGCCCAGAATTGGCATCAATGAATGAAGTCAGCAACTTCCTATGAAAGGTGGCAGTTGGTGGCAGGGAGAGCATCTATTCTAAAAGAAGGGAGATCCTGATGCTGAAAATACGGTAATATTTACATTTTAAGCATGAGGCATTCATTTCTTTAAAATTCCATCTGATCTCTTGCACATAAAGCAATTTATCTTCCACAAGATGTGGGACATCATTTCTGGTTTATCTTGCACTTTATGATGTATTGCAGTTAATCAGGACAATTAGAAGGTTAACAACACTTTTTTTCATTGTTTCTTCATAAAACAATAACTAAAGGGCCATAACTTTATAAAAAGAAGCATAAAACCATCAGGAAGTGGGCATTCTCTTTGTAAAGTTTGGGCAAACAAGACAGCCCCTCCCTTGCTTGGTCCAAAGGGCAAGGAGGCACCAGGGAGGTGCCTCCTCCTGGAGGGGATGTTTTTCCACCACAACTTCTGCCAAGGAAGTGTCTCTCTTTCTGATGTCCACATGCACAGCCAAGGCAAAGGGGCTTCCTTGGGAGGCTTATTATATCAGAGGAGGATGCATGTTGAGATCATCTGGTAGATTAGTCACCTCCTTGTTTCATCCTGGGGACATGGTCTTCCTTTCCTTTCCCAACAAGGTGCCCAATTCGATTTTCACTTGGCTTCCTTGTGTCTGGCATGCTGAGACCACTTCTTGATCCAACTGTGGGCTTCTTCAACCCACAGAATTCCTCCTTCTGGTTTAGGGAAGTTTCAAGCTTTGACTGGCACAGATCCAGGGAAGGTGGAACAGTTTCCTCATTCCAGAGACTTTTACCATCTCTGTTTCCTCCAGTCTCGATTTCAACCAGCTTTGTTTCTAACAAGGCCCATCTCGCAAGCAGAAACTCAGCAAGAATGGCAGCTCTTTTGTGTGCCACACTCACAATTCATCTGTGGAACGAGAACCCACAGTATCTCTTCCAGCCACACCAGCTGCAGAGGATAGCTGGTCTTTATGGAAGGCCAAGACCAAGGTCAGGGTGTGGGGCTACTCTCCACATAAGCAGAAGAAAATCCCCCCTTCCCAAAAGACTTTGGGCCCAGTGAGCAAGTTCATGTTCAGAGCAGCAACTTATGAGTCCCTAAGTTGATTCCCTCCTGCCCTCAGAATCTTTCCAGCTATCCCAAGAGACAGGAACTTTGGTATTCCAGAGCCTTTGAGTGAGAGAGGGCTCCATCTTCAGCCAGGCTGTCTGAGACATGGGGAATCCGTGGAGGGTTGGCCTGCTATCCGTGCATCGCCTGGTCTTGAAATTCTTCCAGCTTCCTCCTTGCAGGGACACACACACACACACACACACACACACCGTCCATCTTTTGGTTGGTGCAGTTCCGGGAATTGTTCCTGTGTTGAGGATACAACCTTTCATTTTCAATCATCTTCAAATCAATGGCCTGGCATTGTAATCATCTTAGCGTGCAAACCTGCCCGGCAGAAGCCATGCAAGGGTGGTAGAAACCCAGGTAGAAGACAATAGACTCTTTATCCTGCCACATTATCTGCTGATGAAAGATGAGAAGATGAATGGCTATACTCTCCTATACAGCACAGCAGCTTGGCATCCAGGCACTTGGCTCGCTTCCACCGAGCTCCAGTATTTGCTCGTTTTAGTACCATTACGGATTAACTCCTCCGCAGAAGTTTGCTCGGTTGATGTATCAACAAAGCATATATAAAAACATTTCATCCGGGGCAGCTTAGCTGCAAAGAAAGTCCCAGCGCAGCCCTTGGCATGAGACTCTAATAGCTGAGGCTTTTTGCAAAGAAGAGTGGCTTTAATGGGCTGCATACCAGACTGGATCGCCTGGTCATCTGATACCCTGCTAGGTTTGTTAGTCAAGTCACTTCTCTTCTCTTTATTTTAGATCTTTGGTGCCAGGTGCTCCGGCTTTCTGTCCACTTGAGTAGAGTCAAGACCCAACCAGCACTACCTGGAGAGAGCAGAGGGGCTTCGGAACGGCATAAGAAGTCTGGATGGGGAAGAGAAGAGTCATAAAATAGTCTTTGTGGACTTTTGAAGAAGCTTCTTGATGAGAAGTGAAATCTCTTCAAGCAAAACCAAGAATGTCCAGTTGCCTTTTGAGGGGGGGAAGCATATTTGGGACAACCATGATCTGGATGACCAAGAATCTCCGTAGACATTTAGTTTTGTGGAATTGCACGAAGGAGAGAATGGCTGGCTGTTGTTCTGCTGCAGTAAAAAAAAAAAAAGGAACAGTTCACACACGAAGGAAGGAGAGGAGGTGTAATGCTTAAAAAAGTCCCCTGCAAAATTAAAATGAGAACCAAGTTTCCTTCCAGGGCCTCCCCACCAAACGTGGGGTCTTCCTTTGGCTTTTTAGTGATAAGGAATGGGTCCTTTGGTGCCCACTAGAGAAGATGGCATCAGCCCCGGATCAGATGATGGTGAATAAAGCAGGGGTTGCGTTCAAGGGATGTTGTAGGAGGGGGATCTGTAACTTGCTTTGAGATCATCAAAGGGAGTTTTCATTTTGAGGCCAACCTCAAGGTTTCTGCACCCAGAAGGTGACAAAATCCGAATGCATGGGGAAACACTCCTTTCTGAGCTCAGGAAGGGGAGGTGATTCATTTCAGAGGTTTCCAGGTTTTGAGTCAAGAGGCTGAGTTGCACTGTTTGTGTTTATTTTTACACATTACGCAGCTCTTCCCAACTTCCTCCTGCAACATGGATGAAGGTCTTCAGCCATCCATCATCCACGAAAGCAACGAATGGCAACGTTTTCCATGTTCAAAATGGACTTCAGGTTACAACCAGTTTGGTCTTGCCCAGTTTTGAGTTGCCAAATCATGGATAGAACACAGTGAATGGGGGGGTTTTTTGTTTTGTTTTGTTTTGGTGCATTCAGCTTGCTAAAAGATGGATTTAATTATAAATTTTATACAGAAACAACGCATTTGGGGATTTTCTCTGAGGATCTTCAATATTCTATATACTTGGGGATGATAGTTATATGACCCTCTGTGACTCCTTGTGAGTTTCTAGAGATATTTTCTTGGATCTCTCTGGAAAGCAGAATATCGCTCGTTTTTTAAACTCTCACTATTTCTTAAATTATTGTTCAGTGGAGAAATGTACATCCTGATGCATAACTTCAAAAAGCTCAAAGGCAGCTGAGGGGAAGATGCTCCTAAAATAAGATGTTTGTATTTGTGTGTGTGTGCAATTTAAAATGTTAATATTCAGAAAAGAGAAAGGCAGGTGAGAAGTTAATGGACACAGCAAAGAAACCTGGTGGCAGGTAAGGAGCCTCTTCTCTTCAAATCCACTGTCGTTGGGATGGACTTACAGAGACACAAATACATTTTGTGTCACTTGAATCCCCAGGCCAGGTGGGGTGGCTGAAGTGGAGCAACAGTGTGACCAAAGGAAACTATTCACCGAGTAGGAACACCTGAAGTCAAATTCTAGTGGGCCTCGCTGGCTGGGGATGATGGGAGTTGTAGTCCAGCAGATTGGAGAGACCGGGGTTGGAGAAAACCAAGCTGTGATCAATTCAGGCCTTCCTGTCAGGTGCAAGAAATCAGGATTCAAGGTGATTCAAATGACTGTAAGCTACCAAAATCTGAACCACAAATCGGCGGTAGATAAGAGTCCATGGAGTTCAAGGTGGGCTGGACTTAGACCTCTTGTGCGCATGATTGGTATCCAGTTACAAGGGAATTCAAGCATCCTTCAGGCACCAGCGATGGTTTCCCTGCTCCCGATGGCCCAATCCTTCACCTGGCTGGATCGAGATGTTTTGAAACACGCAGGCTGGATGGAACTGACGATGAGAGGTGCTGCTTATATAACTCCAGAGAGGGAAACCTTGCCCTGCTCAAAGCCGGCCTTCTCTTCATCACCCGGTGAAGTGACACAATGCATTGGCAAAGGCTTCAAGGCAAGTTGCAAGATGCCCAGTATCACGGGAGGGGTGCTGAGAGGTTGCCAGACGCATCACTGTGAAACACGGGGATGTTGTGATGTCATGGAGGACTCTGCATTGCAGCACTTTGGTTTCATAGAAAGGCGGCTGGCTCAGGGTTGCTTTGAGAGGCGACTCCTGAGATGACCACAGTATGCCTCATTACAGCAACTCGTGGCGTTCAGTGCCAGGGAAGCTGGCATCTCTCGGGGGAAAGCCCAGCTGCTGTCCACAAGGAAGCAGCCCTGGTGCAAACATCAAGGCATGGGCCTTGTGGTTGTGCTTTTGTTTGAGTTCAACCAGGAGCGAAAGAGAGGGAGGAGGCAGGGAGGCAAGGCCAGGTCCACACCCTGAGCTTCCTCCCACTGGAGTTTCTGTGTGGACAGAATATCCTGGCGAGGCCCTGAAGGGAACAAATCCTCGGGGCTGTAGAACATGCAAACTTTAATCCTTGGGCACGTCCGGGAAGCCCAGAGAAAACCTGGGCGCTTCCTTTCCCCTCTCTGTGCTGTTGCAAGACCCTGGAGGTGCCTTCGCGTCCATCTCTCTCCAGTTCTTGGCTGCACCCACCCTGGGAGGTTGTTCCCCAGGGATCTCGTGGCCTGTCTGGGAGACCCCCCCACTCCAGGCTGCATTGCAAGGGTCTTTGCTCAGCATTGGCTTTGAGTGGCCCCGTGAGAAACCACAGAGCAGCCATTCGAGAGGGAAGGGAAGTGGGGCTTTCCCAGCCCTGCTGCCTCCTTCCCTGCCACTGGCAAGCCTGCCAACGGAGGTGGCCTGCCCTTCTGCAATCCCAGGAGAGACACGAGCGAGCAGGATGAACATGTTTACCCCTCCAGACCAAAGCACTGTCTTCGCTTCTCCTCTCCACCTGCTCTGCTTTGGAGCACGTGAACCAATGGGGCAGCAGCACCCCACAAAGACAGCCCAGCACCTCCCTCCTGGGCTGGATCCTGCCCTCCCTGCCTGTTTTCCTACAGCTGCATTTCTCCAGGTGCGGTCCAAGGATCCCTGAGGATCCCGAAAGATTCCCTCACATTTCCCCCCCCCCAGAAAAGGCAGAATTTCATTTGAGAAATTCCCTCAAGGAAATGCAGTTTTGGAATCTACCTCTGGTTTTCCCACATTACTCAGAAAAAGTACAGAAAGCAGAGTGTGGCTTGAGAAAAGGTGTCTAAAAACCCATGGCATCACCTGTAATTTCACTCCCTTGGACACAGCTGGATGGCTCTCTTTCCTGGCATGACCTCCTCTTCTCCCTGTTGCATCACAGGTGGTTCCTTCAAGAGGGAAAGCCCAGGGTGGATTCTTCTATGGGGGGTTCTGAAATCTTCTGTCAGATCACAGATGACTTGATTAAATAATCCGTTGCTCAGCCCTGGATTTAAAAGGCAAAATATGAAGGCTCTCCGTTCTCTGGCGTCTGCGTGACAGTTTTATTGTCCCTAAAATAAGACAAATTGCTGGGAGTGCATCTCCCTCCTCGGCTCCAAGACACACACGCATTATGTTCTCTCCCATCTCACGTAAGGTCAGGCTGAGGAAATGCACAATAGACCCAAAGTGGCCAAGAACAGGTGTGCACAAACAATGCTTCCTCACTAGTCTGACCTAACTCCGAGAGGCAGGGAACGTTTCTTTCAGCAATTGCGGAGGAAATGTACTTGTTTTTCTGGAAAGACCCTGAATCAGAAAGGTTTTTTCTTATTTTTCTTATTTTATTTATTTTCAGTATAGATATTCATTTACATTTTAACAGTACTGGGTCAAGCATTACTTATATTTACAATTCTTTTTCATATCAAACCATATCAAACCTGCCAGCATCGAACACCAATCGCCCAGTGCGCGCTCACAGACAGGGCCTCCTTGGGGTACCGTCGGCCAAACAATGTCGGCTGGCGGTCCCTAGGGGGAGGGCCTTCTCTGTGGGGGCGCCCACTTTGTGGAACCAGCTTCCCCTGGAGCTACGATTGGCCCCTGACCTCTGCTCCTTTTGCCGTGGCCTAGACTTGGTTATTTGAACAAACCGGCCTGGACTGAGGGGGGGGGCTTTCGTTTTAAATGTTTTGTGGTTTGGGTTTTAAATATTTATTTGGTCTAATTAGTTTAATTATTTTTAATGCTTTTAACTTTTGTATTGGGTGTTTTTATGTGAGCCACCCTGAGTCCTTCAGGAGATAGGGTGGCATATAAGACCAATTAAATAAATAAACAAACAAGTAAATAAATAAATATTTCTCTTCTCTAACCATATATACAACATTTCCCATACCTCATAAACCTCAGACTCCTCTTTCCCTTTCAATTTCCTCATAAGCCTATCCATCTTGGCACAATCAAGTATTTTGTTTATTACCATATTCTTGGAAGGAACCTCATCTACTTTCCAGCTCTGGGCACAGAAAGTTGATGTGGATGACAGGTGGATAACTTGTCAGCAGGGAGGTGGGGAATGTCACAGAGAGGCCCTTTCACCTTTCCGACGGCCTCTATCCTTCTTCTCCAGCAAGCTTTCAGAAATATGTTTCCTTCTGGCTGAATCTGTGCTGCATTAGGGACCCTGGAGTTAAGTAGCTCTGTTCCCCCCCACACGTCTGAGCAGAAGAACCCACCTGAGGTCCAAAGCCTGCGAGACCCAGGAGCAGTAGAGCTTGGTAAGTTGGTGAGGATCAAACTTTGAGCCAAGTCATTGAACTTGGCTGTTTATGTCCCTTTGGTCCTTATCAAACTATTGTGCCTTCCAGTGAATTATTTCAGATGCACTTAAATATGTATTGCGAGGGAGGAGGCTCAATCACGGTGACTTTTGAAGCACACATACTGAACTATTCCACTCCTTTCATTCTAGAGCACTTCTCACATGGGACTCTCAACATTATAAACTGATAACAGGATTTTTACACTCTCTGTTCCAGATTTTAGGGCATCAGGATTGTTGTTCTCAGCTGTTGCTATGCAAGGACATTAAGGCATTAAAGTACATTGCTTTAACTACCATTCAGACAGTAAAAACCTACTTTGCAGCAGGCTTTGTTGAAATTATCTGAGTTTTATGGCGGTGACAAATCCAGTTCTTGTGTGATTAAATGGTCTAATTTTAGAACTGGAGTTGGACTGTTGATGGCAAAAGTTTGTAAGGCTTGTATTATTTTTTAAAATTTTCATATACAGCTTATGCCTAAAAACAGGTGAGTCACCAAAGCTTGGCCCAACCACAGATGCTTACCTTCCACGTATTATACAGATTTAATAGGAGTAAATAAGAAAGCCAAAAATGACTGGAGACATGAGATCATTCACCCCCTAAATAGCCCCTGAGGGTGACTGAGAAGCATCTCTCCAGCAAGGAATGACTGAGATTGAAAGAGAACCGTCAAAACATCCAAAACCCTTTTGCAGTTTCAAAGGTCCAGTTGAATCCAAGAGAATGGGGCACCAACAAGAAGGAGGCTTTTAACAACAGAAAAGAAAATGATTCCTTCTTTACTACTTTTTGTCGAGTTTTCCTGAACTTCTTTGTCGTGTTTTTTAATTCCCAAACCCTTTCAACAAAAAGCCCATCTAAGGTTTCCAATATTTCCAAAAGTCTTTATGGTCAACTTCTCCACTTCTGCCAGTTCAGTTAATTTTATAATCCAATCTACTGAAAGCATTTCATTATTTTTCTAGTTTTTTGCATATAATACTTCCAAAGCATAACACTTCCAACACTGATTTTATATTCCTTTGTACATTTTAGACAATTTAGCTGGTATCATATATCATTGGTA
Organism: Naja naja; assembly: GCA_009733165.1. NCBI lineage: Eukaryota > Metazoa > Chordata > Lepidosauria > Squamata > Elapidae > Naja > Naja naja. Next base: position 24,156,247 of record CM019162.1, read on the forward strand.
CATCGCTTTTGTAAAAGTACTCTTTTAAATGAAAACACAATGTCAATTTAACACCAGTTCCGAACAACTTCTCTCATACATTCTGGTTTAAATTGCAACCAAAATTTATAGTTCATTTCCCCATACAGTCTTTCAACTTGTTCATCCTCTGTTTCATATCTTAGCAACAAGTTATGCATTTCATCTCTTATGTGATCATTTGTACATAATTCTATTTCAAATTCATTTTCTTCTCAATCCCAATTGTCCCTTTACCCATAGCAAACCTCTTTTTTTGATTCTAAGTCAACCACTGAAAAGGGTGTCCTGTTGCTCATTATTCCTTTCTCTTCATCTTAATTTCTTCCTTATCTTGTATTAATATACCCTCACATTAATCATTGTTGTTTATCAGCTGTTTCTCTTTTGTAGAAAGCTTCTTGAATGGACGTCAACAGTTATATCCTTGGGAACAGCATGGGCTTATATTTGTCCTTAATAACATGTTTCTCGGGTAATGATTCTTAAAAACCACATTTACTTTCACTTTATCATACCATGAAAAGACATGCCACCCAACTCTCAAATTATGACCTTCCATCATCATTGGTCTGCCAAGGTACCCTGTTGGCTCTGCCCCAGAAGTTCTCCAACTTGCTCTTTGGGCAGGGTTGCCTTTGCTTGTCAACACAGTCAACCAGAGGTCCATGTCTATGATGAAATGGAATTCACATGGAATCTTTGTTCCATGTGAATGAAAGGTCCATCCTTGAGCTTGGGGGAGATGTTGGTAGAACAATCAAATTGGAGTTTTCCTGGAGGCAGAAGGAAGACAGGCTGGAAGTCCCAAGGACAGCCGCAGAAGCCATGGGCTTTCTCTCTAGCTTGAGTCCTCCAGGTTAGGTAGTGGTCTACTTCTTCTTTGCTGAGCATGCCTACTTCTCTCTTAGTACACCTACAACATTATGCAGGTAGTTCTTCAACCTCCTCTTTGGCACAAGATTTAGAGGGGAAATCTTCTGAATTAGAAGTACCCAGCAGGAGTAGCTGTTTAGGGGAAGAACTTATCCAGTTCAGCCCGAGAACATGATTGCGGGACAGAAGAACGTCAGTTTGATCTGTTCTCACAAGCACCGATTTGTCCCTCGGTTCACCACTGGTTTCTCCGGTCTGCTGATAGACCTAAGAGGTGAATCATCAAGGTTTTTGTGTTCTGTGCTATTAATCGTAACAACATTTCTTTGGGGAAGTTCCATTTGGCTTTTGGGGCTTCCCTGGGAGAGGATTCCCATCAGCCTTGGAGCGAATGGAGGAAAAAGGGCCTGTGGGAATACATTTTAGAAGGCTGGAAAAAGTCTGGATGAGCTTCATTGTCCCAAAAACACACACTTGGTTTTAGGACTTAGTGTGGTTTTTTAGAGTAGGTACTTAAATGATCTCAAACCTCCCAGGCCCCACCCAATATCTGAAAGTCTAAAGATTTGTGAGCACCTGCTTGGAGGTGAGTTGGTGACTGGATGTTTTTGTTCCTATAGCTTTTGAAACCAGACTTCCTTTATTTATCTTGCTGTTTACTCAGCTTATTAAAAGCTTCGGCCACTATGATGGCTGGCAAACAGATAAGCAGAATGGCCAGGCAAGCGCCTGACCGCCAAACAAAGGCCATTCCCTCAGTCCCACCTCCGAACCTCTCCCATCAACAAGCAGCCAGATGTGGTGGGTGGCATGAAAGAGATGCGAGGAGATAAACGGTCAACCACAACCTCTGGTCTGGGTATCACTGCACCAGCCTCCAAAGCAAACAGGCAGACTGAGAGAGGAAAACCAACCCACAACTCTTCAGGGTGTAAAACAAAACAAGCTAAAAAAAGACTCAAGAATTATTAAAAGATAATCTGGCGAATGACTCAGCTCCTCGGTTGGCTAATGGGCCCTTCCTGGCTCTTACAAGCAAACCTGGGAAGTTCTCCACTTGCTAACAGGCAGAGAGGGAGGTGAAACTCCCACCTGGGAAGGTAGGCGGGTTCAGCAGCGTCACCCAGGACCCAGCCTTGCAAAGTCGAACCTTCCTCATGATCTTCTGGTCACCCAATGTCAACATACAACCCAGGAAGGGAGATTGACACAGCCTCTGGATTGCCAGGAGAAAGGAAGATACACTATAGAATCTTGGAGATGGAAGGAGTTAAATTTCAGCCATAAATCATCTCATTTCTTGGGGAACATATGGTGGCCCCAACCCCTGAGACACCTCACATGGGTGGGATCGTTGGCTCAGTCTGTCTCCCAACTATACACAGGGAAAAGAGAAGAACCTTGGGACACCGTACCTACCACCCCGAATCCCCGCAGGCAGTCCAGAAAGTAACCATGGTTGATGGTATCAAAAGCCACTGAGAGGTCAAATCAGGATAGTTACTTGAACCCTGCCCTGATCACAGCAACCAGCAGTGTGTAGGAAGAAGAAAGCAGAAACCATCATTCATGCCATGTGTTCTTTGACCCTGGCATTGCTGGGAAGGTTTTGCCCACAGAGCTGAGAGCCAAGAAAGAATGTTGGTTAGATTAAAAATGAGGGAGAAGCTGTTAAGGTATTTCTGATGAGCTGATTAATTATTGGATACTGTCTCTATTTCAACATTATCCTAAGAAGTGAAACTCCAGATGCTATTTGTGACCTTTGATTCCTCCCTCTGCCTGGAGAGTCTAGGTATCAACATCTGGAATTGACCAAATTTAGGAGAAATCTTGGTCTGGAAGACTTTGGACAAAATTTTGCTCAATGCTGGATAGAGTCTTTGGTGATTTGTCTTCCGTCTATGACCTATACTGTGATGGGACAGAGCACCAAGGTCCTCTCTCTCCATCTCAAGCTGTGGAATAAAAGAAAACAAAGCCAACTCTCAACTCAAAACTGGTCACACATTTTTGTATTGTTCTTTGTACTCCTGGTTCCTCCTTCTGAAAGATTCTGAGTAGGGCCTCTACCAGGACCCTGACCAGTTGCCGGGCTGTATAGCTGTGATCTGGGTCTGACTAGGAATGGGTGAATCACACTAGAGCTTGTACACCTTCAGAGATTCTTCCATTCAGTTCCCACAAATTAGAGATAAAGAGAAGAATGAAAATAAAAATGTGGTTTTCAAGCTGCCCTCCATAGACAGCGTGTCTCACTTAGCTAGATGTATATCTACACACAGGGGTTGGTCAACAGAAGGGATACCTTCAAGTCATCTCCCACTCATCTCCCGTCACCTCCCAAATCGACTACTGCAACGTTCTCTACATGGGGCTGCCCTTGCGGACCACCCGGAGGTTGCAGCTGGTGCAGAATGCGGCTGCGCGGGCTGTGATGGGGGTGCCCCGATACTCCCATGTTACACCCCTCCTGCGCGACCTGCATTGGTTGCCGGTTGCCTTCCGGGTTAGTTTCAAGGTGTTAGTAACAACTTATAAAGTCCTAAATGGCTTGGGGCCAGGGTACTTGCAGGAACGCCTCCTGCCAGCATCACATTCCGATCGCCCAGTATGCTCCCATAGGTGGGGCCTCCTGGGGGTACCGTCGGTTAGGCATTGTTGACTGGCGGTGCCCAGGTAGGCCTTTTCTGTGGGAGCGCCCGCCCTATGGAACCAACTCCCCGTGGACCTCCGTTTGGCCCCTGATCTCCACTCCTTCCGCCGGGACATGAAGACCTGGTTGTTTCAACAGGCCAGTCTGGACTGACTTCGGGGGTGTGGGTTGATTTTTACTTGTTTTAATTTTTAAATTTTTATAATGATTGATTAGGCTTGTATTGATTTGATGTTTTTTTATTGTAATTTGTATTGGGTTTTTATTGTTTGCTGCCCTGAGTCCTTAGGGTGAGAGGGCGGCACACAAGTCTAATAAAATAAATAAGTAATCAATCAATCAATCAATGGGACCCAGGAGGAAGAGACATCTTGGCTGGGTTTGCACAAACCCTTCAAAGCTCAATCTTGGTTGGAGACAGCACAACAGTTACAGGAGAAAGGATAAAACCCTGTAACAAGTCAAAACAAAGGCAAAGATATCCTTGTGTGTGTTGAGCATTGCATGGGTGTTAGGAGAGAGGACACCCCTTAAGCAAGGCTTCCAAACGTTAAAAATTTGATCAGGTGTGTGATAAATTGAGGTGTTCTTGTTTTGCACATTGTGAACCTTCGATACAAAACTTCATTCCTGCAGCTGATTGTTCTTTGAATGCTCAGAAAAACGTAGGAGAGGAAGTCTGGAAGATTGAATTCCACATGCCAGAAAGAGATTTGCAAAGAGCAAATCCAGTAAAACTGTTGTAAAATCCTCCCCCACCCCAACCATTTTCAAGAATAGACAATAACCAACATTCTTTCAAACATTGCTATCTTAATCCCCCAGAAGAAGGCAATCAAAGAGTTTCCCCCTTCTAATTTTAACTCCCTATCTCTTGCTTAAAGATTAAAAAATAGTAGAATGGATTTTACCTGGGCATTGGGAAGCTTATTCAGAGAACCTCTGAAGATACACTTTCATTCCTCTGTCTTAGGATAAGATAAGAAGTTTGTATCTTGCAGAAATTCCAGCTACCTACAGACCAAGCTAAGGACTGGTCAATAAAAACATTTGTACATAGTGTTGAAAGCTTGTAACAGCCTGAACCAAATACTTGGAGATTGTTCAGGACAAGAGGGGCAATTTCGCCACTGGAGGAATAACAGAATAACAGAATTGGAAGAGAAGTTGGAGGCCTTCTGGCCCAACTCCTAGCTGAAGCAGGAAATGCTAAACCATTTCAGACGTAGTATTTTGGCTGTGGATTGCTCGCATGGAGCAGGAAATTTGACAAGACAGGTTAAAGGAATATTATATAGCTCCGTAACTGTGGTCATCTATTGGACTTCGTTTGGGATTTTGTGTCCCTGAAGAACCTGGAAAAGAAGTGAGCTAAAGGTGACCTGAGTCATTGGAGAAGGCTTCATTCTTCAGCTCTTCATCATCCATGATGGCATTCCATGGCTTGAAGATGAGCTATCAACTCAAATACTTTCAGAATCTGACTTGAATTCATTAGGAGAACTTTCAGCCGGGGCTTAATTTTTCCATGGTTATTTAAACCAGGGAAAGTCCTAGAGTTGGATAGTCCCAACTCCCCATCTAGGTCAACAGATTGCTTCTCACTGGGCTTCTTCAGATGCTTCTCAGAAGCCTCCAGTCATTCTTGAGGACATCCTCAACAGGTTCTCAGCAGCAGCTAGCATTAAAAGCAGGCTGCCTCTGATCCAAGAAGTTGTACACGGCCGCTATGATTGGTTGGCTTTAGATACCATTACACATTGTGTAAAGGGGTTTTGTATAACAGCCAGACTCCCAGTGATTTAAAGCCCTAAAGGAGAACCCTTTGTGTTCAACGTCCTTGGATCCCTTGAATTCCTCCAGCTGGTTTTCTTAACAAATGGACAACAACGGTTTGCACCTGCCTTCTTCTGGATGACTTTTTGACTTCCTTGATTGGCTGATAGATTGTGTGCCCAGCAACCACATAAATAGAGGTGACTTCCTAGTCTAGTGTACAGTAATGTCCTGGTGATTTCCTGTCCCCCTGTTTAGTAGGTACGGTCTTGTGCAGCTTTTGGACAGCCTCAAGATTAATTGGGTGCTGCCACCTCGTGGGGAAGAGACGTATCCTCCAGCTGAGCTTGGCTTGGGATTGCAAGGGCTGAGCAAAGATCGCAAAACTTCTGGAAAGGAAATGGAGGAGGAGGAAGGAATGCTGGCTGGGGAATTCTGGGAATTTCAAGTTTCCAAGGTTGAGTAACACTGGCCTAGGGAAAGGCAGAGGGGATGAACCTCTCTGTTGAAGACCGCTAATTCTGGCATCGTTCAGCGGCCTCTACAAGAAGGCAACTCCCGCCCCCCACAAAGTGGAATGGGGCAAACTGAAGGCAGCCCACTTCAGCCCCAAAGAGTCGGCCGTGTGTCCCAAAGGTCCCGGGAGGAGGGCTCCACATTGCACAACATCTTGGTGAGCAGAGCTGGGGAAATCGTGCCTCACCCAAAACCCTGAAAAGCCACATTCAGGCGGATGAAGCAACAAAGTGCAAAAATAGACACCAAGGATCTGTCTTGGCAAGAAAAAGGCAACTTTGGGCCTTGAGTGATAAAAACAATGGAAGAGAAAGTGGAGGGGAGGAGACAGACCAGAAGCTCCCAGCTGGGTGCGCTCCTGAGTGCTTTGGGTGCGTCCCCAGAGGTCTAATGTGCAGAAGGAAGAACCGTTCCATCCATGATTGATGGCATTGCGCGGGTGCTGCAAATCTTGACCACAGCCATTCTCAGAGTTGGAGCCAATAGTGCTCCTCAAGGTAGGAGTGGAAGAGGAGCAGCCCCCAAGCACCCCCTCCCCTTCTTGCCTCTCAGCTGCTCCCTTTGGTTGCTTATGGGGCTCCCTTGGTCCTTTGGGGGTCAGAATTTCAGCACCAGGAGAGCTTCCCTGTTTCTTGCAGGGCTTCCCTGCAGGTCCATGTCCTCCCAAACAAAACCCAAGAGACCTTGAGGGCTGTTCTCCAAGCAGGGGCCTAGCTGGGATCCTGGCTAATTCTTGCTGCAACGTGTCCTTGCAAAGGTTGACAGTACAGCTCTTACCTGTCTAGAAGTTGGACCAGTAAGGAGAGGAAGAGGTCCCGAAGGGTGTGGGGAGAAGAAGACCCAAGGAAGCCAGAGCAGAATCTGGCTTCCTTGTCTCTTGGGCTTCAAATGGCTGACCAGTGACTGGTCAGCACAGACCAGAGGAAGAAAGCAGGCCTATCCAGCCCACAAGCTTGGAATCCGCTTGGACATAGCCCTTTTCACGCCACCCTCTTGACTTTTTGACCCAGCCCTGTGGACACCTCTGGGGATCCATGAGAAGGAGGTCGTGTTTGGCCTTTTACAAGGGAGATCCTGCCAAGATCTTCCTCCCTGTGCAAGTGGCCAGACTTTTCCAGCCTTCAGCCCACATTAATGAAGGAGATGGTTTCTATTTCTGTCCCTTAAAAGTCCCTATGCAGACTTTTGGCATGGTGGGGGGATTGTGAGTACTTTAGTTTTCAGGGACATTTGGGCTGGCGTGCCCATCAGAAATCAGGAGATGCCAGGGATCGCGAACCTGGCATGTTCTGCAGACTTGGTGGAGCTGCAGCGCCTCTCCTGGGACCATCGAAGGGACTCTTGGCTGCCTTGCACGTGGGCCCCTTTCTGCAGTAACCTCTGCCTTCCCTGGAGGAGCCTGGGGTGTGGAGTTTGGACCGCCTCCCCCTCCCCCGAAGTGGGACAGCCAAGTTCCTGACACAACAGCTGCAAAGGAGGCACACTGTGAGTGATCACCGCTCCCCAAGAGATGCTTGGAGCAGAAACTCCAAGCTATTCATCATTCAGCCGTTCTGGTCTGTAGGCCTCTTCCACCCATGTCCCACTAACCTTGATTTGGACAGCTGATTGGGTCACATCCTTGAACTGAGGCTTCTTACTTGCCAGAAAAAGCACAGCAGGAGATGCCAGCCCCCTTGGAGAGCTTCCACAAGGACCATAAATAGCTTGCAGAAGATTTTCTATGGCAGGCTCCTATGAAGAAGCATTAGGCAGGGCCAGCTTCAAACTTGACTCCTCTGAATTTCTGACAACAGAAGATTTTTCAAGGTGGAACTCTAGTTACATCCTCTGAAATAACCCCTTTCTTTGCAATTTTCTGTTCTCAAGTGAATTGATGCCCTGATTAAAATCATGGACTACAAAAGTAATCTACTTATAAAATCTCCTGGTTGCCATGGAAGGGCCCAGTGAAGTGAGGGTCCGGCCTATGGGGAAGCTACAGCTCTGAACTTTCCATAATATTCCTCTAACTCAACCTCACATAATCTGGTTTCCCCAGGTGACAAATGGAGAGGAACCAGTGGGACTTGAGGTCCTTGTGGAATGCTTGATGCTATGAAGCACCCTGCCTGAGATCTTAGGTGTGTCAGTTGGAGTTGGGAAGATTCCCAGCCTTGGAGGTTAGAAGGCCACTTCATTGTTCTGTAGAACTTACTGTTCTGATCGGCAAGAGAGATCAAATGGTGATGCTTTCTATGCTGCAGAATCAGTAAGATGAAGCCCTGGAGAAGCCAAAGTTGGACACAAAAGTGACATTCATACAACTATCTCTGTTTTCGGCCACTGGGGTGAGTGGGAAGCCTCTGGCTCCGGAGGAGATGCAGCTTGAGATGGACTTCCCATCTGGCCACAGCCTCTTCTTTGTCCCTTTCCCTCTCATCACCAGAGGACAGAGGAAGGCTCCTCTTCCCAGCCCAGTGATTGACAAATGGATGGGAGGGACAACTTGCAGAATTCTGGAATCTGGGTACCACAGTGGACATTTTATTTGTAATTTGGGGCCCATGATCTCTTTGAAGAATGATGGTTAGAAATGTCACATAAAATAAGCAGGAGGTCAACGCAGATGGAGGGACATGCTAGCCTCATTTTCCACAGGTAAAACTGTACAAGTATCAGCTACAAAATAGCAGCACATTCTGTAGCATCTCAATGTTCTTTAGCAAGGCCTCGGGCAATTTTTTTCCTCTGGCTAAAAGAAAGGCGGCCAATGAGATCCCTCACTCGTCAGCTGCCACGGTGGGAGTCAGCAACAGAGGCCTATGTCGGATCGTGGCCCAAGGCCATCACTGATTGGGCAATGCTTTGACGGAGGGTTCAGAAAGCTCTACAGACACCCATCTGGCTACAGATGTGTGGGAAGAGAAGACTCTGTGCTGCTCAGTGCCATAAATCAAAGTGAATGGGCAGCCCAAGCAGAGCCAAGGTAGGCTGTGGCTGCTGTACTGGAGGTGGGGGAATTAGGGGGTGTCTGAGACGAAGGAACATATTGTGCTGAATGCCACATCCAAGGGATAAACAAGCAATTACGCCCAGTACATCAAATGCCACAAGCAAATGCGGACTGGCAAGAGGGGGTTCCTTCCCTCTACACTGAAAAGTTTGTCACAAACAACTTTGTGGAAGTTTGTATGTCATAGTAATGGCTGGGACGGGTCCTAAGGATATCTATTTATTTCGGAAAGGTAAAGAGATTTAGAAGAAAAAGAAGAGGGAGAAGAAGAAGAAGAAGAAGAAGAAGAAGAAGAAGAAGAAGAAGAAGAAGAAGAGGAGGAGGAGGAGGAGGAGGAGGAGGAGGAGGAGGAGGAGGAGGAGGAGGAGGAGGAAGAGGAGGAGGAGGAGGAAAGAGTTAAGTTCCCTCTCCGTGCCAGACTTCATTGGATTAATTATCCATAATAAACCAAGCTGTCCTACACTGATGCAACTGGCTCCCCCACCCCACAAATATGCACTTCCTTGTTTTTTCATCTTCAACCAAAGTTTCTCAATGTTGTCAACTTCTCGATGGGTGGATTTCAACTCCCAGAATTCCCCAGCCAGCTCTGGGAGTTGAAGTCCACCCATTATGAAGTTGCCAACGTTGAGAAACATTAACTTAAACAAAGGATGCTACTGCCTTGGTAATAGACCACACTACTCGTTCCTCAGGACCATCAGCTTCTTGGCAGACCTTCTCCTTCCTGCCTGAACATCCTTGACTTTCTGTTCCTTCTCCTTAAATTATTTTGTTTGGGAGCAACAACCTACAGCTCAGTGCGTGGCTTGGTTTGGCCTACCAGCCTTTCAGAACCGCTGCGAAATTTCTGCCTTCTGCAATGCTCACCCCTTGAACACCCCTTGGGACAATCAACTCCTTGAAGGTGGGCGAGGTGAACCTAAGGCCCTTGTAGATCCATGAGGGCTACCACATTTGGGGACGATGGCCCCATGTGGAAGTGTCCCCACTGTTGTGGTCTTCCACAACCTGGCAAGGCCCAGACGTGTTGGGAACATGGAGCTTCTGGCTGGTACCAATCCAGGCAACTCTAAAGGGTGCTGGGAGGTAGAAGGTAAAAGTTTCTTTGCAAATTCCTCCTCTTCAGGGCCATGAGAAACAAACTTTAGTCATAAAAGTAATCTGGGTTAGTAAGGTTGTTAAGATATTTATTGACAATTAATTGCCCCCTACAAGACGGCCTTTCTCAAAGCAAATGAAAACCTGGTCTTCAGTGGACAGATTGTCCTAGCTAGAAGATGAGCAAGGGGAGATCAGAGGAAAAACATGAGTCACAGATAGGACATAACCACCGCTTAATTGTTTCCAGATGGTGATTAGGGAACCCATAGTGGGTGGGTCAAGTCAGGGGCCTCTCTGTGTCTCCTCCTGGGTCAGCCTCCTTCGGGGAGCCAGCTGTCTTGAGGGAGCTGGTTTTGCTGGAGGAAAGGGTTTCCCGGCCACTGTTGAACTGGGAGAGGCTCAGCTTGAATAAATGCTGGAGTTTATCCCGGAACTGCCTGCCCACAAAATAGTACAACAAAGGGTTGATGCAACTGTTTGCAAAGCCCATGGAGAGCCCAAAAGGCAGCACTGCATCGATCACAGAGGTGAGGTGGCACCTGCTGATCACCTCCATCCAGGAGAGGGCATCCAGGAAGGTCAAGACATGGAACGGGAGCCAGCAAATCAAGAAAGCCACCACCACGGCGGCCACCAACTTCAGCACCCGGTCCCTCACCCTCATGCTTTTGGCAAACCCTTGGGCTTTCTTCAGATGCACCCTGATGCAGATGTAACACCCAAGGATGATGGCCATGGGGAGCAGGAAGCCAAGGAGGTTCTTCATTAAGGCTGTTGCAGCTGACCAGGTGGCGTAATTCTCGGAGGGATAGGCCATGATGCAAGCGTTCACACCCAGCTCATCGATGTAGTTGACTTTACGCCAGCAGAAGGTGGGCAGAGACGTCACGGTTGCCAGTCCCCAAACAGCGAATGTGGCAATGAAGGCCCGTTCCAACGTTCCTTGCTGGCATTGGAAGGGGTGCACAATGGCCTGATAACGGTTCACACTCAAGCACGTTATGAAGAAGATGCTTGCAAACATGGTCAAGCAGAGGATGGAGCCGGAGAGCTTGCACATCATGGAGCCAAAGACCCAGCTGTACCCATTGGCGTAGCTGGCAGCCCAGAAGGGAAGGGTGGTGAGGGCTAGCAGGTCAGCCACCGCTAGGTTGAAGATGTAGACGTTGGCCACTGTCTTTGGGCTCCTCTGCCGACACAGGGCCGTGAGGACCATGCTGTTGCCCACAAGCCCAAGGATGAAGATGACACAGTAGAGCACAGGGATGAGCACAAACTGGTGGCTGGAGAAGTGGAGGAGGCAGGCCTCCCTGGTGGAGATGTTGGTGGGAGCCAGCTCTTGAGGAGATTCTTCGGTGGCGAGGGTGGTGGAGAAGTTCCTGAAATGCATCTTGGGGTCAGAGAAGATGGGGTGGCCTGCAGGACGCTTTGAGGCATGGAACTTCTGGCTCTGCACTACCAAGGCTGGATGCTGCTGGCTCTTAAAGAAAGGAGGAGAACAGAACAGAAGCATGAATCGCAACTCTTCAGCCCGTTCCCAGGAAAGCTGTCATTCTCCCCAAGGTCCCAGGTTTTGAAAAGTCCCATTTTAGTTCCTTTTAAAAGACATTCAGGATGATGGGCCCTTGAAAGAGAGCACAGATTCTCCCTCCTGGTGGAGCACTGATATTCCCCATTAGCAAACTAGAGTCGGTTGCTGAAGGTCTTAGAAGGAAAGTAGAAACGAGGATAGAGAGAGTCTAAGAATGGAAATGGATGGCAGCAAAAGTGTTCGCCGTTTAAGTCCCGGATGCTATCTGATGTTTCAGCAGAAGAGGAGGCTTCCTTAGGGGCGCACATAATCTTTAAGCTGTACACTCCTTTAAAAGATGGAAGCACTTGAAAGAAAACTTAGAAGTTGAAAAGAGCAGAGTTGTCACTTACGGGTTGCAGGAACTGTCCTGGGGCTAATCCCACCCAGAGCGCTCCAGATGTCCACAACGGCCTCCTTTTCCTGCATTGGAAGAGTGACCACTCTCTGCTGGCCACTGCAGGGTCCAGCGGGGAAGCCTGGCCTCCTCCTGGCTCCCCCCAGAGCAGTGAGCGAGCCCAGCCCCTGATCCAAAGGAAGCAAAGGGGCAGCTCCGCCCTCGCCTGCCTTCCAGCAGCTGCTGGGGAAGGGAATCGACACCTTCTGCCTATCTCTCTCTCTCTGCAGCCAATGGGAGTCAGGGGGGCTGGAAATGGGCGGGCTCTCTAGCCATCCATCCCACGCTAGCTGGCTGGCTGGAGAGACTTTTCTTAACCCCTTTTGCATCCCCTCATTCCCACCCCTTAAAACTCTGCACTCGTGTTTATCTGTTTACCTGCTTCGCGCAGCTGAAGTTGGGGTGAAGGAGAGGAGAGGAGAGTCAGCCAAGCTGGGCAGGGCTTGGGATGGGGTGTGGGGGGACTTGGGGGTGGGGAGGTTAGGGGGATGTATTCACTTGGGTTCACTTGGAGAGCAGAGGTCTGGGGCAGCCTCTCCAAGCGCCGTTCAGGGAGGTGGAGTTGGCATTACCCCAAAGCCCAGCTGGGCTCCATCTTTTCTGCATGGAATTTACACTCCCCACCCCCCAGGAGGAGAACACTGGAAAGGAACTGGCCTTCAGAGCCACAAATAGCAGCTGGAACAAACACATCTCAGCTCTTTGATCCAGTGTTTCTCAACTTTGGTGACTCTAAGATGTGTGGACTTCAACTCCCAGAATTCCCCAGCCAGCATGGAGAATTGAATTCTGGGAACTGAAGTCCACCAAGGTTGAGAAACACTGTTCTAGGCCAACTGAGGTGGGGGCCTTTTATGCTAGGCCTTTGGGTTAGCAGCACCTCTTCCACTCTGCTGCTCTCTGATCACTGATGTTAGGAGGGGAAAACTTGGGGGAGAAGTTCGTGAACTCAACGGATGTTCTGAGATTAGGTCAACTTTCTTAGAATTCTTCTGGAGGCTGTTCTTGAAACATCAGACGGGACAGAGGCTGGTCTTTTGCTTTTCAGGATGGAGAACTTGCCACTTATTCCTCTTTCATTAAAAGGATTTACACAACAGCCAAAAATGAGGAGGGAAACTGGTAATAGCTATAGCTACCAATCTTAGTAGGACAGGAAGGTAAGCTCTTCAGGGGTTCAAGGAGCTCTTACCTTCTCAGGCTTCCTGGAGAGTCTGGAGCTGAACTGGGGCTCCTGCAGCCATTTCTTCCTCTTTTCTCTTCATCCATGTGGAAAATAGTTGTCTGCAGAGAAAAACCGCTTTTGCAGCTGATGATTTGGGTCTCAATGCACAGAATTTAGGCCATTCTAAATTTACTAATTTGCTTGGAGGGTGGAGCTGGCCCCATTTCCAGCTGTGAACAAAACATGACACGAATGGAGAGTTGTGTTCCCCTCGCCAAACGATGTGGTTAGTCATGAGGTATGACAGAAGATAATTCATTGCAAAGAGGTTTCAAAAAAAGCCCAACGAGATCTCCCAACGCAATCCTTCACCCTCTGTTAGCTTCTTGTTTCAGCAGAAACGTCTAAACAAAAACATACTTTCTTGGCTTTGGCAGCCAGACGGACTAAAAATGCTGTTCTTTCCTGGAATTTTCCATGCAGCACCCTTTCAAAATGTACTCGTGAGTTGGTCAAGCTATGCTGAAGACTGTGGCACATGCCAAGTCCCGTTTGTGGGATGCACTAGACCAGAGGAAGCATCAACAACGTTGTGCTCGGGATTTCTAAGAAAGCAGCAGAACATCTGTGGAGATTCTCAGTCATCCAGATCATAGTCGTCCCAGGGGGCAACGGGAGTTTCTTTGTTTTTCCTTGAAGATGTTTTGCTTCTCATCCAAGGAACCTCTCCAGATCAGTCCAAGAAGCTGCTTGCATGAGAAGTGAAACGTCTTCAAGGAAAAACAAAGAAACTCCAGATTCCTCCTGAAAAGGCACCTTTGGGGAAATGCAGAAGAACGCACTCTGATGAATGGCCTCTGGAAACTGGGCGGAATGGAGGTTGTGGGAACACGTTGGCTTCTGCAGAACTGAGGACAGCATGAGGCTGAAGATACAGCTAGTTGTGGAAGCTCACAATAGCACTTCTGGTTTTTTTCAGCTTTGGATCAATGAAATCTGGGCAAAAGTTTTTCCAGGAAATGTTTTATCTGGGAAATCCTAAAGTAGGATCTGGTCACGTGGTATTTGGACTTCTTCTGCTACACATGGCATAAACAACTTATGTCCTGGCTGGGAGGTGTTTTTCCTTCTTCATCCCATTGTTCATCTCGACTACTTTTAGGATGATGCTTTTGATCACGGGAAATGCCCATAATTTTGAATACGGAAAATTACTGCATTTACCTTTGCATTTGGCAATCAAGCCGTATTATTCTAGCAAATGTTATTAATGGGAGTGATCCTGAAGACGCAGAGCCTGTTCTGCAGCACTTTCAGCCAAGGAGAAAGATAATCCAGGGCTGACTTCATTCCATGAGACTATTATTTCACCTGCAAAGCTTTCAACAATCTCACAACTTTATTTTCCAATTGGCAATTGTGTTTGGGGGGGGACTTACCCCACAGACATACCACCCCCACCCCCAGCCAGGTTGGCTGTAGTCCAGACCTCCTGCCGAACCTCGGATTCAGGAATGCGGGCTGAGAATATGGGCGAAATTAAGCCGGCTTTTCTTGGCCAGGCGGGTTCATGCCGGCTTTGCAAAAGAGAGATCCCTCGGCCCAGAGGCTGGAGTGCGAGGCAGCCATGGGGAAGGCAGGAAGCAGTAGAGAACTGAACCAAGGGAGGGAAGGGCGGGAGGGCTTTGCCAAGGAATTTGACACAGGCCAGAGGGAGCCCTCTTGAAAAAGGGGGCTCAAGCATCAAGGCAATTCCAGAAATTGGGGGGGGAACCCAAATTCCAGGCCTCGTTCAGTGGTCTTTTTCAGGCTAGCTGATAAATTAAACGTCACTCTTGTGCCAAGAACAGATTGGCAGATATTCAGCAACCCAATAAAGGGGAATATATGTAGCTCAGGGTTGAAATGAGGGGCCTTTGGGGCTCTCTGAGCTTGGTGGGTTCCTTGCAGACATTTCCCGAGCCAAAGTAGGCAACATCATCAGTGCTGGCCATGCTGCTTGGGAATTCTGAGAGTTGGAGGCCCACAAACCTTAAATTTGCCAAGTTTGGAGACCCCTGGCTTAGATGAAGAGTAAGGATCTCCCACCCCCCACCCCCACAAGGCCTCCCAAGGGAGGGAGCTCTTTCATCCCCCCTCCAGGAGAAAATGAATCCCACCCAGCCACCATGGAGCCCTGGAGATCTTGCACAACACAAATCCTTTTAACTTTCCAAATCTGAATTCCAGAGTTGGCTCATCTAATTGAAAAGTTTCGGTTGCCCCCTAGTGGCACACAGCAACTTTTTGCCATGTTCTTTTTTCTTGAATTTACTCCGTTAAATTCCTTCACTCGTGTATAACTTAGCTGCCAGTTTTGATTTTTGGACTTCACTGTTGGGAAGGTTTTGTTAAGGTTCTTTGTTCCTCCATCCAACAGGTAGACTTTGGGTTTAGCTGTTGGATGAATCCAGGCATTGTGTGAATGAATCAGGGTTCGGGGCAAACCGTGTTGTCACAAGCCTATCCCAGGGATTTAGCCAATAAGCTATTATGATGCCAACTGTAGTTTAAGTGGCTGTGTGAATGTCAACAGTGGCAGAAATGAAGGGATGAAATGAGGTTATTCACATTCCATTTATATCCGGGGCGCCCAACCTTGGCAATTTTAAGACCCGTGGACTTCAATTCCCAGAATTCTCCAGCCAGCATTGCTGGGGAGTTCTGGGAGTTGAAGTCCACAGGTCTTTAAAGTTTATTTATTTATTATTTATTATTTCGACTTATATGCCGCCCCCTCTCCCGAAGGACTCGGGGCGGCTCACAAATTAAAAACAATACAACAATAGTTGCCAAGGTTGGATGCCCCTGCTTTATATTCTTTTTAATAACTAAAAGAAAATTTCAACCCATCGACAGACTGGCAAGAATATTAGCAGGAAGAAGCAGAAGGGTTTAACAGAGAGATATCCAGGACTTCCCCTGTCGAAACCAGGATTCCAAGCCAGAGTGGAGTTTCACAGAGGTTTTGCGAAAGAAATCCAGATGCCAGGTTTATAAACCATTTTTATTTCATCATCAACTGCTTTGCCACCAAAATCCAATGCTGTGAATATGTAACAAGATGATCTCAGGAGTAGCTAACAGCTTGCTAAAGCCAGAATATACTTGTTCCTATAGATAAAACCCTTTTCTTTGGTGATAACATTTTCCTTTTATTTATAAAAAATAGTTTCTTTAATCTCGGCACATTCTGCTCTTCAAGTTACTAGTCCCTGCCTTTTGCAGAACGGGCCCGGTCTCACCTGTGGCACCCTTTTCGCACAGTTTGTAACAAACAGCTCATGTCAACTTAAATATCTTATTTTTTTTAAAAAAATGGTTTCCATGCAGTTTTTGGAAAAAACAAAAGAAAACTTAAAAAAAATAAGTCCAGGCAAAATACAAAAGAAAACAAAGGCAACACATAAAAATTGCATCAATTCGATTCTCTGGGTTCAATTAAGTTGAGGCAAGGCAGTAACCTTTGGAGACGGGACCTTGCATAAAAATGAGTAAAGTGGAAATAAAAAACTCGCACAAAGGAAAACCTGTTGTGCTTTTGCTGGGAAAGGGAAGCGACAACACAGTTGTGCTGTGAAGGCAAATGAAAGCAGCACCATCAGAAGGCTGGAGGAAGACGGAGCATGGCAGCTGTTCGAGCTTCGCCCACTTGAACCCAGCCAGGTGCCAGAGCACCACAAGGGGCAGCTGGGCACCAAATTCCGCTTCCCCAAATGGGAAACTCACACTGAAATCAGAACCAAACCAGGTTTCTAGTCCTTTGGGAGGCGGATTGCAAGTGAGAGGCAGTTGGGTGTCCCTCTCGGTGACTAAATCGTGAAGAATGGAGTGTGCCAAATTCACTTCCACAGCAGGATAAATTCTGCAAAAAAAGAGCCTTTATGCCTTCTTGTCTAACTTTGCATGGTTTCTACTAAGTGGTTTTTGTTTTCATTTCCTTCAAAGGTGTGGCTTAAAAAAAGGGTTACTGCATTTGCACCCATGACCGAACAGCAGGTTAAATTAAAAAAAGAAAAAAGAACAAACTCAAGCCCATCTCAAACTTTTGAACCACTAGAAACTTCTATTTTCTTTTTTTTTTTAAAGGAAACTTCCTTTTCTTTCCTTCTTCCTTTCAGGACAGGAGAGTCAGACGGGGGGCTTAAAGCCAATCCCATGCCTGGCAACTCTCCCCAAAACTGCCCCTCTGGATGAGGAAAGAAAGCTTTGGTCGGTGTGCCGGCCACCGGCATGAGTGTGGATTGTTCCCTTGGGCACTTGAGGAGATGTAACCTTGAAATTTCTGGGGAAGGGAGGGAGGGAGGGAGGAAGGGAGGGAGGGAGGGAGGGAGGTGGCTGGATGGTTCCCGTCCCCTCTCCGAGGCCTCTCCTGGTCTGGGTTGCCAAGCCCAAGGGAGAGAGTCCTTGAGCCAAAGAGAGTCCCCCATTCTGGAAGCGGAGCGGAGCACTTCAATCAGGCATCTGTGCTGGGGTGGGGAGGGGGCAGGCTGGGGGCCTTTGCTCTTTAAACGCGCTTCAGCCCTCGGCCCATCAGGCAGGCAAACACGGTCATCACCATCTTGGGCTTCACTTCGACCACGTCATCTGGCAGGGCATAGACGCGGGCACCGATCCTCCTGGCCATGGAAACGGCGTACCTAAGGCAGGAAAGAGGGGCCTGTTCGGATTCGGCAAGAGATCTGCATGCCCTCCCCCAGCAGAGGCGGCCCTGAACCCCGAACCCCTCGAACTCCCATGGGGATAGAAGGAGCAGGATGGGTTAACCTGCCCCCAGAGCCCTGGCAAAGGACATGCCAGGTGAGGGAGTCTGGCTGGCTTCCCTTGAACCGCAAATGGGTGAGCCCAGCTGGTGCCGTGGCTGAAGTCTTGGGCATGGCCACTGGCGACACCTTCCTCCACAACCTGAGGTTAAACATGCCTGAGATGTGTTTGGATATGAGTAGCAGCTCAGGTTGGTAGTTGGGCTGCTGCTCTGAGCTTAGCTCTTTGGTTGCAAATGTTTTGTCACCATTTGAGTGTGCTTTGAATGGCTCTCGTCTGTCAGGACACAGGTCTTTAGATAGCTTTTTATGTGACCTTTTTAATTTATCTGTGTGATGTAAATCAGATGCTTCTGAGTCATGGCCTGGTTTTGGAACCAACCATTCAAACAGTCCGAAACCAGACTCAGAACCACCCGAACTAACTACACTAATTTACATCACACAGACAGTACTTAAAACTGAAGGCCATGCCTCAGTAACAACAACAGCCAACCAACAATCAGATAACAGATAATCAGAGTTGGAAGGGATCTTGTAGGTCATCTAGTCCACCCCCTGCCCAAGCAGGAGACCCTACACCATTTCTGACAAATGGCCGTCCAATCTCTTCTTGAAAGCTTCCAGTGATGAAGCTCCCACAGCGTCCGAAAGCAACTTCTGTTCCATGGGCTGATTGTTCTCACTGTCAGGAAATTCCTCCTTATTTCCGGGCTGAACCTCTCCTTGTTCAGTTTCCATCCATTATTCCCTGTCTGGCCTTCGGGTGCTTTGGAGAATAGCTTGACCCCCTTCCTCCTCTCTGTGGCAGCCCCTCAAATATTAGAAGACTGCTATCATGCCCCAATATTTGAGGGGCTGCCCCAGAGAGGAGGAAGGGGGTCAAGCTAGTCTCCAAAGCACCCGAAGGCCAGAGAGGGAATAATGGATGGAAACTGATCAAGGAGAGATTCAACCTGGACATAAGGAGGAATTTTCTGACAGTGGGCAATCAGACCTTGACTCAGAAGTAACAAACGACACCCACACTAATTTGCATCACACAAAAAGGGGATCTAAAGACCTGTGTTCTGACAGACGAGCGCCATTCAAAGCGCCCTGACGGCGTCTCCTCGAATGGTGTCGGAACCTTTGCAACCAAACTGCCAAGCTCGGAGCTCAGACCCACAGCCCTCCCCCTCCCATTAAATGTGCCGTCTGAACCAGCCGTGCCCCAGAGGAAGGCTGAAAGGACAACTAAGTCTGGTCTCTCACGTGGCATTGCTGTGTTTGTCTTCCTCAGAGAGATCGCCTGTCTTCACAAGGTCGTAATTTATGCAGCCGGGTTGAATAGCGTCGATTAAATCCACCACAGCCAGGCTGCTGCTGATACTTTTGTCCTGGAGAGAAAAATGAGGGTCACATCAATGAAAAGGGTGGACGCATCCAATGAACACCCCCCATTTTAAAGTGGAGGGGGGCAAGAACACGGCGGAACCAGTCGCTGGAGAAGGACTGGTCAGGTGGTGATGTGTCTGGTGCGCCTGGAGCAGTGCTCAAATTTGTGGTGTTCTAGGGTTTGTGCAAAACACAACCAACACCTTTTTCTACCAGCAAAGATATATGAAGCTGTTTCCTGGTGGTGTCCAGGATAAATTTTTCAATAATGTCCGATTGCTTTGCTTTCTGGAGACAAGACAGCTATCTAAAGATGGCCAGGAAAGTTATTACTGTACATGGGCAGAAAACTCAGTATTATTTTATTGAAAACTCCTTGGTTTTCGGATGCTCAGTAAGCCTTTAAAAATCCAGCTGCTGGAATGGGGGGGGGATGGACACTTTTATAGGGCCTGCTCTAAGGAGCAACATCTGTCCATTTTCCCAATTTACTCCAACTGCTCCCGGTCACAAGCTGACCTCTTTGTGACAACAAGATCTAAATTACCCACCTTAAAACTCTGGATAGAACTTGATTTCCCAGCTTCTTTCAAGGTCGTGTTCACCCAATTTACAATGATGTCATCATTGATTTTCTGACCATCTCCAAGGTTCTGCAGAACATTCAGAGTGTATCTGGGCAAAGGAGACACAGAAAAGTTACTCAGCACGCAAAACCCGGGGAAGCCTCTGAGGGAATTTCTAGGCGTGTTGGAACCCCTAGAAACGGTGGTCTTTCATGGAGACCGTGAGCCTTAAAGGACTTGGACTGGCATGGATGCATGGATACCTTCTCATCAACTGCCAGATTAGAGCCAGGGTGAGAGTCGGGTTCCCGTCGTTGAGATCCTGTCCGCCAATGCCAACCAACGAAAACTTGGCTGGATGCTTTCCTAGATCGACCGCATAATTGCAGTTTTCCAGCTGTTTGGTGAGACAGAAGGAGATTGGAGGAGAGAGAGGGAGAGAGAGAACAGTGAAGTCTTAGGCGGTATCATGAAGTTGCCTTATACCCTAGTGGTCTTCTCTTCATCCCTCCTTGCCAGAAGGCTTTGGAGCTTGAAATGTCCCAAAGTTGGTCTTTTCCATAAGCCCCTGATGAGAGGCTCTTATTTCACAGAATGGAAGAGGGGAGTCAGCTCTTGGGCCCAATCCTGCATGGCATGAAGAGGGGGCATCAGCTATCAGCTTTGGGACAGCACCTGGGACTCCTTTAACAACATGGGCTAAAGCAACAGGATTTCCCTGAACTGAACTGAAAATGGCGGCTTTAGAAACAGCCAGGCTCCAGTACCTTCTTCATGTTTGCTCCAAGTTTCGGGTATGGGGGTCTGTTGACTTTGCTCCAGTCTACAGGAACTTTGATCTTCTCATAGAGCTGTAAAATCACCAGGGCATCTTGCAGGTCCCTGAAACAGGAGACAGGAATCTGCTCATTGAGAAGTTTAGTTTTTGAGAAAAAAAAAGAGCAGATGGAGGAGATGCTGGTCCTGTCAGCCAGGCCTCCTGAAAGAAAGCCAGACTCACCCGTAGAGATGATTGACGTGAGGGCTTACGCCAAGAGAATTCATCCAGTTGCGGAACGTCCGTTCTTCACGGGTTTCACCTAAGATACAAAGAGATGCCATTGAAGGAATCTGCCTTTGCTTCTCTACACATAGACAACACCACAGACACAAAACTAAAGCAAATGTCCTAAAAATGCTAAAACAAGAAAGCAGAAGAAGTCTTCAGTACACAACAATGCAAAGAGAGCTTCCTTCCTTCCTCCCTTTCTCTCTCACCTACCCTCCCATTAACCACACAGAAGGAGAAGCTTCTCACCTTCCAGCAATGTCCAGTCAATGTCTTGGTTTTCAGGTTTGGTGAGGGCTGGGTACTTGTTGAACAAGTTGGCCACGAAGGCCAAATTCAGCTTGGGGTTGCCGCTCACCACATCTGCCGGGGTAACAAACTGCCGACAGCCCAGTCTATCTGCTTGCTGGAGCATGGACTCGGCCCTCTTGAGGTCATCTTTCTCCTACAGGGAAGGAAGGCACAGATGGTACTTTCTGATGTTGGGTTAGATGAAGCCACTACTTTGGGAGGAAGTCTTTTCAAAGGCGGGCTCTGAGATCTGGAAGACCTCAAGGTCCACGGGGATATGAAGATGGCAGCCATGATCAGGTTCTGAGGCCACCATCTTGATTTCTTTTTAGGTTTCCCCCCTTTGGGACGTTCTTCACAGAAGGAGTTCCCGGTGAAGAGAACCATCATAGACTAGCATGGACCTCCTTCTACAAGGTCTTCAAATAAAGAATTAAATGCATTGTGACAGTGAAAATCAACCAGAGTATCCCTGGTAAAGGGTTCCCAATTGTTGCTTGATGGAGTGAATGCTTTAAGCCAGGAGACGATGAGAGAACATGGGAGGAATCCTCCAATAACCACAAAGGTAAATAACCCACTGACAAATTACCACAAATAACCTCCTGGCATCATTGGGTGGGAAATAGAGTTTCTGTTGACAGGATTAGTAGAATGGTAGTTCCCAGCAGGCCACCAAGACCCATACTCACATTGAAGCCTGACATGTTGATGTTGATTTGTGGTTCTCCTTCCTTCTGTCCTTTGGGGGAAATTTGGTTGAGGAGGTGGAAGTAGGCCCTGGAATCCTGGGGGAGGCAGAACCAGACAAAAGGTATTAGAGCAGGGTCTTTCAACTTTGAGATGGGTGGACTTCAACTCCCAGAATTCCCCAGCCAGCCTGAGGTGGAGAAAGACTGCATTAGAAGCAGCTAAGGTTGTTTTTCAACCCAATGTTATGAATCAATCCCATGCGATGTAATATGTTAATCAAGAGTAGGAAGGGTTCCTGTACCTTGACAGAGTTATGGAAGTCGGAAAGCTTGCAAAATCAAAAGAGAAAAAGGCCAAAGGAGAGAGAGAACAAGAAAGGGAAAGGAAGTCCGGACAGCACAGGAGAGAAGAGAATTAAGAAGGTTAGATGGACAATAATTTGGACTGAGAGAAGGCTAGGGATGCAAGTCACTTAAGCTAGAGCAAACTCCCTGGAGGAGCATTCAACTCTGAGCCCCCCCTTCCCAAATGGAAGACATGCGTGGCCCACCGAGACCCCCAATACCTTTATCTCAGAGCTGAAGTTGTTGATCTTGTGCCACCCAGCGCTCTCCAGGTGGTAGTTGGCCCATCGCAGGAGAAGCTCTTCTGGGGACAACTTCATGAGGTCCTCCAAAGACTCTCCATCACACAGCAAGGCAGCCAACGCTGAAAAGGGGAGAGAGGGAAGTCTCACTGCAGGCCCCCAATTCCTGGTTCACCCTCCCCAAGCCAAGGAACGCACTTCGTTTGCCTCTTCAGTAGATGGAAACCCTCATGTGGCCCAAGAGATCCATGGAGAGGTCTCTTCATTCCATGCCCACAATTGCAAAAGGCTGGGCTGAGGCTGAGAGGGCAACTGGTCCAAAGTCACCCATAAGTCTGCAGGGCCAAGGGTGGATTTGGTCCTGGCCCAAACCTTTGGCCACAACAGCATGCTGGCTCTCAAAACAGAGAAACCAATTTAACGCTAAGCGGTTTATTAGAATTAAAACGGCCTCTGCTAAATCTTAATCCTTAGATTTGATCTCTTAACTTTATTTACAAGGGAAGCAAATTAATGGCTTTGAGGGTTAAGTCCTCGGCAGAGGCTTTTCTTTTCTTTTCTTTTATTATGCTGGATTATGAAACCAAAATAAGGTCAAATAAGGGTTTTAATTGATGAGAAGCATATACCAATCTATTCAATGTGGCCAAGAGAGACTGTTGGTATTCTAAGAGGGTGGGAGAAAACTTCTCCAGCCAAAAGTTTCGCCTTTGCAAAACAAAATTTGTAATTTTATTCTTATGTAGAAAGAAATGAGATACTGTACACTTCCGAACTAACCCATTTAGGAAGTCCTTTGGCTTAACTGATGGTTAAATATCTATTTAGACCAGGGGTCTCCAACCTTGGCAACTCCCAGGAGTTGAAGTCCACCAGGCTTAAAGTTGCTAAGGTTGGAGACCCTGATTTAGACCAGCGCTTTTCAAATTTGGCAACTTTGTGTGGACTTCAGATCCCAGAATTTCCCGTGCTGGCTAGGGGATTCTGGGGGTTGAAGTCCACACCTCTTAAAGTTGCCAAGTTTGATAAATACCAATGTGGGCATCCTGATGGCAAATCTCGTCCCTTGCACAGTGCTTAAATAAAATGTTAAGCCCAACTCTCTTACCATCCTGTTACTTGTTTATGCCATCCTACAACTCTTCCCCCATCCAAGGCTAGTCCAGCCATGCTCCAACCCATTCAGTGCCCTCTACAACCCACAGGGGAAATGGGCCTTGTTGCACAGCCACTGTCACTTGAAGCAACCTCCCAGCAGAGGCCAGGTGGGCTTCTCTTACCTTCATTTTTGCTGAGTTCAATATCGGCAAACAAGCCAATCTTGATAATCTGCCAGAGAAGGCCAAGGACCAGGTGGGGTTTTCCTTCCCTTAAATCCTCCGCTCCGATGTTGACCACGTGGCACCCAATGGCAGAAGCAGAATTCAGAGCCAAATTCAGGTTTTCCTGCAAATGGAGAAGGCTTTTAATAGGAAGTCACCTGCAGTCTTGAGGCTATGAGATTCAGCTCAGCTCAGGATGTGACGCCTACAGCGGCCATGAATCTGTTCCACACCCTCACCCCCCTGATGAAGGGCATTACACAAATGCTTCTCCAAACCAAAATATCTTAAATGCCCTGCCTGGCCAACCTTGAACGGAGAGATAGCAAGCTGCAAACAACAAAGAAATGTGTGGCTTTCTCACTGCCAGGGCAAGATAAGGCTTGAGCTGCCCAGCAACGGATCAAGGAGGGAAGAGAAGAGAGAAAAGAAAAAGATGGAAGAGGAAAGAAAGGAGGGGGAAAGAGAAAGAGAAGAGAAAGAGGGAGGGGGGAAGAGAAGACAGAAGAGGAGGAGAGAGTGGGGAATCTAACTGAAAAGCTCCTGATTGTTTCCCCACTTGAATGGATGCCAAATGCAGCCTCGGTTTGCCTTCCTCTTTGATTGCAATGAATATTTACTGAGCGACGTCTCCTCGGTTGGGAAACGGTTCTGCTTTCAACGTCCAACAAAGAGGCAGCACAAAACCCTCTTTTAATAATTAAAAGCAAACAAAACCCATCCCCTCTCCTAGCCGCCCCCTTGGAACGTGAACAAATCCAGCATTATTTAAGCTTTGGGGAGAGAAGACCTGGGAGACAATGGACCCCCACCTGAATTATGAAGGGGGTAAGTTTCTTCTTGTTGATGGCCCGCTCATCAATGGTGTCAGAAACGGAGAGGTTGATCATTTTACTGCAGGAAACAAGAAGGGAAACGGACACCCGGCCGGGAATCCAGGGAGTTAGAGAGAAGGGAGAAGAGCCTCCCTCTTCGGGGGGCTTCTCCTGCCCCCCCTCCCACCTCCGTTGGCCATCACCGCAGAGCAGGAGACTCACCACAAGACGATCCCGTCTCCAACGGCTTTGAAGAGGTCATCCGTGTTTGGGTTCATGGGAATGACATGCTTGCAATCCAGGTCGTTTTCCAAAGCTTTGTTGATCCAGTTCACAAAGGCGTATTTCTCCTCCTCTGAAGTAGAGAGAAGCTCTGAGATTAACACTCAGGTGACGCCAGTGGGAGAACCCACCGACGCTGCAGCTCAAAGCCCCCCACTGGCACCTTGGGGGTGGGGAGAGCGGGTGGGATGGGGTACAACGGTTTGCCAAGGGAAGAGAATAGACATCAGACTCAATGCCAGTTCTCCCCTTGAAGGTGGAAGGGTGGGCTTTGCACCATGTCCTCCCTCTCACCCTTCTTGATCAAGGCTGCATTAAATACAGATAGTCCTCAACCGGTGCCCACAGTTGGAACTGAAGTGGTTGGTTTGGCCAGAAACCATTATAACTTTGGACCGTAGTTCAACAAATGTCATAAGTTGAGGACTACCTGTATTAGAAAAATACAGGCCCTAAAACTAAAAGATAAAGAGGAATCGACATACTATATAGTCTGGGATGCCTGGGACGCATGGCTCAAGAATAAAAAGAAATCAATGTAGTGATTAAGTAAAGAATAGGAAATTATATGTGTGTGTGTGTGTGTGTGTGTGTATATATATATATATATATATATACTTAATGTAGAGAAAATAGAAATTCATGATGAAAATATGTGATATAAATTTGTAATAAGAATAAGGAAAAGAATATGTAATTGTATTGTAATAAGAAAGTATGTATAGAAATAAGACAAGGAAATGTAAACGATGTCATGACGTTGACACAATTGTGTATATAATTTTATTTTATGTTTTTAAAACCTTTGATAATTGAATAAAGTTATTTCTTTAAAAAATCCTGAGACAGACTTTCTCTCTGCTTTAGATCACTCAAGAACCAGGCCTAGTGGACATTAGGACATTGGGTCTGTCAAGGAAGGTGGGGAAGAAAACCAACTGGCTTAGCCATGGGGACTGCGGTGTGGCCTACAGGGCAGCTGTGAGAACTGCAGGGCAGCTGTTGGAAGGGCAGAATAGAGCCCGTCACAGGCCTGGCAGGGCCAGGAGGGGAGATGATGCTCCCAGGCAGCACCTGAGTATGAGTGTTGGGTGCCTTCGCTGGACAGCTCCGAGGTGCCCCCGATGGCGCAGATGCCTTCCTTCCGATTGATGGCTTTGCGGAAGGTCTTGGCCACGTCGCTGCTCTTCACTTCTTGGAAGATCTGCAAGAGTAAATGTGTCCCAATTATTTCAGGGACTTGTGGAAGCATCTGAAGATGGATGGATGGGCTAAACCCCAAGAAGGTTTTGGGTCTTGCTTCAAAGTCTACCTAGCCAGGATGTAGTAGAATCCTGGGATACAACCCAGAATAAGTTCTGGGAGAGAAGAGAGGAGGACCTGGGCAGCAAGAGAGTCCCATACCCATCCTGAAGACTCTCTGAGACTAGGGCTGCCATGATCACAGCCTTCCAACATGTGAGGGGCAGCCACAAAGAAGAGGGGGGGTGTCAACCTGTTCCCTAAAGGGCCGAACAAGAAGTAATGCATGGACACTAATCAAGGAGGCCACCAACTAGAAGTGAGGAAAACATTCCTGACAGTTAGAACAATTAATCAGTGGGATGATTTGCCTCTAGAAGCTGTGGGGGCTCCATCACTAGAGATGTTATAGAAAAGTTTGGACAGCTATTTGCCTCGGATGCAAGAAGGTCTCCTGCCTTGGGGAGGGGAGTTGGACTAGAAGATCCCCAAAGTCCCTTCCAACTCTGTTCTTCTGTTATTCTTTGGGGTTTCAGCAGTAGAGAAACCGGAGCCCAGAGGTGGAAACTTTTGGAAGGTCCGGCATTAACCCACCGTAATTTAATTCTGGGAAACCCCCAATTTGCTGGCTCTGTTTTCTCTGCTCTGCTGCTTCCAACATTGTTTTGGTGCTTTACACATTTTAGCTCTGCCCAGAAAACGGCTGCAATGGGTGGTAGAATAACAGGATGAATAAATGCATGGAGGAAGGGCTGGAGGAAGGAAAGTTGGGTGGTCTCACAGGCAAAGCCGCTGCCCGAGTTTGAGGGGATCAGAGGACCAACACCAGGAGGGTTCCAGCCTTACGTAAACAAACTCTTCAAAGCTGATCTTTCCATCTTTGTTCTTGTCTCCATCGATCATGAGCTTCTGAATGATCTCTCGCACTTTGTATCCCGGGAGGGGGAGGTTGGCTTCCTTGAAGAGTTCGTGCAGCTCATAGTCACAGATGAAACCGTTGCTGTTGAGATCTTCCAGGTGGGCGACAGAGAGAGGGAGAGGGAGAATCAGAGCAGGAACAAGGCAGGAGGTCTGAGCTCAAGCCCTCTTACTCCTATGCCCTACTGCAGGGGTCTCCAACCTGTGGACTGTTTTGAGACATGTTTGTGTGTGTTGGGGGGGTATATTATCCTTCTCTAGCTGGCAAAACAAGAGCCACATCCCAGCTGTTCATCCAGAGCAGAGGTCTTCTCCAAACTTGGCAACTTTAAGACTTGTGGACTTCAACTCCCAGAATTCCCTGTTCAACTCTTTAGCTTTGCTGGCTGGGGAATCCTGGGAGTTGAAGTCCTCCAGGCTTAAAGCTGCCAAGGTTGGAGACCCCTGCTCTAGAGCACTGCTTCTGGATCTCAGGAAGGTGTTAGGATGGGTGGACTTCAACTCCCAGAATTCACCAGCCAGCAAAGCTGAAGAGTTGAGCAGGGAATTCTGGGAGTTGGAAGTCCACAAGTCTTTAAAGTTGCCAAGTTTGGGGAGCCCTGATCCAGAGGATGCGAGAGAAATTGTACGCAGGCTCCACCAGGATCCGTTCCCTCTCAACAAACGGGCCTGGCCTGAAGAGCAGCATTTTGGCGAGTGGAGAGTGTCTATCAAATGCACCTCAAATACAGCTTAGCCCTTCTTAAAACCCATCAGTGGTTCAACAGCTCAACCAACATGTGACTGTGCCAGATTTTACAACTTTTGTTTTGTTTTGCACAACAGTTGCTAAGTCCACCCATTGTATCCAATGAGCTTTATTTTTATTTTTTTGCTAAAAACTGGAAGTAAACTCTGGTTTCCATAAAACGCAACATAAATCACGGGACCACAAGAGGCTGCAAATAGCCATAAATGTGAGCCTGTTGCTGAGCACTCAAAATGCAATCATGTGACTGTGAGGGCGGAATAGGGGGGCAGCCTTTGGAACTTCAAAACGGGCTTGTGAGTAGCTCTGGGGAGGTCCGTCGTAACTTCAAATGGACATTAAGTGACCAGTCATTAAGTCAAGGATTCCCTGTACTGGAATCGAAGGAGGGAGCGTTATCTTTATCCAGATCAGAAGTTAAATAATGTAACGGGTGAAAAAGTACTAGAAAATGTTTTATGGTTGCAAAAACCAAAAAACCAAAAGGCACCAGGCCTGAACAGAACAGAACCACTTACCAACTTTGGAAAAGGCCTCCCTGAGTTCTTCTAGCTCATCTTTGGGTATCTGTGTGGTGTTGGCCATTTTTGTACATTAACACAGCACCTAAAAAAGGAGGGAGAAATCAGGAACACAAGTCCATATCCAGTAAGATTCATTCATCCAACGCAAGCGACTGGTTAATTTTGCCCAGGTTGTGTTATTACACGGCTAAGGAGTTGCTACCTGTTGTCTGGCATGGAGAAATGCTTGAGATTTTGGGAAGGATTCTGTGTTACACCACAGAAAACCCCTGAAGACAGAGAGCCACAGCACACAAAACCTTCTACAGGTTTTTTTTTTAATCAAAGAAAGTATTACCAGACTCCTGATTTTTTTTGCTACAGTAAATCCTGAAATTCACCGGTGCTTTTTCTGGGGCCTGCTGACCATGGGGACACCCCGCTTTTAACACTTGCAATGGCTCAGAAAGGGTGGCTGCTTCTGAGAAGATCCCCTCAGCATTCCAAGCCGGTTTGGGCCTCCTGGTTTTCTGTCACCGAGGATCATCCAGGCCTTAAGCAAATAAACAACCCCTGCAAATCGTGTTCCCAAGGCCCTAGCAAACACTCGGCGGGTGCTGTGCGTGCCGGGTTTATTCTCCTCTTTCTCTCCACCCTGCCATAAAGAGGACGGAGCTCTTGAGCAACAGACACAACCCACCTGTGGGGAGGCTGGACTGAGAACCGAAAGTGTCCCAAGGCCAGGCTGGGGTTTCGGGGCTTGAGCAGGGAGGTCTTCCCTCCGCCCTTGGGAGCAGTAACTAACTATCCAGGATTCAAGCTAGCCACCCCCTTGGTGAGGAATCAACTCCTCTCGGCCCTGGCTAAGCCCCCTGGAGAAAAGCTGGAGAAAACTCACAGTCAGCGGGATGAAAAGTAAGCCCAGGGGGGTCCATGGAGCTTTCTGGCCAGGGAAGAGGGAAGAGGTGTTCAGAAAAACCGCCTTGACCAACAAGTCCCATCACACAGTGGAAGCTGCTGCCTGCCAGCAGGTTTGGTTGGGGGAAGCCCCCAGGGGACACCCTCCCCTCCCTGTTTGCGGCACAGTTCCCACCAACACACACACATTTTTCCCAGCCGCAAGCCATGCAGCGCAATGAAGACGTTTGCAGCCCAGAGAATCATTGGCTCCACCCGTCAGCTGGGTCTCCTTGTTGTGTGAACTACCTGACATTCGCTCCCTTCCTTGAGCAGACAGGTTGATTCACCTCTGATCTGGAGCAATTCTGTTTTTCTGTGGGGAATGTTCCTGTCCTTAGACCCATTTCCCTCTAGGTAAACAAGCAGGGAGGGGTGGGGTGTTGAACCATCTCCTACTTTCCTGCAGCAGCCTGCAGCCCGAAGGGATGAGCCGTTTCCTTGTTTGCTAAATTCTCCCCATGCCAAAAACGCTGCTGTCTCGTCCCTATTTTATAGCCCAGGCTTTGTGCAACACTCCACGCATCCCATTTGAAACGGCACTGACCATCAGGTTGGCCCCAGTCTCAAATGTTGGGAAATGGAATAGGATTTGCCACTTGCAGGCCATCAATCTCACCTCTGTTTTGCTGACGAGAAGGTTGTGTCTTTAAGCCTTCTTCGTTCCCTAATTAGTTAAGTGTTGCTTTTACTAGTAGGAGTAAACCCAGGGAATGCCCAGGTGGGAGGACAATCTGGAGGAAGTTACCAGCCTCAATGACATCAGCCTGACTCAGGCTGAGCCCACCAAGAGCCACATCAGAAACTGCAGGAGAGGCAGGACCAGGTCAACAGGCCGAAATCCGTTTCTGCCTCCTGAAGGGCTCCGCTCTTCCCCATCGGGGTTTGGGGTTTGGTACTCCAAGTAGCAGCCCTACCGGAAGAGGGCAGAGACAGCCATTCCTAGCCTCTTCTCTGCTTTGGGAAGTTTTCCAGACTTTGGGTTTCTGGGGAAAGCTGTGATCTTTTATTGTAGGCCACCTAGTTAACATTTGTGGGCTCCTGAGGAAGGTCAGCTTAAAGGATGTTGAAAGGACTCTTGGGAAGAAGATTCTGCGCTGGAAAGGAGCTGGCTTGCGTCGGACTTTTCCAGAAATCAAAGGAAAAGTGAACAGTGAGGTCACAGGGAAGTGAAGGGGAGGATCTAGTCCATGCATTGCTGGCTGGGGAATTCTGGGAGTTGAAGTCCACCCATCTTCAAGTGGCCAAGGTTGGGAAACAATCAATCAATCAGAATAGAGCTGGAAGGGACCTTGTAGGTCATCTAGTCCAGCCCAAGCAGGGGACCCTACACCATTTCTGACAGATGGCAGTCCAATCTCTTCTTGAAAGCCTCCAGGGATGAAGCTCCCACAACTTCCAAAGGCAACTTCTGTTCCATCCGATGATGGCTCTCACGATCAAGAAATTTCTCCTTAATTCCAGGTTGAATCTCTCTCCTTGTTCAGTTTCTATCTGTTACTTCTTGTCCCGCCTCCTGGTGCTTTGGCGGTGACCCACCCCCCCTTCTTTGATCCAGTCCAACAATCAAACCTTGATCTAGTCCAACTCCCTGTTCAGGGAAGGAATCAATAATTGCAGCCACCCCTATCTAAGCCTTGGTTCCCAGACTGATAAAGATCTAAGCTCCAGTTATGGCAACCAACTGCAAAGGTCCCCACCGTGCGTGAAGGGAGACACCTCCCCTCTGGGGCACAACGAGACTGTGAGAAAAAGCCTTAAGAGAGAGACTCCACCCGAACATGCGCAAGATCTATCGGTGCCCCGCTGAATACAGTTTGACTGCTGGGATCTTTGCACACAATGCCCATCTTTTCCATACATCTTGCTGAAGAAAACACGGAATACACACAGCGCATGGATGAAAGTAAAATACTTTGAACTAGGTGCAGCGGTGAGACTTTGCTCTAAATCAGGGGTCTCCAAACTTGGCAACTTTAAGACTTGTGGACTTGAACTCCCAGAATTCTGAGAGTTGAAGTCCACAAGTCTTAAAGTTGCCAAGTTTGGAGACCCCTGCTCTACCTGAAGATAATCGGAGTTTTCCCATGCTTTTTGGTCATGGTGAGCACCAGTCCTTTCCTGTTTTAAATGTGCAACAGGCAAAATGGACAGAGAGAGAGGTACGTGTGGCCAAGCACCAAAGTCCTCTAGAAATGATGCGCCTTCGCCTCGGTTAATGCTCTTAAGTTCTCCTTGGAAATTTGAGAAAAACAGGGGGAGAGAAATGCATTAGTGCTTTCTAAGTTCAGCTCCAATGAGGGAGGGGTGAGCTCAGTCCCCTCCCCAATTCCAGGCTGGGAAGGAAACACCTGCTGCTCTTATCACACCAGGCAGGGTGATCTTGGTGGGGGGGGAGGCTCCTACTGCCAACATACTTTACAACAAAGCTCTTAGCACCTTGCAATGAAACGCCTTGGTGGTGCAGGCTGTTAAATGCCTAGCACTTAGCTCCAGCTGCCTGCAATTAGAGCAGGCTCGAATCCCACCAGGCTCAAGGTTGACTCAGCCTTCCATCCTCTCGGGGTAGGTAAATTTATTTATTTTATTTATTATTTATTATTTGGACTTGTATGCCAAAATTGAGGACCCAAGATTGTTGGGGGCAATAAGCTGACTTTGTAAAAATGCTGCTTAGTAATAAGCAGGCATATACAATGGAAGGAAGGCTATTGCTGAGCGCATTGGGTTGTGCTCCAAAAATTGTAAGCCGCCCTGAATCTCCGGAGAAGGGCGGCATATAAATGTAATTTTTAAAAAACACGTAGATTTACTTTGTGCATGGAAGGTCCTTTGCTAGCATGACAGACAGCTCTTCTAAAAAAATAGTTTTGCAAAGGCATCTAAGAAAGAAGTTATCTGTTTATTGTATGGGAATCGATACATCCTGCAGCCCCCACCTTCCCCGGCAAGGGAGAAGTTAGCTCCTCTTCCGTTCATTGATCATTGGCTATGAAATAAGCAAGTCCAATAATCAAATCATTTGGGGAGGTTAATTGCTTCTGTTTTCCAACTCTTCAGCCACTGCCCAGATAAGGCAACTCAGGCAGGGCAGGGTACCCGTATTGCAGAATTCCTAGGAGCCTGTATTTCCTGAAGTGCCTTTGCCCCAGGAAACCATTTTTTACATCCCTACCTGGAGAAGCAGCCATTGTCCCTTAGGCCTCCCTTCTTTGGGGTTTCTCCAAGGACATATTTCAGGCCAATTTTTGCCTCCTCCACAGGAGAAAAATGCTCTTGGAAAACATCCCCCCACACCCAGCAGACTCAGCTGCTCAGGCTAGAAGCAGCCGCCCCAATCACGAGATGCCCAAATATTGCTGATCATAACAGCACATTCCAAAGGGCGGGAGAGAGGAAGGGAGGAAGGAAGGGAGGGAGGGAGGGAGGAGGGAGGAAGGAAGGAAGGAAGGAAGGAAGGAAGGAAGGAAGGAAGGAAGGAAGGAAGGAAGCAAGCGGGATGGTGGTGGGGGGAGTGGGGGGGAGAGAATTCCCAAGGTGCCAGCAAAGACATCCTTGGGAAGAAAAGGAAACAATCTGCCATCCAGCCCCCACCCCCAGCGGCCTCTGCACAAGGCTGCATTTCAGACCTCCGTCTTGGGGTCACTGCAAGCAGCCTGGGCCTCCTGGCCCTTTCCCTTGCTTTGCTCCCAAATCTGGTCCCTGCTGGGCATCCAGTTCCCCATCTCAGGAGGAGAGAGGCACAAGGCGTGCTTTCCGTTTGGCATTACATCACGACCCGCGCTGAGTGCTACTGCCGAAACCAATGGCACACCTCTGTCTGCGAGGCACAAACCGAGCCAAGCCTGGCGCCTCCGCCATCCCCGGGTCAGGATTCCTGGGCTCTCTGGGACCTTCCAAAGTTCAGGCCTCTCTGGATCTCTTTGATCCCCCCAGGATTTCCAGCAGAGCAGCCTCCCAGCAGCTGCTGCTGCAGCCTTTCCCAAGCCAAGCCCCGGCCAGATGTTTTCCCTTACCCGCTACGGCGACTGGCCCTTCCATCTTAGACCTTCTCCAGATGTGCTACATGAACGTTCCCCTCCACTCCGCCCCAGTGCAGTCAGCAAAGGGGGGCCTTTCCCAAGGCCTTCGACGGGAAGCGACTCAGAACCGGCGCTCTTGGCCCGGCGCACCCCAAACAGGCTCCCCATGCCCAGCAGAAGGCAGCAGCTCTGCTGAACCCAGAGAAGACACAAACACCCCAAATGATCCCCCTCTCTCTTTGTGTGTGTCACTCAGCGATCATTTCCTCCACCCGCCCATCATCAGGCAGACCGGCAGGAAACCCGAGGCGGAGAGGAAGGCAGAGGAAAAGTTAAGCGCACAGAAGAGAGGAAGGTTGGCAAGCCAAAGTCACACACACACACACTGTCTGCACTGCAGCAGAGTTGAGCCAGGCTTGGACCCCTTACCTCTCCCGGTGGGACCCCCGAGGGAGCAGCTCTTCCCAGCCCAGCCCAGCCCAGGCCCGAGACGGGGCCTTCTCCCACGCCCTGGACGGAGAACGCTAGATCTGGGAGCCCCGCATTCTTCCAGGCAAGCAAGTCAAAACATTTCCTGCCAGCAAATGAGAGTCTGCGGAGAGAGAGGAGGCTGCCGGCCCTCTTGGGCTGGAATCGTGCATTACACAGCAGAACTTGAACACTTGCGCAGACACACACACACACACACACACACACAACTCCCGACCGCCCTCTCCTCGCCTGCCGCAGACAAATCATAGATCCAGCCTGCCGGGAGCAGCTTTCACGAAAACCCTGCTACTGAGCGCACCAGATAGTTACAGCAGGAAGGAGAGGGCAGGGGGGGCTGCTTGAGAACCACTGGCATCTCCCCCACCCCCCCATGTCATTTGTGTGCATCTTCGGGGGTAAAGGGGTTTACTTTCCCACCCATCCCACGCATTTCTTCTTCTGCCCCAGCCAGGAGTGGGGGTCCCGGCCCTGCCAACCCAACAGTGTGTGAAGGGAGCCCCCCCTCAAGGTTTCTCGAGAGCCCCGACAGCTCCACACTTAGGGCTTCCATCGGCCAGAGAAGGGAGTCCCCTTCGCACGGCTATTCCTAGCCCTGACCCAGAACTCAGCGGCTGCTGCTTCCGAATGCGGACTCTCGCCAAAGTGCCTGGGGATGGGGAGAGGGGTGTGAAAGAGCAGGACTGGGAGGGGGCCAAGCAATTCAGACAGCACAGCCCAGGAGAGTGTCTGGCCTCCCGTCCGGCTCCAAGCCCTCCACCTAACAGACACCTCCCCCCCCCCCAAAAGGCCACTTGTGGGGCTGAAGCGGTCCAGAGCAGCCACCCGACTCCCGTCAATGTGCCAGGGCTGAATGGAAAGCCCTCTCTCCTTTTTTTTTTTAAATAAAAGTTTTTTATTTTTAAAAGACAAACACTAACAAACACAAACACAAAACATCCACATAAAACCGTCTTCCAAAATACAATGTGTCGGTTGCTGCATTTCTTTCGTGCAATGTCACAATATCAACGGTTTTCCCTTCCAAACATACATTCATGTTACATAGGTCAACTATACATATTATATTATGTTATGTTACTGTTGTGTCATTATTAGACCCAAGTATAAGTTTATATATTTCTTATCGAGCAAATCTGTTTTAACAAACCTGGGATCATATAATTCATTTCCTTATATTCAATTATATATCATCATTACATCCTGTTTTCTTACATATTGTGCTATTCCTTTCTGAAAGCCCTCTCTCCACTGGGCAACCTGCCAACATTTAAACCAAATGTTCTAGTCCCCAGCAAGAGAGGGAAAGAGATTGGACAGCCATCGGTCCGGAATGGCCCCGGCCAGAGGTCTCCAACTTGGCAATGTTAAGATTTGTAGACTTCAACTCCCAGAGTTGAAGCTATGCTGGCTGAGGAGCTGAAGTCCACAAGTCTTAACGTTGCCAAGTCTGGAGACCTCTGGTCTAGGGTCTCATGCCTGAGCAGGGGTTGGACTAGAAGACCTCCAAGACCCCTTCCAGCTCTGTTATTTCAGATGACCTTCCTGAATCTGAGAGGTGGGAAAGCCCCCATCCTCCCCTCTGTTCCATTCTCTGCCCTCAGTTTAGATGCTGGGGGGTGGGGAACGGAGTAGAAGAATCCCCAGAAACCAATATAACAACACCTGGTTGTTATATTGATTATTTAACTCATTATAACTATCCAATATAACCAGTATAATAATAACCGATATATTGGTTGTTGCATTGGTTATAACACCACCACTTAGAAACCAGTGGAAAATTAATAGTTAAATTCTCCCTGGGAGACAGGAGTCTCCTTTTCAGGGAGCAAGTCTCAGCAGGCGGTTGGAGGGAGGCCTTGCCAGTCTGGGCACAGGAGGAGGGATGCCACCTCTCTCCCTCTCCCCCTGCCAAGGAGGTCTGATGATTCCCCCCCTTTTGGGGGGGGAGGATGGATTGACTGCATTTCCCTGCCCT
Organism: Naja naja; assembly: GCA_009733165.1. Lineage (NCBI taxonomy): Eukaryota > Metazoa > Chordata > Lepidosauria > Squamata > Elapidae > Naja > Naja naja. The sequence goes on from CM019162.1 coordinate 24,191,962, forward strand.
CCCCCCAGCAGAGCCCGCTGGCAGACTGCTGTCTGGTTGGGGGACCCTTGGGACAGAGTCTTGCCAGGCCACCTGAGGCTCCTGAGGATGGCTCTGGCATCAGCTGGCACCGCCCTCCCTGACGCCTGAAAGAGCCGGCCAATTCCTTTGGGTGAAAGCTACGGGAGGACACTCACTGCCTCGGGGGCATCCTTGCCTGGGGAAGGCAGCCACTCCGCTCACCTGCGTTCCCAGCGAGCGGAAAGAGCAGCGTCCTCGGAAGGAAAACAGGTGAGGGGTGAATGGCCGGCCACACCAGCCTTCTGCCAGGAAAGTGTCCTCTTCCTACCTCTCTAGTCCCACAGGGATTATTCAGCTGGTTCTGACCAGTTCTGGAGAACCAGTAGTGGAAATTTTGCGTAGTTTGGAAAACCAGCCAGTGCCACCTCTGCCTGGCCCCGCCAATCCCATCTCTTCTCTGCCTCCCATCGAATCCAGCTGATCTCCTGGTTGCCCTGCACAGGAGAACAGAGCTGGAAAGCAGGTTAATGGGGTGGGGAGGGAATGGGGATTTTGCAGTATCCTTCCCCTGCCATGCCCACCAAGCCACGCCCACAGAACCAGTAGTAAAAAGCTTTGAATCCCACCACTGGACTGGAGCACCCCAAAAGCTGCTCTGAATAATAGGTGGAGGACTCAGGCTGGTTGGACAATATCTAAAGGGACGTTGGAGATCATTAAAGAAAGGAGGAAATTTAATCTGGAGAAGATGCAGCTCAGGGGTCTCCAGAAGTGGACTTTCACAGCCAAGAAGACACTGGGGGCGCGTAGGGGCTGAGAATCCCACCACTGCTGCTCCTACCCCCAAAGAATCCAAAGCAGATGCCAGCCCAACCCATCACCCGCCTGAGTGGCAGGCAGGCAGAAATCTAACACTTGCTTCAGGGGCACAGAGTGGGTGAAATAACAGCAAGAATCTGCCAGCCAAACGGCTCCATCAGTATGAAAACAGCCCATCACGCCTTTTTGGAGACTTCTCTGAGCTTCCCATCGGCCCTTCTCTCCTCTCTGGTGCTTCCTTTTAAACCAGAGTCCCCCAACCTTTGCAGACCAGCCAGAGGTGTGGGGGGGCGGGCAGGAGAGGAGACGGGTGCACATGAACAGCGGGCAAGTGGCCACACACCTCCATCTGCGTGAGGGGCGGGCATGCACGCCTGCTGCTCTCACAAGTGGGGACGCGTGCAGGCGGATGCTCAGCCCCCCACCTCCACAGCCTGGTTCCAAGCGGCTCACAGCCCAGGAGGGGCCTTCAGCCTGGCAGTTGGTGACCCCTGTTTTAAACTGTCATCAGGGCTGCCCCTGCTGAGCTTTCTGGGAGTCGGGCAGCTGTCCTGCTCCCTGCAAGGCCGGCTGAGCTAACCCGGTGATAAGCTCCCTCCTATTACCAGGGAAGTTCGCCTGGTCACCCTGCAGCACAACACCAAAAGCATCGGCCGGCGAGAGGCTTCACTCTCACACACAAGATCAGGCATGTGGACACGGCTCCCGTTCCTGGTCTTTGCAGGTCAGCCATCAGCAACCACTGGAGCAAGAAGTTCTCTCTGGTGCTGCAAGGCACAGTTGCCTCCAGCCCAGAATTTGGGGGGGGGGCTGCTGGGTTGAGATCCAGCCACACATTAGCCAGGCGCCCTTAATCCTTTGGTGAGTATAGATGTGATGATGCCCAAATGATCATTATTTGACTTTCAACTGGGGCAGGGATCCCCAAACTTGGCAACTTTAAGACTTGTGGACTTCAGCTCCCAGAATTCCTCAGCCAGCTGTGTCTGTTTCTTACCCGCCAAAGTGCAGAGGAAGGGATCACAAGAGAGTAAGCTCTGCCGGCTGGAGAATTCTGGGAGTTGAAGTCCACAAGTCTTAAAGTTGCCAAGTTTGGAGACCTCTGAACTAGAGGAAAGCCGAGGGAACGAGCTCTGCGGAACGAGAGGAAACAACCTGAATCAGAGAACATGGGAGGATTGCAGCCCGTTTCTCTGGCATCCTGCTGGTGTCAGAAGTTACTGCCACTACCCTTAGAACTGCTACAGCCACCAGTCCTACCGCCTCCTCCAATCAAATCCCTGCCAAGGGTGCTTCAGCCTGGGAAAGAGAAGCTCCCTTCCTAGCTCAAAGTTTCCCAGATAGGCAGATCATCCTCGGCTTTGGATTCTGGGCCGCCGCAAAGGGGGCCCTGAAGGAAAAGGGGGCCCTTGATCCAGATGGAGGCAGGGAAATAGTGGGGCAACCCGCTCTTTCGTTGATTTCCTCCATGAAACTTGGCGGGGCCCCCAGTTTCTGGGATGCTGAAGTCAGGAGCAAGCGGCTTTTGCTTGGCACGGCCAGAAGATCGGCTGCCCGGCTCCACACCCTGAAGTCGACTGCTGGAGCTGGAAGGGCCAGATGAGGGTGGGGGAGGAGGAGGAGGAGAGCAACTGTGGAGGCACCTCTGAGGAAGGCCAGAGAAAGCCAGCTCTGTCCCCGAGCGATGAATGCCTGTAAAAACAAGAGGATGGGGAAACGGCCCCGGGATTCCTAAAAGGATGCCGGCGTGACCTACTTTCGCATCGCCTCCCCAGCCACTCCCTGGGCCAGGAGAACCAGGAGAGGACGAGGCTTCCTAGCACTCCCATGTCACCCGCCTGAGCGTGTCTCGGCAGGCTCGGCCTCTCTGCCAGGGAAAGAGGCTGCTTGCTTTCCTGCGCTCTGTTCCCTGAAGAGCTAAGGAGGAAGGCTGGGGGGGAGGGGAGGGGAGGGGAAGGTGCACGGCTCTTCTCGGAAAGGGTGACACAGCAGTTTTGCTGAATGGAGGGGAGGGCCATGCATCAGCAGCCGCAGCAGCAGCACGTCCTGTTTTTCTGCACCTCTCCAAGCTTGCAGGGGGGGGGCCAGGACAGTGGGCATTTCTTTGCCGCCCCCTCCCCAAGTGGAAAATATTGCAGATTTTGACCATGCTTCTGCACCCTGCAGGGGTCACAAGAGGGCTTCTTCCCAAGGTCTCCTGAAACAGCAAACCGGGTGGCAGAGCAGGGTAGCAGCCTCCCGAAAGCCGTGAGAATGAAGACAGTGGAGTTGGAATAAAAGAAGGAACCAGGAGTGGTAAGAAGAGAGCAAAGGAAGCAAGAAGCGAGGGCTTTAAGCAATTCATCACCAAGGATGAAAAGTAGCCAACTCTACCAGCACCATCCTGCCAACAGAAATGGATTTATTCCTAAGCATCGGGAAGTCACAAGGGAAGGAATCCTGCACGGACCAGCTCAGTGTGTCTTTGTTAGAAGAGCATCCCCCAAATAATTTAGAGCTTTTGGTTTTTAACCATCCAAGACAGAGGCGAGCAGCCTTTGGGTGGCTTGGAAGAGGCTTTGACTCTATGGGGAAGTATCTAACTAGGGTCAGTGCTGCTGAAGAAGGCAAGGCCATGCTCCTCTGTTAGCACACGTGGGCACTATGTTTCCTTTTAAAACAGTCTTCCCATCTTCGGGGCTGCTCTCCCAGACCCGCCAGCCATCTGGAGGCAGAAGAGACGTGCCAGGGACTCAGAGCTAAATTTAAAGCAGCTCAGGTCCTCTCCACATTGTGTTCAGGAGGTGCTTCCAGCCCTGAAATTCTGAAATGCTCAGAATTTGTAAAAGCAGCTCTGCAAATCTTTCACTTTGGGGTTAGGAGTGCTTTTTATGCCTTCTTTCTTGTCTCCTCTTGGGCCACCGTATGCTTCTTGGTCACTATTATCCTTGAGCTGAAGTCCACAGGTTGTTAAGTCACCACAATTGCCCCCCCCATCCCAGTCTAGACCAATCTGCCACAGAAGTGAGGAAATGGCCACCTTTGGAATCCAGACACAGGAAAGCAAGCGCTCTCACAACTTCAGGCTGAGACAAAACAAGATGAAATGAGGGAATAAAACCCCTTTTCCAAAAGGAAAACCAATCACTACAGGCGAATGGAATTTGCCTCTCACTTCCTAGGCTCACAACCAGGGAAGGTGAGTCTTTCACCTTCAGAGTATTTTACCTACAGGCTCAAGTGGGGCAGCCCAGATTCCCATCCCACCTGGGATTCCTAGGAAGGAGACCAAAATGCAGCCTTCTCGTTTTTTCTCTATAACGACGCTGGGCTTCTTTCTTAGAGCCACGCACTCTGACTTTTATCAACAGCAAAGGCACCATTTTCATATTCAAGGAGAATATGATTTATGTCAAGAGCCATGGATAAACCTAACCACGATGCACCAGCTCTCCAAGAATTCTCCCGACTGGGATAAATCTCAAAAACTCCAGACGTTCTCTAACCACTTCCCATCCCAAGCAGGGAAAATTGCTCCAGACTTTTTCAAAACAAAACATGTGTTTCCCGCAGAGGCTACCAGAAAGCATTTCTCTTTGAGCATTCCTGGCTTGCAAGATGAATCCACCTACCCACCAGACTCCCGTGGCAAGGGAACCCCTTTGCTTCCGCAGCATTCCCGGCTCCCAGCGCCGAATGCAACCGACTTAACCCTGGGAGACTCTTCCCAAATAGATCTGCAGGCTGCTGCAGGAAAAGAAGAATGCTGGTCACCCCACAGACGTGGCCTCCTTCCGTTTATTCCTCATTCAGCCACTCTGCCCCAAAACAAAAGACTGGGCGAGACAAAAGCAGAGAACACCAGGTGATATTCACAGCGACTCGTTTACCTGGATCCTCCCAGAATGGAACCACAACCAGCCGGGGTTCCCTGTGGGTTACTTGGCCTGGAAGAGGGTTGCCTTCTCCTGGAGCCTTTTAAGTCTGCCCTGCTCCAAAGGCTCTGCCCGTATGGAAATGAGATGTAAACATCTCCTTCTGTCACAGGGAAAGATGCTATTTTTCCTACAACCCCCACCTGGGTGTGGCTCAGACTCCAGTGAGGCCAAAATAACCATTATGTTCCCCAAAGACCGAAGCCTGGCGACCTTTATTTATAGATCCGCCTCGTGGGTATTTAGGGAAGATGACCTCATAGCTTTGGGGTTTTTAAAATACAATCACACATCCAGGACTACGATAAGAAGTCCACTGGCCTTCCACCCAGGACAGGTCTGAACTGGCAGGTTGTTTTGTGGGGAGGGGTTCTCTTGAGGGCTGCTACCCAAAGTGCCCCACCCAAAGTGGCTGGTCTTATACATGCCCCCTTTCAAAGCAGAGCAAAAACGGGCCTTCTTCCCACTGAGCCTGGGTGAATGTGCAGGTGGAGAGGTTTGAAATGCAAAGAGAGCAACCATTCCTGTTCCTTCCTCAGAGCCAGCTGGCCACATGGACAGGGGCCTCTGCAGATTCCGCATCCACAGCTGGGAGGGGAGGGAAATGGCCACTTCTTCAGAAAAGCATCACTGTCCACAGAAAGAGGATTCAATGCCATCTGTGCATGCATGACCCAGAGAGACCAGCCATTGCAAATGCATCTGATGTCCTTCTGGATCACTTGGCTCTACGTTCACCAGTATAAAAATGACCACAACAACAGCAACAGCAATACTCCATCCTATTTGCTTCTCGGGGAAATCGTCTTTTAATCTGGCTTGCCTATAAAATGCTGCCTCTGCTTATTTCGTGAAGCGTCAAGCATTTCGGGGAAGCCTAGCAGGGAGGCCAGGCAGCGTCTCCCTTTTTTTGACGGGAGCTGACGGGAGCCATTCACCCTGCCTGGGGAGCAGCAGGGGATGGAGGCTCTAGAGAGGCCCAGCCCTGAGCGGCAGTCTTGGCCTTTAGTGGCCTCTTGAGGAGTTTTCCAGCTGCCCGAAGAGCCACTTCCCAGAATGAGCTCAGCATTTGTGCATTTCGAGAAAGGAATGCAAGCAGGAAGCCAGATCAAAGGTGGAGGTCAGGTCTGGCATCACAGCAGAAGGAGCTTCTGGCCAAGCCATTAAGGGTAGCGGCCAAGGCTCTCGCAGGGGCGAAAAGGCCTCCGCCATACCAGGTGCCCTAAGGGAGGACACTCACCCTCCCCAAAGACCACAGAGGGCTACGATCCTCACAAATGCATCCCCCAAGGCTGCCCAGAGGCCTGTGGGGGTCACTCAGCCCCAGTGCAGCAGAGTGAGACCCACAGAACGTCTACTGGGGCAGAGCAGCTGCCTCGCAGGCCCATCATTGGCGATGGGATTATTTTGGGGCCCTTGAAGTGGGTCCCTCTTGAAAGCAGCTGATTCTAGGAACTTGGTGGTGGTTGTTTTCCCCCCCCAAGGCACCCACTTCACTCTTTCAAGCCTCACAGTCCCTGGATGCCTCTCAGCTTAAGCACAGGACGGGAACAGGTTTGCTTTGATAGGAAAGGAAGGAAAGGATGAATAAAAGGTAGCAAAAGGAAGCTCTGGTATAAAGAGGAGGAGGAGGAGGAGGAGGAGGAGGAGGAGGAGGAGGAGGAGGAGGAGGAGGAGGAGGAGGAGGAGGAGGCGGCAAAACAAGTGCTACTTTGTAGATAGAAAAAAATATCAATTTGCCTTCCTACATGGGAGCAACATTTCCTTTTTGGATACTTTTTTGCTTTTTGAATTGGTAACTCTGCTTTTTTGTGTCTAACTTGCCATTTTAAGGTGTTGATTCTGCTTGTCATCTACGCTGCTATTCGTGTATTTGTTTGATTTTATTATGATGTCGTAAACCTGCCCAGAATCATTTAGGTGAGAAGCACAGGTTAGAAATTTAATAAATAAAATAGAATACTTATGTTTCTGAAATGTGTTCGTTTTGAGTAAGTACGTTAGTAGGTTGCAAGAGTGTGTAGTGCAACCAAGAGCCAGGTGGCCGTTCTCTTTGGCACACAAGTGTGTCCCCAGCTGCTGGCAACATTTGTGGTAGGGAAGAGAGAGAGACTTTGCTTTGTGTGAACACTTGTTGCGAGGGGCGTGGGGTCTTCGGGGCATCTCTCCTACCCTGTGGGGTTGAGGACTTTAAAATAACCTGCCTCGACAACTGCTGTGGGGGGCTAATATTGTCCCACAAGGCTGCTTGGAGAAGGGAGTATTTGGACAGATGCAGGGCAAAGCTCCTGAAAATAAATTCCACCAAGCCATGCCTTTGGTTTCAAATCACACCCCATTGAAAAGAATAAAAGAAAGCAGGCACATTGAAGAAGGACTTTGTTTAATTTGTACTTCACCCGGGAGAACAATGCACACAGGCACCTCCGTGTTGGCTACAATCTCCTGAGCACTTTTTCTTGCAAAATCCAGCCCTTATCACTGGGTTACACCTGCAGGCTGCCCATTCAGAGGGACGACTGCTTTCCAAATTGAGTGAGGCCAGGATCACGCCTTGCCTAAAACCGCCTTATAATTTTGAAAAGAGGGCCGGTTTTGAACAATTCAGCTCCTACAATTTCAGAAAGAAGGTGCAGAGTCTACATCTATAATCCGTGCAGAGCAACAAAAAAAATATTTTTTTAAAAGTAAACATTGTGCATCCCTAAAAGAGAGCTGGATGGCGTTTGCATAATTGGAGGGCACTTTCTCCCATTGTTTGCATCCAGCAGATTCTGTGGCTGGGTCAGCTGACTACAATGTTCATATCCTGCCCCCCCAACTCCCCCCATCTTCTGCCAGCTGCTGCAGCCATCAGCTCTGGCAGACTTGCCCTGTCAAGCGGACAGGAAGAGAAGTTGAAAGAAACCCTCCTTCACCTCCTTTGTCAGGAAACCTTCAGCCCTTGCAAAGCAAATTCGGTGCACAGTCGAAGTGCCAGTTAAAATACACTTTTTACACCCTCCATCACAACTGCCACTTAAGGCAAGGAAAGACAAAGATTATCTATTATTGGTAACCTGCTGGCTTCCCATAGTCACAGTAGATATACCCTAATATCCAGTAGGTGAAATGTCAGAGATAACAGGAAATCCAGAATGTCTGCACCAGAGCGAGAATTAAAGCAGGCTGCAGAAACATGTTTGAGGTGACGCTGTTGCATTAACAACTGCAAAGGAAGTGGAGGTTTTGGCAGCTACTGGCTTGCAAATGTAGCATCTAGCATAAATCTGCCTATTCATCATCTGCTGAAACCGGCCCCTCCCCAGATTGGCTGGACTACAACTCCCATCGCAACTAGAGGCAGGGGGAAAGGAAGTTTTCTTTTTGCCTTCATACCTGAGGCAGCATGAATCAAGCAGTAGGAAAATGCAGATTTTGCCAACAAAGCAATGGATGGATAGATGGATGAATGGAAGGAAGGAAGGAAGGAAGGAAGGAAGGAAGGAAGGAAGGAAGGAAAACAAAGCAAGAGTATTTCTGCAGAACTGTGAAAGGAGACAATTTAAATCAGGGGTGTTCAAACCTGATTAACTTTAAGACATGTGGATTTCAACTCCCAGAATTCCTCAGCCAGCTAAGTGGACTTCCTGAGTGAAGTGTCTGGCTTACTTTGGGGTTTTCCCTTGCCTTTTCCCCAACTTGTGGTTTTTGTAATCTCTCACCTCCCAAGAGAAATAAAAAATAAATCCATGTTGTTGTGCCATCTTGATTAGCCCTTTCCAGGACATTATCCAGGTGGCCGGTGAATCAGCAGAGGCACGTCTACAATAGCATTTTGAGCCATAACTGGGATATGAGCAAGGGATACATTACTTGAGAGATGGAAGATAGCTAAGACCACTCACTCTAAAAATAACCCACCCTGTGGCTCTACTAAAATATCTGCAAGATCAGACTCAGCCTTAACTGCATTTCTAACATCCCCCAAATATTCCACATCTGCTTCACATCAGCAAGGAATGAGGAACTATATAAAAATAAAGCATCTTTGCGATTACATTGTTGCAGTAATCACAAGACCGAAGAAGTCCCAACAAGTCTATCAGCTTTAAGTACCAAGTCAGAAGTAATTCTGGCAAATAAGCATTTTTTACTACCATGTTTCCAAAGAACACAAATACAGCAATATACAAATAATAAAGTAAGCAATTTGTCAGTTTGGTCTCTGAGCAATCTTCTACAAGTTTTCTGGAAGTAAACCCCACTGAATTTAAGAGCCTTGTTTGCGAGTAATATATAGGACTGCACTGACAGATTCTGCACAGGCAGAAGAAAAGATGGTCAGCAGGTAAGGGAAGAGAAATAACCCCAAATTGACAAGGGAGGGAGACTAATGTGCCCTTTCCAAAGAGTAAGGAAGGGACCAGGTGGGCAGCTTATAGCAAGGAAGTCTCCTGGAAGCTGCTTCTCCAGGTGACAGAAGAGGGCAGCCGAAAGTCTCCTCAGAGAAGATGCAATGGAACCCAACTGCAACTCAATATTTGCAGCCTAATTTTAAACAGCTCTGTCATGTGTCCCACCTCCACTCTGACATTTTTCTAACTGGGTGCAAAAGATCAGATTTTCCAGGGCTACTTCATTTTTCTGTTACGCACATGAATTCAGCCCCAACGCTCACTCAGAATATGTGTCCCTGACTTTCTCAGAGATCCATCTGTGGCAACTCAGATTCTCTCTGAAGTTGCAGACACTCCCTGGGATCACACATCAAACTGCACCACCGCTCGCTGAACAAACCACCAGCTAAGTTCATGCATAGCGTTCAGCCATAAGACAAGGGCTGCAAACTGCTATGGCTGGGCTCAGCCCCCAATCCAAATGGACAGGGCAGCGTGGCAGCAATGCCCAAATTCTGCCATGTTGGTCCCTCCCAAACTCTTCCTCCACCCAGGGTAACTTTGCCAGGCCTGTTTGCAAGTAAAATCCATTACTGGAAGATGAATGACAGCCCCTCCAGCATGACCCAAAGCTTGTTGAGGGGCCAGCCTCCCCCAAGAGACTCCTGGGTATCCCGGATGCTTTTCTGGATCCCGAAGGCCTTTTCACTTCACCCCGAAGTTCTAACATTCAGCAAGTTTACTCTGTTCCCCAAATCTCTCCCAAAACGAGGCCTGCAGGAGGAGAGCTGGAGCTAGCCAGAGTTCATGAGGACTGGCAGCTCTGTTGCAGGCTAATTTCATTAAAAGGCAGAGCTTTTGTGAAAGCTTCCTTTAATAAAAGTAGTTAGCCTGCTGTGGGGCTGCCAGAATCCTCTTCATTTGGAAAGTGGCCTTTGTGTTGTTCCAACTCTTTTTCCTTCCCTGGCCAGCTTTCCCAGCCTCCCAGGGTGTCAGGCTAAGGCCCCATCATCCCCAACCGGTTGGCAGGATTGGCCTTGTAGTCTAGCCGATCGGGAGGGAGCCATGTGGGGAGCAGGAATCAGTATGGTGACCCCCACAGCTATTTGATAATAATTTTTAAAAAGCAGCCATCAAAATCCCTTTTTAAATATGTCCTGTGCTCCGTTTCTCACACTTAGTTCTCCCCGAAGGTAAATTTGGAGGCGTCTCTTGCACTGAACAGCTTCTTTTCATCCACAGAAAAGAATAAAAACAGGAAACACCGTTTGGGGCAATACCCTCACATTCCACAGGGATTATGCAATATATTAACCGTAGTCTGCTCCAGCTACTCAGCCCCGCTTGTTTCGGGAGTTATCGATAACATTTTTAGGGAGGGAACAACTTAAGGGGAGAGTAAAACCAGAGATCCATTTTCTGAAGTCGAATTTCTCCCTCCACTAAAGGAGAAGATTTGGCTTTAATTTTGGAGGCTGGGCTGCATCTGTGTCTTGAGAGCCCGAGTGGTCCTAACTCCCTCCCCCCATTCCTTCGATGCTTTGGCTCTGAGGCTGAAGCTCACAGGCCTCCTGAAACTCTGCAAAGAGTTTCAGGACTTGACAGGAAAGCTGAAGTGGGCACAGAGCCAAGCAGAGAGAAGCCCAGAGTCATAAACCTGCGATGGGGCAGTTATATAAACTGGAACCGTAAATAAAATGAAAGGAGCTACTGGAAAAACCTCTTCTGCAGAATTGCCTTTGCTTGATCCAAATGCTCAGGGCCCCTTTCTCCTGCTTCTTGGCACACTGATTGTGTCCGGGGTGCCTGAATTTCCCACTGGTGCTCCCCCCTCTGCTGCCCCCAGCAGCCCTTCCCCCTCTCTGGTGGAGAACTCTTCTCTGGCCAGGCTCAATGGCGGGTCTATGGGAGGGCCTGGCCTGGGGAACTCCCAGGTCAGCCTGAATCAACCCATTGAAGAAGATGCCCTGGGGGCCAGCAAGGAGGTCTCCCCCTCCCCAAAGCCAGCCGGGACTCAGCCCTGACCCTTGAACCAGATCTGCAGCTTCCAGCATCAAGAAAGGAGGAGGGGATTCATCAGAGCAGTGATTCTCAACCACAGCAACTGTAAGACAGGAGGACTTCAATTCCCAGAATCCCCTAGCTGAGGATACCCCGTAGCTGGCTGGGGAATTCTGGGAGTTGAAGGCCCCAGTTATCTAGGCTGAGAAACTCAGCATCAGGGCCACAAGAATGGAGCCCTGGTGGGGGCAACTGGCCCACCTTCTCCACCCCCCCCAAGCGACAGCTCAGGGGACACACCCAGCTCCAGGGAGGGGTGCAGAAACCCCATCCAAGAGCTTGCAATTTTGAGGGGTCCTTGGGCTTTGTCATTGCTGAAGCTCTTTGGGGTGATGGGGGGCAGTTTTGTATGCCGACATAAGTGATCCTGGGCTTTTGTTCAAGGGGTGAGGCTCACCCCAGCCCTGAATGCGATGCCAGCAAGCACCAGCTGAAAAGGGGGAAGCCCTGGCAGGAGCCATGGGGAGCCCAGCTGTTGGGGAGCAGGAGAGAGAGGGGAGGAGGGAAGGAGGGAGAGAGAGAGATGGATGACGAGGCACCAGAAACCAGAGGGGCAGAGTCTGGGGCATCCTTTGCCAAGCCTTAAAGGCAGGTCTGGGGCGACTCCTTCGACTCCTGGGTTTTGGAAAGCAAAGTGCTTTGAGGTGGGGGGAGAACCGGGTTTTCTGCTGCTCCCTTTGCCCCTTTGCGAGCCAAATGCCAGAGCTCCGGACTAAGCCATCACCACATCACTGAGCCTCGAGCCAGGCGAGAGCAGCGGCTCCTCGTGTTCAGCGGCGGGTGGGGCCGGGGGACCCACGTGCAGAGCCTCCTTGAAAGGGGGAGCCCGGTGCATGCAGACCCCCCTCCCCCAGCTAAGCGGCTCTGAAAAGGTTCCCCGGCCACGCGCCTCCGGAAGCCCCCCTGCAGCCCACACAAACACCCACCCAAATCCACTGGGCGCTTTCGCGAGGAACCGGCAGCCCCGCTGGAAACTTCCGAACTGCCCGACGGAGTTTTCCCGGCACCTGCGGGGGGGGAGGATTGGGAGACCTGGCGACTGCCGAGACAGGCCGGGACCAAGGAGGAGCCGCAGAGATGCCCGGGGGGAGGGAGAGGCGCGGGCGGGCTTTCTCCGGGTCCCAGCCTCCCCCCGCAGTCCGCGCGCCCCAGCGGCCGTCGGCAGCCAGTTCCGTCTCCCCGGGATCCGCCAGGGAGGGGGGCTTTGGGTCCCGGCAGAAGCCCCTGGCCAGGGCCGGCAGAGGTAGACTGCCCCTCCAACTGGAGGCTCCCTAGGAGCTGCGCCCCGCTCCCTTCGGAGCCCTCGGGCCGAGCCGGGACCGGCGGTGCTCCTCTTCCGATCTTCCTCCAGGGGCCCCCGCCCGCGGCCAAAGCTCGCCCCGCCAGAGCCCCCCCCCAGCCCCGCCGCTGCGCCACTCACGGCTCGGCCGCTCCGCCCTCCGGCTGCTCGCCCGCTGCTCGCTCGCCGCGGCTCTCCGCTCCGGCTGGCACCGCGCGCCTCCCCGCCTTCGCCCCCCGCCCCGCCCGTCCGGTGCCATTGGCCCAGCCACCGCCCGTCAAGGCCGGGGGCGGGCACAGGGCGAGGGAGCAGCCCCCCCGATGCTTCTCGGGGTGGGGCTGCTGCGCCGGCTGGGCTGCTCTGCCGCGGGAGCGCCGTGCCCGGGCTGGGGGGGGTCCTGCCACCTGGGCTGGAGGAGGTAACCAGAATGGCCTGGGGGACATGACCACCCAACTGAGGGGCTCGACCCAGCTGAGCGGGGGCGCTTTGGGGGCTCTCGGGGCGATTTCGGCTCATCCCGGGCGCTTCCCGCCGCCGAAGCCCAGGCTGCCTGCGATGCTGGCTGGTTTGCCCCCAGTTCGCCGAGCGCTGCGCCCGCGGGTGCCAGGAGAGGGTGAGGAGGGTCTTTCCTCCCCCACCCCAGCGCTGCCTTCCCCCTGTTCGGAAGAGCCGGGGCTGCTTGGAAGTCCCTCAGAGTGTGCCCCTCACCCTGCCCCTCACCCTGCGCTCTTCCCAGCCGGCTATGTTGGTTCACTTTGCACCCTCTTCTCTTTCCTGCTTCTTATATCCAAACGCTCCATCGATTTCCTTTTCATGAAGGGCTTTTTTGGGGGGAAAAAAAGTCCTCGGTCAGCAGCTCCCTCACCAAGAGGTTAGCAAAGGACCCAAAGGAGTTCTTCTAGGAGAAATACTGTCTCCTGACACTAAACAGGAGGCCAGCCTCAGTAAATACCCCTTGTCACCAAGAGAGCTGCCCAGCACAACGTGCATTGGCATTGAATGATGCCTTAAGTAGGCCATGGCTTGATGCACCTTCAAGGGGGCATCTACTCCTTCTTCCAAATCAGTCCGTTCCAGGATGGGGTCCTTATGGACTGTCCTGCATAGTCTCTCTCTCTCTCTCTCTGTGTGTGTGTGTGTGTGTGTGTGAAAATAAGAAACAAGCTTTAAACCTCCCCAAGCCAGAAATAACCCCTGGAATCCAAGATTACCAAGCTGAGCTGCCTTACTTTGGTCAAGTCAAGCATTCAAAGACCTTAAAAAATGAATTATGCTAGGAATAAGGGTTGGAGGTGCCGGAAAAGAGCCAGCTGGGTCTAGTGGTGGAAGCATCAGGTTAGAAATGGGAGGTGTGAGTTCTCACCTTAGGCATGAAAAACCAACTGGGCCCCGTCCCTCACTCTCAGCCCAACCCGCCTAACAGGGCTGTTGTTGTGGATAAAAGAGGAGGGAGGAGGAATAGATACATTCACCATCTTGAGATGCTTATACATGGGATTAAAAAAAACCTCTTTTGAAAAGGTGAGTGAGGAACACCCTAGCTCAGGGCTCTCCAACCTTGGCCACTTTAAGCCTGATGGTCTTCAACCCCCAGAATTCCCCAACCAGCTTTGCTTTAACACAGGCTTTAACATAGGCTGGAGAGCCCTGGGTTAAAGCAAAGCTGGCTGGGGAATTCTGGGGGTCAAAGGCCACCAGGCTTAAAGTGGCCAAGGATGGAGAGCCCTGTCCAGCCACCAAGCAAGATAACTTTATTTAAATCTAGAAATGTTAAGGATTGGAACATCGGGTTTTGTAGCCAAGTGAAGAACCCTGGATTTTGCACGCTGGGAAATGTTTCCCCCCATTTTGCCAGGAGTGCAAGAGCACGGTGAGACTGTCACGGGCCTGTCCAGCTGTCAGTGCCTGGTCTCCACCCAGGATGTGCAGAGCTCTGGAGTAAACAATCCTGGCTTGCTTGGCCAGGATTGTCAGCTGCTTTTCTGAAGGAAGACCTGACTGAAGTGGGCTCTGCAGAAAACAGAAGGGGAAGATTTGTTGTTGTTTTCAGCTTCCTTTTGTTTTAGTTTTCAACTGAACCTCGGGGCGGCTGTTATTTTCTGCTCAAGTGGGACTTCCTGTCTACCTGCAAGCCTAACTGACTCTTAAAATAAATTTTCTGTGCATGCAAAACCCGGGGCTGCCGGTTGACTCGGCTCTCACAAAAACTAGCCAAAGCAAATATCTCCTTTATTTATTTAAAACTATTGGCCGCCGACACCAGTGGACGCTGTGTGGGGCAGAAAAGTAGAGGAAGCATAAAAACAGCTAAAAAGGTTAAATCAAACAGGCGGCCCAGGCTAAAAACGGAGCAAAAGCTCTCTGAGAGTCCTTCAAAAACTCTCGGATTGTCCTTCATGTGGAACCACAAGCAACCTGGTCTGAATTTGGAAAATCCAGTAGGTCCCTTGCCTAGCTGGTCACTTGGAGCTTCAGCAAGTTGCAGATCCAGCAGACCTGGAGATTCCCAGGTGCCCCTTAAAGACCCCCAGCATTTCCCTCCCACCCATTTGCCTTCTCTGAAGTTTGGTGGCCTGGCTTGATTTGAAGCAGTCGCTGCTGGGACCATTGCTTTCCCTAAAGATGCTCCTGCTTATCCTTGGGGGCTTCTTCCCCTGTGGGAGGGGCCTGTGGTCTTTCCCTTTGGGTCTGTACATCCCATAAACTGCGGGGTGGGGGCTCGAAGGCAATCATTCCATAAGCCACGATTGGTGGGTGCACCTGCTCAGCTGGTCCAGAAGCTGCAGGGGCTGAGATCGCCCAGGAAACCTGGAGCTCTGCCTTCTGCAGTCATGCAGGACATCATCAGAAACAGTCCGATGCCCCACAAACCAGGAAGAGCTTTGATCCCACCATTGGGGCTGCCATCTTGTGACCGCACCCACTGGCGCCCTGGTGTCCCTGACGGTGCAAAGCCATGCTGGGTGTGTGTTCACCAGGCAGCAGAATTCCTAGCATTCCAGGCCAAAAACAGATTTCATGCAATGAAGCATCTTTTGTTCCTGGAAACGAATGTTGGGGTTTCCTCTCTTTTCTAACGCCACATGAGTCGCCCGGCAGCTGTCCCAGCTGCAGCGGGTGGCAGGCAAGGAGCCACTTGCTCAGCAGCTGTTGGGGAGGGACAGAAAATCCAGGCTCAGGGCGGGGGAACTTGGGGCCCCTGGGTACCCAGCTGAAGGGGAAACGTCCAAAGCAGCAGCAGAGAGAACATGACCAGGAAAAATATTGGCCAAGGACCCTCCAAGATCTCCCCTGGAGAGCAAGGCTGGGCTGAAGAGGGGCTGGAGGCCAGGGGCAGCTGCGGAAGGGCTTACAAAGTCCAGCTGCCATCTTAGAAGTGCTTCTTTTTAGGGCCTTTAGTAAGAAAAAGAAATAGCAATGATACAAAAGCAACCCACCAGGAGAAATAAAACAGTATCCAAAATGCCTCTGCTAGAAATGGGGACAGGAGAATGTCAACAAATGAGGACAAATACTAGGATCAATTATTAAAAAGAGATTAGGAACCAATAAGAGAGTTTTGTATTTGGGCTTTAAGACAATCTGTACATATTTTCTCTTGATGATTTGTCAAACAGTTGAGTCGTACACTGATATTAGCCGGCTGGAGGTCCTGTTTGTGCATTGTCTTCTTTAACATGGAAGGGAGGCAAAGAGTTCTAAGTTTAAGCAGAAATGAAAACATAGGTTGTGTTTTTTCTGGAGTCGCATAATTGCAAGTTCATTTTCTCCAAACTGGGACTCTTCTAGGATTCCTTTCTGAGGAGCCAGGACTTTATCTGGGACTCACCTCCTCCCCCAAATACAGCACTGGCACATTGTACCAGAAGGCTCAAATTCCCGGTTGCAGCCTCGCTCTCCCCCTGATCACGAGCCTGGTAAACAATGGCCACCATCAGTGAGTCATTTTTAGGCCTTTTAGGGGGAAACCTTGAGTTTTGCTCCTCCCTCTACAATGGGGTTGATACGGTTGGTAGGGGGAGAGGAGGGTGTGGTGATCTTTGACCCCTTTCTTTGAATTGAGGCTGACTTCTGCCTACGACAGGCTGATAATACAGTATCAAATCACCTTCCACATCTGATTTGTGTTGCAGCCCTTCCCACTTCCTGGGGCCTCAAGAAATGTACTTAAAAGGTGATGAAAAGAGAGACAACTGGAGGATGTGGTTTGGGTGCTTCCCCCCCACTCCAGAACATTGCCCAACGGTTGTGTTAGCAGCTCGAGAGAGAGAAGATGTGAATAAAGCTAGTGATATGCAAAGTTAAGGGTGCTCATTCTTGCCGCAAGAGTTTTGTGACACGTCGGAAAAACATTCGAATCCAAGCTGGGTCTGATCTCTTATCAAGGAAGAGCAATTGCCATCAGCCAATGACAATTGCCAGAGGAAGAACAAGGACTACACTCATAGCCTTTGTGAGCTTCTGAGAGCAAGGGGCATCTCTCCCAACCACCTTGGGTCCCATGACTCAAGGAGGGAGAAGGCCCTCCTAAGGCTGCGCTGGCTCAGAGCTTTCACTGCCACCCTCTCAGTTCCACCCATGAGGAGCGAGCAAACACAAATCGTCCAAGCCCATCAGCAGAGCTTTGGGCAATGGCCCAGGAGTCTGTTCTTAGGTTGTCCAGTTGCTCTCAACTCCAGGTTTTCTGGAGGATATGAATTCTCTAGATCCATTTTGGTACCACTTCAGATCAGTGGATTCCATGGGATGACCCGTGTTAGGAGCTGGAGAGAGGGAATGTCCATCTTAGGGGTCCTGGCAAATCAGAAACTGTGTTGGGTGGATGAAGAACATCAAATTCAGGCTGAAATCAGACCTCTTAAGCAGTAAAGCCAATTTGAAAGTTTGATTTCAGCTTGGACCGAACCCTAGAATCCTCTTGAAAACGGAGGAGCTGGAGGCATCTCAAAATTCTGGAAGGTTTGGTACAACATGTCTAAAAGCAACAAAACAGGAAATGGCTGAGTTAGATTATGAATCTTGGAAAACCCATCTCTGGAATGAATTACCTGTAGCTATTCATTTTTAGTTTTCTCTCCCCCCCCCCACTCTCTCTTTAATGCTTACATGCTTGTTAGGCACTTTTCTTGTCCACAAATTTCATTCCTACACATCTATGATTTGCACTTTTGTGTCAATCGATATGTGAGCCCAGCCAGAGGACTTCCTCCCCAGGGCCCAAGTTGCAAAAGAAGGGGAGGAAAGCCTGAGTCTCCTCTTGCAATACTCAAACACTTAGCCAACTCTGCAGAAATATTGCAACGGGCAAGGGGGACCCCACAGATGCCTCTGGGTGCCTCTGCTTCTTGAGGCAGCAATCATCATCTCCAAAGCCAGCACCAACGACCTCACTGGGATTAACACAGGGAACATCTGGAGAATAAAGAGGGAAGCTACATCTTTGCCCTTTCCTGAACCCAATTTCCTGGTCTGTGTGAGGTTGGGGCTCCCTCTAGCAACTCCACTTAGGCCGGGGGTCCCAAACTTGGCAACTTTAAGACCTGTGGACTTCAACTCCCAGAATTCTCCAGCCAGCCTGAGAGCTGAAGTCTACAAGTCTTAAAGTTGCCAAGTTTGGAGACCCCTGACTTAGGCTGTCTGTATGACTGGTGAATTAAGAGAATAAAACCCATCAAAGAAGACGTCTTAGACCGTTAGTAAGTTCTCATGTCTTGCCATCAAAGCTGACCTTTGGGTTTGTGCTGGGTTTTCATAAATTTTGCTTTCATAAAAATAGAAAATGTGTCTTTGACTTTGCCCCTGACCTGGGAACTTTATCTTGGAATTGCCTCTCCCTGTTTCGATGTGATTTGCAAAATGCCCCCAATTGGGTCTTTCTTAAGGCAAGGGAAGGAAACCATCCAAGTGAAAGGAGAGCATTAAAGCAGAGACAGAGAAGTAAAAGAGGCCATGGGGGAAATGCTGGACTTCCCCATCTTATTAACACACAAAAAGCATTTGATAAATGCGGTGGAAATTCATGGCAACAATGAGAAAAAGAGGTAGCTGTTTCAGTTTTTGGTATTGTTCTGTTTTTCCCAAGGTCAGGGCTATTTGAGGGGAACTGAGCCTCCAAAGAGTGAGCCATCTCTCCCAAGATGGAGAAGATCTGCTGAAACCTGAATTGGGACTTTTTCATAGAAATAAACACCTCAAGACGTTTCTTTATCAGGATGCTAAGAAGTCCACTTCATTGGTGTAGGGACAAGAGCTGAGGGTCCCACACTCCAGGGGAGCTGACAGGAGGCAGTGCTGATTGTGTTGTGGCAGCAACAGTTGTTCAGCACTGACTTTCCCTTGAAGACCTGGCTTGCTTCTTCTTTGTCGGCCCTCAGGAAAAGACTGGAAACCGAATTCATTCAGCAAGGAAATGGTCTCCTGCAACCCTTGGTTTGTTTTTACCTGTCTCATCCTATAATGTTCGTATTTTTACAACACATGTTTCAACTGAGATCATATTGCACCCTTTGGAATCTCCTAAGAGTCTCTGAATTGCAGCAAGATATGAATCATCTACAACAGGAGGCCCAAACCTCCAGTTTATGGACTGGTACCAGTTTGTGGCCCACTGGGAACAGGGCCATGCAAGTGATGGGCGTGAATCCCTTCCCTTTCCCCCACCATAGCTGGCCGCCACCGCCAGTCTGTAGAACGGGAATGGTTGGGAACCACTGATCTAGGACGTGGCCTACTGCTGGATTTTCAGCAAGAGCCCTGGTGGCGCACTGGTTAGAATGCGGTACTGCAGGCTACTTTTGCTGACTGCTGGCTGACTGCAGTTCAACAGTTTGATTCTCACCTGCTCAAGGTTGGCTCAACCTTCCGTCCTTCCGAGGTGGGTAAAATGAGGACCCAGATTGTTGGGGGGAAATGCTGCCTCTGTAAACCGCTTAAAGCACTGTGAAGTGCTATGTAAGTCTTAAGTGCTATTGCTATGGCTATTAGGCAAAATTTCATCAAGATCAGTGCTTAGTCCAATCCCTGTTTACTCAGGGGTTCCTCTATTAGCCCTGAATGGAATTAATGCTCACGTCAAGATATTGAAACTCTGGCAGAGCCAGTCTTATTTTTAACACATATTGGGAACAAGCTGTGAATTGGGAAGCTCACCATTTTTTTAGTTCCATATTTTAGTTCCATATTTTAGATCTACTTCTTTGTTTCCAGCTCTTAAGAGCTTTTGTAGTCATTTATCCACGTTTCTGTAGATAGAGATCAACCCAATAAACAATAAATGCATAATAAATAAACAGTGCGGGACAGCATGGTCCTCTTTGAAGTTTTCCTTCCGGGAGATGTAGGGCAGCTGGATGGGAAAGGGGGTTGCTGGCCTGAGCAGTCTCTTACAACACACTTAGCTCCTCAAAAGAGCAACTGACCAACACCAACCTGTTGTGTAATGCAGGCCATCAGGTTTACAACTCACCCGGTTAAACACATTGTATGAATTCAGACAGATAACAAGCATGCTGATCATTTCAGCTGTGAGTTACAGAAACCCAGACTCCAACCTGAATTTTATTGGGGGAGAATAATTTACAAGGCTGGTGGTTAAAAGTCTTTTGCTTGTTTAACTGCTGTTCAGTTTCACTGCTGACACACACATGTGCACATACACCCCCCTCCCTGCAAATTGTATACTGGGGCAATAAAAACAAAAGCCCTTTGCTTTTGTCTGCTCTGACGTAAACGAAGCCGCTTGAATAATTTTTAACTCAAATTCCATTCTCCATCCTTTACCACATTTCTTTAATTTCCATTTCATTCCGCTGCTTTAATCTTTAATCATCGGAGTATCAAGTAAACTGAAATTTTACAGTCACCCATTCAATACTTTGGGGTTTTTTTAAACTTTGTAAATTAATTCCATCAGAAAAGCAAAGGGACTAAAGCTACAAGAAAAAATAGCCCCTTGTGGGGCCTTTTTATATTAAAGAGTCTTTGTCTGTGGTTGATTTCTTTTTAGCATCTCTCTCTCTTGGTTTTTTCTTCTTCTTGTCCTTCTGGAAAATTCATCCCTGTAGCACTCACCTTACATGAAAGGAAGCTTTTTTTTTAACATTTTGGATTCAGTTCCAAAGAAAAAGCCAGAAAACAGACAATATATGCGTGAAGGAAAGGGCCTCCCGGCCCAGTTCTTCCCAGCCCAATCACTCCTCAAGGTAATTTTTTGTTTGTTTCTATCTCCCGACGATCAGCTGTTCCTATGATCAGCTGTGCTGGGATTCCCCTTGCTTACTTACTGCTTCACCCAGGAAGCTTCCCTGAGGCCCAAGAGCCCCTCAAAATGGGGTGGAGGATGTGCTGCCAAAGAAGAAGAAGAAGCCACGCCCACCTAGCCACGCCCACCTAGCCATGCCCACAGAACCGGTTGTTACAAAATTTGAATCCTACCCAAGCGCAGCAGCCTCCTTTTAGCACAGGGGCCTCCAAACCTTGGCCCCTTTACGACTGGTGGATTTCAACTCCCAGAATTCCTCAGCCAGTGGCCATGGTTGGAGACCCTTGTCTATAAGGCCAACATTCCGGTTCCCTCCCTCTCCCCCGGGCAGGAGGGCTTCACTTCCCTCCCTGATCCGGTTCAGACTCTGTTGCCATCTGAGTCTGGACCAGTTTCTCTGGATCTTTGCTGGAGGTTCTTTCTGACCTTCTTCAGCACCGGCAGCCAAGGCACCTGATGCCCCAGGCTGGAAGGTCAGCCTGACTTCCTAACCAAGGAACCTGCTTGAACCCTGAAGCCAAATCCCCCTGCAACTGGGCAGGAAAGCAATTGCAACGCCCTCCGTAGAGCGGGTCCCTCTCCCATTTCATCATCCTGAGCCTGCATCCCAGCTCCCTGGGATCTGCTTCCTCCCCAGAAGGACAAAAGGATCCTTCCTTCCCCCCATCTCCCTTGCAGGGCAGAGTTACTATTTCCAACTGCCAGGCGTTCCTCCCCAGCTCCCCTTCAGAGCCAGAACTGCATTCCTGTGGTTCCTTTTGGCTTCGCTTGCAGCCTCCAAGTGGCAGAGAAGGAAGAGGGCTGCTCCCCCCACCCCAGCCCTGGCCACCTTGCAGAGGCCCCTCCTCCCTTCAGATAACAGGCCCCTTTGGATGGGAGCGGGGCCTTAGCCCCCCTCCCCCGCCCTGAAATTCCTGTGGACGTCAGCACTGGTGTTTGGTAGGGGAGGAAGGGAGCAAGGAAATCCAGGCAGAGGAAACTGAAGTTGGTGCCAGATGGTTGGACTTTATGCCTTCAACTCGTGGGCTCCCTTCCCCTTTGAACAGATGTGAAGTAAGGAACATGGCAGGTTTTTCTACCGGAGCCTTAATGCTCGCACAGACCTTGAGGGGAATGCAAAGAGAACAAGAGTTTCACGTCCCTCCTGGTGCCCATTTTGGTCCTTTTCCTACTCAAATATTCCCCTTTCTGGCATGTAGGAGTTCAGGGAGATGAGGAGGAGGAGGAGGAGGAGGAGGAGGAGGAGGAGGAGGAGGAGGAGAGATGCTCTTGCATTCACATTCTGTTTTTCAGAGTAACTTTGCCTTCCACAAGTTGAGGAGCCCTTGGCAGGCAGGCTGAAGTGCATCCGATGAAGCCTTCCAAATACACCTCCAGTGAATCAATAGGAGGCTAAAAGCTACTGAAGACAAAGCTAAATATACCTAAAATGGTTTTGAAATGAGTGCCTCGGGGAAGCGTTCCCTCCTGAACCACAAGATGTCTAATTTCCTCTTTTGCCGCCCTCAAAAGTGGTTGCAAAATGAGCCGGGGAGCATCTGGGGGGCCCTCAGCTTGGACTGGGGCTGCAGAAGGAGGAAGCCAACCAGGCCCTCCTTCCTCTGATGTCTCCTGCTTCCCCTTCCCAAGGGCTGCTGGTCTCCCCACTTCCCCCTTGGAGACGAAGCTGCCTCAAAGACCTTCTTGGACTTCTCTGGAATAACATCATGGACACGTCTCCTCCCCTGAAGAACCACAGCAGCCCCACCACCCTCCGGTGCCAAGCCTTGCCCTGGCGCAGGGTTGGTTGTGCTCGTGGCACCTGAGGAAGAAACCGGTGGTGGTGTCACCATCTCAGGTGGCTTTTGAGAAGTCCCCACCTTTATGGACACCTGCAGAACTTTGGAGAAAGCAGCCTTTTCTCTTCCCCCCTGATCGTTCGCTGTTTGGGGTGGTGATTTTTCACTGTTTTGGTGCACATACAGTTCCCCTTCTTATCAGAAATATCTCAAATAAATGCTTGCAAAAGATCTCTATGTGACTATTCAGTTTCACCATGAATCTTGGTTCCGTCTGGAGGGGGACTCAGCTGAAGATCCCATATGGACCGCGTCTTCCCCTCGTTCAGCTCCCTTTCATGACAAGCAGAACCCTGGGGTTCATCCAAGGACATCTAGCCCTTCCTCTTTTGAGACCGCCTTGAGATGAGGAGGGGTCGGTCACCTTCCCCAGCCGGTGCCCTGGCAAGGAAGGGCCAGATCCACTTGTGTTGCCACCGAATGGAGGAGGGCAGGATATCCAAACAGCGGGGCTAAGAGAGGCTCTGCATATAGCTCTTGATTTTGGAACGGTGCAGAAATAGGAGGCAGGTTTCTTAAGATGGCCTCAAAAAAGCCGAATTTAAACCCTTCCTTCCAGGCTGTGGTTTGTGAAGATGAGAAGAAATTCTGACCTCTCCAATTGGCACTCAGCTTTTCGTGCTGAAGAACGGCCTTCGGACCCCAGCCAGATGTCTTTAAATATAGCAGCAGGCGAGCTTCTGGCCCTGAATGAAAACGTTCAGGCTGGGGGACCTCCAGCTCAGCTGGTGCCTCTGCAAAAGGCCCGGGTGCCTCGAGGGGAGGGGGACCCAGGGGGGCCACTTCTCTCCCCGTGTTATTTTGGGCCAACTGGGGCTTTCTTCTTTGCTTGGGGCTCTGCAAGGCTGGAGATTCAGATTTAAATGGTGGAGTTTGACTGTTCTGGGGATGAACTCTTCTGTTCTGAACCTCAACAATCCACCCTGGGGAAGTCAGGGTGAGAGCCAGTTTGGATCCTGGTGTGTGTGTGTGTGTCTTTGTCCTTTTAGGTGGGGCAAGGGGGAGCTGTGACACACAGCTAGGAATTTGTGGGGGTCATTGGCACTATCATTGAAAAGAAGCATCGTTTGGTAGCCAGTTTAAGCCTGTTTTCGTCTTACAAACTGGCAGGAAATGCTGTTTTTCAGGGTTTGCACTGTCAGAAGATGACAACACTTCAGAGGCCTGGAGTGTGGGGTTTTGAAACGTAGCCTTTCAGGCTCTCTTGATGAATCTTTGCAATCTCCTGGAGATTTCTTTCGGACGCAAGAAAAACGGCGTGGCCCAAGGCTTATGAGAAATCGCTTCCTCTGGGGCCTTGCTAAACCCACGGAGCTCTACGCTCTGAGGCAATATCTCGGCCTCTGATTTCTCAGAGCATCCTCTTTCCCACCTGACCCAGCTGGGAACTGCAACACAGGGTTGCAGCGGGATGGGCTGTTGCTCTTGCCAGCTGCCCTGCCCTTTTCCGTGACACTCCCTTCCGTTTCCCCTCCCCGTTTTCTGCCTCTTCCCAAACAGAATTTGTGCAGAAGCAGAAAAGGCTCCATCCAGATCCACTTGGGTTTGCTCTTCTTTCTTCTTCTTCTTCTTCTTCTTCTTCTTCTTCTTCTTCTTCTTCTTCTTCTTCTTCTTCTTCTTCTTCTTCTTCTTCTTCTTCTTCTTCTTCTTCTTCTTCTTCTTCTTCTTCCTCTTCTGAGTTTCAAGATATGCACCCCATTTTGGCCACAGTCTTCTCAGCCTCGATGGTTCACTTCCTGGGCAGAACAGGGAGATTTTAGCCCTGGTTCCCTAAAGAGGTTCTGGGGCTAAATACCACCTCCAGTTTTAGCTCCCCTGTCTGGGAGGGGAACGGGGTTTTTTTTTTGTCTTGCCGGCCTCAGCCCAGCTGGCATCCGTATCCAGCAGAGGAGAATGCTCGAAAAGCACCAGCCCACAATTCTGCCTCTGGTGAGGTGGCATATTCTAAAAATAAAAAAACCCCTGAGGCTGTGGAGTTCTTTTTTTTTTTAAAGGCTCCATTTTCTGCCTCTGTTCTTTGAAAAGAGAGCTGAGCCCTTTGTCCCTCTTGCCGGCTGCTGCCCCCCTGCAAACGCCCCCCCCCTTCTCTCTTTTTATCTGCAGGCACTTGCTGGCTGCATTTCCTCACTGTCAAACCTCTGAGCCGATCCAGCTTTCAGCCTCTCTGGTCTGAGAGGATTTAATGGAGACCTAATGGACTAAAAGCCGAGTGCATAAATAAACCACAGGAGGGGTCCATGGGGGGGCAGTGTCTGAAAGCATCCTCCAGTTGGCTGCTAGGAGCGAGATCCCAAGAGTGGAATGACTCCGCCAGTCAACTTCTGCCAGGGGGGGAACGGTGTGAGATTTTAACTTTTGAGAGTTTTTCAGGCCAGAAGTATAAACTTTAGAGCAGTTTGCAGCTGAAGGATCAATATGCAGACTAGAAAAAGGCAGCCAAAATACCTGAAAATGCGTCACATCAGAAGCACATCTTTTTCACACGCCCCGAGTTCCATTCCTTGCACGCCTTCTCTTAAGAACGGTTCCTGTTCGCAGCTGCAGAGGGCAGCCTAGAGGGACAGAAGTGCCCATTGCTGCCATCTAGTGGTGCATCCGGAATTCTTTAGCAAAAACTAGGAGTAAAGATTGGATTGGACCAGAACATTCAAGCACCGCCCTGAAACCATTCTGGGAGGCAATTGGTGGTGGCTTTTTTCCCAGCTGGTGATTTCGAGCAGGCCAAGAATCTCACCCAGGGAAACCCCACCGATTGCTGCTCTTCCAGCATGGTGTGACAGAGTTGTTCAGTTGTTGCCGTTGCGCAGCTTTGTTCACATCACATTGAGAGCGCATGAAGGCAATGTGATCGATGCCCACACGAATTCCTCCCAGGTCCAGGTGTTGCAATATCTGCATGTCATCCCGCTGGGCTGATCTTCCCTGGGTGGAGAAGCTGCACAGCCAGATTGCTTCAGCATCCGGTTGGGACGTCCCTCCTTCTAAAGCAAACAGAGACATTTAAACTCTCCTGGAAAGAAGGTGACGGCAAACCATGTCCACACATTTGTTGAAGGCATCTCCACGGAGGTGACCGTGAAGCCAGCAGGAATTGACAGCGATTGGAAGGAGTTTCAGGTCCAACTGAATGAAGAGCAAGTCGAAAAGAAACTAGCCAAGCCAAGAAAGAGAAAGATTGCAGCAAGATTGTACTTTTAAATTATTCTGAAGGATGCACAGAGCAGACCTTATCATTCAATAAGCGAAGCATGCAAGTAAATGGAGTGCAAATAATTTCCAGCTTGCAGCCAGATTAATGGTCTGAGCTCCAGAGCGGACAAGGGACTGCAATTTATTTTATTCTTCTACTCCTGGCTTAGCTCTATGCCAAGTAAACAATCAGGTGGGTCAGCTCATGCCAGGTTTTACTTTCTTTTTGTAGGAAGCTGCTGTCCAAAAGTATCAGGGGGGAAAAGTGCAAAAGGTGGGATTTCAGGTAGCCCTAGAGACTCCATCTCCTGGGGCCTGCTCAGCAGGGTGGGTCCCTGGGTGTGTGGCAGGCCCAGATGTTGTCCTGCAAAGCGGGGTTGTGAGGCTGTAGTGGGGTGGGTCTAAGGGCTGGCCTACAGGCTTGGGAAGGTGTTTTCCTTTGGGAGAATTAGAAGGCAAAAGGGCAAGCAGGCAATGCCACCGACTTCCAAGAAAGCGGCATGCACAATGCCAGGGGATACCAAGGGCTGAGCATTTCTTATAGCCAGCTTTGTTCTAAACGGGGTCCAGAATTCCCTGGGGGAAAAGAAAGCTAAGTAGAATAAGGACAAAGAGCAAGCTTTAGCACAATGCCAGGAAGTATTTGCAGATGCCTCCATGGATTGTGTGTGTTTGTCAACAAAAGTCAACATGGCAGCCGTGGCTGTATAGTCACAACCCTGCTCCTTTTCTGGCAGCATCACTGGCCACCATCTTAACCTGTATGACACACACAGAGGACAATCCCTCTATATTGTGTCTCTGCCACTGTTGCATGGCAGTGCTCTCCCCTGCAATTATCATGTCCTCTTCCAAATCAAGCCTTTTTTTTTCTTTTTAGAAAAGCGTATTAAAGGTACCAAAGAGAATGAAGGGTGGCCACTTCCTGCCCACAAACTTTCCAAAAGTGTAAGTTACTAAAAAGGAGGACAATAGAGGAAGTGGGCCCCAATTTCTAAAAGCAGACAAGCATCGTTGGCAAACGGATGGACAGCTGTTGTGAGCCTTGATTTCAAAAAGAAAACACACCGTACGTCTTGCATCAGAAGTTTGTTTATCAAGATGGAAGGAACATGCAGCTGGAACCAACAGCAAGAGGCCTGTTCAAAACAGCTCAAGCATTTCTCTTAAATGACACCAGACTGGTCTTCAGAACAGACAAGGAGATCGACTCCTACACTGAGGTGGGAAGGAAGGAAGGAAGGAAGGAAGGAAGGAAGGAAGGAAGGAAGGAAGGAAGGAAGGAAGGAAGGAAGGAAGATGAAGCCTTATTAATAAATAAAAGATTGACAAATCATCCAGACAGAACTTTACATCTCAGTTGTCAGATACTTCTTTCAGTGTGTGTTTCCTTCATTAACGTTAGAGAAGAATGGAGGTCACTGAAGTTGAATTGACCTGCTTTCTACAAAGAGTCGTCCTAGTTTATTTATTGTTAAATCACGTGGCAAACGTGCACATGAATTTTCAAGGAGATGTTGACAAGGCTGGCAGTAGAAAAGGAACAGTGACTGGGTGTCTGGCAGAGAAAGAGGGCACCCATGTGGGGGGAGTTCCTAAAGAGGGGTAAGGGGAAACAGTGGATGCCCACTTTGGGGCTGACACCAAAATGCTTTCGACTCCACAGGTCATGATGAGCTGCAAAAGAATCCCTCCCCATTGGGAGTTGGGTGTTCATCAAGGGTGTCCAAAACATCTGGGCAGCTTCTGTTGAAGCCAACGTCAACTGGAACATTTTTGAGGCAAAAATCTATTTCCTTCATGGGCACACAGGTGACGCCTGAGTTAGTCTGAGTGACCAGAGGCAAGGCGACACTCATAAATCTTGTTTGGCAGCCATGAGAAGTGAGTTTCTGTGAATAATTATTTGGATGGCTGCATCTCTTCGTGCAGGCCTTCAGCTTGGGCAGGAGAAGACTCGGTTCCTTTTTCCCAGGGTTTCTCAACTTCAGCCAGTTTAAGGTGTGTGGACTTCAACCCCCAGAAATGGCTGGGATGTTCTGGGAATTGAAGTCCACACCTGTTAAAATGGCTGAGGTTGGGAAACACTGAATTATGTAGAACATTTGAGGGTAAAGAACGGATGGGAACCTGACCAAGAGGGGGATGAAGAGAGATCTTCCCACAATGGGCAGGAGATACAAGAAAGGTGAAAGGAAGAGAATCTTCTCCTAATGCAGTGAAGTCTGGAACTGAGGTCCAGAAGATGTAGGGACCAACGTTTCCTCACAGGACTTTAAAAGAAGATAAGATGAATTCATCTGGCTCCTAGGAGATGGACTACGCTTTGAAAACTTGGATGACAAGACCCAGGGAGAGCTCTCCCTGGAGAAAATTTCTCTACATGGTTGGTAGGGATCAACACCCATTAGGTGGCACCTAATCAATCCCTCATAACCCCCTAAAGGAGCGGTGGGGAACCATGGGGCCTTGACAACTCATGGACTTCAACTCCCAGAATTCCAACAGGGCCACCGTTTCACGCCCTGCCCTAAAGCATCTGCTTGCAGTTGGAGACTGAGATATTTCACTGGCTCCTTGCTCCTGTCAGAATAGCGAGTCAGCTGGGGTTCAGCAGCCTCGCCTATCCCAAAGAAAACAGCATTCCTTGCCGGTGATTGCACTAAAGTTTGTCCTCCGGAGTTGTGTGGCCTGGGCTGTGTCCCTGGGCTGATCCCCCACGCCAAATGGACCCATCTTGGGCAAGAATGTTTATTTGGGGGTCCCAGGGGGTGGAGGATCAGGTCTGATTAGGAGCAAAACCAGCTTCCTAGCAGAGTGAACAGGGAGGGGGTGGAGGCATGAAGCTTTACAGCAGTTTGAGGTTCTTCCAAGCAGCAAGAACTGACTTGAAAAAGCCCAGGGCAGAATTGAGTCATGGGTAGAAACGGGTGTTGGAGAAACATGTGAGATGTCTGAAGACTCCCTTAAGTTGGGTGTCATTTTCCTCTGAGGAGGGCACTGGGTTCTTCTCCTACCAATTCCTTCATGACACACCCACCCACCCAATTCCCCGCCTGCAGATGGAAAGCTTGGGGGGGCTTTAACCTCACCACTGTTTCCATGAGCTTGAGAAAAGAAGGGGCAGGACGGAAATGTGAGAGGAAGGGAGCGAGGCGAAGGGGGGGGAGCAGAGAAGGTGGCTGGCATGTCTGTGGGTCTCGTGGTCCTTTCCAGGCCGCGGAGCTTCCTGTGAGAAAGGCAGCCATTATAGCAGGGGAGTTTTGTGGCGTCTTCTCTTGCAGGGAGGCGGGAGGGACAAGCCTCGGCTACGCGCATCTTCGGTTTGCTTGCCAGGCGTTTGACAGATGGCAGCGCTGGGTGGCTGCCAGCCCAGCGAGCTACATCTTTATGAAAGCCTCTCTTTGGCTGCTTGGGAAGAACCTGTGAGCAGGGAAGGCCAGCAGAGAAGGTGCTTCTGCCTTCTTCCGGACCATTTAACTGAGCAGCTGGGGAAGCAAAGGCTGCTTGGCGCACACGCACACACACACACACACACACACACACACACTCCCCCCTCCCTGCAGGGGGCATCTGAGAATCCCCAAGGAATTTGAGACTTCTTTTAAAAAGGCTTCACTGATTCATCAACATTCAACTCTTAATAATCGCGTGCCAAAAGAGAATAATGCAAAGACCAGTCCGAACACACGGCCCCCCGGATGGCCCCTTTTCTCTCACACGTGCCGCATGCCTTTCCTTTCTCCACAATAGAATGTACAACTCACAGGTTTGAATCCTGAGGCGCTGCAGACATTGTGGGGGAGAGAAATGTGAGGGTTTTTTTCTATTATTATTATTATTATTTTGCAAGTGGAAAAGTTTCTACCTGGAGCAGAACAGCTGGCAAGAAAAAAAGGCTAGGAAGACAGCTGGCAGCTGCTGCCCCCTGGTGGCAGCTCACAGGCAATGCCCGATCCTGCTTAGGGATGCTGTGGGGTGGGGCCTGGGGCAGGTGGGCTGCCCCAGTTGCTTAAGCACCATGGCTCTCAACCCAAGGTGAGAACGGAGCACCAGGCTCAGGAGGAAGAGTTTGTGGTTCTGCTGAATGGAAAGGGCCCTTTGGGGGCCCCACCCACTGATGGAGGAGGGAAAGGTCCAAGGTTGAGCTGCGGCCATTCTGCACCCACTGGGAGAAAGCCCGGTCCAAGCAGTGCATCGGGCTTTGGGCTGGACCTTCTCCTCGCTCTCAGCTGAGGAAGAGAAGAGGGGAAATGGAGCCAAGAAAACTGCAGGTGGAGAACAATCCAGCATCATCCGTTGCCCACAAGCTGGCTAGAGGCGTGGTGCAAAACAAACCAGCTTTAAGAAGGAAGCTCTTGATTATTTTGCCAAGAATCACCCCGCTCATTCAGATTCTAAAATAGCTTTATTCCTTCTAAAAATAAAATTTGCTAAAATATGACACAGTCCTCCAAATATATGCATCCAGTAGACACGGTGCTGAGGTCAGACATCCTGACTTCCTCACACACACACCCAATGTGATGTGTATTAATGGCACAATTCGTCATTTGGACAAGGACTGCATTATAGACGTGACGTCATCACCCCAGTCCTGTGGATGTGGGTGCCTCAAAACAGGTCCTTTCCAGGCCAAACACAGAAAGAAACAAGCAACTGTTGGAATTCTGGGTTCAGTTGACTCAGAAGGGTGACCCTGGGTGGTAAACCATGGACTTCCCATCCACATGAGGCCATGAAGAGGCAGAGACGCAGATACCAGATGCTGAGGACAAAGGCTTCTCTTGGGGAGCTTCCTCAGCAGGTGCCTTTAGGCTTGGCCTCTGGAGACACTGCGCAGGTGAAAGAAGGACACCACCTCCGTTGAGAAGACTCCTCCCGAGCTGCAGATGGTGAGGGACCTCCCAGGTAGTCCCAGACAGTTGGTGGCCTTGGAGGGCTGACTTCTTTCTAGCTTTGGCCTCATGGAAGAGTGACCATCCGGCTGGTGTTGCGTTCTGCTGAAAAGTGGTGTTTGTGCCTCAGCCCAGAGAATCGCTCGTCCAGGGTCACGCTGGTCTAAGGAAGGAAGACACAACAGGTGCCAAGTTGTGTTTGTACAAGAGAAGCTAAGAGGAAACTCCCCGGATAGGAGCCAGAATTAGGATCCCTCCCTAAATGGGAATTAGCGTCATCCAACCTTCCCCATCCTGAAGCCCTTCTCTTAGCACTCCAACTCCCAGAATCCTTCGCTGGGAGGCTCCAGGTGGAGAACCCTGGCTTAAATTCTCAAGACTGGACCATGCAGTTCCTGATGGGACAGTAGGGGGACACTTAGGCAGTTCCAGGAGGAGAAGATCACCAAAGATCCCTGTGGGCTGGCTGCTGCGGAAGGTCACATCATCCATCTCCATGGAGCATCAGGTGACAGAACTGCCGGCCCGATG
Source organism: Naja naja (assembly GCA_009733165.1). Taxonomy (NCBI): domain Eukaryota; kingdom Metazoa; phylum Chordata; class Lepidosauria; order Squamata; family Elapidae; genus Naja; species Naja naja. The sequence continues at coordinate 24,223,130 of CM019162.1, forward strand.
GCCCCCATCTCAACCTCCCCCGCATTGCTTCAGCCCCCAAATACCTGATCTGGATCTCAATCTCATCTGGCCCTCCCTTCCCTTCCCTTCCAGGGCACAGCTCCCGGGAGGCCTTGAGGGGTCCCCAGAGGGCCACTTCTGGCCTGGGAGAGCTCTCTACCTGGTTAGCCATAGCCCGGAAGTTGAATCGTAGCATCACTCCTCTCGGCTGCCAGCGGAGCTGTGCGCTCTGGCTGTTCCGCCTTCTCGGGAAGGGGCGCTTCGGTCCTGGCCTGCAAAAGAGCCACACAGTTCTGGGAGTTGAAGTCCACACTCCTCCAAGTTGCCAAAGTTGAGAAACTCTGGGCTACGGAGATGTGGAACAAAGAGGCCCTCCGACTTGGTGATTCACCTGGTCTTTCAAAATCTATTTATTCGTTAGACTTGTATGCCACCTGAAATCCAAGCCACGTGGTTCTTTTTCACCTGCTGAGACACCGAGGGGTTGCCCGGTGGAATCCAAGGTGATGAGCATTTTCAGAGATGCAAACCCCTGGTCTGCGTGTGTTGCAAAACCCCTTTTGTGCCTCCCTTGCGTGCAGGTGAAAATTCCTCCTGCGGATCGTCCCAAGGATGTCTTTTTCAAGAGGCAAGTGGACTTTGCTTTTCCCTGAAGACGTTTCTCTTCTCATCTGAGAAGCTTCTTCAGTTCTGACTGAATGGTGGAGAAAGGAAGGATTTATTCCACACCATGCAGTCAGAACAGAAGAAACTTCCTGGATGAGAAGGGAAACGTCTTCAAGGGAAAACAAAGTCCAGTTGCCCCTTGAAAAAGACATCCTTGGGACAACCATGACCTGAAGGGTTGAGCATCTCCAGAGACATCCTTCTGCACACCTCAGAGACAAAGCAGCCATAAGAGGACTACGAGTCCAAGATTCACAATCTCAGGGTCCCGAAATCCGTGTCTTAAGGAGGAAACATACCCCTGGGGGTGTCCTGCCTGGGGGTTCGACACTGAGACAGTCAAGACTGCTCCAGAACTGGGCTGCGTTCTCCACCTGCCAAAAGAACGAAGCCACCATCAATCCGTGGAGACAATGAAAAAGCTCAACAGGGACCCTTCTTTGCTGTTTATTTACCTTCTCACTCTTGACAGCTTCTGCTCCATCCTGGGCCTGATCTGCTGCTGGAGGGACAGGAAGGACAGGCGTAAAAAACACGAAAGCAAAATGCTTACAGGCGACAGTTTGTTAAGCGGCTAAAACAGGTGCCCTGCCAGCTTGGAATTAGACTTAGACAAATGGATGGAGAAATGCATGGATGGATCCAAGGCCCATGTTCAAAGGCTGCGATTGTGAGAGATGCAGGTCAGAGCAGCATTTCTAAAATGATGATAGAACTTGGACCTCATTCACATGTTTCTGAATGCTTCCAGCAGAGAAGGGGGTGGTGGAAAACCCCCTTGGTAACCACAGGCGGCTGGTTATGCCTCAACTCCTCATCTTTAAAATGGGGAGATACAGGGGTGGGATTCAAAAATTTTAACAACCGGTTCTGTGGGTGTGGCTTAGGTGGTGGGCATGGCTTGGTGGTGATGTTATTGGCTGGGTGTGGCCAACTCAATATCATTCACATCAAGGCACGCATCTCCTCGCCTGGCCTCTCATGACTGTGGGGATGCTGCAACAGTCGTAAGTGTGAAAAATGGTCATAAGTCACTTTTTTCAGTGCCACTGTAACTTTGAATGGTCACTCCACACAAGCAAAGTACCAGCAAAGGAGGGGGAAAAAACTCCAGAGACATTCCTGAGACAGGAAGTCTAGTTCTGCCAAGAACATAATAAGGGTTAACAGAGAGGCAGTTTCTGTAAGCAACACCAGAATGTTTCCTTCCTGCCTTCCTTACAGGATTAGCCCAGTAATTTCTTCTAACAACCGGTTCTCCGAATTGCTTAGAATGTTAACAACCGGTTCTAGTGAATAGGTGCGAACTGGTAGAATCCCACCCTGCGGAGAATGGATTTTCAGAGTGATTGCAGGAAGCAAAGGAAAATAAAACATGCCAGTGGCAAAATGGCCAAAGAAAGAAAAACTGACCTGTTGGTTGAAGTTGAATTTGACCTGGCTCTGGACGAAAGCTCGTCCTTGGTTTAATGGTGGGAAGGGTCTGCGGTTGGCAGAAAGAAAAGGGTCCCCAGTTAAACACAGCCATCAATGCTGTTCCAACTTTGCAATCCAGGGGTCTTCAACCTTGGCCACTTTAAGACTTGTGGACTTCAACTCCCAGCAAAGCTGGCTGAGGAATTCTGGGAGTTGAAGTCCCCAAGTCTTAAAGCGGCCAAGGTTGGAGACCCCTGCAAATCTGAATCGAGATGTGGGCAACGTTTGTGATTTGAGGTCCCCGGGTTTGGGGGTACACCGATGTTGTCCTGGGGCCTCCCACCTGCCCTCTCCCCAACACCTGCCCCACGTGAAAACTCAGAGACAGCTACGTTTAAACCCACCAACCTCCGAAATGGCAGAGGCGTCCTTGCTGTTTTGAAGGCTTTGGCTCTTGCGGGGGCTTTGGGCTGAGAGTCTGGGGGGGCTCCGTCACCGTTCCTGCCTGGGGGGGCTTTCCCTGGCTTGTCCTGGAAAAGATGCCCAGCAACTCACCACCTTGGCAGCTCCAGCCTCTGCAGGGCTGGCCTTTGTGGATCCAGAACCTCCTGGGGTGGGGGGGGGAGAGAGAAAGGAAGGGGGGGATTTGCTGCTCCTACCTGCTGGGCAAAGGCTGGCCGGTTGAGGGGGCTCCTGCCCTGCATCTGCCCCGCTGCTCTTGGGCCTGGGGTGCTCATCCTGCTCCAGAAAGGCTTCCTGGCCCAGGGTGGCTTCCTAAATCCTTTGGGAAATCTGCTAGATCCTAAGGAAACACACACACACACCCCAACTTTGATTTGAGTTCCTGGGTAGAATGTATTCTACCTCCTCCTCCTCTAGTGGAATTCACACACACACACACACACACACACACACACACTGCACACCCTTGGCAAGAATTGCTCCAGACCCTGAGACTTTCACCTTTTTAATGCAACCGCGTTGCTTCCATCCACAGGCCAGTTTCTTAAATTTATTTATTTATTTATTTATTTATTTATTTATTTATTTATTTATTTGGATTTATATGCAGCCCCTGCTCCGGGGGGACTCGGGGCGGCTTACACAGAAATATATAAACAATAAATACAACATTTATCAAATTATCTAATCCAATTATAAAAATACCCTTAAATTAAAATTCCCAACCCTGCTCAGTCCAGGCCGGGCTGTGCAAACAGCCAAGTCTTGAGATCACGGCGGAAGGAGGGCAGGTCCGGGGCCAAACGCAGCTCTAGAGGTAGCTGATTCCAAAGGGTGGGCGCCCCCACAGAGAAGGCTCTCCCCCGGGGGACTGCCAACCAACATTGTCTGGCCAATGGCACCCCCAGGAGGGCCTGCCTGTGGGAGCGTACCGAGCGATCGGACCTCGATGCTGGTAGGAGGCGCTCCTGCAAGTACCCCGGACCCGAGCCATGCAGGGCTTTATAGGTTAATACCAGCACCGTGAATCTTACATGGAGGGCAACTGGCAACCAATGAAGATCGTGCAGGAGGGGTGTCACATGGGAGAATCGGGCCGCTCCCATCACCGCCCGCGCGGCCGCATTGTGTACCAGTTGAAGCCTCCGTATAGTCCGCAAGGGCAGCCCCAGGTAGAGAGCATTGCAGTAGTCAAGACGGGAGGCAACGAGCGCATGAGTGATCGTGCGTAGGGAATCTCGGTCCAATGAGGTTTTCCCCAATCTGAGACCTTTCATACCTGCCGAGCCCACCCAAAATTCATTGAATCCAGTTGCCCCAAGGGGAGCCCCCTAATGCAGCCTGGGTACAGTCACACCCTCCTGGTGCTGTTCCCCAACACCCTTCTGCTCCAAAGGCAGGGTATCCTTTGCCAGCAACCTTGAAGTAGATTTTCTGTGCCAGCCCCTTCCCCAGCATGGCACCAGATTGGGGAAGCATCTCTCCAAAGAGCGAAGGGCACAAGCCCCCTTGGCTGGCTCCCTCCTTCCCCAGCGCCTTCCACCCTACCTGGCAGGCTTGGTGGGCCCCAGCTCTGGAATCGAGGCCTCCTGTTGCCAGAGGGCGGGTTCTGGGTCTTCAGCTGGTGCCGCCAGGGTTTCCGGTTCGGCTGGGCCTGGTTACGCTTGATGATGTCATCTAAAGAGGGCAGAGACGCAGCTGCCCCCACACTCTCCCTGGCACTCACAAGGAGCTCTCAATAGGTAAACGCCCAGCCAGAGAGATAAGGCACATTGCAAGGGGTCCATTACCATATTGGCAACTTTTGTTCTTTGGTTAAGGACAAATCTCCTCACATTTTGGTAGACAGGACACTGGCCAGAAGCAAGATGGGACATGGTGCCCCAAGTAGTTTTTTTGGGCGGGGGAGCAGTTTCCTTGCCTATGAAACTCCTAACTAGCACAGAGGTCTCCAAACTTGGCAACTTTAAGAGGGGTGGACTTCAACTCCCAGAATTCTCCAGCCAGCTGGCTGGAGAATTCTGGGAGTTGAAGTCCACCCCTCTTAAAGTTGCCAAGTTTGGAGACCTCTGAACTAGCACCAGGAAGCTCCAGCAAGAAGAGGGGGGTGCTTGCAAAACAGCTCCGGTAGCCGGGAGGTATTTCCAGCCGGCTGACTTCAGGAGGGCTTGAATGTGCCCGGCAGAGCCCGTGCCAGGGAAATGCTTGGCAGCGCGGCTCATCCCTCTCCAGGGAGGCGCTGGCAGGGCGCCGGCTCTATTTCTGGCCCTGGGCGCTTGGGAGGGGGAGGGGGAGGCGCAAAAGGGGTCCCAGATGCCCCTTTGAGGAGCTGGGGTGGGGGAGAGACCGAGGCGCCGGGAGAGGCCTGGAGGGGTCTGGAAGAGGCAGAAAAGTGAAGGGTGAGAACAGCCGACGGGGGGCTGGGGGGGCTGAAGTATCTCTTTCTGGGATGGGGGTGGGCTTCGGCCGGGTTTAACAGCGTGGAACAGGGAGAAGGTTTGGGGGATCCAGAGCACCGCGAGAACCAACTTTCCTTGACTCTCGGACGCCCCCCGACCCATTTGCCCACCGGGCGGCTGAAGGGCAGTCGGAGGGCGTTTTAGCTGCGGCTCCCCCCCCCCACCCTCCTGTCCCCAAGCGAGGGCAGCCCTGGCCTCACAAGGCGCAGCCCCCGACCCTTCCACGGGAGGGAGACGAAATCTCACCCAGGGACAGATCGATCTTCTCGCTGGGGGCGGCGGCGGCCGCGCCCGGCTCCTGCTCCCCGGCGCCCGGCACCTCCATGGCTTGCGACCGACGGGGAAGAGGGCAGGTTTAACCGCCTTGGGACATCCCAGCCCCCGCCCCGCGCGCCCCGCCCCCGGGGGTCGCCCGCCTCGCCGCTCTGCACCGGCCCGGCCCGCTTCGAGCAAAGTGAGGCGAGCAGGCGCGGACGGAGTGGGGTCTTTTCCTGCGGCGCCCTTCCAACCGTCCCGAAGCCATGCAAGCCCCCTTCTCCCCCTTTAATCACATTCCCTTCAGAGGAACGCGGGCCAAGAGGCCTCCCCTCTGGGCGAAGGCTCGCCCCGCTCGAGTGCCCTGGGGGCTTCCTGCCAGTCCTCCCCAGGAGCGGAGCCCAGGATGCCCGGCCAGTACAGAAGCCGAGAAGTTGCTGGCGGGGGTCGCGCCCACTCCGCCCCTTCACCTGCCGGAGGGAGGGAGGGGGAGGCAGGCGCTGCAGCTGGTGCAACGGCCCCCACATTCCTGCCCCCGAAAGGGAACTGCGGCTGGCCGACGGTCCCACCTGCTCTTCCATCGACGGCCCCGCTCCCGGGTGGAAAGAAAGCACCGCCAACCTCCGAGATTAAAAACTGAATCTTTATTCATCTTTATTCATCGCACCTTCCAAATTGTGGCCGCGCTCCCCCTTTAAGCAGTCAGGGGGAGACCCTCTTCTCTCCGCCAAATCTCCCCCACCCCGGGGTTAGAGACCCGAAGCGCCCTCGCCCCTCCGGCTGCCGGCCCCCACCCATCCCCACCCCCACCCCCCCGGCGGCGAGGTGGCGCTCAGGGCACAATGCGCATCTGGGAGTTGGGCTCCTCCAGCTTGAAGAAGGGAAAGATCCTCTCGCCCAGGAAGACGGCGTAGGAGAGCAGCGCCAGCGGCTCCCGCGTCGCCCCATCGAAGAAGTGGACAGTGCCGCCCTCGTAGTCCAGGTAGAGGCGGAAGCGGCAGGTGCCGGACTTGGGCTCGGCGGGAGGCAGGTGCTCGGGCAGCAGCGCCCAGATGCCTTCGTCTGTGGAGATGCTCACGGGCCCCTTCCTGCACACCGAGCCCTTCATCACCCCGAAGGCCCAGCCGCGGCCGCTCGAGGTGACCTCCACCTGCCAGCAGTGCCGCCCCTCCACGAACCCCTTCTCCGCCAGGATGCAGGGCGTGGTGTCGAACGCCAGGCGGCCGGGGAGCAGCCCGCTGGGGGTGGCGTCGTGGGTCACGATCTTCTTGGAAGCGGACAGCAGCAGGTGCGGATGGGCGGTCAGGCGGTCCATGGTCACGTTGGCTTCAAGAGGAGGAGGAGGAGGGACACGCGTGTCAGAAAGCTGACCCCCCTCCACCACCAAGGGAGCTAAATCCGAATCTCTCCAGCTTTGCTCTGGTTGCTGGGACTGCTGGGAGTTGTAGTCCAGGTATCATTGGAGAGGCATTGGCTTTTGTCCCCCAAGGCAGGCTGGGAATTCTTGGCCCCTGTGGGGGGGGGCAACCCTTATTCCCCATCCAGAAGCCAGCAGGCATGGCAGGGGGAAGGGGGGGGGCTCCACAAGGTCTTAAAGTTGACAAGTTAGAGCCCCCCCCATTTAGGCAATCACGGTCGGTCCCCTTTCCCCACCCCTCCCCCTTCCAAGGACTCACCTCTTTCTGAGACGGACATCAGTGGGAGGGCATCTGGGGAGGCAGGCAAGGAAAAGAAAGGTGGTAGTTTTGAAAAAAATGGTAAGAAATGCAGAAACTGTCATTTCCTCTCCTTGCTATGGAGAGGGGTAAAAACATTCTTTGGACAGCCGTTTGCACCTACTATTGGCTAATCATCTTGGGGTGGGCGGGTTCCTACCCAGAAACGCCCCCTTTTGTTTCCTTGCCCAGCTCAAAGGCCCCCCACCCTCCATCTGGCCTGGCCAAGGGTGGTCAGTGATTCAACCCCACGGAGCCAGTCTTTGGACTCTGACAAGAGCGGCCATCTTCACATACCTGAAACTCCACCAATGTCTTCATCTTAGCCTGTTTTACCACAGTCCAAGCAATCATGGCTCACTCAACAGGCTACAATTTAGCGAGACCCTGGGAGGGGCTCCCTCTCCATCAGGCGTTACAAACACATGTGCTCGTGGGGCTTGTGAGATCCAAGCCCGAGGGTAGCTTTCACAGCCCTGGCCCAGGAAATGCTGGGGGGGGGGCACAGCAAAGCCCCCCGGGTGGCTCTTTGCCCAATGTCAGAGCCTCTGCTGAAATAAATCTTGCCATCCTGTTCAGGCCTCTGCTCAAATTCCCTAGGTTTTGCACTCTGCTTTGTGGTATTTGCTTAGCAGGACTTTCCCTGTCCTTCTGGCTTCCAAAACTGCTCCAGAGCAAATCCTTACCTTTGCACCTCTTCAACGTATTGTGCACAAAAAGACTTCTGAGGTAGAGGTCCCACATTTTCTCTTTGAAGGGAGGGAGGTATCCTTCGGGAGGCTGAGCCAGAAGTTCTTTGCACCTAGAGACACCCAGCAGGGAAAGCATTATCGGCCTGCCCGAGTGGGCAGGAAACCTGCAGGATTCAGGGAACAGCAGCAGGCAGATTGCAGAGTTTTCCTGCCCACGAGTGTGCAAGGGGAGAAATCACGGATCTTTTCAATGTAGAGCAAAGGGAGAAATAAATAATGTGCCTCAAGAATAGTCAGATTTGGGAAGGAGCCCAGCTTCAAGAGGAGAACCGGAAAAATCGAGTTGGTAGATTCTCATACATTGCACTAAATCATATTATTTCGTTTGCATTGGGGTTAGGGAGAGGTATGGATTAACTATCATTTACAACCCCTCTGTAGCTGAATTCAGGCTATGAAGCAGGCATTAAACCTTAGGCAACAAAACTAAGTTACAATAAAGCCACTTAACCTAAACCTTGTTAGGCCAATAGGCCAACTGCCTTGTTACTACCCGTCATGGCCCCAAAACAACTGCAGCCTGCAATTCATGTCAGTCACAAGGACTAATTTGCTATTGATTTCACATACAAAGCATTTTAAAAAGCAATGCTCCTGAGCTCCAGCAGGAAATACAGAGCCTAAACTGCAATTGGGGATTAGTCATCTTTAACAATTACTGGATGCAGCCCACATCCTTTTAATGCCTTTTGGCCCAGCCCAAGGAGTCTGTGCATAGCACAGCGGCCTAATATGGCGATGAAGGGAGCTGTGAGAGGGGGGGAAGCTTTACGTACCTGGCCATCACCTCTTTGATATCCTGGAAGGAAAGAGAGGAAAGTCATTGGCTGTGAAACAGGCTTAATGGCAAGAGCAAACAAGGATCATCCTCTCTTTTGATCACAAGCAAGAATTCAAGCAGGAGGGCTATCATCCAACCTGGGTCACTTTAAGACTGTGGACTTCAGCTCCCAGAATTCCCCACCAGCATGGCTGCTCGGGAATTCTGGGAGGCCACAAGTCTTACTCCTGCATTGAAGGGCTCGGAATCCCTTTTTCCAAGCATTTCAGATCCGCTGGGCTGGGAATGGAATTCTCTCTCAATACAGAGGAGCAAAACGAGTCCACCTGAAGCTGAAGGCCAGGCCCGGCTCTGCCCCCACCCAGGCAGGGGGTTGCTCATCCCTGAACCTCACCCATCCGGACCCCAGAAAGGCGGCCCCCTTTCTCCGGCATTGAGTTGAGCATCTTCCTAGAGGTGACCTTCCTAATGCGGAGGTGGTTTATGTGAGCCAAAGGCAGGGAGCAGAGAGGCAGAAATAGCCCCCTTGAATGGGGAACACCCCCGTCCATGCCACCCTCCGAGGAAAAGCCATCACCGAGTCCAAAAGCCTTTGCTTAGTGAAGAAACCCTGGTCTTGTAAGGAGGCTGCGTCTGTTGAATGGCCTCCCTAGCATCCCACCTCCCACGCTGGGACCCCTCCTGCTTCCTGGAGGCTGCCGGCCAGCCTACCTTCAGGAATTCATAAGCGGGTTCTTCGAACTTCTTCTCCAGCCCCTTGATGAAGGCCCGGACTGTGCTGTGGTTCTTAGACAGGCTGCCCAGCTCTTGCTCGATCTCCTCGTTGATCCATTTGGCTGCCGTCATTTGGTCCAGATGAACCGTCTTCACCATCTCATACAGCTCCTTGTATCCCGAGCTAAACTTCTGATTCTCAGAGTCCATCTTTTTCTTTAAAACAAACCCAAACCATCTTAAGGAAGGGGACCTCCCCTGCGAGACCAGCCTGGCTCCTCCCCAGAGAGAAGCCGAGCAAGAGCCCTACCTCCAGGTTTTCTTTCTCCGTTCGCGCGTCTGAATAGCTCTCTCGGATGTGGGCCTTCTGAATCTTCAGAAGGTCCAGAAACACCCGGACTTCGGTCTGCAAGAAAGAGGCAGTTACTGCAATTGGAGCTGCCTTTGATCTCGGAGGGACGCAGAGCAAGGCCCCTCCCAGCCCTGAGGGCTATTTGGCAGCCCTGGTTGAGTTGGCTGCACGCTGAATATCAGCCTGGAGACAAACTACCTCCTCCGTTAAGGCCTGCACATGAGTGCAAGTAACTTCTACACGGGGCAAAGTTGTAGTATATCCCTTCAGCCTGTGAAGTTGCTGGGCTCACTGGCTGCTGACCCGTAAGCAAACATTTGAGCTACTTCAGTGTAGCTGGAACAGGACCACAGAACATCCCAAGGCAGGGCTCTCCAACCTTGGCCACTTTAAGCCTGGAGGACTTCAACTCCCAGAATTGGCAAAGCTGGCTGGGGAATTCTGGGAATTGAAGTCCTCCAGGCTTGGAGACCCTTGTCCCAAGGCATAACATGGTTTGTTTGTTGCAACCCACATGGCTTATTAAACTCACCAGAGTTAAGCAGAGTTATTTGAACTCAACAGCTGACAACCCTTTTCTGCTGGAGTCACAGGAGCCACACACAAGGCCCGGTCAGCCTCCCCAACCACCATGTCCACTGAACGTGGGAAGCACCTTCCTTTGAAAAAAGGCTTGTTCGCTTCACCTGAAGCCATAGGAGACCCTCCCTACCTTGGCCGCCTGGGCTGCCCCTTCCAGAGAAGCCAGGGTGTGGTCAGTGTGATCCTGGGACTTCTGGCATTCAGCACAGAGGAGCGCCTGGTCATTCTGGCAGAAGATGATCAGCAGCTGCTTGTGGGCCTCGCAAAGCCCCCGGTTGGGCTTCTTCAACACCCCCTTGTCTTGCAGCTTTTTGATGAGCCAGGCAACGTTGCCCAGTTGCCTGTTGGCCGTCAGGGTCACATGATCGAACCTCTGCTGGCACTGGGGGCAAGCCACATTGCTCTGAGCACCTCCCCAGTGCTTCTGGATGCAAGCGTGGCAGTAGTTATGGCCGCAGTTTAAAGTCACCGGGTCGTGGAGCACACGCATGCATAGAGTGCAGGTAACCGCATCCGGAAGGTATTCTGAAATCTTTCCCATATCCATTGTGCCTTCGCCAAAAATGGCCCCAACCCTGTTTCTCACAAATGGCTCAGGCTGCCTCCTTACAGCTTCCCCCCTATAAATAAGAGCCTCTAGTGATTGCCTGTCTGCCAATGAGCTCCTAATGATTTGGTTAAGCCCCTCCTGGATCTCTACAGGACTGGTCCTGCTGGGAGAAGAATCGCCCTGCAGCCCTCTGTGGAGTTGAGTTTTCATGAGCCCCACTTCTTTTGCAGGTTGGAGTTGGACAGGGGAAGACATTCCATTTGCGCCTCCTGGGCTTTTCCCAGACAAAAGTCCTCTCCGGATTTCTGCAACTGAATCTTTCCAGGTTTTCCTCAAAGCCTGTTTAGAGTTCTGTGTTTGGAACAAGCCCCCTTTCCAGTCCTTTAACAGCAGCAAAGGGGCAGGTGAAGGGCCTTGGCCTGCAGGGAAGTCAGAAGGACAGCTCACCTGCTTCAGCTATTGGACCACCTGCTCTTAAAGGTACAGAGATTTGTAAGTAGGGGAGCTGGGGACCAGGGTCTTCCAATGTGCTGCCTACCCCACAGAATTAGCCCTACAGAATTTATCAGCTATTATTATAGCCACCAGATTTTGGTCTCAATTCAACCTGGAGGAAGCCAAGGAAAGCTTCTTGGGGGTCCCAGAGTTGACCAAGCGAAGTTTAAAGAGTTACTGGTGTGTATCATAGGGACACGGTGGCTCAGTGGTTAAGACACTGAGTGTGTTGATCAGAAAGGTCGGCAGGTCGAATCCCTAGCACTGCGTAACATTCCTTGCGCCAGCTTCTGCCAACCTAGCAGTTCGAAAGCATGTAAAAATGCAAGTAGAAAAACTGCAAGTGGAAACACTTCGGCATTTAGTCCTACCAGCCATATGACCACGGACTCTTCAGACAGTGCTGGCTCTTTGGCTTTGTAACGGAGATGAGCACCACCCCCTAGAGCCTGAAACAACTAACATGGATGCATGAGGGGAACCTTTACCTGTGTATCATACTGGATAACATCTCCTTACAAATGATGATTTATCAGTCTTCAGTTGTTCTGGACGTATCATCTGAGGTGCCCTAAATATCCAACTTCCCATCTTTCCAGCAAAAATCTAGAAAACCACTTGAACCCTCACCCCTGGTTTCTTGGACTGTATAGCAAAAGTGAGTTTGGGTGTGTGTGTGTGTAAGAATTGTACTTTCAGTACTTGCAATGTTCTGTTAATGTAGCTTTACAATAAAGTTGAATTACTCATCTGGTTGTGTTTCCTGCAGGTCTTCGGGGCGAGATTGCTGTAGTGAATGCTCATCTTTACGGGCATTCCAGGTTCACGCATTACACTAAACCAGGGCTTCTCAAACTTGGACTCACAAGCAACTGGAGGAGGATGGTCACAAATGGACTATTAAACCTCAGCTTTGCCCAGAGGACAGGACATTCTCTTCTGATGTCTAAAGCCCCTGGGGTAGCTTGAACCCTCCTGTGAAATATACATTGATTAAAATGTACTTATTGATATCTATGTATTGTAAATGTTGTCCCCATGTTAAACACATGGAGTGACTTTCTTGTATCAGGACTGTTTCTGAAACACTTCTGGTGGTGCAACACTGGCACAATCTCAGTTTATCCTTGGCAACTTTTAAGATGTGTGGATTTACGAGCACCAGGATTCCCCTGCCAGAAATTAAGCACACCCCTTAAAAAGACGCAGAAAGAAAATTCCACCCGTTGCAAAGTTCCCAGGTTTGAGACGTTGGTCTGAGCCTTGTGGCTTGGAATGCCCACCCTGAGCCAGGGAGGGGGTGAGGAACAACCGATTCAGCTTTAAAACTGTTTTTGGGGGGTGTCAACTCCTCCTCCTTTGGCCTTCCTGAAGTAACAGGGGCTGCCAGGAGGAAGAGGGGAGAGAAAGTCTTCCTTCCAGGCCAGAAGTAGAGGATTGGTGGGTCTATTTCAGCAGAAGCACCAGGAAGATTTGGGGCCTTTGTCAAAGTGATCTGGGGCAGGACCCCAAGATCAGCCCATCCGTGCAATTTTACTTACTCTCGGTCGCCATTAACATTTAGCAAGGGTCTTATATCTGCATCTTCTCCGTTTCCCTGGATGTCTATGGAGATTCTGTGTCCTCCAGGTCAAGTTTGTCCCAGGGGTGTTTCTTTTCTTTCCCCCCAAGAGGCAAACTGGATTTTCTGGTTTTTCTCTGAAGACGTTTCGCTTCTCATCCAAGACGCTTCTTCCCTTAGAACTTGAGGAAGCTTCTTGGATGAGGAGTGAAACGTCTTCAGAGAAAAAACTAGAAAGCCCAGCTTGCCTCTTGGGGGGAAATAAGAAAAGCACCTTTGGGACATGTCATGGGACTTTTAATTACCCATCCCCCCCTCATTTGGACAGCCTGGAAGGAGGGGGGGCGGGCGTTCTCCTAAAGCTTTTCCTTCCACCATTCCTCCTTCCAAGGAAACGCCTTTCCGTGCATGAGAAGAAAGCCCGGGGGGAAGCCGAGATGAACGGCGTAGAAATGCAATCAATCCAATACATCCAAGAAACGAGAAGCTCCAGCGCAGATCGTGAGGACCGAAGCGCCGCCCCGGGCAATCCGGCCCCGCCCCCTCGGCCCCCGCCCCCGCCTCCTGGACGCGCGCCTGCGCACCGGCCGCGCCCCGCCGCCGCCGCCGCGCCTGCGCAGAGGCGGCCGCCGCTAGTATTGTGGCGGGGCGGCGGCGGCGATGGCGGCCGGTCAAGGCGGCGGTCCTGCGGCCAGCAGCGAGGGAGGCGGCGGGGGCGGGGCGGGGCGCGGGAGGGGTCGGGGGCGGCCCCTCGTCGTCCTCGTCGCTGCCGCCGCCCGGGCCCCCGCGCCCCCCCCCCGCCGCCCCCCCGCCGCCGCCCCCGCCGCCCTTCGCCGAGCCCGGCCCGGCATTCCCGGGGCTGCTGCTGCCGCCGCACCTGACGCTGCCCTACCCGGCCTGGGGCGGCGGGGCCCTCTCGAGCGGGCCTCCGCCGCGGCCGCTGCGGCCGCCGCCTCCGCTGCCGCCGCCCCCTCGCCGGGCCGCAGCCTGGAGAAGACGCTGGAGGAGGCCGGCAGCTCCGGCCTGCTCTGCCTCAGCGGCAGGAAGCTGCGCGAGTTCTCGGCCGCCGCCGCCTACGACCTCAGCGACACCACGCAGGCCGGTGAGCGGGCGCGGGGGCCCATGGTGCGCGGCGACCCCCGCAGGACCCATCGTCCCCGGTCTGCCTCCCCAGGTCCCATCATCCCCTGCCTCAGCCCGTCTCCGGCCCTACAGATCCCATCATCCCCAGCCCCCCCTTGGAAGGGCTGCCCCCAGGCCCATCATCCCCGCCTGCACCCCCGGGCCTGTCCTCCCCAGTCCGAGCGCTTGGCCGCCTCCCGAGGTCCCATCGTCCAAGCCCAGTGACTACCCTGCCCATCCCCACTCGCCCCATGTCCTGCCCTGCAGATCCCATCAATACCCCCTTCTGCCCCCTCAAGGGCTGCTCCCAGGCCCATCATCCCCACCTATGCCCAGACCTATCCTCCCTGGTCTGAGCCCTTGGCCACGTCCCATCATCCCTGCCCGTTGACTACCCTGCCCATCCCCAGTCTTGCCCCATGTCCTGCCCTGCAGATCCCATCAACCCCAGCCCCCCTTTCTGCTCCCCCCCAGAAGGGCTGCCCCCAGGCTCCTTTACTGCCCAGTTCTCTACCAACACCCATCGCCCCATGGGAGCTGCTGTCCAGGCCCCATCATCCCCTGCCTGACTGTATAGATTATGTCCAAGCTCCCTTTAACTTGGGGGGGGGCAGTCCTGGAGGGGCTCTTGTGTTGCAGCAAGTTGACTTCTGGGGTGCTAGTGCCCCCCCATGCAGATCAGCATCCTGGGAGGAAGGGGCTCAATGAGGGTGGGTTGCAGGGATGGAGGAGGAAAGGGGCCAGGGCCTGCAAGCCCCCCCCAAAAGCAGCCCCTCCATAGCAGGTAATAAGGTGCCCCCTAACCAAAGCTTCATTGGGATGCCCACGGGGCTGGCATAGTTGTGGGGGGATGCCAGGAGGGTATGGCAGGCGGGGGGGGCATGGGAGGGCCTGCAAAGTGTGCAAGAACAGGGGGGGAGGACAGTGGAAGAATGTGGGGGGGGGTGATTTCACTCTGCTGGCCAATGCAAGTGAGGAGAGGGCTGAGGTGGCGCTCTGGGCAGGAGAGGGACAACGATGCCCAGGGAGGTGGGCTGTTGGCAGGTGAGCAGGTAGAAGCGCTTGGGGCAGTTTGGCATACAGGGGAGGGGAGGCAGGTCATGGCAGAAGAGCTGAAAGCAAAGGGAATTAGGGGAGGGGGAGCGACTAGGCTGGGTCATTAGAAGAGTGGATCATGGCAGATTAGGCCAAAGATGGGAGTCTCTGCTGATGGAGGAGCCTCCCACCCGTGGCAGTTTAATGCAGACGGATATTATGAGGGGGGTGTAGTTTGGCTGCGGAGGAGCCATTGGAAAAGTGAGGGAAGGTTGGGAAACAGAGGCTACACAGATCTGCATGGTGGCTTTTAATAGCCAAAACCACTTGGTTGTGCTATGCAAGCCTCAGTAGTTGGATAGAAGTTGGAAGGGGCTCTCCTTCAGAAATGTAAATTACATTTTTCTGTCCCTCAAAAGATGACTTTGCAAAGGAGCGCTCGGTGCTCTGGTAGTTTCTGCTAAGTCCTAATTTGCTCTGCGTCCGCATCAGAAAAATTTTGCTGTGAAAAGATGATGGAAAATTAGATTTCTCAACTGTGGCAACTTCAAACTATTTGGACTTCAACTCCCAGAATTGATGGTTGGCTGGGGAATTCTGGGAGTTGAAGTCCAGATAGCTTGGAAGTCCAAGGTTGAGAGACACTGAATTAGATTATGGTTTGCACGATTACTGGTAAGTTTGCTTACTGGTTAAGAGCATAGACCTCTTCAGGCTCAACAATTGCAACCTCTCTCTGGTCTTGAAAACTAAGTCAAGTCGGATCCCCTTAACTATCCCCGAAGCCCCCATGAACCAGATTTGCCCTAAAACCCTGTGTTATTAGGCCTTGCTTAGCTTGAAGTAAAAATCCATTTTTAAAATTCTTCTATCTGTAAATCTAAGACATCATTAATAATGAGCAGAGAAGCTTGGATGACACATAGATGAATTTCTGTTCCGTTTCCAAGCTCTGAAGTTACTTCCTTGGTTCTCCAGTCTGTTTCATTTCTAATCTTAACCTCCTTCCAGAAAAAAAGGGGCAGCAAAAGTGACATCCTTGGCATGGTCGTCTGAATTCATAATGACTTCATTACTGAGGCATCTCTTTTAAAAGTTTGCTCTGTTTTGTTATTTTGCTCCCTTTGAGACTTCTACCAGACCGAAAGGTGGAATATACATCTCATAGGAATAAAGGCTGAGAAGGGTTTGCCTGGAGCATCTGTCCGTGAAGAGTTCATCCCAGGCATTGCTGGAATGCTTTTTTTTCCCCCGGAAAAGAAATCTTAAAGACCATTATCCAGCAGAATGCAAGAGCCAAGAGCTGCCAGTTATTCTGCCGGCAGATTTATTGTTGCAGGGAGAGGTTCCTTTCCCATGTGTTCATTTGTTCTACAGGAATAGACTGTGGCTTCCTGAAGGCTCCTTCTTTTGAAAGGACTTGGAAGGCTGATAATTACAGAGAGGCGAAATTGAATGTTGCAGGCAGTTTTCCCCCTCAAGGCCCAGAGAGCAACACAGAGGCCCTGCCGGTGGTTGTAGACTGGCTGGGATGAAGGGGTGAGCTGGAACTGAGTGATGGAGCTGCCCAGTTTATTATGGATATAAAACTCAGGAGGTGGGAGGCATGCCAGGCCCAAGCCAGGCAAGTAGCTGTCAAGCAGATCTCTGGGCCTTCTAGGGCAGTGGCAAGGCTGAGAGTCCTGGCGGGTTCTTCCTTCGTGCAGGCATCAAAGGCCTCGTGTTGGATGCGTGAGCTGTTGTTAAATCAGCCGTTGCTGCCCAGACCAGGGACGCTTGGATGGCTGTCAAAATGGCAGTTTTGCAAAGATTGGTAGAAGGGCGTCGAAAGAAAACGTTAAAGAAATGCCTTCCGCCATGAATGAACAGTGCCGAGTCCTTGGAATTGTGATCCTTAATGGCCTGCAAGTTTGCTGAGAACAACCAGCGTCTCGGCTCAAACGTGCATGTTGATAACGTGGGGGTAGAGGGTAGAAGCCCGTGGCTTAAAGCTCCTAAGGAGGCTGGCTTTTTGCAGAAGGGTGCCTCTCTGGATTGGTCCCAAAGGTGGCATAGTGGATGTTGGCGAAAAGGAAGCCCTGGGGATTGAAGGATTTCCAGGAAGTTATCAGGTCAGGGCGACAGGTGCCATTTCCTAAATAATTCTGTTATGGAGACTTTGGGCCATAATCTCTGCTTGCTGCTGCCTGTCTCGACTGCATCCTCCTTTTGCATAATCCTTGAAGCTTTTTCACAAATCACAGTAAGCCGAGATTGTCGCTCAGGAGGAGGATAGAGCAAAGGAGAATTGGGGCACCTTCCCCCACCATCTTCTTTTTACAGTCAAGAAATAGACAAGCTTCTCTTTAGGTTCTCTTTAAGAGTTTGTCCTGGGGTTCTTGGCCTGCCCAGGCCCAAAAACAAATCCTGGCTTCAGACCTTAGCCAGCAGGAAAGATATTCCTCTTTGTAAATGGATTAATATGTGTACATTCAGCTGCACAGCTGAGCATGGGGAAAACACACACACATACACACAAGACCCTTTGTTTTTTCTCAGAGTTCTCATAGCAGCTCTTCTGGATATGGATTAAAAATGTTTTTCCCCCCTTTGTGTTAACTGACAGTGGCAGACTTCAGTTGAACCATAGGGAAAGTCCAGCCTGAATTTAGTTTCCTCAAAATAGAGAGAAGCAACCTTGAATTTAATGTGCCTGAGGTGTAATTTAGCTGCTTAAGCTCCTTCCACACCCCAGAAGCTTTCCAGCATTATCTGCACTCGGAACACTTACTCGCTGTGATTAAAATACCAGATTTGGGAAATGACACCTGCCTCTTTATTCACGGCGGACAAGTTTTGTAGAGAGTTAGGTGGGATATTTTTGCTTTCAAAGGAAACAGTGTCCTGGACTGTTAACCAAAAGTGTTGCTTTTCAGCAGCATTGCAAAGACTGCTGAAGGGGGCCATCGGTGCTTGCTCTCTGGGTCCCCCCAGCTTTAAGGCCTGATCTGGAGCGAAGGCGTTGGCGACCTGGGGAAGTGCCGAATGACGCTTCCTTCCCGTTTCTTCCTGCAGCGGATGGAGCTTCTCTGGGATTATAACGCTTTGCCAGGTTGCATTAGGAACGTGATGGCAGAGCTGTTACTAATGTGGGATTTAGTCTGGAACAAAGGCGAGGGTGGCTTTTCGGGAAAGGAGCTCCATCCGAAGTGGGCTTTGTGCGCTTTAAGGATGTAAACGTAGCATCAGGGTCTCAAGAACTTTGCTGATGGATCTGGATGAAAAGGTCTTCATCCCTGTCCTGTGGAGGTGAGGCAGGGCACGAAGATCTGCGGTTGAAAGAGAAATGGAGGGCAGTTCTAGAAGGCTCTGGTGACTTGGGAAGGGCTGGCATGCTGGCCAGTTGACTGCTAGTGAACCTGCGATCTTCGTACCTCTGCAGCTGGCAGGTCAGCCAGGTTTTTGGTGTTGTTCAGCCACAAACGCCTCTTGCCAGGGAAGAAGGATGAGGGGCAGCCGAACCAAGTCCTGACTGGGAGAAGGCACACCTGATCGAATGCATCCTGCCTAACCCTAATCTATTGTGGCTGTTTCCCACTAAGTAGCTTTTATTCATCTGCTCAACAAAGATCATATCCAGTGTCACTAATGCTCCAAACTTGGGTTGCAGAAGTTGATGTGTGTGGAATGTCAGTCTTGCAATGCAATGCCCAGCAAAGAGAGCCGAGCCTTTCCTGATTAACATCAGTAATATGCATATTGTTTTTCAGATCTAAGCCTGGCCATATTAAATAGAACCTCCCAAAATATATTTGCATGTGATTTGCAATTTTACACACCCTTATTATGAAGGAACCCAACTCAATCCATGTGACTTGATCCTGAATTTACATGCACATGGATGGCATTGTGCTAAATATGGGCAACATCTTTTTCCCCCCATTAAATGTTTGCACCTAATTATATTATTGCTGGTGGTTTATTTTTAGTTCTTTTTGCTCATCACTGCAGAAATACCAAGTTTAAATGGATTTCTGGTTCTGATCCTGGTGGCTCATAGGTTTGGCACCATGCAAAGGAATAAATCTGAACTTAATTGGTTGAATGAAAACCTGATCAAGCTAATTAGCCTTGAGCGCTGACAAAGATGTATTCAGATACGCGGAAGCTTGAAGGCTGCCTCTCCAGTGAGAAATGCACAGTGATGCATGCTGAAGGTTTTTTTGTAGAACTGGTGGATCTCGAGTGAAGGATCCAGTTGATCTTTTGATAGCAGCAACAAGATTATCAGGGCATTTTTTCTTGGAATCCACTCGTCTAGATTTTTGTTCCCCTGATCCCTTAGCTATTACCTCGGTGGCAATAATATGCAGAATTTCAAGAATTAAGGAATATTTTTCCCCAGGTACTTCTACTTCTGACCTGCAATACTTTTGAGAATTGTGGGAAGAAGTCCAGAAGGAGAAGCAGCCCTTCAATCCTTGAAGAAATCTCCTTCAGGCAAAGTGGGAAAATGCAGATTGTTTTGTTCGTTCTGCCTCTTAGTCTGCATAGACTAGAAAGCCCTTCAAGTAGAATGTTTGGCTAGGTGTGTGAACATCCCTTAGCAACCCTTTTCCCTCCGCTACGTTCTCCTCTTCTCCAGATTTTTTCCTAGCCACTCAAGGGTACTCGACCACAGTGGCATGCAGTTGAATAGACACCCCTCCCTCCACCCCTCCCCAGGGATGGGAGGAACCCAACGGGAGAAAAAAGCCACTTGCCTGCACAGCAAACTGGGTTTGTGTCCCACAGGAGCCTGTGCTGGGTCCCTGAAGCTGCCCTGACCTCCCCATGAAACAGCCAGCCTTCAGAGACCCCAGCTGGAGATTATCCTGGGCATTCAGTCTGCCTCTGGACCTGCTCTGTCCCGGTGCCATTGGGGGCTTCCTTGTTCTGTGTAGCACTGTAAAAATACTTGGGGTTGATGTTAATATAGTCCAAACGTTGTTTTTGTCCATGCCTCAAAATTATTCTAACTAGCGTAGCTGGAGTCAAGCATGGCCAACAAGCCTTTCCCACCTAAATATCACAAAGGTGTGTAACTTATCAAATCTGATAGTATTTCAATAGGAGGGTTACCAAAGGGTACTTTATTGCATGAAATGTGTGTGGTTTCTAACTCCATACAAGGCGCTGATTCTTGGTAGGTGAAACAGGGGAAGTAGCTTCCCTTGTTTCCCCCTGAACGAAGACTTTGGGAAGGATTAATCAGCTTTCTGTGCCGGCTGCAGCATGTGACAACAAAGGACACAAAGGGATGAAGGCGAAGATTGCCCGCCCGGCGTCTTGTATCTCTGTCTGTCATGCTTGGCATTCACGGGGGCTCTGCCTCCTGCTCTTGTGCCTCACCTTTGTTTGGGGAGGCTGACGAAATCAGAGGGCTCGAACAGGAAGGCCTGTCTTCCGAAGGCAATATGGCTGTTTCCCAGGCTGGCTTTACGGGACCTCCAGATTGCCGGGAGAGGCTGTTGCAGAACAGTAGGCAGCAGCCAGCAGGTTTCCATAATATTGTCTGCTCTCTGCCATCCGTGCACACACGCACACGCACAGTGTTCAAAAGGTTTTTATTAAAAAAGGAAAGAAAAAGATAAGAGGACCCTGACTCAGCTGATGAGGCTAGGCAGAAATGGCTGGGCTCCATTCAGTTTGAAGGAAGATGGAAGGACGGAGTTGGCCTTTGTTGGTCCAGAGGGACCGGCTTCTACCGGAGGGGAGTGGGTTGTTGGGGCAAAGAGTGGATCGTCGTGAATCTTCTCTTCTAGAAGGGCAGATCCTGGTAAGCGTCTAGATCTACCTGCATGTTGGGTTTGGCATCCTAGCAGAAAGTAACTCTTTCCAACTTAAAGCCTCTAATTCCAACCATAGAATTGTGCAGCTGCCGATTACCAGTTGGGTGTCGTCTTTGTCTCCTTCAGGTTGACCCTTGGCAATAACCACCTCTTCTCCCTTTTCAGACCTTTCCAGGAACAGATTTACTGAAATCCCTCCAGATGTGTGGCAGTTTGCGCCGCTTGAGACCTTGAACCTGTATCATAACTGCATCAAGTCCATCCCCGAAGCCATTAAAAACCTACAGATGTTAACATATCTCAATATCAGGTGGGCGTGTTTTTCTTCGCCTGGTTTCGCAACGGAGCGCCTTCTTGCTCAAGAGGACTACAAAAATATTTGCTGCTCCCTGCTACAGGCAGGCCAGAGATTGCCAGAAGATAAACATGTATAAGGGCACCTAGCTTGGTTCCTGATATTCCTCTTTCACAGTAGGAAGTTTGAGATGCAAATGTAATAATCCCTTCATATTTCAGTTTCGGTTTCTGGGAGTTCAGTGGATGCTGAAAAGAACCCAACTAATCTTGTCTTCTGCTTGGAAAGCAGCTGAGCTGACCACAGAACTAGAGAACAGCCTTTTTTTCCTTCGTGAAAGGAATGTTGCTCTGTTTTGTGGCTGCTGCTCTCAGATTTATTTTTGGTTTAGAGCACCAGGCCTCCTTTCCCTTTAGGCTGTAAAGGAAGCGCAGAAAGTGAAACGCCTGGGTTCATCTCGGGTTCTAGGCAGCTTAACAGCAGGGCAAAGATGACAAATTAGCACCAGAGGAGGAAAAATGAAAAGCAGGAAAAAAGGATCAGAGAAAAGTGAAGCTGCCCCTCAGCCCCACAAAACTTGTTCAGGGCGGAGGAGGCGGGGGAAACGTGGGAAGTGTTTGCAAAGCCCTGTTAAAATTTAAGCTTTTGCAGAGGTTGAGGATTCTCTTTCTGCGTTTGCACGTGAGATGAAATGCATTGCTGTGGAAATACCCTGCTTGGATATTGTGATCCACCAGCAGGGATTGTAACTGAAGAGCTGAACGCCGAGTCGCTTTCTAAATGGAGACCAGAGTGGTTTTAATGGCTTCTGCATCTCTTGAACGCAAACAGTTGGTAGCTGCCAGATATTAATTAACCCTCAATGTCTTCCTTCCTCCCTAGCCGAAATCTCCTGTCTACATTGCCAAAATACCTATTTGATCTGCCGCTGAAAGTTTTGGTTGTCAGCAATAATAAGCTGGTGTCAATTCCTGAGGAAATTGGGAAGTTGAAAGACTTAATGGAATTGGTACGTGCCGTTGGCTCTGTCCTTTGTCACCCTGGACGCATTTGGCTTTGCTCTCATTTGTCAACAAATTGAACTGCACCCTGTGTAGAAAAATTAGTTGCCTAGAACAGTAACGGGCTTCAAGCTTTCTAGTCTGGTGGCCCCAAATTCACAAATCTCATCTGGTTGATTTCTTAGCTTTTGTTGGGTCAATGTTTGTTGGTTTGTCTCAGAGTGCGTGTGTGTGTGTTAGAGAGGAGGGTACTGTTGAGTTAGTTTAACTCCTTGTGAATGCCTAGACATGTCCATACAGGTTTTGGGCAAGTTTTTTGGACGTGGTTTGTCCTTGTTTTCTTTTTAGGGCTGAGAAGGCATGTCTGGCCCAAAGTTATCCAACTGACTCCATGCTTAAGGCGTGACCAAAGCCCGCATCTCGTGGTCTCTGGCTACAAGAGAGAGATGCCTTTTGAAACCTTTTCCCTTTGAAACAAAACCCTGTTTTAAGAGAACCCTCCTCCTTCCCTTCCTAGCAGAACAGGCATTCCTCTCTTCAAGAAGCACCTTCCCTTGGTTAAGCCATTCAGGTCAGGAAATGCTTGTTTAACCTTTGGACATTCTGCTTTTCTGTTTCCTACCTTAGGACATTAGCTGCAATGAGATCCAGCTCCTTCCCCAACAGATAGGAAAGCTGCACTCATTAAAAGAACTCAACTTAAGGAGGAACAGTCTCCACATGTTACCCGATGGTAAGCAGTTTTCCATCTTCTTCCAGGCTTCCTTTGGATCCCTTTGGATCATGGGTCTCCAACCTTCGCAGCTTTACCATTGGTGGACTTCCAGAAATCCTCAGCTAGCAGGGCTGACTTGAGGCATTCTGGGAGTTGAAGCCCACAAGTCATAAAGTGGCCAAGATTGGAGATCTTTGATTTGGACACACGTCCCGTAATGTCTGAAGGCCATTTTCTTCTCCCTTTGCAATTAACAGAATTAGGAGAGCTTCCCTTGGTCAAGCTGGACTTCTCTTGTAATAAAGTCACAGAAATCCCCGTCTGCTTCCGGAAACTGCGGCACTTGCAAGTCATCGTTCTGGATAACAATCCAATGCAGATCCCGCCGGCCCAGGTGTGTCGATCGCCCTTTTCTTCCGTTCAGAAGTGCAACAGGGACCTTCAGCTTCATCCTTCAGTCAGCTGGAGAAAGGGTTCTGGGATCCACTGGGTCCCATCATCCGATGGAAGCCCCTTGTCTACCAGATGCTTCTCAGGGGTTCCATAGGCGCAGAGGGCCCGGTCTCTGGGGTTTCTGGGGCCCCAGAAGGTCTTTTTCCTGGAACCGCCAAAGCTCGTGTGCCAAATCAGCTTGTTTCCTAATTCGTCATCTCCCTGCATGAAGGTGATGAACAGGTTGGGCTGCTCAGCTGTCCCAGGAATAGGTCCGTAGTTTTGGGAGGTTTACATAAAGCTGTTGTCAGTCAACACACACACACACACACAGAGCCAGACACATCAAAGGCAGCGAAGGAGTTCCAGAGGTCAGCTATCTGACTCAAATTCCCTTTTGTTTTCTTTGCTGTCTCTTAAAGATCTGCTTAAAGGGCAAAGTGCACATTTTTAAGTTCCTCAGTGTGCAGGCATGCCTGAGAATGGACAAGAAGCCGGATTCCCTGGATCTGCCTTCCCTGGGAAGAAGGGTCCCTTCCCAGCCGCTCACCGACAGGTAAAGCTGCCTTCCCTTCTCCCAGAAGGCAAAGGCTGAGCCTTTGTGGCCACCGAGAGTCTGTTCTGAGTCCCACTCACGCAAGGAGCTTCATCCACTGTCCCATTCCTGGCCCTGCAGCCTCTGGCTGTGCTCCCAGTTTGCTCTGCCCTGCCTGCCTTCTCTCTCTTCCCCTTGCGCGCCAGGCAACATTGCTAAGGCAGAGCTGGGCGAGCTTGCTGGGCCTGGGATCAGGAGCTGCATCTCTCTCTCTTCTGTATGGATGAGAGCAGAGCCCTGCACCGCTTGGTTTCAGCCAGCTGCAGCCCGTCAGTGCATCTAGGCTGGTTTAGGCTGCTCAGTCCTGGCCTGGGTCTTCAGCATCTCTGACTGCTGGCCCTGCTTCCCAATCACAGTTTGTTGAAGGGCCAGGCCAGGCCAGGCTGGAACCAGGAGATCCAGTCATCTTCAAACCTGTGGCAGAACACGAGAAAGGGACTCTTTCGGGCTCTTGAACTGACTTACTCTTGTCTGATAAATCAGTTTAGGGTTGGGTCTGAATTGGGTTCCTTAGAGGTAGTGAACGGAGGGCAATGATGTTAGGTCTAGATCAAGGCAAATGGGTCCATAATAAGAGAATGAAGACCCGCTGGAGCCCAGGCATAGATTGTAGGTCAGCTCTTTGCTCACCTCTGAGCAGAGCCACGGATTGAACTATACCTAAAGTTTAAATATCACTTAAGTGTGGCTTTCCTCATACCCACAAAGCTTGAATGGATCTTGGGATTCTCTTTCCACTTGTATCCAGAACGGTTCTACTGAAGGAGAAGTCTGCCATCTACTGCCCAGCCAACTTCATTGTATTTTTAGTCTCAAGAGGAAGAACAGCAGCGCACACTTTCAAGAACTTTTGGGATAGGTTTATTTTCCCTTCTCAATTTCCTGTCTCTGGGAAATGGTTTGCTACTCTTTGAGGCACTAAAAATTTCAGCCAGTCTTTTATTACCATCGCAGACCAAAACAGGGGAACTGAAAATAGTTTCCTAGTGTTCATAACCACTGTTCTTCTCCATTACAGTATAGAAGACTTTTACCCCAATAAAAACCACGGCCCAGACTCTGGAATTGGAAGTGATAATGGGGATAAAAGATTATCGACTACGGAAGTAAGTCGTCTCCTTTTTCCATTGTAGAAAAAGAGAGAAGTGAGTGTTTCCTTTTTCCATCAGTTTTGGGGTGGATCTTTCTCTCTCTCTCTCTCTCTCTCCTTGAACTACCTGATAATTGTCTGATTAAATCATTGCAGTCCATTTAATTAACATGATGTGTTAGAAGTTACTCTCCAGCACAGTGAAGTTGTATGCATCAGGCTCTCCTAATCTGGTGGCCTCAAGTGTATTGCGACTTCACAACTCTCAGTTGTGTGGCCTACTTTGCAGGAATTTCATCAGCAATGGCACATTAACTTACGCTGCTGATTTTTTTAAATTCACATTTATATGCTGTCCTTCTCCGGAGACTCAGGGCGGCTTACAATTTTTGGAGCACAACCCAATGCGCTCAGCAATATTTGATAGCAAAGGGGAAAAAGGGGGAATCAAACGTCCCTGATTTTTATTTTTATTCGTTAGGCACACGAAACTAGATCCAACTGAAGCATTTCTGGATGTGTTGTGAGTTGTGACAACTATTTACTAACTGAATGAATGTCTGACTTGGATGCTCCATGAAAGAAACAAGGGCACCTTCTTCTCAGATGTGCTCTGGTTGGGGTCCTAGCGTCACATGGGTCTCCTGCAAAAAATGGTGTTGCAATGCATGTTCCTCAGAAGGACAAATGCGAAGGGTTTGTGATGTTCTGCCCTGTATTTCCTCAGCCGTCCGATGATGACACCGTCAGCCTCCACTCTCAGGTGTCGGAATCGACAAGGGAACAGACTCTCCGAAATGACAATCAGTTGCTAGGGAACAAACCCGAGTTGCATAAAGGTAACGTCCTACATCCAGGTGCCTTTGGGGAGGAAGTCCACACATCTTAAAAGTTACAAAGGCTGAGAAGGACCTGCTGCTGATTAGATGCCGATAGAGGGAAAAGTAATTGACAAAATATTTGAATGCGCAGAAATGAATAGGTTAACATTAGAAATTAAAGAAAAAGAAGAACCTGAATATTACATGGTATGGGGCTTGTTTTATAAATGGCTAGAAAATAAAATTAATTAAAAGGGATTAGATGTATTTATAAAGCAATAAGAGAAACTGGTGTATTAGACATACTGAATATTACATATATTATTATATTGTTATACCCTTAAGAAGAATATTGTTAGTAATTGTTAAGCACATGAAATATGTACCTAATCGACACATGATTGAAATGGATTTATTGTATGTTAAAAAAAATTTTTTTTAAATGAATTCAGGAGAAGGACCTGCTTACAGGCTTAGAGATAGAAGCTTTTGTATCTTCAATGTAACCATACAGGTCTCCTTTTCCCTTTTTAAACCAAATCCCTAGACCCCGATGTGTGTGATTACCTGGATCCCAGCTCAGAAGACGTGGCTGCGTGTGACCAAGGAGAGGCCCAGACTGGATCGTCTGTCTTGTACATTAAGGTAGCCACATCTTAAAAAGTAGTAAGATAAAGGGAATGAGTCGCAGAGACTTTCTGGATCTAAAGTTAAATAAAGTGGTTTCTAAACACACAAACACACACCCCCTTTTTTCCTCTTTCCTCTACCTCCAATGTGCTTTGAAAGGAACGTGGAAAGCCAGCTGAGAAGCCGCAGAAGAGGGACCCACGTGAAGATTGGCGAGAGGAGAAGAGGTGGGTTCCCCACAGCATCCTGGCGGGGTTTGGGGATGATCTGTCGGGAACCGTTCACACACGGGATCTGTTTGGCAGGAGTAGCTAAGCTGGGTTTCCCAACCTTGGCAACTTTTAAGATGTGTGGACTTCAATGCCCAGAATTCCCCAGCTAACATAGCCTAGCTGGCTGGGGAATTCCGGGAGGTGAAGTCCACACATCGTAAAAGTTGCCAAGGCTGGGAAACCTTAATCTTGTCCAACGAGAAATATTGATTGATTGATTAGCATCCAGAAGGAAAAGGCGCTGGCAGAAGAAGACGACGATCTGAAGGAGGTGACTGACCTGCGGAAAATTGCAGCTCAGCTTTTGCAGCAGGAGCAGAAGAACAGGTGCGACCCTTGTGGGAAGCAGGGGGCCTCAGTGAGGGTCTGCCCCGACCACCCACTGCTTGTATGGCATCTTAAAAACGTGCCCCGTCCAAGCTGGGAGAGGATGATCTGGAAGGAGAAAAGTTAGCTTAGGGCTAATCCGGCTGCTACCTTTTAAAATAGGGGTCTCCAACCTTGGCCGCTTTAAGACTTGTGGACTTCAACTCCCAGAGTTCCTCAGCCAGCTTTGCTTGTTGAAGTCCACAAGCCTTAAAGCGGCCCAGGTTGGCTGAGGGATTCTGGGAGTTAAAGTCCCCAAGTCTTAAAGCGGCCAAGGTTGGAGACCCCTGCTTAAAATACGCACCTTGGTCCTTTGTAACCGTCGCTAAAATGGACCCCAAAGCCGGTGGCCTTTGCCCTCCCCAAAGAGCTCCAGGCCTCTTTGAAGGATTATCTCGCACAGCTTGGGCATAAAGACCATTTTTGCCTTCTCTTGCCTTAACCGTGTTCCACTCTCCTCTTTCTCTCTTCCGCTGACTTTACTAACGGCTCTCCTGTCCCTCTTCACGGCTCCCTTCCTCCACCTTGGGGTACGTGGCACACGAATTCAGACGGAGGCCCTTAAGCTATAGAGCTTCCTTCAGTGAAAGGCTTTTCCAGAGGACCAGGGTGGCAGGACGCGCCTCAAGGTACTTGGGGCTCGAGGCCTGGGGAGGTCACAGGCGGGAGTCCAGCCCATAACAACCCTTTGGGGTGGCAGTTGTGGTGTAACGGGGGAAGGTTGAAGAAAAGCCCCCAAGTGCCCTAAACTCCCCCTAAGAAGCCCGGTGGCCATCTTAGATCATAGACTGCTAGGCACCTCAGAGGTCTTCTAGACCAGCCTCCTGCTCAGGGAAGGAGGCCTTAGGCCAAGCCGGTCACAGGGTTGCCCAGTCTAGTTTTGAAAACCTGCAGGGGTGGCGCACCCACAATTCCGGGAGGCAAACTTGTTTGTTTGTTTCAAGTGTTTGTCTGCCTCCATTGTAGAAATGGGACTCTCCCCTGCACGAGGCCCAAAGGCCAGACTCCGTGGTGTAGGCAGGGGCCTCAGTTGCACTGTCACGTCCGCCATCTTCACTTGGGTGACAAGCACACCCTGTGGACATCCCTGTTTCAGGGATTTCCTGCTTGAACCGCACCTTGGGGCAAAAGGAATGCTCACCTCTGAGAGGGATCTCGAGGGATCTGCCACCCAAATTGTGAAGTGTGCCCCTCTTGAGTTGTTACCTGGAGGCCAGATTCCGGGCCCTTAAGGTGGTGTTGAAGGAGAGCCCCATGCTGCTTTTGGGCGAAAGAGTCTTTGACGGGATTTGGAGGAAAGGAGACCCTTCAGTGATCCACCCGGGGCCATTTCCTGGAGGGGGGGAGAACGACCCTGCTAGCCAGCTGGGAAGCCCCCTGCCCTCAGCCCTGCAAGACTAGCTGGAGGACACTCAGCCCTCCTGCCGCCCTTCTGCCCCGACTCGGGTGGGATCTGGTTCAGAGGGAGCCCCTGTTCACTTCTTGTCTCTCTCCGCCTTTCCTGTCACACTCCTCGTTCCAGCTTTCCTTGCTATTCCTTCGCTCGTGACTTTGCTCCTTCTCAGTCCCTTTCCCGGGCTGCCCCGGCAACTTCAGCTGGACAGCTGGACCAGGGTTATAGGCCAGACCGGGGGGGGCAGCCCAGAAGGCTTGCAGGAGCTCAGCTCAGCATAAACCTCCGATCAGATCTGAGCTGAGGCTGCTGGCGGGAGCCCGTGTGTCATTCGGGGGCATTTTGATTGCTTTTAGACTTCTGAATCACTCCACCCCAACAAGCACAAGAAACCGACCAAAACAGACTGTGGACACAGAAAAAAGGTATGCTCTGTGTGTGTGTGTGTGTGAAATAGATGGAACTCATTTGTGTGAAAAGGTTTTGCAGAGGGGGCCGAAACCAAAGGGTCTCTGAAGGTGGGGGGCACCATTACTCTTGGAGAACTGGTCCTACCGCAGGCAATCCGGAGCTGTGAAGTGGGTGCAGCCCCCACATCCCTTCCAGAAACCCTTCCGCACAAAATTATCTGAATAAGATTTCCCTGTATTAAAGGAAGCAGGTTTTTAGGGTCTGGGGCTGACAGGAAAGGTTTTGGTCTCTAGGTGGGAAGTTGGGCCCCCGTGGAATTTCCTTCCGGTTTCTCCCCTCCTTTGAGGGCAGAACGTTTCCTTAAAGGCAATTTAAGAATTCCTGCCACGTTTCCAACCCCTTTCTTTGCTTTGGGTTGTTTGAGAAAACAATGAGTGTTGCTGCCTTGCTCAGTCTGTTCATCCAGAGGAACAACACCTGTTACATCTCCCAGAAGTTACGTCTGCGAATGTTTAAAAGTTTTATAATTCCCCACATTGTTTGTGCTTTTCTGTAGGTTTTTTTTTTAAAATGAGTCCTACAATTCATAGGTTATTTGGTTATAAATACATACTGGTAGTAGTATTTCATGTCAGATTAGAAATTGTCTTTCCTGGTCTTAGGAAACAGTGAGAAAAGTTGCACATTTTGAGTGAAGAGCTGCATATATTTAACAAAGGAAGTAAGAGATGTTATTTTTTGTAAGCTAACTTTGTGTTTTGTTACGTTTTTGTGCAGCCTTTCTGCAGACGAAGCAAATTCTCCGTCTTCCCCCTGCAGCTGGCAGGTAATGCAGAGACAAAGCATTAGATTAGATTAGATTAAGATTAGATTAGATTAGATGAGTTGGAAGGGACCTTGTAGGTCATCTAGTCCAACCCCCCGCCCAAGCAGGAGACCCTACACCATTTCTGACAGAGGGCACTCCAGTCTCTTCTTGAAATCCCGCATCTCCCCCTGGGCAGCCGTAACATTTGGTTGCAAATGTTTCTTGGCTACCATGTTTGATCGCTCTTTCTAGCTTTGGTTGCAAATGAGCCGCCTTCGCTCATTTTGAAAGTGCGCCCGGCACCAGATAATTGGGTGGGATTCCTTTGCGCCATCTGTTGTGCAGTGCGGTAGTTGTGACAGATTGCGTGATGTTCCGCCATTGTGGAGCATTTGAACAACTGCTCCTCCCCCTCCAAATTCTGATCAGCTTGCTCTGAGGGAAGCTTTGACCACGTTAATAACGTTGGATGAAGAAATGCAGTCCCAGACGCGTCACGGTTTGCTTTATGTTGCTGGACATACTTACGCATTTTCCCCTCGGCCATTTAGTGCTCCAGGTGAAAACAGCAGATTCCCCCGAGGGACTCAGGGCGGCTTACAATAAAAACCAGAATACAAATATTAAAATAGAATTAAACTAATCAAGTAAGCCCAATAAAATTTAAAATCCAATTAAAACTAAAAACGATAAAACCCCACCCCACCCCATTCAGTCCAGGCTGGCCTGTTGAAACAACCAAGTCTTTAGGTCGTGGCGAAAGGAAGGGAGGTCAGGGGCCAGCCAGTAGGTCAGGTAGATCAATAGATGGAACAATGCGTCACCTAGTCACTAGTTTTTTTCCTCTTAATGCCAGTACTTGGATTTAATAACAAAATGAAGCAGAATGAAGCCTTCCTAACTATATAACTCTTGTCAATGTAAACGCTGATCGGTTGGTGCAGGTGTATTTATTCCACTTTCCACTCTTTGCAAGGGCTGCTCCTCTTCGTGATTGGAAGTGAAAGCTCTTAATTGCTCTGAGCAATAAGTTTAGCAGAGAACCTGAGTGAAGGCCATGCATGCAAGATCCCCGTGACTCTCCTGCCTTCTGAATTTTATTTATTTGTGATCGTCTTGATGGCCAAAAAAAACGCTGGAAGGCTAGTTTAGGAAAAGCATCGCTCGCTTCATTGGAGGTTTGGGGTGATCCTGATCAACTTAATAGATTCGAAGCCTTACGGGTTGTTTTCTCCGCAGTCTCTGGAAAGCCAGAAGGGCCACCCAGACGGCCCACGTTGGCCAGATGTGCAGCCGGTGATCTGGCAGAACGAGGAAAGGCGGCGAAGCAAGCAGATCAGGAGGGAGTATTTCAAAGTAAGCCCCCCCCCTTTTTTTTTCTCTCTGCCTGCCAACTAGCCTAATATCAGTCTAAGAAAATAAAACCTTTTCTGCCCTTGGAAAGTGTCAGAAACCCCTAAAAGCAACTTAAGTCATTTTGATTGGGGGGGGGGGGAATTAACAGAATAAAAACTTTTAAAAGAAAAAGAAAATTGGTGAGAAAAGAATAGAGAAGTAAAAGAGAAGAAAAGACAGAGTATTTTTTAAAACTGGCCTCCAGTGTTCTTTACAGCAATTATAAATGCGTTTGAATTTTTATCTCCCCTCTTTTGAGTTTAGATCAAAACCGCCTTGCTCCCATAATCAAACCCACAAATCACAGACTGTACATATTTTTTGCCCTTTTCAGTCCATAAAAGGTTTCCACCTCCTGCCTTTTAAAACACCTGTAAGCAGCATAGTTTTTTTGCCTTGAACAGCAAGCTCAGTTACACCTGATAACTGAAACAGGTAAAAAAAATCTGTCGGGCAGATATTCTTTCGTGCAAGCCAGGCCTTGATGGAATTGAAGGTGGTTTCCAAGGATTATCGTAAAATAGGAAGCGCCTCAAAATGTTCTACGGGTGGCATTTATTTACACTGAATGATCAGATCGATCTCCCGCGTACAGAATAATACACACAATAGAAATGGATCTAGGGGGAGGCTGGAGGGATAATAGTGAGCATCAGCTCTTTTTGACTGAGAGACCGACGAAGGCCGGAAGCTGCCTGTCCATCCAGCGAATGACTCCATGCTTGTCACCTTCCTGTGATCTTCCTCACAGCCTTATTCTGCCTTACTCAGATCCCTGTGAATCTCTGCTCTCGGTCAGCCTGGCTTTGGATCAGCATTATCTGGATTCAGTCAGCGACTGATGCTTGCCGTTTGTCTGATCTCCCCCGGCACCCACAGCTGTCTCAGCGCCTCCCATCCAGAGCCTCCGTTGGAAGCCTCGCCGCTTCTGCTCTGGCGTGGTGGCTCTGCCTGCCTGGAGAAAGGGAAAGCTGCAGGAAGCCACCAGGAGAAACCTCCCACAAGGGGGCAGCCCTGCCTGCTCTTCTCTGGCACGGAGCCTTGTCCGTCCGTTTGCATTCTCTGGCTGAATGCAGTGGCCGCCTGCTTCGACGTAGGGACTGGAAACCAGAAGGCCCTGCCTTGGGAGACTAGCCTGAAGACAGTGACGCAGGGAGGATGCCTGGGAGAGGCAACAAGCTGGCTGGGGGACTCTGGGAGTTGAAGTCCACAAAGTCACCGAGCTTGGACACCTCTGATCCAAGCCACTGTTTCTCCAAGGTGGTTCTGTGATCCTTCCTTGGGTCCTCAGATCCGTTTCTCCCATGAAATTCTTAGGTTTGCCCCCCAGGGCAAAGTCTGCTCTGGGTAAAAGGAAGCCAGGGAAGAATGCACCTGATCTCTGGCTCAGGGACGTTCTTCTCAGGGGTCAGAGGAGGCCTGGGGTTCAGTGCAGAATATTTTTTTACAGGGGTAGCAAAAATAGGGACTCTCTGGCCAGGCCCCGTGGGAACGCACAGCCACAGGGCATCGAGAGAGTGAGTGGGGGGGGAGCCTGGCTGAAACCTTCTGCATCCGCAAGTCCTTTGCATAAGGATTTAACAGAATAACAGAGTTGGAAGGGACCTTTGCAGATCATCTAGTCCAACCCTCTGCCCAAGCACTATTTCTGTCAAATGGCAGTCCAATCTCTTCTTGAAAGCTTCCAGTGATGAAGCTCCCATAAGGGACAGAGAGCTTGTTATAGTGGGGTCTGCAAAGCCTTGCAATACAGGCCTGCTTAAATAGGCGAGCAGCAGAAACTAAGGGTGCCTGCTAGGGAACACATTATTTGGAGAGCAGCAGAGTTAATCCTCAAGGAAACGCACCTAGGATTATTATGGGAATATACACCGTTTCTCTAGAGAGAGCTTGTCGGTCATGCAATTCTTCCTCTGGTAAGCCAAATCCAGTTCATTATCCTGGTTACTGAGCCTAAGCGTTGCACATTGCCTCCTGACCAGCATTTTGAGCCCCCAAGAGAGCCCCCTGCCAGAATAGCCCCGGGTCTCTGTCTCTCGGAGTGGATTGGTTATGTGGCGAGAGGATGAAGCAGAGAGTCGAAGTGATTAAACACACACAAACAGGCTTCCAAATCTCTCTGTTTTTCAGTACAAGTCTTCACGGAAGAGCTCCAGTGGAAATGAAAACGATGAGGTAAGTGAGGAGTGGAAGAGCAAACGGAACTTAATGGTGGGAATCAAGGATTCTGTAACACCGTTCTTTGCATTCTCCTCCCGATGCTCACAGGGAAAGTTGTTTCCCTCCCCACTCGAAGAAATAACGCCTGAGCATAATTTACATGAGTTCAATATGGCTTAGAGCCGCTTGATGATCTCATGGATGCATCGAGGCTGCTGAGTCTCTCCCTTGGCCTGGCCAGGAACCGGCCTTAAATATTGCCTTGGGTTTTACAGTGCTCTGCCCTGCTTTAAGCGTTGGCTTTCTATGAAATCAGTGCCACCCTGGGACCTGCTGAAGGGTAGATTGTACATACTTCAATAAATAACCAGGCATCGAAATAAGGAAGGTCTTCTCTGCGAGAAAGGTAGATACTACCTCCCAGAAATAATCTGGGGGAGATTTAAGGAGGGTCAGGAGGAACTGATCTCACATTTTAAAAAAAGGCTTAAGGAGCGAAGAAGCTGCTTGTCACGTAAGGAAGTACAAGCAGCCGGATAGGCGTTGGGCCAGCAAAGTTTCTTAGTTGATGTTGCAAGAGCTGCCCCTAGCAGGGGTCTCCAACCTGGGCCGCTTTAAGGCTTGTGGACTTCAGCTCCCAGAGTTCCTCAGCCAGCAAAGCTGGCTGAGGAACTCTGGGAGCTGAAGTCCAACAAGCCAGGTTGAGACCCTGTGTATAAACTATATGACATCAGAAAAACAGAGAGGCTAACAGTCCCTTTTCTGATCAGCCAATTACATATGGAAAGGCAGAAATTCCTTTTGATCTTTAACCAAAGCTGGAATCTCATCTGCCCCAGAAGCTCTGATCCCTCAGCCAAGAGAGTTGCCCTCCTGCCAAGAACCCACCTTCAGAGAGTGCCTGTTGGGGGCATCCCCAAGCCTGAGCAGCCTGAATCATCTCCATGTGTTTAGCCGTGTCTCTCTGTTTGGGGAAATATGTGTTTGTACACATGCACATGTTACGTATTGTCAGACCAAAACCTTTTTCATGTTAAAAGCATTTCATCTGACAAATTTCCACCTCTTTGGTTTTGTTTTGTTTTGTTTTGTAGCAAGACAGTGATCATGCTAATGTGTCCCCACAGTCTCCCGTGTCATCCGAGGTACAAGTCTCTGTCTGTCTGTCTCTGTATGTTTTTGTTAGTGTACCACAAAGTGGATTTTAACCGTGACGTGCAGTTTTGCTGTAATTGGCGTTGCCTGCAGAGGGGAAGCTCACTCCCAAGAGTGATCTGAAACATTGTGGAGGGGCTGCAACATATGTTTGAAAGAAGAAGAAAAGTTTCTGAACTCTTTCCATCTTTTAAGAAACGTGTTATTGAAGGGCTTTTGGGAGGATCTTTCTAGGGAATGTCTCCCCTCCCTGAAGCTCTGAAGCCCTGGCACTAGACTGAGCTTTCATAAGCACTGAGTGCCCCTTTCTCAGGAATTCCCCATGCTGTGGCCGAAGGGCAGTGGCCATCCGGGCTGTTTTTCTCCAGACTGGGAAATGGCAAAATGCCTTCTCTGCATAGAGATTTTCCAGCTAAGACTGAAGCCCCTGGATTCTTGACGCTTGCATGCCTTGGGGGCCCTCTGTGGCCATCTAACCGCTCTGCTTCTCCTCCCTCCTTTCAAGGATTATGACCGGGCAGACGGGAGTCCTCATGGCCCCTTTGGACTGAAGCCCCGATCAGGTGAGGACTGTAACACCCCTCTTGTGCGACAAACACCGTTGTACAACCCAGAAGCAGTTTTAGTTCATTGGATTTGAGAGGGAGGCGCGCGCAAGTGGCATCGTGCGCCAGCCGTTCCCTGCAGCATTTCCAATGGCCTGCTTCCCTTTTTTTTCCAGCCTTTGGGCGTTCTCGTCAGGACTACAGCACCGTAGACCCCGGATTCACCATGAGGAGGAAAATGGAGCACCTGCGGGAAGAAAGGGAACAGATCAAACAACTGCGCAGTGTAATTTGCCTTTCATGCGGGGGCTCTCCAACCGTGGCAACTTGTGTGTCAACTCATAAAACATTCCTATGCCTGTTTTAGTAGTTGCCATAAAAAAAGACAGTGGGGGGAGGGAGGAAGGAAATCTGGAAGAGCAGTGCAGCAGTTTGAAAGCGAAAGCACATTCCAACTCTTCTCTTTAAAAGATTGTAACTAAAATACCAGAGCTTTTGCCCACAAATATATTCAGTTGGAGAATGTGATTGATGACATCCAGCCTGTGAATGTGCTCAGTTGGAGAATCTGATTTATGACACATCCGGGGGGGGGGGTAAACGGGGTCACAGGGGACTGTAAATGATGTATGCCAGAGTTGGCTTCACACAGGGCAGTGCCAGTATGTCGCCTCTAATGAATCCTTGGAAGTTTTTTGAAGTTTGGCTGGAGGATCATGATCTAATTAGGGCGATTGCTGGAATCCTGACATTGTGGACTTCAATTCCCAGAATTCCCCAGCCAGCTGGCTGGGGAATTCTGGGAGTTGAAGTCCACAAGATCTTAAAGTTGCCATGGTTGGAGTCTCCTCCTTTAATGGGAGGGCTGCTGGCCTTTGACCCTGAGCGTGTCTCCTTTGCCCTAGAACCTGGAGTCGCGGTTGAAGGTCAGCTTGCCCGAGGATATCGGAGCTGCTCTCATGGATGGGGTGGTTCTCTGCCACCTGGCCAACCACATCAGGCCACGCTCGGTGGCCAGCATACACGTCCCGTCACCAGCTGTGGTGAGTGAGCCGCGCACATTGCCTCTTCTGGAGTCCGGGCGAGCCTTTGGAGAAAGCCTCCCTTAATCTTAGGACTAGCACAGGGGTCCCTAAACGTGGCCCCTTTAAGACATGTGGACTTCAACCCCCAGAATTCCTCAGCCAGCCGTGTCTGTTTCAAAGAAGAGAGAGTGCAGAGGAAGGGACTGCAAGAGAGTAAGCTCTGCTGGCTGAGGAATTCTGGGGGTTGAAGTCCACCAGTCTTAAAGGGGCCAAGGTTGGAGACCTCTGGACCAGATTGAGGGTAGTTTTCTGCTGCTGCTCCTTGGCTGGGTTGTTTCCCTTGATGCTTCTGCCTCTTCCTCTCTCTCTCTCCCTCTCTCTCTCAACAGCCTAAGCTCAGTATGGCAAAATGCCGAAGAAACGTTGAAAATTTCCTGGATGCTTGCAAAAAACTGGGCGTGGCGCAGGTAAATTGCGGAGGTGCTTAGCGAGGCCAGTTGCGGGGGAGACTGTTCTCTTCCAGCAAGCGGTCCTCGACTTAACGATCTCCCCAGATTTCCGTGGCTAAGCGAGATGCGCATTTTCAAGCGCCTTTTGCCCCGTTTTTACAACCGTTCCTGCCGCTGCTGTTCAACTGCAGCGGTTCAGTTAGGGAACCGTTGTTAAGCGAAACCGGCTTCCCCGCTGACTTTACTTGTCTGGAAGTCGCAAAAGGTCCCCACTAGACCCCCCTCCCCCCAACAGAATAGTGCCCCTCCTCCTCCTCCTCCTCCGGTTGGGGAATTCTGGGGGTTGAAGTCCTCCAGGTTTAAAGTTGCCCCGGTTGGAGAGCCCTGGGGTCCTGGGAAGTATGTCCTCCTTGGGGGCCTTGGCATGAAAGGAATCTCTTCCCCCTTGTTCCGAAGGGGAATCTGACGCTGGGTTCTCTTCGTTTTGCAGGAAAGGCTTTGCTTGCCCCATCACATTTTGGAAGAGAGAGGACTGGTCAAAGTTGGACTCACCGTCCAGGCCCTGCTGGAGATCCCTTCCTCCAAAGCTTCCCAGCTCTCCTGCCTGTAGTGGGGCTCCTGCGGAAGGAACTGGCAGACCCGCCCCAGGCCTTTCTGCTCCGTCCAGAGGAGCCTCCCAAGCCATTCACCCTCAGGGCTGCCCGGGGGTCCTGTGTGTTGGGAACCGGGCTGTCAGCTGACAATTCCCTGGGAGCGTGGAATATATATATATATATACATATATATACATACATATATATATATATATATATATATATATATATATAATCTTTTTTTTTTTACCACGAGAGCCATAAGAGATTTCGAGGCCATCAGATTCTCTTTTCCAGCTAGAGCCCGTCCTGCGTTTGGCCCTCAGCCATCTGTCAAGCCTTCTTCCTTTTTTTAATGGACTTTTTAAAAGAAGTATTTGACTGCATCCAAATTCCTCTTCGGTCTGGCAGCACACCTTTAAGGGGGAAACGCAGGCGTTTGAGAAATGCTTATGGTGGGGCAGGCTTTTCGGTGGCATTTTCCTTTCTATGGACGTTACGGAGCAAGGCAGCTCTTAAAATGGCATTTGCATTAGAAGTTTCGACAGGTATCGTTTCCATGTACGCTTGCACAATAATCAGAAATCACTCCAGCGCAGTAGAAAATCCGGGTGAGCTTCACGGAAAACAGTTTGACCAGTTCTGAGAAGATTTGCATCCTTCATTTCTTGCACTTCTTACCAATGTACCATTTCCAATATTTTAGTTGGGTGTATGCTGGCGATGACAGAGTAGTATAAAGGACAAATTGTGTGGTTCCCCCCATCCCCAGTATTCTAGATTGGTGCCAAAATATTTTTCAGTTGTACTGTAGATTGTTTACCTGTGAAGTGCCTGTGTAATAACTCTTTTCCTAGTCTTAAAACATTTTTGCAGTTTCTTTACATCTCAATAGATGCAATGCGTATTTTTAAATATTAGGTTTTTTTGTAAGATTGGTAATACGTGAAGTTTAAAGGACTAACATCTGAATGTTGGATGTTCTTCAGTTTGCACACTTTGAATTTATTAAGTTTGGTTTTTAGGAAAAAAATGTAAATATGCTTTTATTTATCATATTTAATTTGATATGTAATCATTTTTAATGTATTTGTTGGTCGGTGGATGTTTGAAAAATTATTTTCCTCGTCTGAGATAAATAATGACATGTAGGGTTTTTAATGGAGAATCCTACAGAAGAGTGTTAGTTAAAAACTTTTCAGTAAAACTGCCAAAAAAAAAGTTTTTTTAAAAGAAAAAATAATAATCTCAGGTTTATATTGTGATAGCCAGGATTTCATAGCCCACTCCCAACTTCATACAATCTTTGTTGTTGTTGTTGTTGTTGAATGAGGAACGTGGTGAAGTGGAGGAAAGACTAGTAGCCTTGATAGCTGCCCTCCCACCCTCCACCCCGGCCAGTTTAAGGGAGGGAGCAATTCCCTCCGTGTGTCGTGGTTGCAACCTCTGACTGCCAGTCCCTCTCTGCCCGCCCACCCACTCCAGTGTTGTTGCCACTGTGTGTGTGTGTGTGTGTGTGTGTTTGCATGACAACTCCGGAGGTGTCATCTCTAGTGGTCTCTTCCATTGCCACCTTTCAAGAGACCAGCCAGTATTGCAAGCTACACACACACATAGACATATGTGTTCTTTCAGTGTTGCTGTTCATCTTTGGAGCTGTTTTAGGCCCTGCCTGCTGGAGCCGTTGGGCTTGAGAGAGAGAGAGA
Organism: Naja naja; assembly: GCA_009733165.1. Taxonomy (NCBI): domain Eukaryota; kingdom Metazoa; phylum Chordata; class Lepidosauria; order Squamata; family Elapidae; genus Naja; species Naja naja. The sequence goes on from CM019162.1 coordinate 24,261,714, forward strand.
GAGAGACCCCCCATTTCCATCCAGAGTCCTCCCCTCCCTCCCCTGCGGAGGACCTCCCCACCCCAGGGCCCACAAGAAGGAAGCCCCTCGGAGGGCATCTGCCCCATGGCGTTTGGGGAATGCATAGACATAAGATTTGACTTGCTCCGTTTTTAAAATCTGCCTTTCCATTGCTCCCCTTCATAGCAATTTAAGGTTCAGGGTTTGCCTGGGGACTCCAGTTGGACTAAGTTATCTTTTCTTGCTGGAGTTATTAAGGAATTAAATTCTTTGCACTTTTTTTTCCTTTTTGCAGCCCAAAGAATTCCCCTGTTAGTTGAATGAAGCGTGTTGCGGGTGACAGTCGTAGAGGTACATGGCGATCTCTCCCACACACACACACCCACCCACACACACCCATGTGAAAAGTGAGGCTGGGCACCACTTTCCCCATCGTTGCAGGGCTGGTGGGAGCCCCTTGATGAAATGGGAAACGCATTGAACACAGGGGAGCTTTTAAAGAGGTTCTTAAATTGAATTCTTTTTTATTTCCATTTCAGGAAAAAGGCTCAGAAAAGACAGGATTTTGTCTTTGGGTCACTTTGGGAAAGAGATCTATTCGCCAGGGGCAATTTGTGTCCTGTTCCCAATGAACACACATCTTATCAGTCTAACTCAATATATTAAAACGGGGGGAGAGATAAAACAGGTCAGAGCAGAAGAGCTCTGCCCAATTTGAAGAGACAAGGTGGGGGGGGGTGTCATTCATAGGTGTGACACCTGCATACAGGTGGATTTTGGAGAGGCAGGAAATCCTGCCTCATGGGGGCAGTGACTCTGGCAAATGCCTGCTAACAAGAATTAAATCCAATTTTTTTTGTCTGGGTTGCCCCAGCGCCAATTATTTCTGGCCTTGTTTTCCTCGAGACCATGACAGTCCTGCTGAAACTTGGGCTGCCCTCCTGGAAGCAGTGAGGAGAGGGCAGATTGGGGGGGTTTTTTTTGGAACAGGCATCCACTTGTCTGGGTTCTGCAGCTCTTTGTCTTCAGTCTAAACTTTCTTTTCCTGCAGTTGGCCCTTGCAGGAGAGCAAAGCCGCCTCAGCAGGCAACTTGGGCAGGGCTGTTGGCTGTCTTTTGCACAGTAGATGGTGAGACCCTAAAAGGAGGCAGCAGCGGGGTTTGGCTTCTTCTCATTCCTCCACCTTCAGAGCTTCCACCTCTGAAGACGGGGTTCTTCCGAGAGTTTTGGAAAGAAAGCCTGGTTGGGAGGCCCATGGAGACTTCTTAAGACTTGTGGACTTCCATTCCCATGCTGGCTGGGGAATCCTGGGCGTGGAGGTCCCCAAGTCTGAAAGTGGCCAAGGTCGGAGACCCCTGTCCCAAGGTGTGCCGTGCCAGGGACGGGGCCCTAACCGGGCATCAGCTTGAGTCCTTCCAGCCTGTTCTAAGACTGGGGAGGGGGGAGGTGTGTGTGTCAAAGCCAGAAGTGTTTGTGTTTGCTCCTTCTCGACTTCTATGAAATGTCCTTGGGGTGGGGGGTGGGGGGCTGACTTTTGGAATTCTTGAAGTCTCCTTCCTCCATTTGTTCTGCATTAAAATGCAATTGTGAGCTCATGTTAAATTAAAATGCATGATTTGTTTATATTTAGATCAGCCTTTCCCAGTTGATGGTTCTCTGTATATATTGGTGTTCAGTTGCCCTAACCTTCAACCAGTGCAGGCATGGCTTCTTCAGGGTGCCTGACTGGGAAAAATTTGGCCTTTAGATATTTATTGGTTTTGTTATTGGTTGGTTTAGATGTTTTTTAAGGTTGCGGTTGCTGGGATTTTTAATTCCTTTGAAATAAAAAGAAAGGCCTCCTATCTTAAGAATAAAAGGTACCGAAAAATAGATGTAAATGAAATTTTTAGTTCTCCCTCACTCCCTTTCCCCAGGCATTGGGTAAGTAAAGCAAAGTCATATTGTTTTGTGTGTGTGTGTGTGTGTGTGTGTGTGCGTGCTCCATGTATTAATCCCCTTTATTTTGTTTTTACCTGAATCTGATTTTCCTGCCCCATCCATTTATAAATTTTCTCTTCTCACTATCTGGCCTCCATACGATTCTTGTGCAGAGAAAAATGCCTAGGATGTCCAGGAGTTTCTAAGTCATATAGTCAAGGCAATAAATAAATAACCAGCTCTTAAAATGGGTTGATTATGAAACCAGCACTGCCCTCCACCACATCCAGTCCCACGTCATGTGGGCTTCATTCTTGGGCCGCGACGGATCTTCCCATCCCTCTGGGATTCCGGCGGCAACGCCAGCCCAGCCGTGTCGATGCTCAGTTGTGACGGGGTTAAGCAGAGATGTGCAAACTGTTGAATGATCTGTGGACCCCCCTTGGCCCACAAAGGGTCCGGGGGATGAGTTTTGTGTCTTTGGGTGTCTTTTTTTTAAAAACAAAAAACAGAGAAAGTATGACTTAATTGTTATCCATTCCTTTTGTATTTCTTTAATTCCTGATCCCAGCCAAATTCACTCACACACACACACACACACACACTCACACTCACACGGTTGCTCTTTTTATATGCCTAAATGCAAGTCAGTTTGGAGGTAGCTAGCCAGGAACTCAGCCTTTTCTTTTGTGTCTGTCCCCATTTGCCACCCCTGTTTCTTCCCTGCCCTCAGCAGTCGGTGCCATCATCGCTACGCAGCTCTTTGGACACTTCCTGGATTTCTTCTTGCTGGAGCTTCCAACGTCCACGGTTCCTGGAACCTGTTTTGTTTCCTTTTGTACAGAGTTTTCTATTGAAATCTGCATGGATAAACCTAATGTACATACTCTGTGTATAAAATGAAAAGTCTTTCGTAATTCTCCCCTGGCGTTGCGTGTTCTGTCGCTTTTGGGTTCCGCCTTTTGCCTGGACGGTTGCAGCAAAGCTGGAGGCAGGTGACACAGTGGCTGGGGGGGGGGAGGGGGAGGTCTGGCCAGAAGCAAGGCTCCTTCACCTGTTGAGGGGGAATCAGTGCTGGGTTTCTAACTGATCCAATCCAGCTCCAAGAGTTCCTTAGAGAAAGATTTGGCCTCCCTGGGTTTCACCCCTGTGGTTTCTTCCCTCCCTGTCTGTCCGTGTTTCTGTCTTTGTTTCCCCCACAATGACAACCTTGTGAAAGAGAAGCCAGGAGGAGGAGGCACGGCTCACAAGGGACAATTTCAGCTGCTTTGGACATTTAATGAGGTTCCTACCCACCTGCCTTTGCTGGGCGTGCTTAGCCCGCGGGCAAGAAGGCCGAGGACGCCCATTCCTTTGTCCCTGCCTGCTTTCACCAAGGGCTGAACATTTGGGGCTGCAGCCATCAATCAGAAGGGAGCTTGGAGGTCTTCTAGCCCAGCCCCCTGCTCAAGCAAGAGAACTTGCACAATTTGAGACCAGTGGCTGCCCAGGCGCTCCCTAAAAAGCCACCAGTGACGGAGCACCCACAAGTTCTCTTCTACTGGTTGATTGTCCTCACGGTTAGGAGGTTCCACGTTGCTTCTCTCCATGGTGAGTCTCCAGCCTTGCCTTTTGGTGCTTTGGAAAATAAGTTGACCCCCCCTCCTCTGGGGAGCCCCTCAAATACTGGAAGGCTGCCATCATGTCCTGTCATAGTGGAGGGAGGCCCCCCAGCCCAGGAAACCAAGCAGGGGGAAGAAGAGCCACGTAGAGCTGGGAAGAAGGCTTCTTCTGCAATTAACATTCTTTGTCCCCTCTGCTGCCACAAACCCGAGGGGAGGCCTTTGAAGCCCCCCTTGGGGCCTGGCAGCAGAGATTCCTCCCTCCCCCAGGATGCTCGGGCCAGATTGACAGGTCCAGAGTGGGGGCATGGGTGTTCTGCTGTAGACCGCAGGACATGAAGGGAGACGGAGAAATGGTTTTCTTGAGAGCAGTCGGGGAATCTCTCATTAAGTTCTGGATTCTGGGAAACCCCTTTCCCAAATAAACCTGACATCCCTCTCGGCCGTTTTGCCAAATGGGCAGAGAGTTGGTTGGCTGAGGTCAAGGCTTCTGGGATCTCCAGGCAGGAGGGTCCCTGATGCAGGGGAGGCGTTCCTGTTTTAGTCGCAATCCGAAGGCTGCCTCTTGAGGAGCAGAGATAGGCCTCCCTCTGTTGTGGTTAGCCAGCAGCAGGTGCGGACAGCTGAGGAAAGCGAGGACTCAGATGAGGAGCCGGGACCATCAGGGAGTCGACTGCTGCCTTCAGAGATTGTGGAGGCTGGCAGCAGCGATGAGGTTCCCGAGGAGCCTGTGCCAAGTGCACATGCATGAAGGATTACTCGGAGGAAAGAATTACAGCAGCACAGGTGACTCGGGAGTAAGGCTGCAAGGTAATGGCCCCTCCTTCAAGAAGATAAAAACCAGCTGTGAAATTAACTTTTGCAGAAGGCAAAGAAGTTTTGAACCCAGCCTCGTGGACATTCCAGTATCTCAGTTGGTATTTGAAGATTCTTGTGTTATGAAATATTCCTTATCTGTTACTTTTGGCAGCCTTGCAGAGTTTTGGCAAGGCTCATGCTTATCACAGTTAATTAGTTTGCAGCAGCCTTTTAACCGGGGATTCGTAAGACTCATGAAAAGGTTTCTGTTCCCTTTGGTTCGTGTTTGTTTTATGGGAAAAGGGTTTGGGTCAGAACAGCCTCCCTCCAGCCTGGTTAAAGGAGATCATCCCCACGTCCTGTGCTAGGAGAACCCCAGAAGTCATCCAGGTACGGCAAGAAGGTCCTGAATCTCGGCTGTTTTGAGTTGGAGAGACCTGGAGACGCCTCTGCTGTCCCGCCACCTGCCACCCTGCGGGATTCCATAAACCTTAATCCCCCCCATCGTTGTAACTGCTTGTCATCCTTATAACTTTCCCTCTTTTCACCTTCCTGCATTGCGGCCATACGACCTGTGTTCATGTGGGTGCTATAACAAGGTATGCAAAAGATTCTTTTGGGTGGAAGGCCAGCAAAATGTCTTGGCCTGTGGGTGGAGCACCTTTCCTGAGGGACCCCCATTCTCCAGAACAAGGGTCTCCAAACTTGGCAACTTTAAGACTTGTGGACTTCAACTCCCAGAATTCTCAGCCAGGTTTCTCCAGCAGTGATACAATATTGGCAGTTGGCAGGTTGGAGGTCACTTCCCAACTATCACCTGTCCAGGGGTGGCTGGGGAGGAAGCACTTTCACTACCCTCCATGACCAAGATCAAGATTTACGCAGGCAAGAAGATGGAAATCCAAGATTTTCTTCGGGTACCCCAATAAGAAATGTTGACATCTCCAAGCCCAAATCCCTTTATTTTATACGTGACTTACTCATAACTGACCACTGAGACCCAACGGGAAAAAGATTAAAAAGAAAAAAGAAATCCCACCTGAGATTAATGGTATTTTGTTCATGCACCAGAATGAAAATAACATTTTCATAAGCAAAAGAAGGGATGCCGTTTTGCAGGGAGACCCCCCCCCTGCTCCGTTCCCCACAACCGAGACGGGTTCTGATTTTAAGAATGGCACAAAGCAACGAACTACAAGTAAATAAAGTGGAAATGAAAAAAGAAAGAAAAAGGGTTTGTTCGTAATGCCGTATTTACATTGTTCTTTGACTACAGGAACATCGTTCGTAGCTGCGAGTAGAAGCGTGTGAGTTTACACGCTGCTTGTTTTTTCACCACTGCAGCTGTTGACAGAGATCTCCGGGGTCCCTGCATGCATTTCCAACGCCGCCTCCATCTCGTCCAGCTCCGTGCTGTTGAGTTCATGGCGGCAACTGTTCAAGTTGAGATCCTTGCCGTAGAAGGCCGTGGCGGAGACGTTGGGGCACTGGCTGTGCAGCTGGGAGGCCCTTTTGCTGCTCTCATAGTGGCACCGGATGTAGTTGGAGAAAGCCCTGCGGTAGGTCTTGTTGAAGAGGGTGTACACGAGGGGGTTGACCCCCGAGCAGATGTAGCCCACCCAAACAAACACGTCCAGAAGCTCACGGAGAACCGCCTGGTCGCAGGCCTCCTGGCAGAGGACAGACATGATGTTGGTGATAAAAAACGGGCACCACATAACCAGGAACAAAAAGAAGACGATCCCCAAGACCTTGGAGGCCCTGCGTTCGTTGTTGATGGACTGCATGGTGCCTTTCCGGAAAAGGACTCCTTCTTTGTTGACCGGAGAGTTTAAGTGGGAAGCCGCCTCGTGGTTCTGCAGCATGGAGAAGTTCTCCACATTGGGGTCCTTCCTCAGGCAGCTCATGCTGCTCCTCCTTGGCTTGAGGGGCTCCCCGTAGAGGAAGAGGGAGGCCTGCTTCTGCAGCACCTGGATGGTCAGGCAGTAGGCGACCACCATGATCATCAGGGGGATGAAGAAGGCCACGAAGGAGCCGATGAGGACGAAGTTTTCGTCGTTCAGGACACAGCTTCCATTCACAAAGACCCGGGAATCGTCTTGCAAGCCGATGACCGGGATGGGCAGGGAAATACCTGGAGGAGAAGACATGCCAAGAAGAAAGACCATCAAGAGAAGCAGACGGAGAAAAAGGCTGCTCCTTACATTGGATTGGCGACCGGGCCCTGAATACCTATGATTGGGGCATTGTCAGAGTGACCAGTCCCCCCAGAGAGCCCCCTCTGTCAAAGGAAGTGAAGGTGTCCAGCGGGAACTGGGGAAAGAGTGACTTTGGGTCAGCTTGGAGATGTTTAATGAAATGGCCAAGACGCATCTGCATTTTCCCACAGTCCTTTGGTATTAACTCTCCAAGATCCCCTCTCTGTCTCCTTAGAAGACCTTTCCTCAACTTCCTGGCGTCCAGACATTTTGGCAGATGAGCAACTGTGATGGGAATTGGAGTCCAACGGTCAGTCCAGTAGATAGACCAGACCAGGAATTCAATTCCCCAGAAAGGCTGAATCTCTCTTTATTGAGATCGGCTCTAATTAACCGAGTCCTGCACATCTGATTGTGCTGAACTTCCTTCCCCTTCTTATACTCTCGTGACTTTGATTGCAGAGGTAGAGTTGCTTTACAGGAAACCCCACCAAACCCAACTAAAGCTATGGGCACCTTTTCCTACTACGAAGTGCGAGCCTTTAGGAGGCAAAGGGTGTGATCTTCCTTGGCTCCACTAGATGGGGCCCATGGCCCTGATGGGAAGGCAGGCGGCCATCTTGCACAGAAACATTGCTGGCACCAAAGGATTCTGTCTAGTTTTCCCTACGCAGCTCAGGAGCCCACCCGGCGCCTCCCTCCCTCCCTCTCTGGCTTCCACCCTCCCCTCCCCATCATCTAGGAGCTGATGTCCCAAAGGCGCATTTTCAAGAGGCAATTGGACTTTTTTTGTTTTCCTTTGAAGACGCTTCGCTTCTCATCCAAAAGTTAACGAAGTCAGAGCTGAAGAAGCTGCTTGGATGAGAAGCGAAGCGTCTTCAAAGGAAAACAAAGGAAGTCCAGCCACCTCTTGAGAAAAGCACCTTTGGGAAAACGTGACCTGGACGACGGAGAATCCCCCTGGACAGAGAAGCCCTGGTGTTTCATTTCAGGGCTTTCTCTTGACAAGACAGGCCCAGAGGGAGCAGGTCACCCTCGTGCCCCCAGGGCATGTGGCCACCCATAGCAAAGGGGTCTGGCTTCGAAGCAGGGAAAGAAAAGGGGGGAGAAGCTGCCACGCATCACCCTAGAGCAGCGATTCTCAACCTTGGCAACATTAAAGAGTGTGGGCTTCAACGCCCAAAATTCTCCAGCTGGGAGTTGAAGTCCACACTTCTTAACGTTGACGCGGTTGAGAAATTCTGCTCTAGGCAGCTGCTCATGGAGCACTGATTGATCGATCGATCGACTGGCTGGCTGGCTGGCTGGGCTCCAGCCTATAAATACAAGACTAAGCCTAATAAAACCTAGCTTTAAATCTAGTAGAAGATTGATTGGTTAGCTGAACTACATCATTTTAAACATGCAATACTGAACAGGTAACATGGCAAGGCAACCAAGATTCCTCTTGAATCAACTCTTCCAAGCACTGGAAGGGAAATGCTTCTGGTTTTCCGCAGCAATGGATTATCTGCTGTCCTTCAGCCCAGATCACACAAAGGTCTTAGAATGTCTTGTTTTGTGACGACGGTGATTTTCACCAGAGCTTCCTTGAAGACAAGGCCTCGGTCAACGAGAGGGACCGCTTACCCATCGAAATGGTCCAGACGGCAGCGATCTTCATGATGGCCTTGGTGCGGGAGTTGAACCGGCTGTGTTCGATGGGGTTGCGGATGGCGACGTAGCGGTCGAGGGAGATGGCGCAAAGGTGCATGATGGAGGCCGTGGAAAAAAGCACATCTAGGGAAATCCAGATGGGACACAGTTGTTTAGGCAAAGGCCAGGCATAATCTGGAAGAGAGAGAAGGGAGAGGCGAGGAAGGAGACATAAGCGGAAGGGGGCTCCAGCCCAGAACGGAGCAGGGAGGAGGAGGAGGAAGAGGAGGAGGAGGAGGAGGAGGAGGAAAATCCCCAGTCACTCAACCACGTTTGGGTACCACATTGGGTGATGCTGAGGCAAAGCGCCTGGCAGGCATGAGGGACCAGCAGGGGTCTCCAACCTTGGCCACTTTAAGGATTCTGGGAGTTGAAGTCCACGAGTCTTAAAGTGGCCAAGGTCGGAGACCCCTGCGCTAAAGGATCGAGGAACAGGGAAAGGAAGCCTACTTCCCAGGCAGGCGGAGGGGAAGAAAACCCACCCAGGAGAAAAGCACCTTCTAGACCGGGGTGGGGTGGGGTCTGACCTTGGCAACTTTAAAACCTGTGGACTCCAAGGGTGTGCAGATCGTATCCTAACAGTTGCTGACTCCCAGCAGGGGTGATTTGGTGACTGCTTCCTGCTGAGTAAAAACGGGGCCGCAGGAGGAACATCCTAAGTCAATAAACAGCAAGCATGAGCTTGCCAGAAAAGTTGGCAAGGCCTTCGCTGAGGAACCTGCTCCATACTTGGGCTGCCAAGCGAACTTAGACAGAAGACATGATGCAGCTTCTTCTGTTCCAAAATGAGGAGTCCAAATCTCTAGGCAACATTTTGGAATCTGTCCCAAAGGTTTAACTGGTTACGTGACAAGCAAAATTGTGCACTGGAAGTTGGGGGCATTTCTTAAATGTAATAAAAGGTTAATGCAAAGAGATTCTCATGTTATGTTTCAGTTTATTTGTTGACAGTCTTGAAGTCACCCAGAGTTTTATTTTGCTATCTTTATCTGTGCTTTATGTTCCCTGTTTTTGGCTGTAATAATGTAGGAGGAGGGTGAATCTGAAACAGGGCAGTTTTAACAAGCGAAGCCCCTAAAAAAAACAGCCTCCCATTTTCAGCCTTCCAGAGAAGCTTTCTTTCCAAACCACAATTGCTTTGTTGATTTGCAGCGAGGGGCTGCACCTACAGACCTCTTTCAAGGGGGCTACTGTTGTTCTGAGGGTGTCCAGCCTGGGTATTTTCATTCTCCAGGGCCCTTTGAAAGAAAAACAATATGCACAAAAGCCATTTCAAATCCTGTGTGTATCAGGAGACAAGCTGGATTGCACATTCCCAGTTTTAAGCGTTTCCAAAAGCAGCCTGGAGTTTGTGTGTTTAAACAAAAGAGAAATAAATGATTTAAGGAAATAAATGTAGAATGATGAGCTGTGTCCCAAATATCATCAATCTCTGTAAAGCACAGTTGCCTTTGGGAAGCCAAAGCAAACACCTGGGCCCAGCAGAGCCCTCTGAAGTGCCCAAGGCAAGAAGCCGAGATGAAAACAGCAACCGGTAGCTTGTTTAAGTCTATGGAAAATTAATCACTTGCCGGGGTGGGGTGGGGGTTTCCTCCCGTCCTTTTAAGGCGCCCTGCTTTCCAGCATCCAAAGGGCCCCCCTGAACCGTTCAGAAGAAGTAATGGACTAATTTTCCAGCTGAACTCAGAGCCTGGCCTCCTTAATGGCATTTCACTTTCCTGACAAGGTTGAAAAGTCGACTACCGACGAGAACTTGCAGACGGACTGATGGGTCCTCCCCAGCGGCAAAGAGCTCATGCCGCAGCCTGGCAGCTGACAGACAGATGAACTTCAGCTATAATTTGCATTTCTCAACACCCCTGAAGCGTTACGGCCAGGCGCGTGCATTTCTGGTTGCTTAGGTGTGCCAGACTCCCTCATTTCCTTTTTTGTACCCACCGCCTAATTCCTCCTGGGATACTTGTGGCTTTCATTCTTAGTTCCCCACCCCCCGCGCTCTGCTTTGCTCTGGCCCATCTCTGGTTTTGGCACAGGGCGAGACCAAGATGGCAAAGGTGCAAAGAGGCAATTCCAGATGGAAGCTCTCGAGAAGAACTAACCCAACCGAGGCTCCCAGGCATCACGTGGAAGCATCAGAGAAGGGTTTCAGGCTGCCAGGAGTTGGGTCGGTGGTGGACAGAGGATTCCAGCAGCTCCACAGTGGCTCCAGTTTCTCCTCAGTTCAAATATAGACTCGCTTACGAATTGGAGAAGAAGATGCTCCCCTGCTAGATTGGAACTCTCCCTTCTGACTAAAGGGCAGCCTCACTCATGGAGGATGGCGTCTCCTTCAGGAACGGACCCAGGCGTTTCCTTCTCCGTCAGCCCTGGATTGTCTTCTTTGGTGGTTGGTGGCTCTCCAAGGCTGCAGGTTTTCCCCAGCCTAAATAGGATCCCAGGTCCCCTTTCTCTGCAGACCAGGGACTGAGCCAAGAGAATGCCTTATGAATGATGAAGATGCACTGAGCTCATTGTGGCAGCTGCTCTGCAGGGTTTCAAGGGAACCAGTTGAGCAGACCTGCCTGGACAATCCTGCAGAATGAGCAGATGTTCTACAGCTCAGGTGCTCCCTCTTTTATCCCTCAGAGCAAAGTGACAGGTCTATGGACCTGCTGCTAGAAATAACCCAGCCCTGTTTAATTTCCTGTCTTTACTACTTTGCAGTGCTTGGGTTTTGTTTTGTTTTTCTTCAAAGAAAAGGGGAAATGTCTTTGCCTTTTATTCCCTGGGAGTTGGGTTCATCACTGCATTTGCTTCTCAACTTCTACCATCTTGAGATGCGTGGACCATCTCATCAAATTCCCCAGCCAACCCTGGAGCCCCCACATCTTCAGAAGGCAACGGAGCTGAGATGTTTCCTTCAGAGGCACAGAGGACTTCTTTGCTTCTTAAACCACACCCATGAAGTCTTTCACACCCTTAAATCTGAGAATGAGAATATGTGCAAACTATGTGGGGGGGGGACAGGGAGTTCTCACTAGAAGCTAATGCAAGCACATCTCTGAAACAACCCTTTTCACAGTGACGGGACTCCCTTGTCAGAGCTGGGCTCGCTCTACATTTGGTGCAGGAAAAACCTTGAGGGCTTGAGAAGCAGGTGTGACTTTGCTTTCCCCATTGCTCTCAATTAAGGTGGCATTTCAGTCCTCTGAGAGAAGAGGGGAGAGCAGGTTTCCCACTGTGTCCCCTTGGGGGAGGAGCAAAGCCCTCTGTCTTAAGGAAGGAGCTGCCTGACCGGGAAATATCCCTTCACTTCAGCCAAGCTCTTTCCTTGGTGGTCTTCTGAAGTTCTGCTTCCCTCCCTTGGCAGCGTGAGCTGAGATGCCGTCTTAGCCCCCAGTCCAGAGAGACAGAGAGAGCCGATCGTTTCTTGAGCAGCTTCCCTCAAGCTTGGCCACTTTTAAGCTATGTGGACTTCAACTCCCAGAATTCTCCTACTATGCTGGCTGGGGGCATTCTGGGAGTTGAAATCGACGCAGCTTAAAGAAGTTATACAATGAACAGGGGGGCTCGGTGTGTGAAGCAGCTTATCAGCAAAAGAGCTGAAGATACCTGGCATGTTAACGCTCTGCATCTACTCTCAAGAGGAAACTCGGGAGTTACAAGAAGCGAGGGTGAAAAAGAAGAGCGGCCCAGCCCCAATTTAGAGCACAAAACCTTCCTTTTTTGTGGAGTCAGCCCTCAGTTGCTGCTGCCTTCAGCATAAACAGGCCCCAGGCGATGTGTGCCGAGTTTGTTTTGAAAAGCGAAAACGTTTATGGCGGATATTCTGGCTTGCCGAGCCGGGGAAGTAATTGGGTATTTTTGGAGTGTCTCCAACCTGCCCTTTTGCTTGCGGGAATCTCGCGTTTCAACATTTAAAAACAAAACAATGATCAATAAACACAAGAGAGCAATAAAAAGAGCAGCATGAAGCCAGGTGAGAGAACTAAAGACAAAAGGCGCAGGAATATGAGGCTGGAGGGGGCTAAAGGGGGCATTTCCTTGCTTTTGGCTTGGGACTGTCTTCTGGTCCAGTCATGGATGACCCTCTTTCTCCAGTCCCAAGGCTGCTATTGTGGGGAGGAAGGGCTATTCGCACTGCCTTGAGCTCCTGCAAGGAAGGTAAGATTTTTTAAAATGGCTAATAATTAGAGCAGTTAACCAGTTAGCACAACCCACTGTAGTCTACCCAACCAGATTGGATTTACCTCCTGGCCCACCCAACATTTAGCCAAGCACATTTTGGCCTTCTGCATTGTACAAACTCAGTTGGGTGTGGAAGAAAGCCAGGGAGGCAGATCCTCAATCAAACTAAAAATTGGATCCCTATGTTCCTATCAGGTGCAAAGAATCAGGACCATAGGTAGCAGCATGAATGATGTATTGAAGCCTATACACAGGAATCTAGTCAACTAACCCTCAGCACTAAATTGACACTGGATAAGGTCAACGAAATTCAAAATGGGGCTGGACTTGGGTCTCTTGTGGCAATGCTGGGACTCTAAACTGATGACCCATTTTACTCTGCCCTCCGGTTCTCCCTGTTCTGCTATGATTCCCACAGAAGGTACAGCATTCAAGCCAAGGAGTTTCCTGGAGTGAAATTCTGAGCACATTGGGTTGTATCCCAGAAATTGTAAGCCGCCCTGAGTCTTCGGAGAAGGGCGGCATATAAATGTAATTAAAAAAAAAAAATTCAGATCCTGGGAACTCCACAGACAGCATCCATGACCTTCTCTTGGCAAGATAATGGAAGGAGTTCATCCTTCTCTTCCTCCAGGATGTTTTTTCAACTTCCAAGATAAGCTTCAGATTTCTGGTGGACTCTCATCCAAGTTAGGGTTACTATTAAACCTTGCTTAACCTCTGAGGCTAGGTGAGGACTGCCAACTTTTTAACCCATCTAACTAGAGATATTTCCAGCTCCTGCTGCTATTATCCTGTCTTGTATGTTCTTCCAGAAAGTCAAGATCATTTGAAGACTGAAGAACATTCTGCCCTAATATGTGAGAGAGACTGAAGAATGGTTTGCCAAGAAAACACACAATGTTTCTTCCTTAAGGGCTGGTTCGGCTTTCTTGTTCCTGAGGTTTCACACCCCCTTCTTGCTTTCCAGGAGTTCAAACTCAACAGTTTTTATCATGTGTCTCCACTTTGGCTTTTCTTAATTAGCACAGATTTTTAATTAGTCCTTCAGGATTGTCCTGTTGTAAAATACACCTAAGATGCCAAGTGTAACAGTTGACCATTAATAAGACATGAGAGGAAGGTGAACTAGTGAAGGCTTCAAACTTTTGCTCCAACGTCTCTCCCAGGTGGACCTGGCAGCCTCTTTCAAAGGCTCTGCAACAGGCAAAGGTTGACCTCAGAAATGAAGATCTCGTGTGAGTTTTGCATCCTAAGTAGGTGGCTGAGGAAGACATGAAGGGCGGCAGGGAAAGAGGACAGGTCTGCTTTTTAAAGAATGAGCAGTTGTTTCAAGAACTGAGGGAAACTATAAAAGCAGCTCTCAATCCAGGCGTTCTCCAGATGTGCCCATCTTCCACCCCTATGGCCTGCAGTGGGTGCAGCTATTCTGCAGGTCTGCATTTCCCTTCCTCTGTGCAGAATAGTAGAGTGGGTGGCCCTATCCTACTGAAGGGTACCTGATGGGCAGGGCAAAGCAAGGCCAACTGACCCAAGCAGCCTTTTCTCCTCTGGAAGGCCTTCCCAAGCTTTGCACTTGCCCCAAGAAATCATCTCCAGAGATTGGAAGCAGAACAGGGGGGACAGGAGTCTAAGCCTCTGGGTGCGCTGTTCCACCCTTCTCACCCTTCTCTTGGCTAACACCCTTGGCGCAGGGTGTTCAGCCACGAAGAACTGCTTTTCCCAAGTCTCAGTTGCATGCAGCAATTGGTTCACTGTTTGCCAACCTGGGCCATTTGAAGATGTGTAGACTTCAACTCCCAGAATTCCACAGCCAGCATGGCATTTTGGGAGTTGAAGTCCACACATCTGCAAACAGCTCAGGTTGGGAAACACTGAACGAAAGTAAGGGATGCCACAAAACTCCACTTCTCTCCTGGTGCCCACAAGGGTCCCATCATCTCAGTGTCACTGGCCCCTTTGAAGACCCACAGATCTGTAGACCATCCCCTGAAGACTCCTGACTCTGGAGCTCCTCCTCCTGTGGCTACCACAAGCCAGTGCCTCCTGTGCATGCAAAACAGTGCCCCAAAGGGGGCAGAGCAGGTCCCACCTCAAACTGAGTGCCCTTCTGTTCTCAGGCTGACCAGAGGGGCAGTGGAACAGCGGTGAAAAAAAGATTGCAACCCTTCTCATGCATTCATTTGAAAGCCACTTGTCTCACAGTGCCACAGCCCTCTTATGGACACTAACAACGGGGCACTTACCATAGAGAATAGTGATCAGAGATACTGGCATCACCAGGATGCCCACCAACATGTCCGCCACAGCCAAGGACATCAGGAAGTAGTTGGTGGCATTCTGGAGCTTCTTCTCCAAGGAGACCGCCATGATAACCAAAATATTCCCACCAATAGTCAAGACAATGATGACCAGAATCAGGAGGGCTGGCCAGTTCTTCTCCTTGATGGACTTCCGAGAGATGTCTGTCCCCATGGAGGAATTCAGGGGATCAGCTGTTGGCAAACTGTGATTCCCAGTCAAGTTGTGGCTCAGTGGCCAAGCCATCAAGCTGCTGTGCAGGCTGAAGTCCAGAGTGATGGATACGGTGGTCAAGCCAAGAATCCCTCCCCCACTGAGGGCACTCATCCTTTGCACACAGGCGCCTTCCTCTCCTCAGGAGCACCTGCAAACCAATCCCTTTCTCAGAGGGGAGAAGATGGAGGGCAGCCACTGGTTGGCCCAGCACTGGCCCAACAAAGGCGCTTGACCTTCCATAGTGGATGAAAGCTTGTTGAAGCCAGAGTGATGTTCTTCCAGGCTGCCATGCAGGCCTGAGCCCAGAGCTTGGAAAGGTCAGCTGGTGAAGAGCGATGGGATCTTGGCAGCAATACCCAGTGGGTCCTCAAGGCCAGCATTCTGTGAAAGAAAGGAAGAAAGAAAAAAAGAGGCACCTTCACTTATGCAGCCACTGGAGACAAAACCAGAGGTGTGATTTCCCCACCAGCTCTGTTCCCAGAAGCCTCACTTCTCCCCTCCGGAAGCGCCAAGCCCGTTAGAAGAACCCCCTGGTGGGCATTCCAAGCGTCCTTGTTCTGTTTGTCTCATGGACAGCGTCCCACAGCAGAAGGGGGAAGCATCCCGAAGAAGGGGCTCTCCATCCACAAAGGGCTCAGTCTGGCCCAGAACAGCTTGGCTCCCGCAATCGTTCAAGACACCCCAAAACCTCCTGCATCCTTCCTGCAGCAGACGGAATGCGGCCCTTGCCCCAGGGGAACGCTTAGCCCCGCCACTTCCAAGAGGCCAAAGAAAGCCAGGAAGGAATCATCGCCCTAAATGGAAACATTTGGGACGTCTGGAAGGAGCACAAGGAGGAAACGGCAGAGCCATTCAGGAAGGGGGAGAATTTCTTTTCAGCTAATAAAGCCGGCTGCCAGTCTAATTCCAGGGATGGGTTGGACATCTCACAAGACCAGCAAAGCAGCAAAGGGGGGGAGGAGAGGTGGGGGGAGGAGTTGCCCATCACATCTCCTCCACAAACCAGAGAAAAGAGAGGCCAACCTGAGAGCACCTCCTGGAGAAGAATGGCTGCTCCGTCCACGCAGGAAGCACTTCAGGGAGGCGCCTCCTGGGCACCGGCCTTGCCCAGGTAGCACATAGACTGGACACCGAGCCCCTCGGCCCCAGCTGGCAGAATGGAAGTTGTGGCATGGGGCCTCCCAAAGACGCTGGCCTGGGGGAAGCCGTGGGAGTGGTGGCTGTTCCACCCTCCTTCGGCTTCCCTTCCCTCTTCTCTCCCTGCCTCTTGGTGGTAAATATAATATAGACATATATAACCATTGGATGAAAGTATAATATAAATTTCACATTAAAATTGAGAATATCTCGTATGAATGATGAAATAAATAGTTTAGTCGTGTATAAATAATAATTGATAAATATATAAGAAGGTTTTATATTGATAATATGAGAACCTTTTTGATAAATAGTGAGTGATGACTATGAAAGGATAACACAAAGGATTTGTAACCAACTGACACACTGTATGTATATATGGAAGATGTTTTTTATGTTTTTTATGTTTTGTTTGTATGTCTGTCTGAAAATAAAAACTTTTTTTCAAAAAAAAAGATGGGACTAACCAACACCATCGTCTTCAACACACCTTCACCTCTGCGGAGGCAAAGCTCTGTTCTTAGCTCATTAAAATGGGCTGAAATCACTACATTAAAAGGAAAGAGGAATGCAATATTCGTGCAATAAATGGGCAAATTATGTACACTTTGCCAACATGAGTTGTGAAATGGTCAACCTTTCTTCTGGTCCTTTTCTCCTTTTCCTTAGCTAATTTTCAGCTTAATGGCTTGTAATTCACTTTGGTTTGTAATTGGTGGAACCCCAGTTATTGTGTCAGGGTGATCCAGGCTGGATCCCTACTGACATGCTGGAGTGCACACAGGTGTTGATTTTCGGGCGGAAAGGGGCACGGCCAATGCATCAACCTTTGTTCCACACCCCACCACAAGTCCCATCTAAAAAGTCTTCCAGAAAAGTTTGAGATCTTGCAGTCAATGCCAGCTAATGTCCCAGAGATAGTGGGTTTCTCACAACTGAGTCTCAAAGAACGGTTGTTATCAGAGAATGTTTCTGTCATTTAAAAACAATTTAAGAACTCTGACTTGTAGAAAGAAAGGTTGTGACAGCATTCTGGCAGATGGATTCTTTTTTTGCTGGGAGAATTGAGTTTCAACCCTGGGAATCACCGCTGAAACATCACATTTTCGTTCCCCTTTTTGGCACAGTTCAGATCTCTCTTTCTACTGCAAATACACAAAACAGCTTGTAAACAGACCCCAAGTCACAGCTGACTTCCAAAAATGAGAAGAATCCATGTCCATGGAGCTGCCCCCAACTTTGCTCCCCAAGGTTTTTAAAGCTGGGATCTCCAACCCTGGCAACTTTATGACTGGTGGACTTCAACACCCAGAATTCCTCAGCCAGCCATGTGCACAAGTTGTAAAGTTGCCAGGGGTGGAGCCCCCAGTTTTAGAACATCTGGGAGTTTTTGTCTTCCATTTTCCTCCTTTTGCTTCCCAACTGCTCCTCCAGCCCAAGCAAAGAAGAGTTCTCCAGGCTGGCTTCTAGAGCAGGGCCTGGAGACCATTAAGGGCGTCCATTGTTCCACCAAGAAAGTCCAAGACTTGCCCAACATGGAAACCAGAAGCTGCCTTCAACCAAGTTAAGTCTTCTACTTATGGCTTCCACTGCAGCTTCTCCTGAACTCGACTCATGACCACATGGTGCTCATGATATGAACTATGTCATACATGACAGCAAATGACTTCATGTCCATCATTTGCCCCCTGACGTGGTCATCTCGTGGTATGTACCAGATATCTAGGGAAAAGAAGGACTAGGCGTGACATGACAGCAGTCTTCCAGTATTTGAGCAGCTGCCACAAAGAAGAGGGGGACAACTTTTTTTTCCAAAGAACCAGCAAGCAAGACAAGAAACTATGGATGGAAACTGATCATGGAGAGAAGCAACCCAGAATTAAGGAGAAACTTCCTAACGGTGGGAGCAGTCAAGCAGGGGACCAGAAGTTGCCTTCAGAATCTGTGGCTGCTTCATCACTGGAGGCTTGTAAGAAAACATTGGACAGCCATTTGTTTGGAATGATGTAGAGTTTCCTGCTTGAGCAAAGGGTTGGACTAGAAGACCTCCAAGGTCCCTTCCAGCTCTATCCTGATTGATCTACTCTTGGCTTGGTCTCCAAAACAGACCAGGAATAACTACAGAGAAGCACTTAACACTCTCGTGATGCTCAACTGCAGCCCCCGCCCCAAATGCTAGCTTCACCCAGGCAGGATTGCATCCTGAGCCCCCTTAGGCTGCCCCAGCCCAGCTCTGCCCCACTCAGCAATTCTCAGCCTCCCGGGAGGGGGTCCATTCGTCCCTGGCCGCCCCCCCCCCCACCATCCCGCCCGAGAGAGCTCGACTCCCTCGCTTTATGGCGGCTGCAGGTGGCCCCCCTCCGCCCCCCCGCCTGAGCTATTGTTGGCTGCCTCTGACGACAGTGAAGACGGCAGAGCCAAACTTGGAACGTGGTGCTCCCAGTTGTGGCATGAATCAGCGTTCCACAAGTTGCGATGATGACTCAAGAGCCGAAGTTGTTTTCTTCCTTCCCTTCGGCGGCTCCAATGGGGGCTTCTTCCTCTCCACCAACTGCTGCTCCCTGCAGCTGGACCAGCTCGGCTTGCACCCTCCCAACAGCTGCCGGCCCCTTAAAGCCAGAACTGTGGTCCTGATTCCACAGCAGACAAAGGTGGCTTGTGAAGAAGCCCCACCCCCGGTGCTGCCAGGGAAGCTGCTTTCCTCGCACTCCCGTCGCTTCTCCTCCTCATGCTGTCCACCCACCCGGCTTTCCTGGAGGATCTGACGGCTGAATCTCTCCCCAGATATCAGCAGGGGGTGTCTCAGCCTCCCCTGTCCCAAGAACAGCCCAGGCCAACACCTGGAGAGCCCCTCCCACTTCCAGGTGTGGGAAGGAACATCCGTGGCCATCCCACATCGGGCTCTTCGGAAAGAGCTCTTCGGAAGGAGACCAGGGCCTGGCCACTGACTCGCCGGTCTGTTCAGGAGTGGCAGGGAGGTCCAAAGGCTGCAGCTTTGGCAAAGGGCCCAGAAACAACAAGGCCTGTTTTGTTGATATCAACATTTATTTTGCCAAAGAACAGATGAAACTAAGCAGCCCATTTCCAGATGAAGCACTTCCTCGTTCTGAGAATTGCCAGACAGGCCCGCCCAGGTGTTCTGCTTGACTCGAGGGAAATGGTTCCCCCTTTTTGTTCACCATTTGGATGAGCCCCAGAAATGCTCTTCAGAGCCCTTCGACCTCTTGGGTTTAGAAGCATGCAGGGAGATCCTTCCTGGACCTGGCCAAAGCTACCTGATCCATCATCCTGGGTTCTGCTCTAAGCCAGCTGAGCACACAAAGGACCAGGAGGAGAAACTGTTATCCAGGACTTCAGATGTCACCAGAAATGGGAGTTTTCCCTGTGACACTTGGCCACCAAAACCAGCCACTGCCATCAAGGAGCCTGGAGACAATGGGAGGCAGAGCTGCTACCGAAGCCGTGGTCAGACAGCAGAAACCCGAGCCTGGACTCGGTCACTATATCCAGAGGTTCTAGGTTTTCAGGGAGCTGGGGGAGCTTCTCCCCCAATTGACTCTGGGAAACAGGAGATGCAAGGCTACTTTGCCAGGACAAGGCAGGCGTGATTTCCAACTGGGCTCCATCCGCCTTTCCTCAGAGGGTCATATAACCTGAGGGCAGTTTGAAGGGAGGCTTCCCCAGGAGCACAAGGGCCCAGGGAAGGGGGAGCCAGCCCCAAGGCAAGATGTAATTCTGGGCCAAACCCCAGTTCCACATCCTCCCCCAAGTTCAAAGGGTCTCTCAAGCCACACAACTTGGCCATTCAGTAATGCCTGTTACAGGAGACCCTCAACCGGCAGGCAGAGAGAGGCAGGGATACTTCAAGTAGTAAATGCCCCACAGCCTGTTGGGTGGGGCAGGCCCTGAACCTTATTTTGACAGAATAACTAGGTTGGGAAGGACCTCCTGAAGTCTTCTAGTCTTCACGTTCAACTCTCTGCTTAAGCGAGAGGCCCTATAACATTCCCAATCTCTTCTTAAAAACCTTCAGGGATGCAGCATCCACCGATTAATTGTTGTCACTGTCAGGAAATTTCTCCTTATTTCCAGGTTTATTTCTATGGAGATTCTCAGTCCTCCAGGTCCTGGTTGTCCCAAAGGTGCTTCTTCAAAAGACAACTGGATTTTATATTTCCTTGAAGACATTTCGCTTCTCATCCAAGAAGCTTCTTCAGTTCTTGGCTGGATCTCTCTTTGATTTCTTTCCACGCATTGCTTCTTGTCAGACTGTCGCACAAAGAAGCTTGAAAGGAGGTACCCCTTGGCTTAGCCTCAGGCAGGTAAGCACTTCTGCCAGCTGTGCTGACAGCCATTCTGGTCTCAATCCAGGTGTTTCAGAGTTCCGTTCCCACCAGGGCCTCCCTGGAGCTGGGCCCAAACCTCTCCACCCCGTCTTAGCCCAGACGAGTGGCCAACCGCAGGCAGCACTGGCACACCAGACTCTCCCACTCTGGTGTTGAGAGGGTCTTTGCTGGCAGAGAAGAGGGGCAGCCTGTGAAGGAGCAGCTCCCTGTGCCAGCCCAGGCCCCCAATCCTCAACCTTCTCCTTCTCCCCCTCCCCAATTCCTCCTGGCTTGCAGACTCCATAACCCTGCCAGGCCAGGCCAGCCAGCCAGCCAACCACGGAAGCCGGCAAGTCAGGTTGGCCAGGAGCAATTCGCCCAATTACAAAAGCAAATCTCCCTCTTCATTAAACCATTACGTGAGTTCAATTGCTGACTAATTCCCCCAAATTTTAATCTATTCAAGGAACGACGTATTATTAGCAGGGGAAACACAAATTGGCAGGGAAATGCATTTACGGAGTCATTTCCTTTTAATTCAGGCATGAATTAAACAAAGCATCATTTTATTTATTTATTTTTCAAAAAAAATGACAAATTCTATTATCCAGGAGGAAAAAGGCTTTGGGGAAATTAAGGTCCAGTGATGGAACCTCCTCTTGACAATGTCAACAACTGGGCTGTGGAGCTTTGTTTGCTTTTGACAGATGCCAAACAACACAAAGTGGCAGAAAAATCAATCTTGGAGATAATTTGTGCTGACTAAGAGAGAGGCAGGGAGCGAAGGGAGACTTTGGCTCTCATCCAATGCAAAAGTGGGCATCCCAAAGTTTCTGCAAAGCTATGAGCGTTCAACAGGTAGAGCCATGCAAAAGCCGTTGCAGCTGGAGAGGCACCTGGGGAATCCGACAGAGGCCATGTTGTGGATGCGAGAAACCCAGAAGAGAAAAGACCCTCAAAAACAGCTCAGAGATTTTGAAATCTGACAATCCATTGCAGTATTTCTCAACCTCAGCAACTTTTGAGCTGTGTGGACTTCAACTCCCAGAATTCCAGCTACCTAGAGAATTCTGGGAATTAAGGTCCACATAGCTTAATGTTAGGTTGAGGAACATTGATCTACCTGTCTGTCTGTCTGTCTGTCTGTCCGTCCATCCATCCATCCATCCATCCATCTCTTTCTCTATCTCTATCTCTATCTCTATCTCTATCCATCCATCCATCTACCCACCCACCCACCCACCCACCTATCTATCTATCTATCTATCTATCTATCTATCTATCTATCTATCTATCCTTCTTGGGAAAGCTGTTGGCCTTCCAGAAGGGGGTTGGGGGCAACTGGCACCCCCAGCCAGTATCCCTTGCAGTCAAACATGGATATGCTGGAGGCAGCATGAAAATCAGACCCCTGCCCTGCAAGCGGGGACCCCCAGAATGCCCTGATGGAATCCATGTGGCAGCTAAAAAGACTGAAGACAACTACCTACTGTATAAACAATTACTCAGGGTAGCCATAAGCAAAACATTTATTACCTCTGGGGGAAATTTGTGGAGTTCTTTTATTTAGGAAATTTATTTCCCATCCAGTCCCTTTATGGGTTTGAGCGGCTTACAAAAATGTTGTGAAATCTTCAATAAAAAGGACCACAAATGAAAACAAACAGGAACAATAAAACTAAAGCTTTTTAGAGGCCTGGGAAAATAAACAAGCTTTTAATCCTAGCCCTAAACTCCACGAAAGAAGGCAGGGAAACCTACCCAACTCCGTCAGCAGTTTATTCCACAAACACCAAAGCAGCGTAGAAACCCGGTTTATGGTTACTAGGAGGCTCAACCAGACCAGAGGAGGTGGTCCCATCCATAACAGAGACCCCCGTGTGTCCTCAGAGGCTGGCTTTATGCAATATGCAAAGCTCTACGCTTGGACTTCCTTCGATTTTGTGGCTCTGTGCCCCATGGTTTACAGAGTAGGATATGGGGAAAGACTCCAATAAATTATAAATTAAGCACCAAAGCATTCTTATGGGCTAGCCTAGAGGAACCCAGTGTAACAGAGGTTGGGGCCTTTCAAGGGAAAGACTTACAGCATTTTTCTGATGAACTGAGATGCAGGTCACAGAGTTTTTGGGACAAAAGGCACTAAGTTTCAGCAACTTTTTACTTGGAGGAAGAGAATGTAAAGATGTCTCCAGGATTTTAATTACAGAAAGATATTGCTTTGCTGCTGAACTCCACTCCAATTGCTCTTGGACATTTGCATGCATCTCATTAAGCTAATCAATTTGTTTATTGGTAGCAATCTACTGCCAGAGTGTTCAGTGGTGTTCTGTGCAGTGCATTGAAACTCACACACCTCCCCTTTAGTAGCAGCCATTCAATTAAATTATGTTTAAATTTTGGAAAGGCCACAAAAGAAAATTGAACCTAAAATGGGATTTTTATGTTTGCTCCCAGTTTTCCCATTACACAAAATATGACGCAGCAATATCCCTCTCAACTAATCTGACTGCAAATGTTTGTTTGGGTCTCAGGGCCCAATGAAGAGTGGCAGAGAAGTCAGGACAGCAAAAGTCCACAGGAGAATGTGGGCTATTTTGAGCAAAAACAGTAACTAATATTCTTATTTAAATTTTAAACAGGTGAGGCAAGGCAAGCCAACTATACATCGTAAATAAGTTAGGCAAAGACAGGGAGAGTAATTAAAAGTCCAACACAATGAAGACTAATGGAGTCTTTAATCAGAAAAAAATTGCTGCAATTGCTATCAGAGAGGGGAGTGGATGAATGCAAGGCAGCCCAACCTAAGATAGCATCAAGGCTAGGAAGCCATTCTTCTCCTTCAGAAGAGCAAGAGTCCACCCTGGAATGACCACCTAAAAGATGATGAACTGAATTTCCTCTCTCCAAAGGTATTGTCTGGCTTGAAAGGAAAACCAGGTTTCTCAGTAGACAGAGGCCAAAATGCAGGTTTCCTAGAGTCTCTGAGAACCCAGGTGCCCAAGAAAGTATGTCTCTTGAGACTCCTTGAACTTGAAAAATTATTGGACACATGATCCAATCTGATGTCCTGCCACACAAGTCATTTTTAGAAAATCAAGTCTCCACCAAGTAACTGGAACTTCTGGAAGACTACATTTCCCATGTTCCTAGATTCTGGGAATTAGGTGAGATTGAGGACTCTTGATGTCGCTCAAGTTTTGTTGATTTAAAGCGTACAAGAAGAACCTGAGGGACGATATGTCAGCATCTCACCACGTTCTCATGATGCAATAAAAGACACAAATGATATACTGATTTGAAGGGAGAGAGAGAGAGGGGGGAGAGAGAGAGGGAGGGAGAGATTTACACAGGCATATTTGTTATGAAAATGAATCTATGATCAAACCAAGGGAAACACACCATATTATATTCTATTATTTGGACTTTGCACCCTGTTGAAGAGCCCTCTGAGACAAAGCAACATATGTTGTGCCTTACCTAAGCAATGTTCACCTGTTGCCTTTCAAGGCAGCATGAGTCCAGCATAGTTAGTGGGTAGGCTGCCTATGAATTCTCTGGGCAAACTGGCCAAGATGCCCAAAGGATGTCCAAGAAAATCCTGCTTCACCATCTGGCTAGCTGCAATTCAGCTCTTCCTCTCCATTGGAATCTGGCATGGTGAACATCTCCAGATGTTGGCATGACCTAAGCGAAGCCCAGCAAAGGATTCTGAGGGAGAGGAGAGAACAGGGGAGGTTGAATACCCAGCCGCTGCTGGCATCTCCTTCCAAGTGACTCAGCTCTGCAGAAAAGTGGAAATTGTGTTACTACTGATCAGTGGCAATCAGTAGTAATCAAGATCGAGTTTTTGATTTTTATCTCTGAGTTGTTCAGGTTTTTTTAAGGTTGTTCACTTTAGTCACTTTTTTCAGTATACTTTTATTCTTTCTTTGATAATTACTGATGGTTTTAACTTTTAAAAAGATCAGCTATCTATTTTGACCGTGGATGTTTTTATAGAAAAGGAAACAAGGAACAAGCTAAATTACAATAAATAGTCTGCAGGTTGACAAAGTTAAATCAAAGAAGTTTCATATGCATCATACTGTGACTGTATCAGCCATTATATAAAATATACCCATCTCTTTTAAAATAAAGACAAAGCAGGCCTGAGCCATTTGCTCTCTATTTAGCTCTGGGAATTTGGACCATGCTCAGCCATAAATCCCTTCCCAAACCCTACATTCATCAAAAGACAAGTTGAAATATCATGCTCTGAAAGTCATTTATGATGCCTCATGTTTAAAAATACACATTTTAAAGGGGGAATTGCATAATTCTTTGGGAATCCGGAGTCATACAGCAAAATCCAGACGGTGATCATTCTATGTCATTCCACAATTTATGGCAGGTGGAGCAAAGTAACTCACAGCAGACTTTACAATGACTTCAAACATCTCAGAACATCTCAGGGGCTCCTAGCTGTGATTCTGAGCCAGGAGGCAAAATTCCATTCCCAAATGACCTTCAAGAAAGGTTTCCTTAGTGGAAAAGAGGAGCCAAGTACCTAGTTCTCAACGTTATTCCTCAAAAGCAAGTCTCTTGTATTAATTCCTGCTTTGATGGCTTTCTCAAGTCATCAGCCCAGTGATGTCAGCATCTCTATCCTGCCTCTAATCTATCTTGAGAAGCAAATTTCACAAATACTTAAATTAACATCAACTGCATCTGTTCCATGACCTTAATTAAGAGTCCTTTTCCAGAGAGAGATGGGTGGCCTATAAATTTAATAAATAAATAAAATGTTCAAATGAAAATGAAATTGTGTGTGTGTGTGTGTTCCAACAGGGCTGAATAGGAAAACAGCCACAGAATGACAAATGAGAGGCTATCCATTGCTTTTAATCCACTCTTGCTGGCAGAGGTGAAGCCTTCTGCTTGATTGTCAGCTCTCAGGAGAAGCCATGTGCAAGAAGAGCCCTCAGGACAGGCTGCCAAAGGAAGCCTTGGTGGGGAAATAGAAGGGATTGGCCTGGCTTTGCAAAATTAATTCATCTGGTGCCCGTCTTTGTGTTCTCTTGGTCATATCTCTCTCTTCACAAAAAGCTTGCATTGATGCTCCATCCTTCGAGCTGTCCAATTTTGATCTGGTGGAGTTAGGAAGTGAGGCAGGACTTGGTAGGGGAGGAAGATGAAATGGCCCACTCCCCCCCTTCCCAGGGACCCTCGTGCTCCTTTGAGAGTTTCAGAGATGTTTTCCAAACCAGGCCTGAAGCTGGTTGGATTCCAGTTCTCCTCAACAACAGCCAGGCAGGACGTGGGTAATTAGAATCTACCCCATGCCTGGTTGGAGAACAAGGAAGACAAACGAAGAGTCCCAAGCTCAGGATGGAAATCAGAACGATATACATTCTTTAATGAGTGCAACCTCTATTAAAGCAGATTGCACCTCTTTAACTCAACACTTAATAAGCTAATGTAACTCTTGGCTGAACTCCAGGAATATCTAGGATCTCAGAAAGGATTTAACTAGGTGGGAAATAGCACAGTGGCAGGTCACAAAATCAGCACTGCTGCATGTTGCATCATCTTACTTTGTGCCCGATAAAAGCCTTTTTGGTATTTGGCCCCTGGAAATGAAGGGAATGGCTCCCACTTGTCTAAAGAACATCTAATAAGCAGTTGCTATTCATCTTTAAGGAAGGATGAGTTTTGCCTGAAAACAAGAACTGGGCCAGGAATACATAATGGAGTCAACCAAGAGAGCTTCCTCACAAAATCTCTCTGTAACCAACTGAAGACCAGGAAACAAGGCAGGCTGCAGATGGGGACTCTGTCATTATTCACATTATTCGATCCAGTGGGATTTCCTTAGGAAAAGCAGGAAGACTCTGCCACTAACCCTTTCCTAGAATTCTTCAAAAGGACCGTACTGGTTGGGGAATTCCAGAAGCTGATGTCCCCACCTCTGCAGTTGATCAAATTGGGGAGTCTGGACTAGGACACCTTGTCTGGTTCTTGATTACAAGTATTTCACCTCCTGATCGCCTTTAAGACCTTGGAAGCAGAGTCAATCTATTGGTCAGTACTTCATTGCCCATCTGCCTGTGGAGCATCTTCCTTGAGTGAAGCTATGCCTGGGCATTGTTCAAGATTGAGGTTCTGATGACAGCCCAAAAAGCCCAGAACAGGACAGTCAAAACTCCTACAGTGGCAAATGATGTCTTATCCTGGTCAGCAAATCTTGTGCTGGACAGCTCCTCTGAAGCTTTGACTGCTTAAGTCCTGAACTGCTGGTCAGCTGCCCAAAAATAATTGGGGAGTCTCCTTCTGCCTCTCCCAAAGGCATCCAGCCTACAATCGCACCCAGAAGAACTGCAAAAACTGTACCCTTGTTTGCTCTAGTTTTATTGGGCCAAACGAAGGTATTTCCAACAATAGGTTAAGAATTCCTGCTTCTCCATGGACCAACATGATTGCCCTTGCTTTCAAAAAAGTTCTGCATTCAACATCCAGGGTGGTTTCTACCTGAATTTTACCCTGTGATGGTTCAGCTCCATCGTGATACCACACAATCAGGCATAATGGTCCTGTTTTTTAAAAAATCACAGCTGGAGATGGAACCGCCTTCTATGGGAAGGGCCCTTCAGTTGCCTCTTTCAAAGAGGAAGGATGAACAATGAAATAGGAAACTCATTTTTATTTCTCTTTAACCTCAATACCCAGATCCCTCCTAAGGGAGCATCATTCACAGAGGATGAATTAAAAGCATGTGTTTATTCCCCTGTGGTTAGGAGAGGCCACTGATTCTGGAATGGCTCCAGGCTGGAATCAATCCTCAATCAGCTTCCACTCCTCCGTCTCCCATGGAAGTCCTCTTGTTGCTCCTCTGCCAGAGCCAACAGGCCCCCTGAAGCCCCCACCCTCCCGGGCTCCAGAGACAGTGACATCGCCTGGGTGTTCATTAGCATTCGGGATGGTTCCTTCACACGTCTCCCCCGAGAAGGTTTAGCCCGCCAGCGATTTCTCACTCCAGCCAGAGGGAAGGTTGATGAAGGAGTCCCTGACTTGGGCTGCAGAGCAGAACAATGGGAGGGGACAGACGGGAGGCCCCAGCTGGCTCAAAGGGCAAGGAAGGTCATGGCAGGCGATGCGTTGGGCTCACATAATCAAACCTTATTCTCCCATTTTCACCTTTCAGTTCTGTTGGAATGCAGTTCCCATAATCCGCCAGGTCTTCTGAGAATTTTAATCTAAAGGTTACCATTCAGGAAATAAAATAAACTCATCAACGGTCCTGTGGACTGAACAACGATTGCTGTCATCTTTGGCATCATCTGTCTTCACATTTTCATTCGATTAATGTTTATCAAGCAGGAGTGAACCACAGAGAGTCCAGATTTCTGTTTTACTGATTCAGAATCATCTAAAGAGCTCTCCAAAAAATTATAATAAACAAGTCTTGGAAAGCCCACGTTTGACTCTGGCAAGAAGGATGATTAAATATAGCAAGAGAAACACAGGAGGGGTTTTTTTCCCCTCACTCCTTAATGGATGTTGTGCACTGAATAAAACTGAGCTGAGATATATTCTGGCTAGTGAGGTTGTTTTTCTTAATTTTTCCCTTTTTCTGGGAGAATATCCACCCTAGATATTCAAGGGACCACTAAACTGATCGCTGCCAAGGGAGTGAACTTGGGGAATGCAGCTTACCCCTTGCGCATAGTAAGCATCCATTTTTGGATTGGGGGGAGCTGGTGTCCAGGAGAAGCTGCAGTGACATCATCTCGGCGTGTCATGATGTCATTGCACAAACAATGATGTCATTCAGAGGAGGCTGCCGGTTCCTGGCTCCTCCTGTTTCTCCTTCCACCCACCTGCTTGCTGTCTCATAGCTCTCCTCCCAAAAATGATTCTTACAAATAATTTTCCATTAAATGAATTTTCTGGGAAGCAGCACAGCTTTAAAGTGCTCCCGAAAGCAATTTACCTAAGATGATTTTCAATCTCCAATCCAACTGTGAGGACGGAGGGAAAGAAAAGATTAAAAATAAAAACCAGCTTTTCTAAAATCCCATGTAGCTCATGTACAACGGAGTGGTCTTTATCTCTGCAGACAGCTGTGTTGACAGCCGAAAAGGAAGGTCTGCATCCCAAATTTACAGCTGGTTGGTTTCAAGTTCAAGCTAATTTAGCTTTCTGAGCTGGGCTCCACTTACACAGAAAATTGTCCAGGAATTTGCCTGCAACATTTTGGAGAGAGTACCAAAATCCCCGGTTGGTTAGCCAGCTCTAGCAAATACAGACAGGGGGTTTGAGAGTATCTTAGCAGCTTTCCCTGGGATTTTGGGATCCTGTGCTATTTTTAAATCCTTGGGTGGGACTTTATTTTTGATATACCACTTTGGCTGATTTAAATAGAAAAGTGAGAATAGAAATATTTCCATAATTTTATTATTACCAACTTCCAATATTTCACAGTTGAAAGAGAAATATCGTAGGTAATGACAACAAACATTCCCTCCAGCTGCCTCTTTTAAAAATAAACATAATTAACTTTTTTTTAAAAAGTGTGTATGATGAATCTAGTTGGGAATCTGCTTAGATGCAGCTGGGAAACAACTGAGCAACTTATCTATAAACTACGTCAGTGTTTCTCAACCTTGCCACTTTTAAATTACATGGGCTTCAACTCCCAGAATTCTCCTGCCAACATGGAGAAGTTGGCTGGGGAATGCTGGGAGCTGAAATCCATACATCTGAAAGTGCCCAAGATTGAGAAACACTGCACTATCCAGAAAGCACTACTATTCAGTGGTGGGATTCAAACTTTTTTTGCTACCGGTTCTGTGGGCGTGGCTGGTGGGCGTGGCAGAGGCAGGAGACTGTGAAATCTCCAGTCAGAGGTATTTGCCGGTTCTCCGAACTACTCAAAATTTCCGCTACCGGTTCTCCAGAACTGGTCAGAACCTGCTGAATTCACCACCTCTGCTACTATTATGATACAGCCAACAAGAAAGAGACTAATTTGATGTTTGAAGAATTATTATCTATTATCATCTGCCAATGAGAAGCTAGCCCTGAGCCTTCTTCATCAGCCCCATCAGGCAGGGGGGTGGGGAATATAAGCAAAGAATGTTCTGGAATCTAAAAGCAACATTGGTCAAGAACTGATATTCTTATACCAAGTACATTTATCTCCACAAGTCCAGAATTCCCAATATATTGCTACTCCTCTTTCCAAGATTAACAAACGGCCTCCTGATTGATCACTTGCTGTTTCCTTTGGCAGCCCATAAAGCATCATTGATAAAGGTTCTCCCTCAAGGTTTCAAGACAATATTGCTTTTGCAGCTCTCACTTTTGACAATTAATCTCCATTTCTGTCTCCTGTTGAAGCTGGCTGCACCGGCAAGCTGCATGCTAATTCTCCCCCACTCACATGCGGGCGTGGAGGGGCTCCTGCTTCTGAAAAAGACACGGATTCATTTCTGGAATTTCTCAAAGGGTCATTTGAGCTCCATCTGACAAAATGTGCAGTTGCCAGTCCCACTCAGCTCATCCCCTGCACCTCATTCTCAACTTTCTCATCATGAAGTCAAGGAGAACCGGAGCTGCTTCAATTGTTAATCTCAGCGATTGAAACCTTGGTAAAAGAAATTTTTCCTCATACAGCTTTATCTTATACTCCAGTCTCATAAGTGGAGAAAATGGGTCACTTACCCATCAAGTTGCCAGTTTCTTATGCTGTGTCATGTTCACAGAAGTTCACGGGTGCATCGCTTCCATTTAGAGAGGGATGTGTGAACATATTTCTTCTCAAATATGCATTTATAAAAGCATGTGGATTTGTGACACAACATTTAGAAGGGACCAGACCTCCTGCCTTTGGAGATATTTCCTTAGCTAAATGGAGAAGAACCACAGGTGGGCAAAAAAGCTCCCCCTTCTGTCTCTCAGCTTAGCTTCCTGGGTCAGGCACCCCCAGGGCAAAAAGAACCAGGGGGGGCAGCCCAGCCCCTATCAGAGAGCTGAGGTCAAAACACAACACACTGGACATTTGGAGAACAAAATGTTTGGAGAAGGAAGCCATTCCAGCGGCACTTTTCCCTGGCCTCAACCCTGGTTCTGCAGGAATGGGAGAGATCATGTGATCTCCCAGAATAGATCTTCAGATCAAGGGAAGAAGATGGATCCCTGTTGCACCGGGTCTGTTCTCTCCTCCTCCTCCTGAATTGGATCATCACCCAGCCACTGCAGAGTTTATTGTTTCCTTCAAAAGAAATTGGCTGCTCCGTCTAGTCGCTCTCTTAATAAATTTCTAACGTTATGGCATCCTGCTGCTAAAAATTAACCTATCTGGCCTCAAGTGAGCTTCTACATGAATTCAGATAAGGAGCGCCTGCATAAAATGAGATGTTCTTAGCTCCCAGTTATTAGTCATGCATGAAGAGAAAGATCTGCCTCTTCCACTTCTGGAAGATTTGGAGAAAATGCATTATTTATTTATTTATTTTTTGGACTTGTATGCCACCCCATCTCCGAAGACTTGGGGTGGCTCACAGCTAAAAACAACAACAATAAATAATTAAAAAGATTAAACCAACTCACAAGCCCAAAATAAGAATAAGACGAAATTTACAATACTTAAAAGTCTAAAACCCATCCCCCACAAAGGGTCACAGCCCGGGTGGTCACAACCAGGTCTTCAAATCATGAAGGTGTGGAGGTCAGGGGCCAGGCCAATGCATGATGGAAGGAGAGGCCACATTTGAAGGTTTCTTCTTACAGCTGGAGATTACTGGGGGACAAGGTGGAGAGGTTACCCCAGGGAGAGTTGGGAGGTGGATCTTGCTTTGATTCCAGATGTTCTCCTCCAACCCACGCGAAGGTGGCAAGTCCACCAGGACCTGATCTCTCATCACCACTGCACCCCAACATCTGCTGTTGGCCACCCCACCTTCCTTCAGAGGAGGCCCTCATACAAGGGGTGGAGAAACACACCAAAGATGGGTAGAGGAGACTGAAAGGGCAGTAGTGGACCTCCACCTCACGGGTAGTTTGTGACTCAGGTCTCCTTCCTTCTCCTCCTCTGGTGGTCTGACCCAAACCCTTTTCCCATAAAACAAACACGAACCAAAGGGAATAGAAACCTTTTAATGAGTCTTACGAATCCCCAGTTAAAAGGCTGCTGCAAACTAATTAACTTTGATAAGCACAAGCCTTGCCAAAAGTGTGTGAGGCTGCCAACAGTCACAGATAAGAAATATTTCACAACACAAGAATCTTCTAATACAAACTCAGGATACTGGAATGTCCACGAGGCTGAGTTTCAAAACGTCTTTGCCTTCTGCAAAGAAGGTTTGTTTCACAGTTGGCTTTTATCTTCTTTGAAGGAGGGGCCATTACCTTGCAGCCTCACTCCTGAGTCGCCCGTGCTGCTGCAGCTGCTCTTTCCTGTGAGCAGTCCTGCGCGCACGAGCACTTGGCACAGGCTCCTCGGGAACCTCCTCATCGCTGCTGCCAACCTCCATAATCTCTGAAGGCAGCAGTCCACTCCCTGATGGTCCTGGCCCCTCATCTGAGTCCTCGGTCTCCTCAGCCATCCACACCTGCTGCCAGCTAATCACAACATCTGGTCCTGATGGCTCTCCTTCTCCTTCGTTCCTCAAAATGGAGGTTTGGGGGATTACTCAGACCCCAAACCAGAGGTAGATATTCAGCAGGTTCCGACCAGTTCTGGAGAACTGGTAGTGGAAATTTTGAGTAGTTTGGAGAACTGGCCAATCCCACCTCTAACTGGAGATTTTGTAGGGTCCTTCCCCTGCCACACCCACCAAGCCACGCCCCACAGAATTGCTAGTAAAGAAATTTTGAATCCCACCACTACCCCAAAGGCCCCATCTTATGCCTCTGGGAGAGCAGGCACTGAGCATCCCTGACTGGCAGCTCTTGGCTTCCCTGTGAGGAATCGTAGCGTGGCCCTCACTTTGCAATCTTACAGTGGGGCCGAAGAACTGTCCCAGCCTCTAGAAAGAATGGCGACAAGGAGGCAGGAGGAGAATTGAGGGGAGCTTCAATGCCCAGATGGTAGCAAAATGAGTCAGGGCTGACATGAGGCTGACAGGCAAAGCAGCACTCGCATCCTGCAAGAAGACGGGAGATGCATGCCAACAAATGCAAAGGAATCCACTGGGGAGGGAAGAGAGGCATCCAGGCCACAGGAGAGGTCGGACTTTGGCGGACATGCCCCCTTCATGAGAGAAGCCCCCCCCCGTAACAAGATGGAGCCCAGAGCAATGGAGAGGAAGGTTGGGGAGTTACCCATCCCTGCTACGAAAACAAAGATATTATTCTAAGCTTTTCTTTCCTTGATGATTCTTTCACATTCCGCTGATTGCTTTGGTTTCTGCAGCTACAAGTCACAGCAAATGATTAATCACCAACAAGTTTTCTGCATGGAGAGATCCCACTTCCTCCTTCCATCTCCCCGGGCGTTAATATTCATCCCAGCCCCTGAAGGTTTCCCTCTTCCCATCCGGCTTGGCTGGCTTGCAAGTCACGGATGGGAGACAGCCAGCTGCTTACCTAGGGTGAAGAAATGGGACAGGTGAAGGAAGGAAGGAAGGAAGGAAGGAAGGAAGGAAGGAAGGAAGGAAGGAAGGAAGGAAGGAAGGAAGGAAGGAGCCTCAGACCTACAATAGCCTGGCTCCACCTGGGCTGCCACTGTGGATGCTGCTTTTCAGCTGCACCATCACACTGTTTGGGCAGAGCAGGAGCCCCACATACACACAAACACACAGCAGCAAGGGTTTAGGAAGGGCTACCAGGAGAAAGCGAAGGGAAGGGAACTGAATAACCTCTCCTGCTGTCTTGTGAAAGCCAAATCTGGAACTCGCTGTGATCCCTGGAGAATTAAGTGGGTGTAGAGAGAACCCAAGCCAGAAACGAGGAAGGGGGAAGAGGCTGCATAAAACATTGGGAGGGGTCCTTCTGGCCCAAAGAGACAAAATTAGGGTGGGAGTAGCGCCACTGAGAGCGCCAGGGCAGTGCCTCCCTTTCTTGAGTGTGGAGGACCAGATCCTAAAGAAGAAAGGGGGTTTAGTTTGCCCCCCCGCTTTAAGCTCTCAAACTAGCCCCTCTGCCCTGCAGGCCTGCAAGAGACACCCGCCCTCCCTCCCCCATCTGCTCTTCCTGCAATGCCTGCAATCCAGCAGACAGGAGCCCCCTGCCCCAAAAGCCATGGGGGAGAGAGGGGTGGCCAGGCAGGATTCCTGGAGCCAGCAGGGATTACCTTTGGTGTGGCAATTGCTCTGATTGAATCTCAGAACGGGATTAAGTGTTTAGTCTGAATAATCAAATCAGCTGCTTTGGAATCGATTGGGAAAATTGAATCAGCCCGGCTTGGCACTCTGAATCAAAGTGTCAAATCTAATCGGCTGAGCTTTCTGAATTAAATCTGAAACGTCTAATCAGATCCAATCAACGGCTGGAATTGGATCAGAGCTGATCTGCATCTCCCTAACCCCTGCAGGCCGGAGGATCCTTCCTCTCCCAGGTGAATTGCACGTCGCTCAAAATCATTATTTACTGCGGTTTGATAACCAGCCACGGTCACCTTTGGCACAGAAACCTGCTTGCTAATTCCCTGGCCCGGGAACCCAAACCCAACATCTTCAGACCTTAAGGGGTGATCCTGTATCCTGTGCTAGATCTATTGTTTCAGGAAACTCTGTGAAGGAATCTCAGGCCTTAAGGAAGAAGGCAGGTCTGTGGCTGCAGCAAGTTCTCTCGGCTGGATGAAGGTCTTGGAGAATCTACAGGAGGTAGACCACTGCACACCCGAGCAACTAGACACAAGGACAGTTTTTCCCCCAAACGCCATCCCTCTGCTAAACCAATAATTCCCTCAACACTGTCCAACTATTTACAAAGTCTGCATTACTATCACTTTTAATCTTCTCATCACTCCTTATCACCCACCCCCTCCCACTTGTGACTGTATGTCTGTAATTTGTCGCTTGTATCGTTACAATTTATACTGGCTGTTTCCTAGTATGACTTGATTGCTTATTGTACCCTGTGACTATTATTAAGTGTTGTACCTTATGATTCTTGATGAATGTATCTTTTCTTTTATGTACACTGAGAGCATTTCCACCAAGACAAATTCCTTGTGTCTCCAATCACACTTGGCCCATAAGGAATTCTACTCTATAAGGCAGCGCAGTTGCCATCCCTCAAAGCACCAAGGGTGAATTGGGCACGCCTTGCCACCACCTGCTTTCTATTGGGTCTTCAACCAGCAAGGAGGTGGTGGAAACCTGCATCAAACACTTGCAGCCCTGCACAATTCACACCACCAGATCTTCAGGCCTATGAAAGACAGCCGTCCAAGGATCGTCTACATGCCCAAGTGGGAGACTCAATCCAAAGCTTTGCTTAAAGCACCAGCTGGTTTTCTTTTACACGGAGAGAAACTCCGGGCCCTTGAACAAAAGGCTCCGTTAATTAAGCAGAAAAACCAGGCACCGATATTTAAGCAGAGATAATTGTAAGAGTGGGAGTCATACGGAGGGGGAAGAATAGATCAAGAAGGATTTGCATGAGAGGTTGGAGTTCATAAAGGGCTTTGGCAACCAGCTCAACTGGGAGCAGCTTCTTGGAGCCAATTTAGAGGCCCACTGTGCTGTCCTCACAGCTGTTAGGGGGCTGCCTGGTGTCTCCACATCTGCACTTCAGAACCAAGTGTCTAACAACTGTTTCTTAGATGCCGTTTCAAAACAAAATCCAACAACATTCCAGATCTCTGCTTTGCTTCATCACTGATACATAAATACCCATGTTTATTTTCTAACCAAGTCACACCAAGGATGGCTTTTAGAGGAACAGCAAGCATTCCCAGCTGACGCCCCAGGTGGCCAGGCAGGGACTGAAGAGAAGATCAGGGAAGTCCAGCTTCCTACCTAGGGGAGCAGTTGAAGCTTTGCACTTCAGCTCTTAGCTTCTTAAATATGGACACCTCTCAAGGAAGAGGAAGGTTGGCCTTGCAGACACCTGGCCCCAATACCCGCCCTCCTGCCCCACCAGGCAACCCCAAAACTGCAGGGCAGGCCCAGTCTATGTGGGGTGCCAATGTTGCCTGCAATTAAAAGCCTCCTTCCATCAAGGAGGTGAAAGGGAAACATTTAGAAAAGACCCAACCCAAATATAGGTTACCCCTAATTT
This sequence comes from Naja naja, assembly GCA_009733165.1. Classification (NCBI taxonomy): domain Eukaryota; kingdom Metazoa; phylum Chordata; class Lepidosauria; order Squamata; family Elapidae; genus Naja; species Naja naja. Next base: position 24,297,282 of record CM019162.1, read on the forward strand.
CTAGTTTCCAAGCAGACATGCACCCACTGGCTTCTGCAAGAAAGGGGACTCTGGCGCAGCCCTTTCAGTCCACGGACAGTGAATAATTCACAGCCCTGAAAGAGCAGATGTGCTCCCATCTCCTGCCTTCTACAACAGGGAAGTTCTCTTCCAAGTGCAAACATCTGCGTAGGTTAAATCCACCTCCCTCCCCTTCTCAGGGGAATGCAATTGAAGAATTTAAGCAGAGAAGGAAGGCTGGGAGGGGGAAAGTTTCTGAGCTTGGAGCTTTCTAGGGAAGCCTCTTCCCCAGGCTGGCCCCCAGGACAGCAAACCTGGGCTATGGAGGATGGGCCTTGTAACCCATTGCATCTGGCCAGAGCTGGGTTGCAGCTAGAAGTAGGGTGTGATTAAAGGGCAGCTTTTATGGCAGCTCAGCCTGCAGGAGAGCATTGCCTAAAATACTGCTCCCCCTCAGGGACCTTTCCAATTCCCTTGCGAAGGATTACAGGCCAACGAATCCAAACTCCAGGACTTTCACAAAGCCAAGGTGGGCACAGGAAGCCCAGAGGGATGCTACACACACACACACACACACACACACACACACACGTCTCTCCCAACAATCGCCAGCCAGCTTCAACCTCGGAGAGGGAGGCTTCTGCAAGCGACTGGGGGGGGGGGCAGCAACTCGAGAGAAAACCGTCTCCACAAAGCAGCAGGGCAAGGGCGAGAAGGAGACCCTGGAGGCCAGGTCCAGCTGGGCTGAGAAGGGGGCTACGTGCTGATCAGCCCCCTCCTGCCAAGCGAGTCGGAGAAGCTGGTTTTAAGGCTTCTGTACAAATCGTCACCTTTTCTGAAATATGAGAAAAATTATGCGCAACCACCTGGCCTTCACACCCAGCCTGGTTTTTTTGGGAGAGGAGTTGTTGCACTCCTTGCCATGGTTATATTTGGCAGTCAAACAGACACACACACACACACAGAGTGCAACCCAGTAAAGATGCCATATGTCTTGGAGAACATTTGGGGGGGGGCTGAGGGAAGGGTGCAGCTTTTACAAAACAGGCCCAGTCCAATCTATCGGCTCCAATGAGGAGCCTTGATCACCTAGAAGGAAGTGCCCAACTGCCAGCCCTTTGAGGTAGGTCAAGTCAGGAAACATGAAGCTGCCCCACCCTAGGACCATCGGTTTAGATTGGGAAGCTGAAAACCTCTGGAAGGAGGCTGAGGAACATCCCTTAGAGCAGGGGTGTCCAGCCTTGGCCACTTTCAAACCTGTGCATTTCGACTCCCTGAATTCTGGCATTCGAAGTCCACAAGTCTTAAAGTGGCCAAGGTTGGACCTCCTTGCCTTACCATATTACCACCAAGAAAACGATATGGATGATTATGTCCCTCAACAGGACTTGGGTTCTAAGTCAAGACACTTTATTTCCTACTCCCAGGTGGGGCAGAAATCCCATTAAGTCTGCAAGGAGAAGCTTCCTGGTTCTACCTCAGATCTTGACCAACTGATTTGGTTGGGGAGCTGAACGCAGAGCCCTGGGAAGACCACGGCTCTGGCCTGCAGGGTGGGGGTGTCAGGCGCTGTCTTATTCAGTCCCCTATTGCCCCAGGTCCCCTTGGAGATTCACAAGGAGCCCCAGGCACAACGGAGTAGAAGAAATACGAGACTTCAGGAGAGCGGCCAATTTCGAAAACAGCCCTAAAGAAAATTGTGGTGTACAGTAATAAAATTAAGGAAACAGCTACAACGATAATCTGAGGCATTAAATGTAAACGCGGCTAATGGAATTCAGCAGACTGAAGGGAGAACCGGAGTGAGTTATGGCCCTTGTGTCCCTCTTGTCTTGTGGCAGGAAATGCCAATGAAGCCTTTCGTGCAAAGGAGGTGGGAGCCCTCAACCTTCATCAGGAAAACCCTGAGAAGAAAGAGGCTTGCAGATTAGGAGAGAGGAGAGTCAATTGACTTGCTCCCTGCAAGGAGCCCTATTCCTGCAAAATCTGGTCACACAATATAGTCTTTGCAAAATACAAAGGAGATAAACGGGCTAAGTGGATGGATTTGAACGGCCTGCAGTGAAGAACTTGATCACTGATCCATCAATTCCTGGGGTCTCTTCAGTCCTTAAAAACATGGAGCTTTAAGCTTGCTTTACCACCAAAAGTGGCCCAAGAGAAGGATCTCAAAGGAGGAAGTGTGTGGAGAAAGACTCAGGTCCAGTTGCAGAGTCTCTCTGGAGAAGTGGATGTCAGGTAGGCAGGCAAGAAGAAGACTCTCTCTCTCTCTCTCTCTCTGCCCAAAGTTCTGGAGAAGGCCTGGAAGAAATCAATGGACTTCCTGGCAGAAGTGGAGAACCAGCACAAAGTCACGTCTGAAAGGTCAAGTCCTCATTTGCACATGGATGGAAGATCTCCAGGCTTTCGTTGAAGCACCGCCACTCAGGAGGGATCTTCTGGTCATGGGGTGATGGGCAGGAAATGTTTAAAAAATTATTCTAGATAATGTCCTGGCTAGAGGATAATTGGAACAGGAGCTCCCAAAGAGGCCTTTTAATCTTCTCAAAAGGGGTTTGCGGTGTTCCTCCAGGATCCACGTGGAGGAATGCCTGAACACCAACGGGGATAATTCCTCTCCTGGAAGCAAATGTTATCATCTCAGCATCTCAGGTTCCTTCTGGGGTGTTAATTAGCCTGAGGGATGATATCAAGTTGCACTAATGAGCTCTCCTAGCCTCAGAGGTTGCCATCCCAGCGGGTCAAAAAGCAAAGCTGAAAATTCCCAGGTGCCACCCGGGTGATAAGAAAATTCCTGCAGTTGCACCTGGAGGAACCGTGTCCTTTTTTGAATGAAAAGCTTCTCGCCTTCTCTCTCCCCCTTGCAAGCACACAGAGACCAAAGCAGTTGCATTTGTACCTCATGTTGCTTTCGCTGTCTAACTATGGCTACCTCAAAGCCTCTTCCATTCCTTTGGTAGCCCTTGTCAAGTCATCAATCCTCCCCAAATTGCCAGTCTGGGCTGCTGGGAGTTTTCGACTTAGGCCAACCCAGAAGAGATCACCAAGTTGAGGAAGTTAGCAGTAGACCATACTGGGCTAAAAGCTCGGAGAACACGCAATGCAACACTATTGTGCATTTGTATAAAACTCTCGACAATCTGCCTCTTGGGTGGGATCAACATCCAAACTGTCTACAAGGGCAGTTCTTGACTTCTACTTCTTCAGATCTTCCTGTTGCCTTTGGTCTGTTCTTGCTGCCCTGCAATGTCTCTTGTGTGCCAAGAAAATTCTGCCCAGCTCTTGCTAATCAGTGCACCCAAGAGCTTGGGGAGTGTCTCCTTTTTATAATTAATGTGAAAAGAGAGAAACATAAAGGCCAAATAGGCTTTTTAAAAGCCTATTTAAGAAAGATTACCAGTTATTCTTCTGGTCTGAAATGCTTGACACCCAGCTCAATGTTTTGTGTTTTGCCCACTGGAGAACTTTCTAAGGCTTTCTTTCGAAAGACACCCTCTGCCATCGAAGTTCCTTCAGGCAATCAAATGACTTCGCTGGCTGAAACTCAATCACATGAAAGGAATAAACAAATCTAAGCTAGCAGTTGAACGAGAACCACTTGGGAAGGTTTTTCCAGGAATGGTCCACCAGAGACACTCTTGGTCATTGCTGTAGTTGGATCAAATGGAAATATTAAAGAAGTCCTTTTCAATTTGGCCAATAAGCAGCAGTAGGCCTTGTAGCAGATTTCCAAGACTTGATTCCCTTCAGATAGGTTGAGTTAATCCAGAACTTCCAGCCAGAATAATCACGGGAATGTGTGTTTTTTTTTAAATCAGTCAGTGTGGAAATGAGTCCTTGTACTTGATGCTGGAAATGGAAGAAACTCAGTGGAATTAAGAGGGATAATTCTGACCCCTCCCCCAAGTCAAGAAGCAAGGGGCTGAAGGTCCAATCCTCACAATCTGGGATACAATAGAATTCTCCAGCTATGATATAAGAACCCTTGTTGCCAGACAGTTAAGGTCTTAAGAAGGTTGAGGTGAGTTCACGTCTAGAAGACCCCTAACTCTTAAGAAGTTGGCCTTTGGATCTTTAGTTCTAAAGGGGCCACTAAACTCTGATCATGTCAAGTATCAAGTTGTGTAAGTAAAGGACAAGAGCAATTCTGAAAGATTAATCCTCTGGAGGCTAAATACAATTCATCAAAAATGGGATACAACAAAGATTTAGGTATAAAGATAATCCCTGGAAGCTGGAAGACAAGACCACAGCAGCTTAAACAATGACAGCAAAGTAACATGCAGTCATTTCTACAAAATGCCTTTGTTACAAGAAGGCAATGGAGGCTGGAAGGTGGACCATCACATCTTGTCCTTTGGGGAAGTCATCTCCTCACTTGCACAAAGCAAATGGACACCAAGGCAAAACCTCTCGTGTTGATGTTTCTCCTGGATCAGCAATTCTAGACCTTGGAACTGGCGTTTCGTGCACAATGTACCTTCAGCACCCAGGCTATCTTGTCTGGAGCCGAGGTGAACAGAAGGTGGAAAAGCAAATGGAACATTCTGAATACAACAGGACTTGGAAGCCTATTTTAGCTGAAAGGAAACTTTAAGGAATGGGGGTGGAAGTGGCTTCCCAGCTCTGTAATTATTTCTTAAGTTTGAAACTTCTTTGAAATTAGGTTGTAAATCTTGGAAGTTGACAAATTAGCTGGTTGGAACTTTGTGTACCAGAAAACGGGCATGTTCTGCATGCAGAAACCTTATCGCTCTCGTGAATTTCTGAAGCTGCCTCCCAAAGGCTGGGAGGGAGAAAGCAAAACAATGAATGTCCAGCCACGGCAGTTGGAGGAGCTCCAGGTGGCAGAAAGAAGATATAAATTCAAAAGCCAGAGGAACATCATCAAATCCGCTCACAAAATAGACAAGGAAAGGAGAGAAACAGGATCCCTGTGACTGCAGGATGGGTGACACAAGTGGACTTGGCCTCTCCTCTTGTTTTGCTAGTTGTCGGTTCCGGCGGTCAGCCTGACAGGTGACCTCAGGGCTTGAAGGGCTCATCTCAACCGTGAGGGCAATGAGATCAGGCGAAGCTTCTTGGTCAGATGAAGGGAAGGGCCGCGGCCTTGACTAACTTTGCTTGGGGAAAGCGTTTCCCCCCCCGAAAGATGAGGGTTGGTTGGGTTTGTTTTGGGGAAGGGGTTGTCCTGGCTTTGAAGGATGAAACCCAACCTCAATGTGAGACTCACTTTCATGCGCAACTGTCTTCTAGGATTAGGCCGGCCTTCCCAACTGTTCTTCTGTCTTTGTTGTCCTCGTGGAAGGCAGGTCAACCAGCATCCTTTATTCAACTGTCATAGCCTCTTAATAATTTGGCCCCATCCGTTCCATCCCAGTGGCACAGAGAGGTGGCCACACCAAGGGGCAAGCTGGTGGCAAGGCCAAGACCGAGCTGGGAGTCCGATGAGAGTTTTCCAAAGAGTCCCCTGAGCTCCTCCAGACAGGTGAAGCCATGGCTCCAGAAACAGCCAGGAACAGCAGGTGGAGAGACCTGCCCGGGAAACGTACCTCTGGCTGCTGAACTGGCAGAACTCGGATGCTGCCAACTGTCTGAACGGGCCAGATTTTCCCCCAGCCACCCTGGGGATTGAAGTCCACCCAACTTGAAATTGCCAAGGTGGAAGCACACTGCCCAAAGCCAGATTTTACTTCATGATTCTCACCTCTCTACAAAACTGTTTAATTAAATAGAGAGGTATTCTTCACCCACCCTAAATTATTCGGTTTCAGATTAAAACAAGCCACAGAATAGTTCTGGTGGAAGCAAAAGTACAGCTGAAAGTCCACTTGAATCATATTTACTTCCTGTTGACTACTCATTGGGGAAGTTAAATGCATGTTACATTCTATAGTTACTCTATCTATACACTCCAGGATTGCATTTCAAAATAACACATTTACAACTGTATATCTAGCTATTATTTTACGCCATAGGATAGGAATTCTTCTGAAATGTACCGTCTTCTATTACGCTTTTCCTTAATGCCTTTTATCATCCTTTCTGCAGGCAAAAATAGCACCACATTAAAAAAAAAAGATTTCAATTACGAAAGTACCTTGCTCTTTGCATCCAGTTTTTGCTGCTTGATGGCAAAAACTGAACAGGAAAAATATCCACCTTCCAAGGTAATTAAAGAAATTCAACTGTGAAATGAAACTACCAGCATGGTATCTGTTGACTAAAGCTGATAATGCCATCTCTTACACAGAGAGGAAAAATCTAGATTGCCAGGAGATTTTATAACTTCAGAATATGCATAATTTTTAAAGGGAGTAAAACAATGATGGAAGTAATTGAGAGGAACTGGTTTGGACATGTAGGGTGCCACTGGACAAGACCTGCATCTACAGGTGTCCTATCCCATCACACAGATAAGGAGATGGAGCACAAGGATAGCATAAGGTCCACTCAACACTTCATCCTAACATGTCTCTAAGGTGGGACAGACATTCAACACTGCAGAAATGTTTGGTCGGCTTTGAAAGTGTAACCTGGCTGAGCTCCGCACCAGCAGAATACAAGTAAGCAGGGACTGATCCTTTGTGATCCAAACCAAGTTCTAACGCTGAAATTGCAAGCGGGCAATTGTGCCCTGGATCTCTTTCTCCGCCAATGGGTCTTATCATATAAACCAGCTTTAAACCCAGGCGGCTCTTAGAATGTGGCCTAACTTAAAAGCTCAAGACGATAAGGAGGAAGCAAATTTTAGTAACTGCAGCTACAAAAGTATTCAGATAACACGCACTCCTGGCTCAGATTAGAAGCACCAAGCATCACCTTCCATCACAATCTCCAGAGCATGAAAGGAAAACAGGATGACGTCCGTGAAGTCAGACTGTGTCTTCCCACTTCGTTCATCAAGCGCAAAGCCTCCTCCCCAGGAATGGGAGCCCTCCTTCTCTAACACCCCCTACCCAGCTATGGTGCCTGGCAGAAGGCCGCTCGCCCCTCACCCTGTGAATCACCCACATCCAGGGATCCAGAGGATGTCAAGGCCATCGGACCTGCAAGCCGGGAGCCAAGAGGCAACGTGGGAAGAATAGCCAAGCATGGAAAAGGGCAACCGAAGACCCAGCAGGCGTAATCCTGGCTGTGAGCGATTTGCAAGTTTAGCGGGGTGGCCCCCTGCTGCTCCGGCTCTGCAATTTGGCAGATGAAGTGATGCCGGGCTGGAGACGGCACATTGACGCAAGGATTGTGCAGAAGCAGCCCAGCGAAGGCCTCCAATCAATCTCGGAGCGCTTTCCTTTTTCACCTTCCCACTTAACGTCTCAAAGTTCTGCAAGCACTGAACATGTCAGTTAACAAGCATTAAAAATATTGTATTAAAAAAAGAAGCAAAACTGTGCATTCCTTCAAAAACAGAATGCCCTTTCCTAACCAACTGGCCTTATGCTCTGCTGATAAAATGGCAGGAGGGGTGGGGGAGACTTATGTCCTATTTCAGCAAATGCAGGTCTGGGAACTCTAAAAGTGTAAGGAACAATTAAAATTCTCTTTATTGCTTACTATAAAATAACCAGAATACTCCATCTCCTTGGTTACTTAGACATAAAAATAAGACAAGTGAAAGATGGGCTGATGACAATAAGGCTTGAGCCTAAGGCTGGGGCTGCACAGTTAACCCTTTTTAAGATCTGGGGAAGGGACAAGATAGTCCTTGGTCTTCAGCCCATGGATTGGACACTGGGCTTTGGACCACAAGATGGTTATCATTAAAACTATCCATGCTACGAATCTCCTGTCTCCGCATCCAGAGATAGAAAGTCTTCACCCGAATGAGCTTGCATCCTTTTAGCCATCATGGTCCACTTTTTTCTGGCCGGCGGGGGAGGAGGAAGAGGGAGGATGAAGTTGAGAAATGGCCAGTGCAGATGATCTTCAAACCTTGGACAACTCAGTGGTGCCCAAAAGCACACGCTCTCCCACAAGATCTAAATGCTCCCCCATCTCCTGCTTAGCTGGGAGCTACTGATCTGAGCCACACCAAGTTGTTCTGGTTTGGGGCAACTAAATGGAGTTTCTCCATCTCTGTCTGCTGAGTAGATAGCAGTTTCATTTTGGTGTCATCCATCCGATGAAGTCCAGGGCAGAGCTGTGTTTGGGCTGTCGGAAGGAGGGGCGTGCTATTTGTTTTCTTGTGAGTCTGTCTCCTTTGGCGCAGCACGTTTCCCCATTATTCCAATGCTCTCTATTGCCAACTTTGGGTTGTGATTAGTAGATACTTGATATTTATGTCCGTGTTTCTTTAGTTATGGTCTTGAGTCCATCAATATCGCCATTTGCCATAGGGCTGGTCACCTTTGGCTTCTTCTTCAAGAGTGGTGAGATTTGGTCGCCATCAGATGAAGGCTGGCCTTGGACTCTGAATGAGGTCAGCCCGTCCTTCGGGGCCCAAGCCTTGACTTGGAAATCCGTTGCCATTAGTGATGGGGGCTCTGTTTCCTCTTTGTTTGCTTTGGTCCACAGCCCAAGATTTGCTTCTCCTCTGAGAGGAGAAGTAACGAATTCCAGCCTTTTTAGTTCAATGATTCCTAGAATGTCAACACTCAGATTTGACATTCTACAAATTGGCCTCAGTTTGTGGTTCTGACTTCCCTTCATCAGTGGCAGACATCAATTTGCCAGATCAACTATCCTTTTGCCTCTGGCCATGTCGATCGCTAGACACCTTTCTGGCTTTCATCCAGCCACCCCAGAAGCTTCTCCAAGGCTACTTGCGCTCTGTGGGAGCTCCTGGGACATTTTCCCACCTGGGAAGTCCTCAGCCGGTGCTCCCTGGGCGTCTAAGCTGAAATGGATTGAGCTGAAATGAAGAAAACCTGGGCACACAGGAGAAAGGGGGGCACCCGAATAACTCCCAGAGGTTTTAGACCTCAACGATCACAGTTCCATGCCTCGGCTCGGCCAGCAAAGGCTCCTGGGAGCTGGAGTGCAAGTGCTAACGGGGGAGGGGGGAGGATGGGCTGTAGAAGCACCACATGCTCCCCCAGCCCAGCGTGTGGCTATTAAGCCCCTGATTTAGAGAGAAGGAGAATGGCCATGAACCACTCAGCAGGGCTCTGGAGAGCAGGCGACTCCCTCCTGCGTTCCCCCCCCCCCAAAGGCCTGGTTTTTGCACTGCTCTCCTGGCAAAACACCTCCTGCCTGCCTGGCCCTCCTTCCCAATTATGCTTCCCTCCCCGCATCACCGTCGCTCGCTCCATGGCAGCCCTGGGCCTGGAGGTGGCCCTGGGAGACGCCTCGCCCACCAGCCAGGGCTTCTTGGAGAGTCCACAGGGCAGAAGCAAAGGCTGTGGGAGGGAGGTGGAGGAGGGCGGGGGCTGCCCGGAGACGCTTGTCAAGGTCTTTGCAGGGGGGCAGAGGAGGGCGGGTTTCTCCAGGTAGCCTGTGAGAGACGGGGGGCTGAGCCAACCCAGCCCCCTCCAGCCTGGGGTCTCTGGGAGAGCAGCAGGACTTCATGGCCCACCAAAGCCCTTGCAGGTGCCAGGAAAACCAGCCATTAGAGTGCAGCCAGTCCTCAATTTACAACATTTCGTTTAGTGACCAGCTTATGATGGCACTGAAAAAAGTGACTTTGGACCGTTTTTCACCATGATGACTGTTACAGCTTCTCCACCCCCCCGGTCACATGATCAAAATCCAGACCTTTGGCAACTGACTCATAGTTATGACAGTTGCAGTGTCCCAAAGTGGGGAGGGGCATGTCACACACACCCTTTGCAACCTTCTGGCAAGGAAAGTTAACGGGGAAGAGACCAGATTACTAACCACCAGATTACTAACCCATCACCTGCAGCGACTCCCTTAACAAGGGTGCCAAGCAAGGTTGTAAAATGGGGCAAAACTCCCTTAGCAAGAAGTCTCGCTGAATGACAGAAACGTTGGGCTGAGTTGCGGTCGTAAGTCGGGGATGGCCTATAAATGTGGGGGCCCCTGAACCAGCCAGCCCAGAGCGGAGAAGGCCGTGTCCTTCCTTCCATCCCGAGCTTCCTAGCTGGAGGGTCTCCGCCACCTTCCACACCCCACGCCCCCCATTAAGGCAGGCAGCTCCACTCCGCCCGCAGCCTCCGATGACAAGGAGGCCACTCTGCCTGTCACCAGTTTTAAAAAGCCAGGCTGGTGTTTCTTTTTCTGGGCTTCACAAGGGGGAAAACCCAGAATGGTCCCATAATGAGGGAGCAGCTGTGCAAAGAGGATCCTGCTGGGTTTACAACTGGTTCCACATTCAAGGCTGACTCTCAGGCACACCCTTGGCCAAGGAGTGGGAAGACAGCCCGCCCCCCGGGCCCCCTCCTTTGCCCTCCCTTGGGGGGCGGGTAAGTGGGGCAGCCCGGAGCAGGGATGAGTGGTGAGGAGGGGGCCATGTGGATGGGCAGTCTCTCCTTGCAGAAGTTTCTCCCCCGGAGGTTCTTTTTTGTTAAAGGAGGCTCCTCTGATTTCACCCCCCTGCAGGGGGGCGGCTAAAGTGTAAGTCTGAACTGGCAGGAACTAAGACAGGATAAGGAACCCGGGGTGGCGGCACGGGGAGGGGGGCCTGGAACGAACATGTTGATACAGGAAGGGGGCTGTTGGGAGAAGGGAGACCCATTTCTGACCTGAGCCCATTCCAAAACTTCTTTTTCCCCCAGGAGCAAATCGGTCTTATGATGCCCTGGCTCTTGTGACATTCTCTGCACCGGATGGAAGTGCTTTGGGTGCCCCTCTCGGTTTGACCTTTCCACTCCCCCCACCCCCAGCTTTGAACCAGTGAACGGAAATGGCCTTTTGGGCAGCGCAGGAGGCCTCTCCACCTCTGCCCAGCCCCAGGGAGGGCAGCCTTGCCAGGGAAGGGCTGGAGGAGTGAGGGTCCCGCAGGGGAAAACAGCTCATCTCTCTCCCAGGTTCACACAAGACGCAGCCGCGGGCAAAGCAATTGGCACCATCTGCTCGCCTCTTGCCAAGCTACCCAGGGCCTCCAGAAAGATGCGCTCGCCGGGGAGGATTTTAAATGGTTGCCTGGGAGCTTTTGAGCACAAGCTCTTCTGTCATTAACAATTTGCTCAGACAGAAAATTCCCCCCAGGCAGAGAGCAGCGAGGGGGGCCGTCCGCTCATTCATCTCCTGCCCCTCTTGTGCACACAGACAGTTAAGTAAATGTGCAGCTGGAAGAAAATCACCGCCGTGGTTTGCTCCCTCAAGGAAGCCACGGCGCAGCAACCACAGCCTCCTCGGCTCGTCCTTCCGTCGGCTTTGCGGAAAGAAACTCAAAGGCCGTTGAGACACTCTGTCCTGCCAGCTGGATTCAGCAGCCCATGTGGCTGGACAAGCAGCTGGAGGGCCCACCTTTCAGGCAGCAGTTCAGATCGCATTTCCCAGACAGGCTGGGAGGCGAGGGGCTCCCGCCACTCCCCCCTTCCTCATTCAGACCCTGAGCGAGCGGCTCTCTTGTGGCTCTAATTGGTATTCCTCCCAAATCAGGCGATGGGAATAATGCAGCTCAGATCAAAACCAGATCAATGGGATTCCCACAGTTCCAAGCATTCAAGGCATGAAAAGGCTCCTTCCAAAGGCGGCCCTGCTCCACCCCTCCTCCCCCAACACCCCAGAGAACAATTGGCATTTGTGTCTCCGGACAAGACTCGCATTCATTTGGCTGCTTGTCCAGATGAAACTCTATTTCTCAGCCTTGACGAATTGAAGAAGCACAGTAACTAACGCAAAGGGTTGTTGCTGGGTTCGCCACCAACAAAAGTCTAACTGTAAATCAGAGCATGTTGAACAGAAATTATCTGCATCGTTATTTGGGGCATTGAGGCTGCTTGGAGGCGAACTGGCTAAGGAAGGGTTGGATTGCACAACGTGCTGCTCTTACCATAACTTGCCAAAACTTTTCTGTTTTTTTGTCATAAAGTACGGAATGTACTGTAGGGTCTTGGACGCTGTTAAAAATCTAAGCACACTAATCATGGAAAAGGATTTTTTTAAGCAAAATAAAACAACATAGCTTGCTGTTTCTCACCAACTGAAGGCAGAGTTCTAGAGTTCTAAAAACTTGCAAACAATATTTTGGGGTCAGAGGTCTAAAAGGAAGGAGGGAAGGAAGGAAAGAGTTCCCAAGCACTCCAGCCTCCATGGTCTGGGAACTGTCTGAAGAAATGTGTACACAACAGCCAGGCAGCCGTCAGGACGAGGATGTCAGTCTGATCGTGGCCTGACATCTCCGCTCTCTCGTCAGAGCCCATTAACCCTGTCCCACCTCGTCTTCTCCTTCCTTCCCTGACAAGCTGGATTTGCCTTTCTTTTCCAGCAGGGAAAGGCACACCAGATTGCAGGGCTCACATTAGGAGGCTAACAGCCCCCCCCAATCTGTCTCCCACGTATAACAAAAGCACCCCAAAATATGAAGAGCCACAGGAGGGCCCAGGAGGAAGGCAGGACATGGTAGGGGGGAGATATCATCGTTGTGCTTACAGAAGGAACCGAAGACGTCCATGCACAACCAGCCCTTGACCCAACTTCCAGCAGGACATAGTCCTGGGGAAGGAAAGGAAAGACAGACCCAGACTCCAGAGAGTAATTAGGACTGCAGAAAAAACAATTGCTACCAACCTGCCTTCCATGGAGGACCTGTATACTGCACAAGTCAAAAAGAAGGCTGTGAAAATTGTTAGATTTGCATGAAGAGTCAGACGCGAAGAGCTTCAGTGAAGAGTTTATTAGTGACTACAGCTCATAACAGACCCGATTTGGCTGGGCTGTGGCTGCTACTTATAGCCAGCAGCCACAGTTGCCAGCCAATCAGAGTGCAGGGTTTTCCCGCACTTTTTAAACCAATCATTTCTGACATTTTACAAGAACAGTTCAAACTTAACCAATGACATTCAAACCTGCATACATAACAAAAATATTTACAGATCCCACGCATCCTGGATACATAAACTCTTTCAACTCCTTCCCTCTAAACGACACTATAGAGCACTGCACACCGGAACAACTAGACACAAGGACAGTGTTTCCCCAAACGCCATCACTCTGCTAAACCAATAATTCCCTCAACACTGTCCAACTATTGACTAAGTCTGCACTACTATCACTATTCATCTTCTCATCACTCCTTATCACCCATCCCCTCCCACTTGTGACTGTATGACTGTACCTTTGTCGCTTGTATCCTTACAATTTTTATTGACTGTTTCCTAGTATGATTTATTTATTTATTTATTTATTAATGGGACTTGTATGCCGCCCCATCTCCGAAGACTCGGGGCGGCTCACAACTAAAACAGCAACAACAATAAATAATTAAGAAAAAATTAAACTAAGACAAGCCCCAAAAGAGAATATAAATACAAAAATACAAAAAGTAAAACCACCCCACCCGAAAGGGTCACAGCCCGGATTGGTCAAACAACCAGGTCTTCAGATCATGACGGAAGGTGCGGAGGTCAGGGGCCAGGCTGAGCTCCAAGGGAAGTTGGTTCCAGAGGTCAGGGGCCGTGATAGAATAGGCTCGTCATCGGGGGACCGCCAACCGGCATTGGCCGGCCAACGGGACCCCAAGGAGTCCTTGCCTATGTCCTCGCACAGGGCGGTTAGTGTTCGATGTCGGCAGGAGTCGCTCCCCTAAATATTGAGGACCCATGTTATGAAGGACTTTGTATGTTAAAACTAAAACCTTGAATCTCACCCGGAGTGCAACCGGCAACCAATGCAGGCAGCGCAGGAGGGGGGTAACATGGGAGAACCGGGAAACTCCCATCACCACCCGCGCCGCCGCATACTGCACCAGCTGCAATCTCCGGATGGTATGCAAGGGCAGTCCCAAATAGAGAGCGTTGCAGTAGTCGAGTCTGGAGGTAACAAGGGCATGAGTGACTGTGCACAGGGCAGGATCCAGGAAAGGGCGTAGTTGGCGAACTAGGCGGAGCTGGGCAAAGGCCCCCGTGGCGATGGCCCCCACCTGCTCCTCCAACCGAAGCCGTACGTCCAGGAGGACCCCCAGATTTGATTGCTGATTGTACCCTATGACTATCATTAAGTGTTGTACCTGATGATTCTTGACTCTTGACGAACGTATCTTTTCTTTTACGTACACTGAGAGCATTTGCCCCAAGACAAATTCCTTGTGTGTCCAATCACACTTGGCCCATAAAGAATTCAGTTCAGTTCAGTTCAGTGCCGAGACCCCTCCTCTGCCATCCTCACCTGCTTATGAAAAAGGCACTGCTCCAGGGCCAAAAACAAGCCCCAGGGATGGTCCTGAAGGAGGAGAGACATTGCCACAATGAAGTATTGGCCCCAAAGCGGGAAACCTCCAAAATGGGCTTTAGCTAAGCAGTGGGGTCTTGGGGAAAGAGTTGCCGCCTTTCAGGTGTTTCAGAAACTTCACCAGCAAACTGATCAACAGGCAGGAAGAAAGAGGAAAGAGCATGTGTGCAAATAAGCTTAACTTCCAATCCATTCCTCTAACTCAGGCAATCCAGCCGGAAGTAAACCTGCCCCGCTCACTTCAATGCACTGCAGGGAAGAAATTCAGTATGCATTAAAAACAAACAAGCCCAAGCCCTTCCCCTGAAGGGTGGCAGTGCAAAAGCCATCAAGAGCCCTCTTGGGGCCCGGGGCCCTGGGATGCTGCCTGGGGAATTCTGCTGTTGAACACATCTCAGAGTTGCCAGGTTTGAAAAGCGCCACTCAAGGGGATTGAAACCTACATGAAAATGAGCCCACCTGTGTGGCTGGCTTCCTATCAACCTTCAGAATTCCCAGGGCTGGGAGAACCGGGATCATCATCATCATCATCATCATTATTATTATTTTCAGATGAGAAAATGCAAAGTGCTTATTTTACGATTGCTCGGTAAAGCTGAAGGTGGAGAATGCGAGCTGCCCTGGGCTGAAAGCAGATCTTTGGAAGGCAGGTTTGTTCTCTTCAGCCAGTGCAAAAGGGATTAGTCTCTTGCTCTTCTGCTTAAGAGGACTCCAGTGGCCCCTGTTGCATTATTAGAAGACATCAGCCTTCATGCAGCTGATGCATTTCAAATAAAATGGGTTACCAGGTTCCCCTCGAACATTTCCTACTGTAGATGAATTCATCTCTTCCCCCACACCCCCCAGTCCTTCCTCTACTGATTCCTGTTGCAGACCCACAAAATAAGACTTTGCTGGGGCATAGTCTTCAAGTTGGAGCCGTTTTGTAGGAAGGAGTCAAGAATTCTGTACTCCAGCAGAAGCCGAATCCGTGTTGCCAAACACCCACCAGCCTCTCATTAGCACCAAATTATGAAAGAGAATTCAATAGCCCAGCAAGCGCCGGCAGTTTCTAATTAGCAGCAATTATGGAGTACAATGGGGAAGATCAGAGAGATGATCAAAGGTACAGCAAGCACCGGAAGACATAGAAGACACAAAAGCAATAGGACATCTCACTAAGTTTTGGGGAATAACAAGGCCGTTTTTGACCACAAGTTCTTGGTTGAATGAATGCTTGAAGACTGAAGCCCAAAGAGAAAACAAGTATAGCAAAAAGAGGCATTTCTCAGGGACCAGAGAAAAGAAGAGCAGAGCAAGAATCCAGATTCGATTCAAGTAACAATGGAGATCCACCAAACTCTCTGATAAAGTTCTGCAGTTAATAATCCCCTAAATATCTCGGAGCCATCTGTCAACACCCTGCATAGGAGAACAACAACACCAGATCAAAGAGACCAACTCCACTTCCTTTTAGAGAGGCCAGCTGTTCAGGAATGGACCAATTTTGGGTTCATTCATTTTTGTCTTTCCTTTTTCCACTGCTTGATTACCACCACCAAGCCATAAAACTGAAAGGGAGCACCGGCTCTGGTGGACCTATGGTAATAGTCTGCCGTTGAAATTGAGGTTCATGATAGCTGCCAAATTATTCTCCCCTCCCCCCATATTATTTTGCCCAATTCCAACCACAGCAAGAAGAATTTAGCCCTTTAGTGCTCCATCCTATGACAGCCATTTTTAAAAAAAGAAAAATCTAGCTCTGAAGCACATAGCTTTAGGAAACAAGTTTATTCCTCACTGCCCCAGATCCTGGGGAAAAATAGGATTTTACCTCTTTAGATAGTCCTCTGAACTGTTTCCTTTATGATTTTCATATCAGAGCATTTTAAGCATTTCTTGATTTATTTTGTTGCGCTGTTAACTGATTTAACGGTCATGGCCAGGGAAAGATAAGACGGAAATAAAAATGTAATGTCACATAAGTTACCCAGGGAAATGCCCCCTTGGATACGGCTTATATGTAAAGCTACAGTCAATCTCTATTCCCCAGCACAAAAAGTAGCATCAAAATCCCTCAGATAACTTTAAATATTCAAGAATTAATCCCAGAACGCAGATTTAAAACCAAATTCTGTCAGCAGTAACTCTGAAGCCAATCAAGTACACACGGCCACCTTGGGACTGAGTGAACCTATTTAATTTGCCACCCTGCCAAGGGGCCTTCCAATCCATCAACGGACCCCTTCTGCATCCGGCTTTCAACCGGGGCCGTTGACTAAGAACATTCCAGCCAAGCAAATCACATCAGCTGGGAGCAATCCTTGAAATGTCAATCAGAGTTTGGTCAATGTCTTCAAGCAAATTTGATGCCCAGCCCCATGGGCTCACCACCCAGCCCCAGCTGCAAAATAGAAAGGCAGAAGGGCATGCGCGAAAGTTGGGAAATTGCATGATTTTAAAGCTTTGGCGAGATTTCGGTGGACATGGAAGCACTGATCTCTATTTACCTGCGTTCTCCTCAGACGTTCTCTCTCTTTCTGGTTTCCATCGAACAGGTTGTTCCTCTGAGTTCGAAAAGGTAAAAAGGAGGTGCTCCCATGAAATACCCCTCTTTTCTCTTGGAGCTTCAATGCCCACCATCTTCAATCACCCATCCAACCAATTCCCAATCAATAAGATGCAGGGTTCAAGGGAGGAAGGCCCATAACTTAGGAGAAAGTTTGCATGCAAATGGAAGGTGGTTTAGGGGTCACTCTGCTATTGGCTGGGTTTAACCGTCATGCCAAGCCACCATCTTTGGATTCCAAATTAGGTCTGTGCTACATCCAACAAATAGATTAGCACAACATCTTGATTCAGTACTGACCGACTACTCTAGCAGCTTCCTTTGAAGTGCAGAAAGTGGGGTCAAAGACACATTTTGCCCACAGGCTGGGACCTGAGTGTGCAAAGGGTCATTTAGCAAAGAGTCCCTTGATGATTTATTCAGATTTTCCAAGGTGTCTTTGGCCAGCCATAAAGTCCTCTGGGTGGACCTTAGTTGGGACAGGCTCCGCCTTCATTTGAAAGGAGAAGGATGGCAGGCGGGAGGGAGGGAAGCAGCTATTGATCAGGTTGATTATTCTGAGTCTCCCGTAAGAAGTAGATCTGTATCTGCAAGGTCTGGGTTTCCCAGCATTCAGCGGTCACAGCAAAAGATTTATTTCACAGTTGATGTCACGCACACTGCTGGAATACTGAGTAGCCCAGGAGCTCCTGAGGAACAGCCCAGGCAGGGAGATGGATCACTCACGTGGCAGCCCTGCAAACAGAGCCCGCTCTACTCCGGGACACCAGGGCTTCGAGCAGAGAAGACTTGGCACCACACTGAATGCAGCCCACAGTGCTGTGCCAGCTGCTGTGCCAGCAAACCCAACCTGGTCACAGCAAAGGGGAGGCAGGGAGAACTCAACCGCCAGGATGTGCCAGGGATACAGAGCAGCTGATGTTTAACCACCCCAAAACAAACAAACCCAAGGGGTTTTCACTGCCCTTCTATCTAGGGAGGGTGGTCTATAGCAGGGGTCTCCAACTGTGGTCCCTTTAAGACTTGTGGACTTCAACTCCCAGAATTCCTCAGCCAGCATAGCTTACTCTCTTGCAATCCCTTCCTCTGCAAAAGAAACAGAGACGGCTGGCTGAGGAATTCTGGGAGTTGAAGTCCACAAGTCTTAAAGGGACCACAGTTGGAGACCCCTGGTCTACAGGATTGCAGATGGCAAAGTTCTGGGTAGATCTGGGATCTACAAACTCAGGCCAGCCTTCCGGTCTGAGAAAGACCTCAGATTAGGTGCCCTCCCAAGCCTTCCCCTTGAAATCTGGGGAGGATGGAGAGAGAGGTACGACAGAGGCATTCACAGCCCCACGCCTTAATCTGTCCAGGTGCTTCCCAGAAATCCTCTCCTGCTTCAGAGGAAATGTCAGAGCCACTGGTTCTCTGGTTCTTCTCTGGATGAAAGCAATGCGGGGGATGGTTTCTAGAGATGGCCAGGACCTGGGACTTCGCCCTTTTAAATCCAGCTCATCAGAAGAAAGAGAGGAAGGGCCCTGCTGCGAATCATGCAGTGAGCAGATATTTCCACGCCGGCAGTTTTTCTGTGCACAAAAAGCAAAGGCAACCCACACATGAGCTTCCTGAGGGCTCCATCCTTCATGAAGTTCCCCCCTCCCCCCAAAAAAGGAGGGCTTCTGGCAATGAAGTCCGATCTTGTGCCGATCCAGGGTCCAGCAAAGCACCTGTGGGGCCTCCGTTCTGAAGGGGGGAAGCCGAGGGCGCTGCAACACGCTCCGTTGGCTGAAGTGTGCTAAATGCCAGATTCAGACACCACGGAGGTTTAGAAAAGGCTTCGGATAAGCCAGCCATTCAGTCGAGGCTGAATGCAGTAAGCCAGTTATCCAGACGATTTGTCTAAGGCAGGCTGCCAGCAGAATGGGGAGAAATTCAGACCCGGGATGTGCTTTTTTCCCTTTCATTTCCTTCTGCTTTTTTTAAAGGGCTTACAAGGTGGAACAATCCCAGCTTATCAAGGCTGCTGGAAACAGCATATTTCTTTTGACAAATAAACCAAGGTTGCTCTTTTTTTCTCTCCCAAAAATGCTCCAGAAATGTTATCATTTTCTGCAGCCGTCTTTCTGATCCACCACCTGTATTCAGAATCCGCTGGACGCTTTCTCTAAGGAACAGGCTCTTCTTCTGGGTTGGGGGGGCCCTGCGGTCTACCAAGTTCCCAGCCCACGTGCAGCAGGTCAAGGCTAGGCTGTGTCTGGCCCAAAGACCATGACAGGGAGAGGTAGGAAGTCCAGAAGGAAAAGAGGGCTGAGTTAGAGAAACCCATCAGCCAGTCCTGCATGAGTCACTGGGCAGCTCAGTCCCACTGGTGTGTGTGGGCTTGGCTTGGCTTGGCTTGGATTGGATTGGCTTGGCAAGGGGGCGCAAACAGGCATGTGGTGCTTCATCAGTCAGCTCTGTCTGGCTACGGCCCCAACCTGTAGGGTGGGTTTCTCGGGAGTTAAACCCTGCTGTAACTTTGGAACTATCCTGGATTCCTACACAGTGTGAAAGCTGGACTTCCTGACTCAAACAGAAGGGCAGCACCTGGAAAAAGGTACGAGGAATTCAGCCTCAAGTCCACTATAAATGCCATTGTTGGTCGGGAGTTGCTAGAATTCTTTCACCCATGGCTTCCTGGCTTTGCTTCCCTTAAAAACCCTCACGAGAAGTTCCTGGATTTTTATGGCTTTGCTGACCAGGTTCAGTTCCACTTGCCAGGAGATGCTGAATGGCGAGAAGGGCTGAGGGTAGAGAGCAAGGAGGGAAATGAATGGATTAGACAGCTGCCCCTCCCAGGAGATGCTGAGAGGAGCCCCTTTGTGGATGGAGTCGCATCCCAGGGAGGGAAGGGGGAGAAAGGGCTTGCCAAGGACTCATGTCTCCAGCCCATGAAGACAGCTGCCATCAGGGGGGGCTCGGAGGGCATCCTCCTGGTGACCAGCTGCTCTAATGAGCTCCAGAGCGCCAGACCCAAAGGACCTCTCCATTCTGGACCAGAGACGCCCATTTATCTGCTCCTCCTCTCTTCTAATAAGGCCATTTCTTGTTCAAAGTCACAACCAACAAAGCTGACCTGCTTCTTCTGTGGGCTGTCAGGTTGTCTGGCTGCTTAGCGTGACCTTTTGTCCCTGGTACAAAACCAAAGGATTTTGTGTTTTCTTTCTGACACCGCTTCATCTGGAAAGGTCACCATTGTGTGGGAACCGCTGCCTCCTCCTCCTCCTCCTCCTTCACAAACACTTCTGCCCTGGTCCAGGCTGCATTTGAGGCTGCTCCAGTGGTGCCTCCTCTCAGGTCTCACCCAGGGAATCTTTGCTGCCCACAGGTGGATCCATCTTCCTTCTGGGCTGTTTGCTAGCTTGAAGCTCCTGGCTTTGAGAATGTGCAACGGACGCTCAGCCAGAAGAGGAGCGAAAACAAAAGCATGCTTGTCACTCATTGCCGATGAATATGCATAGATGCCACATTGCTTTTGCCTAGCTGTAAATACCAATCAGGCAGTCAGAACCAGGAGCAGCTCAACAAAGTGACCTACAGAAGCTGAAAGGACAAGGGATCTACACACACACACACACACACACACACACCTGTTGGTGGAGGTGAAGGAGGAACATAATCAGGAAGGGTGGGGCATCCTGTATGAGGTACAAAGAGCCTTGGTGGCTCAGGCTGTTAATTGCCTGCACTTAAGATCCAGCTGCCTACAACTGCTGTAGGCTCGAATCCCACCAGGCTCAAGGTTGACTCAGCCTTCCATCCTCTCGGGGTAGATTGTTGGGGGCAATAAGTGACCTTGTAAAAATGCCACTTAGTAATAAGCAGGCATATACAATGGAATGAAGGCTATTGCTGAGCACACTGGGTTGCATCCCAGAATTGTAAGCCCTGAGTCTCTGGAGAAGGGCGGCATATAAATGTAATTAAAAAAAATGTTTAATTGCTCATTTGATCTGAATAGGAAGCGTTTCCCCAAGGGACCACTCCAAACGAAGATCTTCTACAAAACATGTAAAATGGTCCAGCAGAAAAGCTCAAGAACGCTCAAGGTCAGGAGCTGGGCCCGTCCTGCAAGGGAGGCCTTTTCAATATCCTGCTCTCTCCCTTTAATTCACACCTGACAGATGGAAGCAAGAACGGGCAGAGGGGAGGGGCACTTTTCTTACCTGGGTAAGATAGGAAAATGCAACATGCACAACACACGCATATGGAATGAAGAACCCAGGTTAAAATGCAAACTCAAGTGCTAATTCAGTTCCTGTCTCAGTGTCTCGTCTCTGCTAACCCCACAAGAGGAGAAAATCAAATTTCTAAAAATAAACCAACATTCGCAGCTTGTGCCCACGACAAGTGGAAAGGGGCTGCGATCTACACTATCCACCCACAGAGGGAGACCAGCCATTCCTCTTCCCCTCCACCTCCTTGGAAATTGATTTGACTCTTGGTGACCAGATCTTGGAGGAGGTCTACATCCAGACCTTCTCCAGGATGACCTGCCTCAATGTGGTCCTTCAGGTCTTCCAGCGTTGCACTCAAGGCCTCAGTAACCGAGTCCGTCCACCTTCTGCTGGTCATCTTCTTCTCTTTTCTTCCACCTTGCCCAACAGTGGTGGGCTTCTCAGGAGGGCCGATTATTTGCCTCAACTGATTATGTCAGGCTGATGTTGACCCTTTGTGTTGACTCTTGATGGCCACACAGACGGATCCTCCAGGATCATCTCCACCCAATCTGGCACTTCAAGGCCTTCCATCGATGCATCCATTGGGGCTACAACCGAGCCAACCCATCCTGCTCCTGGTCATCCTCATCTCCTTCTCTCCCTCTCTTTCCCCCTCCCCCCCCGGAAGATCCATTCCAACCATCCTTGGGGAAAAGATTCCACACCTGAACCTAAAGCTGAACTGTAACTTCCTTTGCAGGAACCTAATTCTAACAGAAGGGACTGGCCCAGAGCGCTGATTTGATGTCCTTGTTTGTGGCTGGTTAGCAGGCCCAGCTGCTATGGTTAGTAATCCACGGCTCATAGTTTAGCCTCAAAGCCAGGTGACTGTGACTTATCCAACCCACCAGGGCTTTGCTTTGCGAATAACACGGTCTCAGAAAGCAAGGAGCTGGTCAGCACCACCAACACCATTTTCTCTTACAGCTCATTGCTGTGGACCCTGGTGGACAGGCATGCAAGGCTGAGGATGGGGAAATGTTGCCTTGGAACCCGGCCCAGACCCTCTTCTGCAGAGGCAGAGGCCAATGTCCGGCCTTCCAGGCACTGGAGGGAGGGAGGTGGCCATGGGCCATTGCCAGGCTCCGTATCCGGAGGGGCGATCAAGCAGCAGAACCATCCCTAGGGTTGCGCACCAGGAAGCCCAGCCCAGCCCCGAGGCTCCCAGAGTGGGAGCCAGATGCTCCCCTTCCTGTTTCTCAGAGAGCAACAGAAGGCCGGCTGCTGCAGCTCATTCTCAGCCAACGCGGTCTGGTGCAGTCGGGTGGAGAGGGAGACGCACTAGGCCTGCGCGAGGCGCCTGGCTGCATTCAGACACTCTGGGTGCAACACCCAGGACGGGCAGCCGGTCTCCCAGCCGAGGCTTTTGTGAGCACTGCCCTTCCTGCCAGCCTCCGACTGACTCTGGGGCAGAAGTGCTGGGATTGCCCCCGACAATTGCAAGCCACTCAGGGTCCAGATGAAAAGCATCCCCCGTCATCCCCGAATCTGAGCCCAGAAACCTGCTCAGCAACCGATGGAAGGAAAAACGGACAAGGGTCGCCTTCTCCACCCCCACCCCCACCCCCACCCCCACCCTGGTGGCCTCCTTGCCTGCAAAGGGAGCCTGAAACCTCCCTGGGAAATCAGTAGGCAGATCGACATCCTGTTGTTGTTGTTTTTACACTTGAGGTCACGATCAGGAAAGGATCCTCCTCAACCCAGAGGCACATAAAGAAGAAGGGGCTGCGTCAGTCAGGGGCCAAGCAATCTTCACTTTTTGCTTCCCCGGCTTGCGAGCCAGAGAAAGGCCAGAGGAAAAGGGTTCACAGGTGCATTTCCCTGCCTGGTTTTGGTTTCTAATATCTATCAAGTTTTCACCCACCCACCCCGTGCATTGCCCAGGCCTATTGGTGGGATGCCCACAGCAGCTGGGAACAAGGAAGGCCCACACAGGATCTGGGCAATCTGAAAATTTGCCTGAAATTTGTCTGAAATGCTATAGGATTTCCTGCCTAAGCAGGGGGTTGGACTAGGAGACCTCTAAGGTCCCTTCCAACTCTGCCATTCTGTTCTGTTCTGTTCTGTTCTATTTATTCCATTCCATTTATTTCTGATTCAATCCTACTCTATTCTATTCTATTCATTCCTTATTCTATTCTATTCTATTCTATTCATTCCTTATTCTATTCTATTCTAATGCAATGCAAGCCAACACATCATGGGAAGGAGAAGTGGAAATGTTACCCACAATTTGTGCCACTGCTCAGAGACTCCTTGAGAATTTCTACTGGTGTGATTTGTACAGAATCCCACAGTGCCCCATTGTCTGCCACCTAAACTGAAAGGCAACATTTTCTTAGAAAACAAGTTTAAGTCCTCTCTTGTTTTAAAACAGCCTGTCCTTTTTCTTTTGCCTCGCTTTAAAAAATCTCTCAATTGCATCTTTGTACCAGACCGTGAGCATCTCCTCCCAAAAAGCAAACTTCCTAAGTGCCCGTCCAACACAAAGGCTCGGTTTATTCTCAGCTTTTTCCCCTTGTTGTAGCATTAAATGCAATTTGTATGGTATCCAAATCCTTTCTGCCGAGAGTGCATAGCCTTCAATGCAAAAAGTGTTATTTTCCTGTGAATGTGGATCAAACACTCCAATGGTTCGTTTTCAAATGGGAAAATAAAACAAACCCCTGCAGATCTCATTGTCTTCTCGGAGGCCCTCTACACTGTCCTGCACCAGTGTAAAACCATGGAGAATTGGGGGGGGAGTTGGAGCTGGCATCCCTGCTGTGCCACCTGGGCAGGTTCAAAGCTCCCGGTGTACCTTCTTTTATCTGACAATAGATGGAGCAACCTATTCAGGGGACAAAAAAGCTACACCACCAGTTCCTTAAACAAAGCCCAGATGTTTTCTGTTCCTATTCCCAGAGGGGAAGAAACTTTAAATATTTCCATGCAAAGCCTGTATTACAACAGAGTCTTCCTCTGGAAATGCCACTTTTCCAAAATCATCCTGTTTATCTGGGCCATGAAATGTGAACAAATTCAGCTGTTCCTCAACTTCTTCCCATGACTGGAATCAATGCAGTCACAATGTTATACCTGGAAGTCAATTTTATTGACTTTAGTGAGACTTATTTCTAAACAGAAACACACCTTTGGCCCAAGACCAAAGTTCTGGCTTCCACTGGATTCTTCCAAGAAATTCATCCAGCTGTTTTCCCCTCCCAGGGCTCATCCAATCTGGTCCTTTTCACCAGAGGCAAACAACACCTTTGAAGGAAACAGCTGCATTCCTATTTTTCAAAATGGCACTGGAGAACTGCTGCCGTGGGTCCCCCAATGCAATAAGGGCCCACTGGGACCTTAGCCAAAAATGTTTGGCCTTTTTTGTTCCCCAGTGTATGGGGAGGGTTAAAGGTGTACAACCTGACTGGTTAGTCTTTGGCTCAACACACCTCTTTTGTGTCTTTTATTAACAACCCTCCCCACTTCACAGGAGGGCCTCTGGGGCCACCCAGGATGGGCCCCTGCTGCAGAGCAAGGAGCCCCCAGGTTTCTCCTTCCTTCCTAAAAACACTTTCAGCATTTTCCTGGATCTGCTGGGGCAGCACAGAGACCAGCCAAGAATCTTTCTGCTGGGTTTCGGTTTGATAATCAGCAGGAGAGAATTGGAGAACACAGGCAGAGGCAGCTTCTGCAGATTTTTCCACAAATACTTTCTGTTCAAAGTACAGAACATAAATCACTTAAGGAACGTGCCAAAAGGCACACGAGATCCAATAAAACCGCAATACGTTAACCGTTAACCATTTATTCCAAGGGCATCAGAACTTGAAGTTCAAACACACCACAATTAATTAAACTCAAACCCACACAGCATTCATACTGAAACACCCATCTTGCGGCTCGCATTGTGAGAACTAACCAAAAACCCTTTATGGTTTTAGCAGTATTGTGTTCTTCAAAAAGGGCATTCTGTTGTGAACAGGGACAGGGCCTGAGGTCAACCAACCAACCAACCAAGAAAACTAGAGGGAACGTCTTGGCATCCATTTCTTTCTGGGCATCAGAGCCCCAATTGTCAAAGCAAAAACATCCGAACCAAGGAGCTTCTCCCAATGCAAAGCTGTAAGAGGGCCTTCTCGGGGTGGACAGTTGCATTTACAAAGCTGCAAGGTTATGGGGGTGCTTTGCTTTCTTCAGACCTCGCTCAGACACCTCCCCAAACAGAAGGCCTCCCTCCTTTCCAGGCCAGCCAAAGCACCATGAACAAAATTGTGTGCTGAGCTTCGGTCACGCCATTGTGGCTGCCACCATCTTCACCTTCTCGACAGGTAGCCTGAAATGTAAGAAGGTGCCGGGTCCTTGGTGCCCTCTGAGCTTGCTTGTTTTCTTGCTAACGTTTCGTGACCCAAACGAGGCGAAGTCATCAGCGCTCGTCTTATGGGAGGAAGTTTCCTCTCGTTTTCTTGACCCAGGCTCCTTTCCTTCAGAGAGACATTCTTGAGCAAATAAAAATAGATAAATATCTTATATTCCTTCTTGAGCAAATAAAATAGAAAGTGTTCTCAAACAAAAGAGTTCTTGAGCAAATCAAAAGTGCTCTCAAGTTTCTGGCTCTCCAACCTGGGATCAGCTTTCACTCTCCGTCCGTCACTGGAGCTGTCCCAGGTCCCTCTCTCTGAGCCGCAGTCAAGCCCAGCTTTAACCTGAGCGCGTTTGCTGATGGAGGTAGGAGGTTTCACTGGGCTCCCGCTGTGGAATTAATGCCAAATGCCATTACTTGCACTGCAATGCAGGAAATGAGAATGTCCCTTAGCATCGGAGAGCAAATTAGATCAAGTGACAAGCTGCCACTGAATGCACTTTTAGACCTGGCCTTTTATTGGTTTAATTGGATAAATAGCTTCTCTGAAGGACTCTTTTAAGCACTCGGCAAGGCCCGAAATAGCTCCAGCTTGGATAGCAATGGGGGACGCTTTGCTGAGCTCCCCAACAGTCACACTCAAAGCCCAGTCAACCTGCTAGGAGGAAACTTCTGTGGAAGGAACAGAAACTCAGGCTACGTTTTCCAGGAAGGATTGCACACAAGCTGGAATGCCCAGGTTTCCCCCAAAATTAAAATGGGGAGGTTTTTTCCCTAGACAAACATATGTGAGAGAAATTAACAATTTATTGCAATCAAACGACATTTTGACTGAGGGGGAAAAGATCTCCCCAAATCTCATCCCCATCAGATTTACCACTGACATTCCTTTGCTAGATAATCCTAAAATATTCTTACAAGTCTAGAAATTAATTCAAAGGGAGCTTTAACCATTTTTATCAATCCAGCTCACAACAGATGGCTTATCGTTATGAAATCATATTCTCTAAAATTCTTTGCTAAGACACACAAAGCGATCAGTACAAGATTCCCATCAAGGAGCCAATTTGCCAGGTTGTTACAGATCATAATATTCTTGCCAGAGTGTCACATATTGATTTTTTCTCTTTCTCTCTGTATCAGCAAGAGAACATCCTTGAAAAAAACAATTAATGGTTAATTACCAAGTTGTCCACCAGTGAAGTGCTAATAAAGAGGCCATTACGAAAAAAAGAACAAGAAGGAAGGATGGAAGAATGGAAGGAAGGAAGGATGGACAGATGGAAAGAAAGAAAGAAAGAAAGAAAGAAAGAAAGAAAGAAAGAAAGGGAAGGAAGGAAGGAAGGAAGGAAGGAAGGAAGGAAGGAAGGAAGGAAGGAAGGTGTGTACTAAATTACAGAGCACTTCATGTCTTGGTTAAATAAATGCTAGGACAACAGTATTTTGATTACAGAAGACAGAAACTTGAGCAATGACCAAGGATAATAACAGAGAAGGATCAGTATTCAAAGAAAAGTATATAGCCCTCAAAGGACAGCCAATCCATCGGTAGTTTGCCTATGTAGGTTTCTTTGCATCACCAACCAGTTTGTGCACTTTGTCCTGGCAATAAGCATCACATCCCTGGAAATGGCCTAGAAGCCTCACATCACCAAAGCTGCCTGCAAGACTGAGACTTTCTCAAAGGCCCTGGAATCACCCCCAGAAAAACCTGCTACCCGATTCTTCACTTGCCATGGATATTTTGGCCCTGCCCGAGAGCAGGTCCTTCTTAAGAGAAGTTCGCTCCTGGAGCCTCTATTGCTGAGCTCTCTTTTCCCCAGGAGCTCTGCCATAAGAAGGCCTATTCTTGTTGGCCTTTCTTGTTACAGGCCATTTGAGGCTGTGCTATAATTGTGCAGGTTGGTGCAGTATTCTCAAATGTTGTTTCTTACAAATAGTCTTTGAAAGAAATGCTCCCCTAAATGGCAGCAGGTTTTGTGCCGAGCGCTCACCACGGAGCCTTTGTGGCTCAGGAATCTATTCAAGAAGAGGTCTCTACAGGGATTAGCCTAGCGTTTCCCAAACTGCTGGAGCTGGAGTTGGTTGCCTCTGGGGAAACACGGGTCCCTCCCCAGCCCTCCCGGTTCTAACAAGGTCACCAAACTTCCAAGTGCTATTACAATATGGAACAACAGCAGGAAGCGATCCAGGATAGCACCCGGTGATCACGAGGGACAGGTGGATAATTCACTGGATCAGTCCTAGTGACCCAAAAACCAGCCCAGCCCTTGTGAGGTGCCAGGAGAATTGAGACCGGTCCGTCTCCTGCAAAGTCAAGAGAGGCTGTGGTTTCAGCCAGAGGAGAAAATAGTGGGGCTCCAGAAGAGGAGAAGCAGTGAGAGAGAAGCCACCGAGGCCACCAGAGACTGAATTCACCGCTTACTCTCCTCAACTCCTTGGTCTCTGGTGGCAGCATTTAAAATTCAGATGTTAAACACCCACAATTTGCAAATGACATTCTCCAGCTTACGTAGGTGTAAGAGTTGCTTCAAATGCGTGGCTGAGAAATGGTGCTCAAAATCTGCCTTCTGCGGTATAAATTGGGGCCTGGGGGAATTTCCCTAAAAATGGACTTTCGTGAATCATCCTTCCCTAAGCAGATGCCCTTCCAAAAGCTTTGGATTTTACCTCCCATGACTTCCAACCAGAATGGCTTCTGCTGGGAATCATGGGAGTTGGAAGACTGTGCATCGAGGAAGCTCTTGAAGGCAATCCATGGAGAAGAGGCCTTCTACTCTGCAGAAGGAACCCAGCAGAAGTAGCAAGGTTACTTCAAGGCTTTGGTCTCCTGGCTCAGAGCCATATCTACTCACACCAATCGAGAAACAAAAAAGGGAAAAATCTTTTTCCCATAAAATATTTATTTCTAAGCTTCATCTGACCCTGGAAATGAAGACTGATTCGTTCTTTGACTTCTTAATCAAGGGCAACACCGCTGAGAAGCCAAGAAGAAAAAAAGACCAATCTGCTGCGTCTCACTTCTCCATCCCACATGAGAAGGAAGGCTCCAATTCAGAGCACAGGAGTTGCCTTCACACAGCTGCTGAACCTGGGAGGTTTCCCAAACTGCACGTTCTTGAGTGAACCACAGGAAGGGGACTATGATTTATAAACTGCCTCCATCTGATGACATGGAAGCCCAAATCAAACAAAGCACACCGTAAGCCAAGCATCCCGCACAAGCCTGTATTTTCATCTGGGGAAAGGTAATGCGTGATTCTCCCCACTTTGCCCCCCCTCCTCCCCTCCCCACACATCACCTTGGCTACTTGGGCTGATCATGTACAGTCCCTGCAACATCTTGCAACGAAAGAACTGTCCGTGGTGCTTCTCTTCCCAGGACTTTGTCATTCAAAGCACAACCCAACCACGAGGGGCTCTGGCTCCCCAAAGATTCCCCGAATCCTTCTCTACTTCTAACACTGCCTGCTTTTCATTTGCACAGCCATCCTCCAGGTGGTTCCTAGCCATTTATTGCGCCCTCCCAAATACAGGTTGGGGTCCTGCTTTGAGAGAAGCCAAACAATAAGAATTAGCCTAGCCCGGTTTATGCGGAGAATGCAAAGTTGATGAGCGCCAGATGTCACTGGGTCTCATTGCCTTGAGCACCACTGAATGACACCAACTTCTCCTAAGGCTCTGGAAAGGCTTAATTTCATTGACATAGCTACTATTGGTGATTAGTGGTGGTGGTGGTGGTGGTGGTGGTACCAGTAGTAGTAGTAGTAGTAGTAGTAGTAGTTATAGCCGTTCCTAATTTTGCATGTGGCATGAACGTGCCAGTTGAGCTCTCTCACAACTCCAACCTTGTTGGAACAGGCAGTGGCACTTCTGGACTTCTGAAGAGACTTTTGAACAGACATGCAGAATCAAACCTGCAACTTCTTGTCGTCCAGTGTAGAAGGCCATCTACTGCATTTGGACGGGCAGAAGGATAGCCCTGAAACTGGTCAAGCAGGGCCCTGCCTGCCAGTCCAGCTTTCAGAGTTTCAGACAATATTGCCTGGAGAAGGAGACTCTCAGCCATCATGGCTCCCCTCTCCTGGCCTTGAAAGGGGTCCTCTTTTGATCCAGGCTCTAGGACAGGAGCATTACCTCTCGGTAACCCTTCCTCCACAGCCCCCCTTTAAAACTGACCTGGGGCACCTGGGGAGTCCTTGAAGGGCCAATGTGGGAGGGGAGTAAGCAGTGGAGGGGCTTCTCCTCCCCTCCCCAAGCCCTTCTCTGCCTTGGCTCCTCTGATGAATGCTCCCTTGCAGTGCCCACTTTTCTCCTGTGGGCCACTCAGATCTTCTTCCTTCTGATGTTTATGATCTTGACATTACACCACTCTAGTGATGGGGAATCAATAAAAGCATCCCAGCTTGACAGAATTTGCTGAGTAAACAAGACAAGACAGGAGTCGGGAAGATCAGCCAATGACAAAATATCTTGTCCAAGTTCAAACAAATTACACAGAAAAAAAAATCGCCTTTATCCTCCCTTCAAACATTTGCTCCAGGACTTAGGAGCCACCTTCTCCTGCCCACATCTTCCCCTCTCCTCCTGGTGAGAGAGGCTGGGTGAAGAGGCATCCCCTGATCCAATATCTTGGATTTTACTCCCCCGGGATTATGTGGTCACCTCCCTAACTTGGAATTAGCAGAATCCAGGGCATTATTGGAATTGACTGTTCCCAGGGACATCTGGCACCCATTAGCTGCAAAGCATTTAATTTACTCATCCTCCTCCTTCAGATCTGATTCAATTGCTTTGGTAATGTTATTAATTCTTCTTTTCATAAGAAGAGCTATTTATTAACCTTTGTTGCCATCGAGACGGCCGCACAGGCAGTGCAAGAAGGAGCCAAGGCATTGCTGTGTGGCCGCACCCCTGCCAAGGGCACCCCTCGGCCCAACACTTCCTGGGGGCTCCCAGGGCGCACCAGGCCAATGTCTTCGGTGTGCTCACGAGGGGTGAGATCATGGTTTTGCCTCAGAGTGTGGCACAAATGCCGCTAATTGCATTAAGCAAAGCTTGGTTAAGCAGGGTGCATCAATCAACGTGCCCTGATCTATATGTCATAAGTGGCTCGCTTAGCCATGATTCAGGGAGTGAATCGTAATTGTCTGGATTCAGGCCACATGGCAATCAATCAGCCACATTTTACAGGGTTCAATTAAACCAGAATCCCAGAAAGCCCACCACGGCACAGGGCAATGAACGCTCAACCTCACGATTGCCATAAGCTGCACCTGGCACCAAGACAACCGCATGCTCCTTTCACTGTTGGGAGGGCCCACTTCGCCCCACACCAACTCTCCTGCCATCGCTGCCCTGCCCTCCTCCAGCAGCTGGTCAGTCACAAACTCCCCACAGAAGTGGGTTTTGCCCGAGGAGCGAAGGGCCAGGGCTCCCTCCGGGGGGAGGCCAGGCAAACCCACTTGAAGAATTGGGGCCCAATTTACACACTCACTCTGGAATATGAGCAAATGCCAATTGCAAGACCAGGCAGGTGAATCAGGCCATGAAGCAGGAAGAGACGAGGTGAGAACAAAACGGGGAGCTTTGGCAGCTGCTGGTATTGTAAAAATAACAAACTGGTGGCACTGTTGACTTTGAGGGGATTTTGTAGCTGATCATGCTAATTTAAAATCAAATTGCCTTTCATCAGCCACCGTTCCTGTGGAAGTTGCCTGCCAGCTCTTCCCTGCCAGCCTCAAGTGTAAATTGTCTCCACCCCATAACAAAAGCAAACCGCTCAATCTAGTTGTCACTTCCTCTCCTCTGAAGAAGTTTCCTTCGCTGATTGCACCTTGAGCACCCCTGGGGTGGGGGTGGGGGGACCTGCGCACAGGCTAGAAAACCACTTTGCAGTGCAGAAGGCTCCCTCCCTCTCTCTCTCTCTCTCTGCTCTCTTAACCCCACAAGCGTCCCCGCTGGGCCCTCTGACGGAGAAGCCGGTGCTGTCTCCAGTTGGCCGGTGGGTGCAGATGGGTGCAAATTAACGGCAGCCGCCTTGTGCCCAACTTCTGCCCTTATTCTTCCTTCAGGGCTTTTTGAAGGTGACCATTGCCCCAACTGGCCCTTGAGTAGGAAGAGTGGCAAAGCTGGCAACTGGGCAAGAGAGTGACACGATTGCTTTGCCAGGAAGACTCTGGAAATCTCTGCAGGCAGAGCCCAGCCTTTGCAGGTCCCTTTCTGTCGTGTGAAGGCAGAAATGTGCGTGTTACCTGAAGCTACACACCGCGGCTATTCAGGTCCTCCTTGCCAGAACTGACTCCCTCCTTCCAAATCTGAGAACAGCCCTTAAATGGCCATTTTCACGCCTTTGCAAACATTCTGTGTCCCTGAACAGAAGCTCTGGTTTTATGAACTTCCTTCTTCAAAAATAAAACAACACTGAGGGTTGGATTCCCCACCCACCCCCCTCTCTCACACTCACACACACACACGCACAGACACACTGAGCTGGTGCTACCTCTGCAGGTCCCTTGCCAGGTAATCGAGAGAGCGAAAAGGAGTTAGATTTGAGAAGAGCGCTTTGATAGGAACTAATCTGATAATTTTCAGACAAGTCATAATTCAGCTAAAATCTATTTAAATGGGGGATTTGCTCTGTGAAATGTTGAATATTTATAATGTTCATGCAGTTCCATCAGCTTGATTGCCCCCAAGATACCAGGCTTTTAGGCTCTGCTAAATCATTAGGAACAGGAGGTTTTATGTGAAGGGGAGCTTCCGTTAACTGGCCGAAAGCCAAAGGAATCCATCAGAGCACAGAGCAGCCTGAGGCCTCCGTCCCTCCCCCCTCCCCTCTGCCTGGCTCGTGCAGGATATCAAGGTGGGCATTGCCACTAGCTGGCCCTAAACCCGGATCCAAGAGAAACCCTCACGCGGCCAGAGGTGTGCAAACCGACTGAGGGGAACACAAGCCTGCTATTATTCCCACAAATAACCCTGCAGAAAACAAACACCCACAGATCTACACGGGTAGCAAAGATCCCCCTCTGGGGAGGGGGGAACTGGCGAATCCTCTCCGTTGGAAACAGGTTGAAAGGAGCAGGGATATTCCCGAGGTCTGGATTCCTTTAAACCCCTCAAGAGCAGCTGGGATATGGACCACGAGGCTCCTGCCAAAACCTGCCTGCCAAGGGCTGCAATATGCTCTTAGACCCAAAGCCAGGGGAAGCCAGCTATCCATGAGCAAGAAGAAGACATAGTAGCAATGTCATTCCCTATTTATGAGATGGGATAAAAGCTAATGATCCCCAACTGCTCAGAATTGGGTAATAAATCCTACAGCCCTGGCACTTTGGGTGGAAAATATTTTTTTAAGGCGTTTTTTCTTTGTTATCTGAGCAAAAACAGAGCAGCAAACACTGCTTGGATTTCAGTCCAAATTCTTCATTAAGTGGGGGAGGGAGAGAAATCAAGACCATTATTGTCTTTTCTTTCTTTGTTTTAAAGAATGTAATACTTTCTGAAGAGTTCACTGGAGGAGATCAAGAAAAGCTCGAGGGTGATTTAGAAAGTCAAGAAGAACTGCCGAGGAAGAAGAGGAAGAGGAAGAAGCAAAGATCCTGAAGGGGACCAGCCAGAGGAGACTCCGGCTGGGTTTCCCTTAGCCGAATGGAGGCCTCTTTGGAGGTCTTAAGGGATGGAAGAAGAAAGCCAGGCTTCCATTCGCCCTGCAGCAGAAACAACAGGCAACAGGCAGCATCTGGCTAAGGCCATCATTCCCAAGCCTGGCAGCTTTAAGACGTGCGTGGACTTCAACTCCCAGAATTCCCCAGCCAGCTTCTGAGTTTGAATGATGCTAAACCATAAACCATGGTTTGTCGATCCCAGGGATCAGTTTGTATTAGATGCTAAGCACCTGCAGGCAACAGCTTAGCATCATGTGTGAGCATGGCAGTTGTTAAGTTGGAGGCTTAAGGGAACATTTAGAAGAAGACCAATATTACCTCTTTGAGACGGTGTTACTACGACAGGCCTAAGAACGTTTGAGAGTCCAACCACCGACTCAAATTAGGTGGGGAGACTTTTCAGAAGACAGAAGGGAATGGACAGCACAGATCTGGCTTGGCCGTTCAGCTGTGTAAAGTCTATAATTAGATTCCAGGGACTCGTTTGAAACCGTCCAGCTTGCTGATAAGAAGCTGCCCAGCCTTTCCAAATACCTCAGCTGCCTTTGAAATCTGCCCATGAAAATAACTGAAGTGAATCTCGAGTTCCATATAATTTCCACAGGATACTTGCTGAAAACCTTGGTAGAATTTATGGCAATGTGAGTCATAGCCATCTCCTTTAGAGATGCTTAGGATGCTAATATCCTGGAGCTATTTTAGAAACCATCCAGTAGCCCTTATGCAACGGATGCTTTTCAAAGGAAAAGAGAGAGAAACCCTTCCTGCTCCCATGATAAAAGACTCTTTGCTCAAGGCCCCTTGGAGTGCAAGGGCAAGACGCTACCAGTGGTGGAGACACCAGGAGGTAGAGGAGGGGAGGGGAGGGAGGGACCCTCTTACTGGTTCCCAGTGCCAGGAGAGATGATTGCCACTCCAGACTAGTTTCCCAATAGAGGAGAGCAAGCATCCAGCTCAGCTGCTAGGAAACGGCGGCAGCACCCAGGCCAGGAGAAAGGGAAGCCCCCCCAGATGGTCCTCCTGAGCTCCAACCTCTTCCAGGCATCCTTATGGAAGCCCCCCCCCCCAGTGGAAGGGCCCTCTTGTCAGCCCATTTCCATTAGATGCCCCCCAACTGTTGTGGGAGGGAAGGAGGGGAAGGTCTCCAAGGAGGAGGCGGGTCTAAAAAGAGCAACCCCAGAGTCCCAAGGACTGTTTACAGGGTTTGGAAGGGGTGGGACTCCTTTTCTTCTATGGGGGGGAGAGGGGCAGTTCCTCTGAGCTCCCAGGAAGGAAGAAATTCTCTGGACAGTCAGAAATCGCCACCAGGTTGGGGGACTTTTTGGTTGATGGTTGCGCCTCCGATGGCAGTCTATTAAGGGCTTCATGTTCAAGGTGGACTAGAATCCGATGGGAGATTCAGGAATGAGAGGGACCAACGGGGACCATCCAAGGAATCCGGTCAAAATGCCATGTGGGTTGCCTTGTCTCTGCCCGGCATGGATTGCAAACCCTGTTTCACTGTATGGTGTTATATCCATGAAGCAAACCGCCAGGGCTTGGTCTCCGAATCACCGTAAAAACAGGCATTCTCCCAGGTAGGAACCAGGCCAGTTTTCCCAGTTGGAGCCACCTCAAAGGTCTCCATGAGTCTTCCAAGGGAACAGCTGTATCCCCCCCCTCTCCCCCCAGCCTGGAGCCATCTCTGAGCCAGTCCCCACCAGGTTCATCAGCTGGTGTGAAGTTCTCACACACCCCCTCACTCTCCATCATTCGGGGTTCAGTTACAGTCCTTGGCAAGACCATTCTGCAGCTCACAGCCATTCCAGACAATGCTTGGATGCCACTAACCTTTGCCCCTCTCCCTGGTCCCCAGTCCCTGCTCCCTGTTAGGGTTTCCCCCTTGAGGGAACCAGCCTGCTTCACCCGCCCTCTTTGCTCAGTTCCTGGTCTCCAGCCAGACCGCTGCTCCCAGCCACCGAGCCCCAGTTTCTGAGAAAGGCCACCCACAGCTCCAAGCCACCTTGGACCCTCCACTGGCCGGCCCTCAAAAACCAGCCGGCCCTCCAGACCTACCTTTGAAGAAGCCTCCCGAATGCAGGTGGACGTTGCAGCCTCTCCTTCCAGCCACCAATAAACCAACATGCTCCACACATCAGCCAAGCCCCGTCAATCCTCATCGGTGCCAAAGAGCCCCCAGGAAGGAGGTCAGAGGGGGGGTCATTGCTTCAGGGGGTCAGACCAGACTGGGATCCTAGTAGCCATGAGGTCCTTCTCTGCCCCACACCAACTTTCAGCTCTCCCCGTGGATTAGCCTTGCCTGGTCTGCCTGCCTTCCATCTCCGGTGGCTTTCAAGACAAGCCGGGGTCCGTTTACCCCGCCTCCCCTCCCTGGAAAGCAGCTGGAGCCCCTCCCCACTTCGGAAGGCTGCCCTTCCCCTTCTTCCCTGCCGCAGTCGGGCCCCTTCCTTGGCTCCCTTGAAGCCCCTTCCTCCTGGCACGGAAGCCTCGGCTCTCCGGGACCGTCCACTGGCGCGCTCTGAGAGGCAGGCGGCTATTGTCACCTGCCGAGGCTGCCGAGGTGGCGGGCGGTTGGCTGGCCCTTGCACAGAGCCGGCCCTCTTCCTGCCGCCGCCGCCGCCGCCGCCGCCGCTGCACATTTGGCAGCTACCAGATGAGAGCAAGCAGGCAAGCCAGCCTCCCGCTTCTTCCTGCCGGGCAAGGAGGTCAGGCAGGAGCGGCAGCGGCCGGTGCAGGGAAGGTTTCGGCTGCCTTCCGAGGTGCAGACAAGCCCCGGGTGCAAAGGGTCCCTGGAAGGGGAGCTCCCCCGCCCAGGTCGGCAGCTCCTCACGCGTGGGACCTCTTCCTAAACAGGGGGAAGGAGATTGCGGGGGGCGCGGGGCGCGCGGTTTAGCAGCTGCAGGAGACGCTCGGCAGGATCATTTCCCTCACGCCTCGCACACGAAATTGACAGTCGTTTTTTAAGCATCGCTTTCTTCCTCTTGGAATGGGCCTATGCACACACAACACCCCCTGCTGAAACCTAAAAGGGAGGGGTTGGGGGAGTTCCTATGTGGCTCCAGCGCTGGTTCTGGAAAGCCCAGGGGTCTGGAGGGGCCCCACCCAGACAGCTGCCCCAAGGCCCTGTTGGTGGTCCTCATGGACTGGAGTCCTGACTGGGCTCAGCTGATCCTCTGTGAAAGCCAGAGGAAGCCCCGGCTGGCTCAGAACCTGTGAAAAGGCACTGCTTCCTACTACCTTTCTCCACTTGTCTCCATTTTCCTCCTGCATTTATTACACCAACATCCTGGCCTCTTTCTAAGGACACACAATAAACCCCAAAGCCGGAAAGTCCCACCAGCAAAGGACCAGAAGAAGGTTGGAGTTCGCTTGACTCTTCTTGTGGGGAAGAAGATCAAAGCACTGGGCAGGTAAGCTGAGCAGCCACACACAGAGAGAGACCCACACACACACCTTGTGGCCTTTGCACCCCATTTATGTGCCCTTCCAGCAGCATCCGCACCCCTTCCCAGAGCTGGTGCCCTGTCTTGGGGCCTGTGAGCTGAGCACCTGCCCAGGGGCCTCTCTGCATTGTTCCCTGATCCATCAAACTGGTCCTTGGGGGGGGGAGGCCAAGTCGTCTCTGGAGCCCCCTCCCATCTATACAGGAGCATACTATGTTGATACCACCCCGTGCTTCGGTTATCCGAGTATTTTAAAAGCCACAGAATTAAGACCAAAAGGATACCCAAAATGTGCATCCAGTACTATAGTAACAGCAAAATGCTAAGCGGAGAATTAATGTAACCCTTGGTATTAGCCCAATCTAAATCTAATCTAAACCCTGAGTTTATTTCTTCCCTTGTCAAGGACTGCAATGAATCCTGCAACCCTAAAGATGGACGTGGGCATCAGGGCTTCCTAAACTCCCACTCAGGGCAGGAATCCTGTCTGGGGCCCCTCCAGAGTTTCAGCCTCTCCTGTCCCCCCAGCCTCCCTTGGCTCATATCCCCCTCCCTTCCCTCACAGAGGCATTTGAGGTTTTCGGGTTGGTGCTAAGCCGGAGGAGCCACCGTGCTGAAACTGTCCTTCCACACACAGGTAAGTTGCATTTCCACTCAATCGTCCAACCACTAAACGGGCACCAAGGCTGGCAGAGTTGAGCCAAGCACAGAGAGACGGGCAGACAGGCAGCCGGATGCCCAGCCCCAGCGAAGAGCTGCCAGCACCCCCAGCTGGCTCAGCCCAAGGAGCAAAACTCCCCTCCACCGAGTTCTTCAGAAATGGGACGGAGGCAGCATGGGCACCGGGAAGACGGGCATTCGTGGGCAGGTCTGCCACAGCCCCCTCCAACATGCAGGCCACCCAGCTGAGATGCTCCACGCAAGCTTGGTCTCCACCAGGCCCCACTGGCTCCTGGGAGCTGCCCCCACTTTTCCACAAGACTCCCCAGATGCAGAGACAGGGATGGGCCTGTGCCCTCCAAGCCAGGCAGGCAGGCCCTGCTTGAGCAGCCAGCCCCAAAGGATGGGAAAGGCAGCCTTTGCTCGGCTGGGAACCCAACGTTTATTCGATGGCCCCTCCCCGGGAGCCCAGCAGGCTCCTGCCTCTCCCAACACGCCCTCCCCCACAGCATTCCCTCCATAGACCCTGGGGGGGCTACCCTGGAGCCTTTCTCGGATTCCTTAGGGTCTGAGGGGTCCTGGTGCTCTCAGAGAACCAACAGAGCACCTAAAAAGACCCTCATTTCAACTCTTAAGCTACAAATATTCCCCTTTATTGAGGCTGTAGGATCCCTCTCCTCCACCGGGTTACCTGCTCATGGATCAACAACCTCGACTTGTGTGCACCCCGTTTTGTGGGTGAAGAAGCAGACGGGAACGCAGGGACAGACGTCCAGAGGGCGGGATCCAGACCATCCACCCGGAATCTGAGCCTTTTCCACGGGGGCTGCTGCTCCCAACCCTGGAGGGGCGGGCAAAGCCCGGTCTTTTGTTGCAGAGGGCCGCAGCTAATGCTGGAGACCTCAAGGGGCAGGCTGGGGCTGCTGCTTACCCATCGGGTTGAGTCGGGTCCCGGACGCGCTTGGCAGGAGGAGACCCCGCGGAAAACGCCCCAAGGGGTCTGGCGAGCTCGGCCCGGCTGGATCCGCGGCCCGGCTTCAGAGGAGGGAAAGGGGGCGACCGAACAGGCGGGACCAGAGAGCAGGCAACTGCGGGGGTGGGTCGGCTGACCAGCCGGCGGAGGCTTCCAGGAGCCACAGGTCTGTAGCTGCGCGTCCCGGCGGAGGCGACCGACCGACAGGCGGCCCGAAGGGGCTCCGAGGGCTCCCGCTGCACGGACGCCGGCTGGGACAGCTGCGGGCACCCCGGGATGGCGGGAGCGGCGGCGGCTGCCTGGGAGGGGGCACAGGTGGAAGCGCCTCTCCTGCGGCAGCCTCCTCCGGTCCAAGAGAAGCAGGCGGGCGCATCTCGGACCCCGGACTCGCCGCCTGGCCGCAACTTGCCCGCCTGTCACCGGGCCGAGGCTGCGGAGCCCTTCCCACCCCGCACCCCCTCACGACCGTCCCCAGCGCGGCGCCCGACCTTCCTCCGAGGGAGCCGCGGCGAGGCAGCGAGTGCTCTCCGCACAGCCTACCTGGCAGGACGGGCGGCGGGCGAGCGGAGGCGGCGCCCGGGGCTGCAGGGGCTCCGAACCATGACTCGCGGCGCTGCGCGGCCCCTCAGCTCCCCAGCACTGCGGGGCGCAGGCAGCGCGACGGCGGCGGCGGCGGCGGCGGGTCAAAGCTGGTGCGCCCGGGCGGCGCGGCTTCTCCCGGGCGGCGGCGTCCCCAGGCGCCTCCGGCGTGCCATCCCGCCGGCCGGGCAGGGCTGGAGCTGCGCACCGGGCTGGCTAACCCGCAGGGGCTGCTCAGCCGGGAAGGGAGGGGGGGCGGCCGCCGCCGAGCTCCGCCGCGGTTCCGCTCGTCTTAAAGGCGCCTCGCCCCGCCGCCGCTGCCCCGGGCAGGTAAGCGGCCGCCTCGGCTGCTGGAAGCACCCCCGCGGCCGGCCTGCCTGCCCAGGAGGCGCAACAGGTGGCAGCGCCGGCTCCGGCTGCGAGCGCCCCGCAGGTGCGGCGTTGCCCCCGGACTCGGAATGGCAGCGCCCGGATCCGCTCCGGGGCCTTTAACAGCAGCTCGAGGGGCGGAAATCGGCCGTCACGCCGCGCGACCCCGAGGCGGGCGACTCCGCGTGGACCCACCGCCCAAGAAGCGGGACCTGGTGGCAAGACCAGAATGTGTGAATTCCCCAACTCCGGTTCAGCCGGCCGGGAACGGGACGTCGGGCACAGGCAGCTGCGAAAGGCCAGGATCAAAGTCTCTCACTCACACACACACACACACACACACCACCACCACCACCACCACCACCACCACGCAAACAACCGGCACCCACAGCAGGACCGGTGAGTGTTTTTTTTAGAGCAGCACCGTAAACTAAGACCTGTCTTCACACACACAGCCCACCCGTGAACGCGCCCGTGGTCCGCTGCCATGGAAGCCCACGCGCCTCACACTCACACTTACACTCACTCCGCGGACAAGGGGGCGAAGAGCTCCAAAGTATCACTCACTCCCCATTGCCACACGTGGCTTATTTCTTATTTGCTGGGATTAAGTTAATGGCGTCAGGCTAATAAGGAATAATTTAATGTGTGAAAAGAGGGATATGTTGGATGACAATTTCCAGCGCAGAAGAGTTTAAAGGTTACAATTGGGATCCAGTCTAATAATCCTTTTGCTTCCTCTGGAGCGCAACCCTAGAGCCCCACCCCCACCCCCCCAGGTGTGCTCGGACCATTTGGCTGATTGTGGATGGTGGCATCACTTCTTGCAATGCTCCAAACCACAATGGGGGCTGCTTGGCGCAGTCTATGAATCCAGCCATGGGAGTTTAACAGATTTTAACAAAGTTGGAAAGGACCTTGTAGGTCATCTAGACCAACCCCCCCTGCCCAAGCTGGAGACCCTACCCCATTTCTGACAGATGGCAGTCCAGTCTCTTCTTGAAAGCTCCCAGTGATGAAGCTCCCACAACATCTGAGTTTGTAAACCACGGTGCATTGTGTGGGGAAATGCAGCCCAAATGACACAGGCAGACCAGCTGCAACTCTTAGACACCCTCTGAGTTCTACACACACACAAAGAGATGGGGGAGAGGGAGGGAGAGAGATGTGTGTTTGAAGAGGTCACGGTTGAGTGGGGAACAAATGGATGTTTCTGACTTTGCAGACACAACCTCCCTTTCACTCCTGGTAAGGCCTGAGCCATCCACCCCAGCAAGGGCCAACTCCAGCTGTCTTTGGCTGTGGCTCTTGACTTGCCATGCAGCTGGGGGGGGGGGTCCAAGATGAGAGTCTGTGCGTAGCCCACCTTAGAGAGCTGTGCAATCCCCTGACCAAAAGGATAAAAGGAGAGCTGATGGAAGGAAGGAGGGGGGAGAGTTGTTCTCTTTTAATCATGATTTTTGTTTGTTTGCGGAGACATGAATTTGGGGCTCATTGCCTGCCAAAGGCTGTGCAGAGAGAGGTCAAGTGATGCTTTTAGCTACTTTGAGGTAACCTGCACTGACCAGCATCTTGAGACAGATCAGAGACAAGGAAAAAGCAGCCCTAGGACTCATCATCCATGAGATAAAAAGCAAAGGAAATTAGATTATCAACTATGATTAAGGTAGATTACACATCCTTATCATTGTGTCCTGGTTGTGTGATCTTAGATCATGAATCTAAGATCACCGGCTACGTTTGATAAAACTCCCATCTTGCTTTATTAATATTCCCAATTTGTCAGTTCCTCTTCAGTTTAACCTTAACTTCCTTTCCCTTTTTTTTGCAATGTTGGTATTAATTTTAGATCCAGTTAAACACTTGAAGTGGATTTTAATTAATTAATGTAATACTTGGTTGAATTAATTCATTGAAATCACCTTTAATACATTCGAAAGCAGCCTTGTGTCTAGGGTGGATGCAAAGCAGGAGGTGGCTTTCTTCTCCCAGGGAAAAGAGTTGTGACACTGCAATGCATCCCAGTCCAGAGGCTCTCTTGCCACAAAATATGAAGTTGTAAAACAAGCACATCCTATCAATCTGGTCCAGGCATCCTTTCATTCACCCACATCGATCCGAATCCTTCCTGCCTTCTCCAATGCCATCGACAGGATCCTGGTGGGCAGCAGAAATCATTCCAGGAAATCAAGATCAATATTTACTGGTAGTCCTCATTTAACTGCCTCGTTTAGGGACCATTCACAGTCCTGTTGGGGATGAGAAAGTAAATTTACGGCCAACTGTCACATTTATAACCTTTGTCAGTCTCTAAAGCAAAAGAAAGCTGAAGTCAGATGGTAAGCACAGGTCACTTCACCTAATGACTCAGTTGCCAGTCCCAATTTTGGTTGCTAAGTGAGGACCTCTGTATTTAAGAGGTGTATCTGCTCCCTCTTCCCTTGATGACTCTGGGTGGCTCACAACAAACAATATGCTCAGCCATTAAAACCAATTATTTAAAATAGAGCTAATGAAAATATAAAGAACTACATTAAAAGACATGAGTAAATAAGGTTTTAATTCCTTCCTAAAGGAGAGGAGAGCATCAGTTTCCCAGCTTCAAACCCTCAGTGGAAAAAGCAAATTACCACCAATGATGTTCAATCTAATCACTGCTTAATGTCCATGCAGGAGTTCAGATAAAAGCTCAGCCACTGAGTTTAGCTTGAAAACAAAGTGGCTCTCCAAATCTAATTTAGCACCGATTACGGGACTGCAGAATTTCACAGGCCATCCAGAATAGGATCCCGCTTATATCTATCACCC
Organism: Naja naja; assembly: GCA_009733165.1. NCBI lineage: Eukaryota > Metazoa > Chordata > Lepidosauria > Squamata > Elapidae > Naja > Naja naja. Next base: position 24,339,213 of record CM019162.1, read on the forward strand.
ATTATGTCTATCACCCATTCGGTGGGAACCTGCCTACCCATTTGGGGCAACCTAGTGCCATGATGGGACATGGGGTGGAGGAGACAGCACATGAGACACTGGCCAGTTGCAGTGGTTGGTTGGCACCAGGGATGCCACCCCTCCTGCTGGCACATGCAGGGACATTCAGACTTTCATCCTGACCTGTGGCTGGCACAGAAGGCCGAGGGTGAAGAGACTAGTAGGCTGGGAATTTAGGACAGGGGTCCCCAACCTTGGCAACTTTAAGACTTGTGGACTTCAACTCCTAGAATTCTGAGGAATTCTGGGAGTTGAAGTCCACAAGTCTTAAAGTTGCCAAGTTTGGAGACCTCTGGTGTAGGACAACTGGCCATGGCCAACTTGCCAGGGGACCATTCAATGCTGTATTGTTTCATTCGATTCCTTTTATTATTGGTGACAATATTTTTGTTGAAATGATTGTAATGCTTGTATTTCTGGTGTGGTTTTCTTTTTATTGTTATTAGCTGTGGTTCCGTTGAAATAAATTTAACTTTTGTATTTATTGAATTGTCCTGTGGTGAGTTTGTCCCATTCTGAAGCAGCAGATTAGACCCATCATGTGGCTTATGCAACACACACACACACACACACACACACACACACCTCTGTTTAGCCCTGTGTCAACCAATTACAGTTGGGTCAATAGACTCCAGCTTTGTGTGATGTGAAAGCCAGGTCAATCTCTTTCAATTGAACCTACATGGCGAAGTTATTAAGATGCTAAACTGTGCCAGGCAGGGAAGCCTGCCAGGGCTCTTGGGAGGAAGAGCAGAGGGGATAAACGCTTTTTAAAAGCTGCCACTCTTTTGTGAACCAACCTACTCCTTCCTGTGCATCCTCCGAGGAGGCCAAGGCCAAAGCTCTTCCTTCAGGCCCTCCAGGAAGGGGAGCCATGCAAAGCAGCCGCCATTTGCGGAGTTCATTTGACTGACGAATGCCCATGGCTGGGTTCTGATCATTGAAGCACCCTCGGTGGTAAGCAAGTCCTCCATCTCTGCAAGGGAAGAAGGAAAAATCCTCCGTCTTCTCCTCCAAGTCTCCTTCCGTGGCTGAGCCAACAACCAGGAGAGCCAATCAGGACGCCCAAAGCTGGGCTGAAAGAGAAGGGCCGGCCTCTCGGACGTGGCACAGAGATCATTTGTGGCCACTGATGGGCAGCATGGGAGGGTCTGTGGGGGTCTGAACTGGCCCCTTCTGCACAACGAAAGCAGCCTCTTTGAGGAGCCTTTTGGCTTCCTGCAGGTGAGCCATCCAAAGCATCTGGTGTCTGGTTCCCTTCTTTTGGCCTTTGGGGGTTGGGGGTACATCAGGGTTCTGGCCCAGGGGAAGGCGAGGGGCATCTTTGGACTCCGAGGCCTGCTCCTCAGTCTTCTCTGATTCCACTCTATTTCTACTCTCGAAATTTGTACCTTTTCCACCCCGTCAGCCTGTCAGAAATCCACAGTGCCTGCTTTCAATAGCGGGATGCAGAGGAGTCCATCCAGTGGAGGTCTGTTCCAGGGACCAAGGCCAAGCCCCTGGTGGCTTACTAGGACGTGGGGAGAGACCCCGTGCAGGGGCCCTTGGGGCAAGGATCCTCCTCCCCAGGGGGCTGGGCACCTCGTCTTATCAAAGCCGCCCCCCCTTTGCTTACCCTTCTTCCTGGGACTTCACAGGAGCTGCTGGGCCAGAGAGCAGGGCAGAAGTCTTCGGAGCTTCCAACGGGACAAGGCCCTGGCCAGTTCCCCTTCATCCCGCCGCCGACACCGGCCTTGCATTGCTAGGAACCCAAAGAAAGCCCCCCCTCCCCCCTCCCTCCCTGCCGCCGCCAAAGCTCTCCCTTCCTCAGGAGGAGGAGCCACCTTTTGCCAGACTTCCAAAGGGAACAGATGGCTTTGTTTACGTCTGGAAACAGCCCGGCTGGTAAAACATTTCCTCTCCGTTGTGTGAAGCAGATCGATTGGAAACCTTTATTGCCCAGCTGGCAGAAAAGGGGAAAGTGGGGAGGGGGCCTGTGGGAGGGGGATCCAGATCTCCCCCTCTGGTCGAGTGGCAGGTTCAACCTAGAAACCGGCTCCGCCAGAATCCAGCTCACTGGGAAACACTGAAGAGATGCGGCAGGTTCTGGAGGCACGCCGGCCGGCCGTTGTTCCCATTAAGAAGCAGACGGATCTTAATGGAATTTGGGAGCCAGCAGCAGGAGGGAAGAAAGAAAGTGTGTGTGTGTGTGTGTGTGTGTGTGTGAGAGAGAGAGAGAGAGAGAGAGAGAGAGAGAGAGAGAGAGAGAGAGACAGAGAGAGAGGGGAAGAACCAGATGTTTTTCTACAGACTGGCTCATTTTTATAATACAGTCACCCCCAACTGCTTTTGTCTCTTAGCCCCCCTAATGCCCAGATAGTGATAAAGAGCCTAAGAACTGCCAGTTAGATATTCCTCAGTTCTCTGTAAAATTAAATCTGGGGTTTGGGTTGGGAAACTGCCAAAATGAACTCGGAGGGAGTAACTGTTTGCGCTCAGAGGGAGGAAATATGGCTTTGTGTTTCCTGGGTGGATGAGGAGCAGGGGGCACCAGTGAGGAAAGCCCCCCAAATGAAACGTCTTCTCCCTGTCACGTTAAGAGCGTGTTTGTATGATGCTGAAACCCAATAACAGGCAGCTGCTGCTGCTGCTGCTGCTGCTGCTGCTACAGACTTACTTCCAATGCCTAAAGGAAGACAAATAAGTGACTTGCATTTACTAAAGCAAATGTTTATAGAGTTATAAAGCCATTGGATCCTTGGCCTTCCTGGAAAGTTCCTCCTCTCGGTGAAGGTGGAGCTACCTGCAAACTGGATCATTAATTTTAAGATCCCGCCGGTGGACAGCAGCTCCCTGAACTGTGGTTGAAACTGCATTTATTTCAGCTGGAGTGACATCGGGAGATATAATAACAGAAATCTATCAGCCTTAAGTAAAAACAATGCATTAATAAGGATTGCCTTTAAAGACCCCAAGGCAAAGTTGATTCACTTGGAGACAAGCCATGATGGGGCTGCAACCTCCTTTGTCAAGTTCTTTCACCTGGCTGTGAATTGTTACCTTCAAACCGACTGCAAAGGTTTGGTGTGTAATCAACAGCTTCTTGGAAAGCTTTAGAGCAGGGCGTCAACCTTGGCAACTTTAAGCCTGGCGGACTTCAACTTCCTGAATTCTGGGAGTTGAAGTCCACCAGGCTTAAAGTTGCCAAGGTTGGAGACCCCTGCTTTAGAGGACACGGGTCATAAATGGGTGGCTGGAAGAGGACAACAGGCAGGATTTAAAATAGGAACAAGGGGAAAAGAAACATTTGTAAACTATGCCTGAGACACTAAATTAGTAGCAATAAAATCTTAATCGTTATCTCAATCTCTCAGCACAGAATGGATTTGTTTAAGGGTGGGGCACCCAGTTTGGTGAAACCTTGCCTGAGTCTTTTCCCAACCAGGATCAACTGGCTGGGAAATTCTGGGAATTGAAATCCACCCGTCTTCAAGCGGCCAAGGTTTGAGAGTCAGGGCCCTCCCTAAAGTGGATTGCCTTGCACAGACTCAGGAACTGTCCAAATCAAAGGGAGCCTCTTTCGAAGCCAAGCTCTCTGGGTGTGTTTTGAGGCGTGCACAGTGACTGGAAATGCAAAGGTTGCATGGGAAATGGGTGGAGGGTGGATGCCTCCAAGGAGGAAGATCTATAGAGGCCGCAAGAGGATAAGGAAGGCCAGAAGAAAGGGCCATATTAGAGGACGTAATTCTTTCTGTGATGGGATACGCTACATAATGTAAGTACAGTGACCCTTTTGCATTATTATTATCATCATCTCATTTTATCTTCAAAAAAAGAGAGAGAGAACATTGACTGTTCCAAAATGGGAACCGTTAACCTATGCAGGATTTGAACCTGGTCCAAAGGTTTGCTTCCTCTGTGTGGGGTCATTTCCACTTTTGTTCATGAAAAGCACTACGCAGATTGTCCACAGGTGCAAATGCGGCTCCTTTGGCCAGCTTTCCATCCAGGAAGCTGATTCCACATGGTGGTTTACGGTAGAGTTCTGCTTCTATGAACTTGCAAAACAGAAACCGCCGCCCTCAGCCAATATTTAGAATTTCAGCATCAGCAAAACGGACCTTCTGCTTTCAAGGTGATTTCCGAAAATGAGATGTTGACAGAACTCATTTGGTCCCCTTGCATCTGTTCTCCTCGCTGCCTGGATTTTGCCCAAGGAAATTGAATCCTCTTCTGCCCACAACCTGCGCTTTGCAGCCTCTCAAAGTGCCCACACGAATCATAAAAATAGTTTCCCTGGGCAATCTTGACTGGTTTCCAGGAAAGAGGGGCCCAACCACCGCCTGCCTTCCTCACACCCGCCCCTCCCTCTCACTACACAGAAGCAAAAGCTAAAGTTAGCAAGAGATGAGCAAGGCTGGGTGCTCAGAAGTCAGATCGCCAATATACAAGCCAAGGTCTGAGAGGAGAGACAGATGGACGGAGGGACAGAGGGATGGACAGACAGCAGAACACAAACCAAAGATCTGGTATCCTCCCTTAAGTTGGGATGGGGCATCTCAGCATGTCACTGCCAGCCCATGGCCAACCAGAGGCCCAAACGGCCACTGAATCCGGCATCAACCATGGTGCAACATCTAGACTGGGTCAAATCTCAACATTGTAAACTTGAGCTGCAATAAGAGTTGAGCAGAAGCAGTGGAGAAACCGAGATAACCCTTTGGCCAGTGGTGAGTCATCGGAGGGAAAACTGGCTTTAGTTCTGCCAACTGCAATCGGCAAATGAACTCATTCCCCATGGAAAGTCATTAATCCTGAAATTTAATTCAGGGTTTCTTTTTGGCCTGGATTAAGTCCCTCGTGGCTCCAAGCAGATTCGTCTTTATACCGATTCACAAAATATCCTCGTGGCTTCTTCTGCTTCTGGACCAATTTTCTCTCCCACTTTTCTTTCCCTCCAATCCTAGAGAAAGAGAGTTTTATCAGATTTTTGTGGTGAGGGAGGAGAAAAACATTGCATCTTTGCAAAAGTAATCCCGAAGTGCCTATTAGGCAGAGCAAGCAAACTGGCCCTGGAAGGCAGTTAACAAGCGCCAGGTTCTGTTCACTTCTCCCGTGCTGTGCAGGGGGGGTCGATACTTGGACACAATAAAGGGCACTGTTGACATTAGAGGGTCAGGAGAAAGGACAGGCTTGGAGCCTCTTGATCAGAATGGCCAGAAGGAAGAGGAGCCGGCTCAGCCCTCTGTAAGGTCATGTTGTGTTGCTGTTATCAGACCCACCTTCCTGCATTAAAGGTTGTGTTATCGTTTGTACTGCTTTCGTAGGTAATGTGTGTATCATTTCAGAGAGCATCTAGCCCAGGGGTCTCCAACCTTGGCAACTTTGCAGCTGGTGCAGAATGCGGCCACACGGGCTGTGATGGGGGTGCCCCAATACTCCCATGTTACACCCCTCCTGCGCGACCTGCATTGGTTGCCGGTTGCCTTCCAGGTTTCCTTCAAGGTGTTAGTAACAACTTATAAAGTCCTAAATGGCTTGAGGCCAGGGTACTTGCAGGAACGCCTCCTGCCAACATCACACTCTGATTGCCCAGTACGCTCCCATAGGAGTGGCCTCCTTGGGATACCATCGGTTAGGCATTGTCGACTGGCGGTCCCCAGGGCTAGGGCCTTTTCTGTGGGAGCGCCCGCCCTATGGAACCAACTTCCCATGGATCTCCGTTTGGCCCCTGATCTCCGCTCCTTCCACCGGGACCTGAAGACCTGGTTGTTTCAACAGGCCGGTCTGGACTGACCTAGGGGGTGTGGGTTGTTTTATTTGTTTTGATTAATTTAATGATTGATTAGGCTTGTACTTGTTTAATGTCTTTTTTATTGTAATTGTATTGGGTTTTTATTGTTTGCTGCCCTGAGTCCTTAGGGAGAAGGGCGGCACACAAGTCTAATAAAATAATAAATAATAATAATAAATAACTTTAAGCCTGGAGGACTTCAACTTCCAGAATTCCCCTGCTGCTAGGGAATTCTGGGAGTTGAAGTCCTCCAGGCTTAAAGTTGCCAAGGTTGGAGACCGCTGATCTAGCCTGTGACCTTGTGAGTGTTGGGGTCTTCTGCATCCCCTGGCAAAGAGCCCAAAGACCACTGTGGCTGTGCATGCCAAGAAAAGCTGCTGCCTCTCATCAGGAATAAGGAAGTTGCTTTGCTTCCTTATTTAAATGGCCATTTTCCCCACCACCTGATTTGTCTGCAGTATTCCCTAAAAATGTTGCATTTGTTGCTCCGCGTTGTAGAGAGTATGGATTTTAAAAAAATAACAGCATCAGTACATGCTGTATTTTGGCTGTTAAATGCAACTAAAGCTCAAGGATCTTCAGGAGTTATTGAGAAGACTCACGTCCAAAGCCACAAGCAATCCCGAGAATAAATATCTGCAAGGAAAAACAAGTCCCAGGCCAATTTTAATTCTAAATTAAATTATTCACGCTGGTGAACACATACTGCGGTGTTGCTGCAGACGAATAGTGCATACATTTGGACAGAGATGCTAAATCGTCCTGTGGCTGCGTTCCCACATTTATCTTCTGTTTAAAGGGGGAAAAAATACCTTCAGGACAGAAACACAATTTAACACAAGCATTTTCCCCGTGAAATGATGAAACCTCATGGGGGGTTTCTAAAATCCCAAAGGCGGCATGATTAAGTCAATGTCAACATTGAATGGAGAGCAGCTCAAGGTAGCCAAAGTTGGTTTGGGCTTTGATCTTTCCCAGGAAGTCAATCCTGATCTGCAAAATTGCACACCGGATGCTGCAGGGATGCCCCAGCTCTTCCCTCTCCATCCCTGGATCTGGACTGACTTTCCCCTCCTGCATTTTTCATCCAGAGGGCGCTTGAAGGACATTCATCCCACATTTAAACTTGAGAAACAAGACAACTGCACAGATGATGTCCATGGATCTAATTATGCCACGGCTGACCATCGCTCCACTTTCTGACAAGTCAGAATGGTTCAATGGGCTGCTTCCAATCTTCTTGAGAAGAAGCTCAGAAGATGCAGGAAGGTCAGAGTCCCACAAGGACATTATCTGGCTCAGTGACATCTAATACATAGTACTTGTCTCTGTTGCCAGGCTGAACACATATGCTTATACACACGCACACACATGTTCCTCCTGAGACTGCACTAATTATAAATAAGGACTGCAACACCAAGTCACCTCCAACCAGAATGGGCTCCCTCCCTGAACCGTGTGTGCTGCAGTTTTCATAAACAATTATTTTAATTGGAGAGCAACCTCTGAAGCCAAAGTTTTTTCTGAAAACAAGGCAGCAGCATGTGGAAAATAATAATTTCCACTGGGCAGAAGCTCAGCAAATGGCCAGCCTTGGCTTCCACTGCAGTTGAAAGTCAGGGCAGCTTCCAACTCTGGAAGAGGCAGAACTCAGCGCTGGAGATCAGGATACCTTTGGGCTACACAAGCGAAAAGTCCTTGGCTGCCTCTAGGGCACCAGTGGAGGATCAGAGCTGCAGGGAGGAGCCCTTGACCTGGGCATCCAGAGAGAAAAGGGCCTCAAGGCCATGAAACCAGGGAACAGCCATCTTGGGACAGGAGGCCTGGGTTCTCTTGCCACACACCTTCGACAACACCTGGTCATGTGAGGCAAAGTGGGGAAACAGAACAGGCGGAGGGAGAGGAAGTTCAGCTACACCTCCTCCTCCTCCATCTCTTCCTCCTCTTCACCATCACTGGTCCCATCGCAACCATTACCATCAGCCTCCTCTTCAGGTCTGGGAGTTGGTCCACATATCGCCAAGATGCCACGGTTGGGAAACTCTGACCCACAGGATTCCCTGGGTCAATTGTCCACTGGCCGGTCCACAGAATGGCTTCTCAGGAGAAGCTCCAACCTCCGCAGAATCCTTCTCAGATAGGATTACTATCAAGGAGCCACCTCAACCCACAAGACAGCTGGCTAAAGGAGAATAAACCAGCTCTCAAAGTTAATAAACGTTGGTGATGTGGAAGCAGACATCCTAGCTCTGTGCAGAGAACGCCGTAGTATCTACACACTGCTTATCATCAGCAGGATTTCCCGATACGGTGTTGCTGTATCGCAGTGCAAAAGGTTTTAAATTCCGCAGGAAAGTCAATTATTTTTGTTTCTGAAACAACGGAGGAGGGAAAGGCAGATAACACCATAGATGAGAAACAGCGAATGGAGCACCAGGATTTAATGGCCTCCATGCTCACTAACTCACTGACAGCCAGACCCGGGCTGTGAGCATTTGCAGTTAGGCATTGATTTACATTAACCAATCATCCCTATTTTTTCTCCATAAAAGTCAAATCCATTTAAAGGGTTGCAGCCCCTCTTGACAATAAGCGGCGACAGCAGTGTGGAAACGATGCTTCTCAGTTCAACAGAATTAAGGCCAGCCATTGATTTGATTAGGCTTTTATGGTGTAAAATATTTCAAAGCAATTATCTCCATAATGTGTATGAGACGAAAACTGATAGGCCCTCTTTTTCAGAGCTGATGGCTCCCACAAGTGTTGAGATGCTTTGCCAACATTGCCAGCCAAGAGGAAAAGATGATGGGCGGATTGCTCAAAATCTCTGTCTGGCAGCTGGACCCATCCACAGGCCCCCTGCGGTGCCCACATCCATTCTTGGATACCCGAAAACCAAGTGTGAATCTAGATCAAAATTATGCTGACACCTACGTTTATTCTTAGTTTGGAAATATGCTCAGGCTTCTATAATTGCGCGCTGCTAAACTTCCTTGACCTCCCCATATTGTCATGCTTTCTAAAATCAGAGAGCCAAGTCCAATTGGCAAGCGTTCTGTTCCCTAAGACCCCTCCAAGCCCCCAGGTTGGTGAAGCAGAGCGATGGATGCTGGACGGTTAGACATGGAAAAGCTGCAGAAAGAGATCTTCCTCATTTTCCGATTGAGACACCCTTGTGGCCCCAGCAGCCTTTGCTGGTTGTCACCCTTCAGGTCCATCATCTCCAGAAGGACCCTTCCCACCTGCCAAGGCCCAGGGCACAACCCTTGGCACACCCCCAATGGCCTTGGCCTCCAACTAGGGTTTTTCCCTCAGCTGTGGCATCGTCAAAGAGGGGACATCTTCCTTTCGTGTCATCTCCTTTGGGACCTGAAATGCCATGCAGTGCTCTCTGCTCCATGTGGACCATTGTCACCCAAATCTCCTTCCTTCTAATAGGAAAAGTGGCTCAGCCCCATAATACCTGAATGCAGAAAATGTGACTCAGCCCTGAGCTGAGCCTCCTGGCCGTTGTGGACCAGCTCAGCTGCCAGTGGTGTAACCCCCAACTTCAATCTGGCCGGGGACCCCAGGATGGTCTGTGAGAAATGGATACTACAGGAAACTCACATTGATATTTGCATTGCTAAAAGAAACTGGTGCACGAGAAACAAGATATTAGTCACTTCTGCTAAAAAAAAAAACCCCATTCCATTTTTCAACTTTGCACAAATGAATGATTAAGTAAGGGGGTCGTTTTAATTATTTTCTCAGCTGCAAGAAAAAATTATTTTATCAGAATAGAGGCATCTGTTAAAAACAAGTTGAGAATTGCAAAATGATAGAGCGATTAGAGAGAGGGAAGGAGAAAATGCAGCAGCTTAGAGAGCAGGGTAGCTCGGCTGACTTTATACTGATAAAAAATGCACAATCTCTCTGTTTTGGCTCTTGGCCAGGCCTGTCAGCATCTTCCACTGCTGGAAATAAGACTGGGAAAAAATAATCTTTGCTCTTTCAGGTTTGGGGGATCAACTATTCCTTGGGTCCCTAAGGATTGGACAAAACTCAATCCAACCACTCCTAACGTGGAATCAGACTGGCGGCAAATAAGTTTTGGATGAAATTGCTTACAGCTGTGTTTCTCAACCTTGGCGATTTTAAGATCTGTGGACTTCAACTCCTAGAATTCCCCAGGCAGCACAGTCCAACTGGTATTATGGAACACCCATTTTAATGACAGGAAGAGATGGGAAATCAGAACCATGGACAGCTACCTTTTCAATTCGCAGCAATGACTGCAGAGGAAAGCATTCAACGATTGTCTGCACTTAAATTATTCGACATTATTTATACGCCTCTCATTTTATCTGAGTGGATCACACAATAAGGGAGCTGGCATGTCACACTTCATTTGGTTTCAGCTTCACGTATTGCGCAAATCTAGCCATTGCACTTTGTGGCTTAGTCAACCAACGGTAATTAAGCAAACAACGTTGTGTATAAATCCCGGCAATGTTAAGAACTGAAAGGTTGTAATATAATTATTATAAAAACAATTTAGGGTAAAATTAAGAGAGATTGAGGGTTAATAGAAACCAGGAAAGCAAGTTTCAAGCTTTAAATTTTAAAAGTCGCTGGTGGCAGCAAATTTCTCAAATTAATGACATGCTGCGGGAAGCAGTCAGCTTTTGCATCGCTGTGTGTTTTCCTGGAACCTGCCCCATCCGTCTCATTGGGAAACCCCATCCTAAGAAGGAACAAAGGTCCAGCAATCACCACTATGGCCACATTTGTTTGAGTGCATTTCCAAATATTGCTTTGTTTCTCTCCCAGGGTGGAGGGGAGAGTGGCTGGAGTCAAAGACATATTCCCCCCTCCCCCAGTGTCACATGCCCTCATGCCTTCCTCCTCCTCCTCCTCTACCATTTCAGGTGTTGAGGGAGACAGAGAGTTCTGGTTCTTGCTCTTCCAGCGGCCTCAGCCATTGTTAATTGAGGCTGTTGTAACCTCATTCCGACTTACTTAATTTCAGCCCAAAGCCCCGCACAGCACGGCCATTCCTCGCAAGGAGGTCAGATCTGTCCTCCTGACCATTTTGGCATTTCAGAGCATCCTTGTTCTAAGAAGAGACCCAACTGAGCAAAGTTCTATAAACAAAAATTACTGCATTGATTTGCACATGGTCCATTTTCCTTCCCATCCCATGTTCAGGGTCTCCGGGGCATCACAAGTGCAGCTGCTTAATGAGCTGGAAGGCAGACCTGTTGCTTTTTGGTCAAGTGTCCGCCCATCTTGGGCAGAATCCCCAGGAAGCTCTTCCTCCTGGACAGAGAGAGGGGCCTGCAGAGGTCACACCCTCCGCTGTTAGAATGACCACTCAGCTCCCTGGTCAACCTGCAAATCAGATTCCCCACCACCCAGACCTCCTTCCTGGGCTGCTGAAGAGCCTGAACTCAGCAAGAATTCTGTGTCCTCCGCCGAGTGACGTCCCACAAAACAATTGGCCTCCCCTTCCCTGCGACAGCTACCCAGCTAGCTATTAATTAAACACACCAATATCCTTGTCCCTTTAATGAGGTTGTCTGAGTCTCATTACTCATTTACTGCTCATTGCATGACAATTAAACCAGCGTTGCTCCTGAAGGCTTCGCTTCCACGCAGCTTCCAGGGCTCCCAGCTTCTCTCCCATGTGCTGGGTTTTACGCTGGGACTAAACTGTTGAACAGCTACAAAGACAACAGGCAGCAGCTGTTAGGAGAAGACAAGCCTGGGCCAGGCAAAGAATGGAATGGAAATGGAAATGGAAATGGAAGTAGAAATAGAAATAGAAATAGAAATAGAAATAGAAATAGAAATAGAAATAGAAATAGAAATAGAAATAGAAATATGAATTAGGAAGTTGAAAGGGACCTTGGAGGTTGTCTAGTCCAAGAGGGGGCAGAGAGAAGGAGTTAAATAAGACTGAAACCGATTCCCTTTGTTTTATTTTCAGCCAGGAGTTTTTCAAAGGCCACTTGGCTCAAGAGAGAAAGATGAATCGTTCCTTAAAGTCGCCGACCCTGATTTAGCTCCTGGTTGTTTGCGGGAAGGGTTGAGCAGAAACATCGATTCTTTCAAATTCCCCCTCATGGCTTTGGAGCATTAATTCCCTATAATTTTCCAGCAGGCCTTTTTCATTTATTCTCCATGCTTCTTGCAGTGACATAAATGGATATATATTAAACGATGATCCATGGCTGAGACGGCCTGCTTGTCTCAAAGGCAGCTGGCCGAGTTTACTGCTGGCATTCTGATGCGGTTTAAAGGGGGCCATGAGCAGGCTGGGGGAGAATGGGGCAAATGGTGCATTTTGTCAAGGGGAGGGCAAACAGACCCAAAAAGGCCTTTATAAAGGGGGGGAATCAAACTGCACCAGGACCCAGCTGTAAAATACCCGAATTATATACACAACTAAAACATGCTTGCTTTTTTTCTCTCTCTTTAATTTCGGCATACAGTCCTAGGGAACGACTTAAGCTGAGGCCCAAATTAAAGCACCCCAGAGAAATTGGGGGGTTGGGAGGGTGACAGACATTGCCCCAAATGGAGCTACAGAACTGAAGGGCCCTCAAGCAGCCTCCTCTTGGCCTGGAAGTCCTGCTGAATCGTGGAGCCATTGGAAGTGGATGGAGGCCCCTCTTGCTTGGGCAAGCTCATCCTTCCCGCCAGCCGCCTTGGCACCCGGCGCTCAGCCTGACTGGAGGAAGCTTGCTGGGAAGGCTGTGTTAGCAGGGAGCAAAGTAGCTTCAGGAGGCTGGGCTGCTCTGTGGATCGTAAGGCTGTGCGCGCCACCGTCTCCGAGGGAGTGTAGGCGTTAGTTCATACAGCGACAGGCACCCATACATGAGGATGGGGCACGTGACTTGGCAAGCGTTTCCCATTTGCTTCTGCGGGAACATCACTTCACTCCTTCTCGGGCTGCCTTCGGAAGTGATGAGACGACATCTCTGCCCCTGGATAGGGCCAGGAAGACCCTCCCCCAAAGGGGTCTTATTCCACGCTGCCTGTCCCTAAAGACACACACACACACACATCGACACCCCAGGGCAAAGGGGTACTTAGATTTCCCCCCCCCCAAAGCCAAAAGGCCATTCACTGTTCCATGTAGAGCCAGGCTTAATTCTGTAGCTCATGGACCGCACTGCCTGCCGGTTTAGTTCAGCCGGAAAGCCTTCATCCCTCTCTCTCGGCATCCCTTCTGCCTGGGACTAGAAAGAGCTGGGTGGGCAGAATGCAGGTTCTGGTGGAGGATAATTAGGCAGCACCAGCTCTTAACAAGGGGAAAATACACCTCCTTTCCTCGAAAAGTGTGCGTAGTATGTATGTTCTGTTGCTACAACCTCTAATAATACCCCCCCAGCAATGAGCACACAGCCTCCCACAGAGAAGGAAAAGTGTTTGGCTCTGGGAAGGAACTTCACCTGCTTTCCAAGGGAGCTTTGGGGAACCCAGCCAAAGACTCCTGGCCTTGTCCCCCCACCCACCCACTGCTCCTCACTGTCCCCCCAAATGCTGAGTGGGGTGGCCTTTGCACATTCCAGCATCAAACGCCGGTAGAAATTATTGGTGTTTTCTCCATGTCTGCTTTTCATCCTTGCTGTGTCCTCACCGCCAGGCAACGGTGGGAGAGGTTTTGAGATAATTGGCCCACTTCAGCTGCTTCTGCCTGTCCCTCTGCAAGGGGATGCTGCAGGGAGAGGCTGAAGACCCCCCCCCTGGAACTCGATGCCCCCCCCCCCAAGTTCCTGCCTTTGAGCTAGATTGGGGCAAACCTCCCACCTGAGACTCCGGGCGGGGGAGGCTTAGGGTTTGGGTGGCACAAAATGAGGTCAGCCCTTGCCACGCTCCGTGTCTTGCCAGCCAACTTTGAAAGGTTTTTGGGGGGACAGTTGGAAGAGAAATTTCTACCCCAAAGAGGCTCTCCACAGCTGTGAGACTCAACCGAGAAGCCTTCCACAGAGGGGGCCCTGCAGCCAGACCAGAGGAGAGAAGTCAGGGGTCTAGGAGTCCGGTTTGCACAAGAGTCGAGCCTCAGATGAATACTGAACGCCAAACCGACCAGCCCTGTCTTAGTTTAGCAGGTGGTGGGAAGACTGGCTGCTCCAGGCATTCATAGTGAATCCTGGGAAGAAGAAGCACTATCGAAGGCCCCGCAAGGCCAGGGAGCCCAGGCCTCGGGTCCTGAGTGCTAATGATGCCTGCAAAGCTTCTGGCTCTCCCCTCAGCCTGGCCTGGCCTTTGGCAGGTTGCCCGGTTTGTTCCTTGCAAATCCAAAGTTCTGCTTCACGCGCCTGGCATTCTGGGACACCAGAATATTCTGTAAGGCCTGATGCACCTGCAAAAAGATGCTGTTCCCAAGTTTAGGGTCCCCTGAAGGGAAGCAGGAGTCCCCCATGCGGTGGAAGGTCTGCTGAGGACGGGTCTCTTTCCTTCAAGGCCACTGTGCCAGCAACGGGAAGTGCCAGCCTGGAGCTGGTTCTGGAGCCCGCCCTGCTTTTAACTAAAGGGAGGGGGGAACGGGGGGGTTCTGAGTGGAGCAAGCACCTTTCTGCCATGTGTTGCAGGCCGGCTTTGCATTTGGGTTCATTCCCTTCCCTTGCATGGACCTGCCTCTCCCAGCCAAGCTTGGGGTACAGCAAGACAACAGCTGGAAAATTAAAAGATTAAGCTCCTACCCACGATTACTAATTGTTTCCTTTTTGTTTCCGTGAGAGGGAGGGAAACGACCTGTGCACAACTCACAGGTTGCCTTTGTGCACGTTTGGGACGAGTTGGATGCTAGCACGGAAGCAGAGACCCCGCGATGCCTAACACCAACATTCACAGTATCGTGGGGGCACTCGCAAGTCTTCGCCTGAAGGCTTCTGGTAGGAGTTTTGCAGACATCAATAGTGCCCGACTCCCTTCCAAAAGTGATTCTTTCTCCCTCTTCTTCTTCTTCTTCTCTCTCTCTCTCTCTCTTCCTTTTGGCCTCCAGCATTTGGGAGAAAGTTGCAGGCTGAGCAAATAAGCTCTCCAGGAGCAGAAGAATCTGCCTTAGGTCCAACAGCCATGACGCACCTGGGGATTTCACTGGCTGACTCCCCTGGCCTGCATCTTGTAGAGAGGAGGGAGGATGGTCTTGACAGAAAGAGGGAAGGTCCGTTACCAAGGCAACCAACAGGTAAACATGGCTTAGGCCTTTAGGAAGAGAAAGGTTTCCACTGTGCTTATGGCAGGCACCTGCCCAATTCACAGGAAAATAAAAGAGGCAGGAGGGAAGCATAGTCAGGCTTGCACGATTCCGCTACTATACTGTAGCCATTCTAATCAAAGTAGTTGTAGATCTACGCAGTGCCTGTTTCTTGGTCTGGTCTACCTTCTAGGGCTGACACACCCTCACAAGATGTTACTGCTTATTTTTCATTATATCGGCTGGAGTTGATGGGAACTGGATTTTAAAAAAACCCTAAAGCACATCAGATTGACTGCCTTTGATCTATTGTGTCCAGTCAAGAGTCTTTCCACTGCTGGGAAGCTCAATTCCTGACCTTTACTCCTTGCCTGCCTTCCTGGGGAGAAAGGGGGCGCTTTCCCAGTGAGAAGAAGGCAAGTCCACCAGTCCTGCTTCTCCGGGGGCATCAGAGAAGAAGAGAGACTGCAGTTTTCTCCTGCTCTTTGTGGCAGAATAATAGAGTTGGAAGGGACCTTGGAGGTCTTCTAGTCAAGCCCCTGCTCGAGCAGGAGACCCTACCCCATTCCATAAAAATGGTTGCCAGCCTCTTCTTGGAGCCCCCACAACTTCTGGAGGCAAGTCTTCCGCCGGTGAATTGATGTGTCAGGAAATCTCTCCTTAGTTGCTTCTCTCTTTGATTAGGTTCCACCCGTTGCTTTTCCTGTCCTGCCTTCAGGTGCTTTGGAGAAGAGACTGAGCCCTTCTTCACACCTTCTGCACACAGGGCAGGGGAACCACCTGCCCCACCTTGGATCTCCCATGCTTCCTTTGTCCCCAAGGGGTCCAGGCTCTGATTAGATCACCTCCACAGAAGCGTTACTCTGTGAGCAGGCTCTGCCTGTGCTGTTGCGCAACTCTGCCAGGCCCTGATAAGAGAGGAAGGAGCCATCAAGAGCAGAAACACGCCGTGGCCTCTGACTTCTAGAAGAAAGGCGATGAAGAGCATCGGCCGGTTCCAGAGAGCACAGGCCTCCCTCCTCAGGGGCTGCGCAGTGAATTCACAAGCATCCCTTTGTAACGAAACCATTTTTCTTGAGCACCGGCCTTTGTGCGGGCTAACCTCAAAGTAGATTCTAATTGCTTGAATGTTGACAAGAGCACCAGGAGGCATTGATGCTCCTTTTCACATCTCTCTTTAAAGTACCGCAATGCCCAGCACTGTGCAGACCTTGGCAGGGGAATTACGCTTTGCCATTATCATCAAGCCTCCTTCTGCGCGGCTGCTTTTAGACATGAGATGCAGCTAAGTAATCTTGGGGCCATTTTGTCTCCTCCTCCTCCCGGATGAAGAACATTTAGGCATCGTTTCCTTCCTGAGCCCTGGGGCACATGGAGGCAGCCTATGCAGCCGCCAGAAACAAGCTTCAGCCAAGCCCAGATCTGAAATGGCCCCCAGTGGCCTTGTGATGGCCTCCAGACCAGTGGGATGGAGGGGAGATGCGCAGTGGGCCACAACCACTGGACCAAGCCACGCCCCATTATGTCAATGTAAAAGAGGCACCAGAGAGCTTCGTAACATGGGGATTTATGGCAGGTAAAGGATGCCCCAGGATCCACCCAAGGGCCCCGCAGTGATTCACTGGTGCATCTCCATTGCCCATTTCAGGAAGCCAGGAAGAGGCTCAGCAAAGCCCAGGAAAGAACGGGAGGCTCTCCTTGGCTCCGGCGCTTGGACCTGCTCCTGTGATGGCCGGCTGATGTTTCATTCTGCTTAGAAGAATGTTTCTTGGGCTCTCGGGCCCTGGAAGAACCTGGGCCTCTAAAACCCAAGAAAGCCTTCCGGTGGGTGAAGAGTTTGCCAAGTCCTCTTGGTCCATCTGGAGGGAGCCTTGGAAAGCCCCTTGACCCAGCAGATCTGCAAGGAAGACCCTCCCATCCTTGCCGGGAAAACCACGTCGTCCTTCAGTGCACGTTCATTACCCTCCAATCTTCAATCACCACCACCGCCTTTCGGTTCTTGGCCTTGGAGAAGGATCCCAGCACCGTCGCTCTGCTCTTGGCAGCCGGGCGTCCCCTTCCTTCCTACTCTGGGGGTTTCTCACAAGGAGGAGCTCGGTTAAAGGATGAGTTGAGCAGGCCAGATGAAGAGCTTCCCTCTGGCTGAGGGGTCAGTCGCTTCTCCCCCTTCCGTTGATGGATCCACCTGGGATCCAGAGTTGCTCCAAAGTCTTCTTACCCCCCAAATGAATATGCTCCCCTTCTGCCAGCTCTGCCTGGATGGCCCTCCTCGCCTTCTTTGCTGCTGATGAGGCTTGGTGAGTCTGTGGAGGAAGCAGGCTCTTCCCCAAAGCCTGGAGGGCTTCTGCAGTCATGGGCCTCCAGCCCTGGTCTTAACAGCCTCCTCCTCCTCCTCCTCTCTCCAGCTGCTCCTGGAGCACTTCCGGCAGGATCAGGGTTTTACGATGCCACGGATGGCACCCAGTGGGTCAATATTGCCCTCCAGGCCCTGCAAGGATAAATAGATAAAATGTTTATTGCAGTCGTGGGCCAACCTACATTCTACGGCTGCCAGAATTCACTGTGAAACTGACCATAAAACACGTTACGACTAGGAGGCTTTAGCATCTGGCAGAAGGGCTTCCCTTCAGGAGCCACAGAGGAAGAGCTGCCGGTGGGAGGCCACCCCAGGAGGCCCTGAGAGCCGTCCTGAATGCAGGGACCACAAGCCCTGCTGGGGGCTCAGAGTGGTCTCTACGGCCCCAACGGCTCAGCCCCAGCAGTCTTGGACTCTCCAACCCTGGCAACTTCAACTCCCAGAAGTCCCCAGCCAGCTTTTCTGGGAGTGGAAGTCCTCCAGGCTTAAAGGTGCCAAGGGGGGAGAGCCCTGTTGTAGATTACACACGGATTTTCTCTCCAACGGGCTGCAGCTGCTTGATGTTGCAAGGTCTCCACTCCTGTTGCTCTCGGGGTGTCTGTGGGGTTATCAGAAAAATGAAGGGGGGGGTCTCCACTGTGCAATAGAAGCCCCACCTTTGCTGACCTGTGTCCCCTTCCCAGCAGGTGCCCCTGTCGTCACTGGGGGAACTAGGTGAATTTCCCAGAAAAGAAAGATGATGCATCTCAAGATAATGTCCTCTCGCCATGCAGCGGGACAAGCAGAAGCAGGACCCTCCCTGGGGCACGAATGCTGACTCCGCCAACTCTTTCAGTGGCAGAGGGCGCTCAGCCTGGATCCAGGCAGGCACTGAAGCTCCCCTGGAAGCTGCCACCTGTTCTTCAAGCAGGAGCTGGGAGCCTGGGAGAAGCTGCAGGGCACCTCTGAAAGAAGGGTGGGGGTGACCCCTTTCAGAAGCCAAGAAAGGATTTCTCGGGAACTGCTAGTCCCGCCCACACAAAGTCGCTCTGCCTCAGAGGGGTTCAGTTGGGTCCTTCCCTCCCACCCAGACCCTCCTCAAGGAGGACCGGAAGGTTGCAGTCTCTGATCTCAGTCTCTCCTACCATCCTCCACAAGAGTTCCTGCCAGGGGCCCAAAACCCAGTTCCTCCAGGGCCCTCACTTTCTCCACCACCTTTCCAAGTCAAAGCAAGTGGGCGCCTGGTCTGGGACTGTCTGAAACAGAGTCTCCAACCTTGGCAACTTTAAGACTTGCGGACCATCTCCCAGAATTCCTCAACTAGCTTTGCTTTGCTGGCTGAGGAATTCTGGGAGTTGAAGTCCACAAGTCTTAAAGCTTGCTGGCTGAGGAATTCTGGGAGTTGAAGTCCACAAGTCTTAAAGTCGCCACGGTTGGGGACCCCTGGCCTAAGACCACCAGATCACGCAAAGTCTTCTTGAGTTGGGAGCCACCAGGGACCCCTCGCAGCTGACTGCATCATCCAACCTCCTTCTACCTCCCCAACTGCCCCTTGTGGGACGGAGATCCGACTGAGAAGAGGCACAGCCAACCCTGTAGAGACCAGAGAGACCCAGTTGGAGGTCGTAGCACCTGGAAGCAGGCAAGGCGAAGAGGGGCTGCCCCCCTTTCCTCTCACCCCCCCAGCTTCAACGCAGGATCCTTGGGGTTCTGGGAGAAGCGTCCTAGCTTTTCCAAGGCCTTGCTAGAGATGAAGGTTCTTTGGTGCCCCCTGCTGGCCTGTGGAAGCAAAGCGGCCCTTCCTTTTTTGCAAAACAACAACCAGAACAGGCGAAGAAGGTATTAAATGGACCCTGAACCCAAGAAAAATGTGTAATCCTCTTGTGGGATAAAGATGAAGACATTTTCCACCTCCCACTTCGTGTCTCCTCATGGAAGAGCCGCAGAGATGGAAATGCCACCCCATAAAATGCAAAGGGAAGAACGGCGTTGGCAGTGGATTGTGACTTGCTGTTTAGCTTCCCAACGTTTTGTTAGCAGGCTAGATAGCGGAACTTTGGAGAAAGTCGCCTCTTCTATGGGAGCTGCATTTCTCTCCCAGGGAGGGTGGGTGGTGCCTGCATCACAAACTCAACTCCTTGCCTTAATTCAGAGGTCTCCAAATTTGGCCACTTTAAGACTTGTGGACTTCAACTCCCAGAATTCTCCAGCCAGCTATGCTGGCTGGAGAATTCTGGGAGTTGAAGTCCACAAGTCTTAAAGTGGCCAAGTTTGGGGTGGCTTAATTGATTCTCCAGGTTGGTCTTAAAGGGAGAGGCTCCTTTTCAAGGAAGAGGGGAGTATGAGTGGCCGTTGGTGACTACCTTTAAAGCCCTTCTTGGCAGGGGTCCTGGCTACTGGAGGGACCCTCTCACCCCATGGGATTGCCCTGTCCCATTCCTGCTGGCAGAGGAGGTATGCTGTGGGTCCCGTCAGCCCAATTATTCCGGCCTGCAGGGTCCAGGAAGAAGGCCTTCTCTGTTGCTGCTCCTGCCCTCTGGGACATCCCCCCACCCCCTCCTGTGTGAGATCAGCCCCAGCCCTCCTATCTTTTCCAAGGTGTGGCTCTGCCCTTCTGTTTGGGGCCCCAGTGGGGGAGCAGCGCAATGGAAGTGGTTGATTGAGGAATAAGAGATCCAGCCTACCTCCCTCCCATCTCGCTTTGGCTTATTTATGGGAGTCTGTGGAAGGGGTTGGGGTCACACAACGTGCTACGGCCAACTGCAATGCACAGGAGCCAGTTTGCACCTGTGCTCAGCCAATGTGGGGGGATGGACTCCCCTCCCCATGGCCTGCCCCACCCCACACCTGTGCAGGGGCCGCAGGCTTCCATCGTGCAAGAGGCAATGGGGAACCGCCTTAGATGTTTCCAAATAGAAAGATGTCGTGTGAACAGTTCAAGTAGGCAAGCAGGTTCCTCCACCCCACCTGTTGGCCTGAAGCCTCCCAGTGCAGGGTTAGGAGAGGCCAAGGAAGAGGGAATCCCTTCTAGCAAACAGTCAGATTCTGCCTGAGTGGCCCAGGGCTGCTGAAGAAACGGGGCTTGACACATACACACACACCCCAGGGAACAACTAGTCCAAAGGAAACACACGGACAGGGAGGGAGGGAGAAGAAGAGGGAGGGAGAGAGAGGGAGAGGGAGGGAGGGGGGGCAGAAGGGAGAGAGAGTAGCTGGGAGAAGGGTCAAGAAAAAGGAGATAGATGCCCTTGCAACAGGGAGACAAGATGTGGCCAAGGGGCTGATCTAAACAGGGGCCATCCTTTCTTTTCCCTATCTTGGTGCTTTTCAACTTTTTTAGTTTACTTTTCCATGCGGGGTAAAATTGCACGCTCCAAGAGAGAACAAGAGTGACCTGCAGGAGGGGTATCCCGTTGTGCGGTGCACTCCGTGGGGACCCCCGAATGGAGCAGGAGCTGCCCCGCAATCCCCACGCGGGCACTGAAGGGCTGCCAAGAGCCACAAGGCCGCTTATCGTTTCCTGCATGACCGGCAAGAGGAGGTAGATAAAATAGCTTTATTATTGTGAACGTAACCCAGCCTTGCAAGTACGCGCGGCGCCTAAATGCCAGAAGGTTGAGCTCCAACTGGGGGAAACGGGAGGAACGAACACAGAGAGAGAGAGAGAGACACACACACACACAGACAGACACACACACAGAGTCGAGGCGGCACCCAAGCGGGATGCCAACCCAGGAACCCCGCAGGTGAGAGCAGGAGAGGAAGAGGAGGAGGAGGAGGGGGAGGAGGAGGAAGAGGGAGCTGGCAGCAGCAACGGCAGCCAGCAAAAGCGGAGCGCGAAAAGGGAAGCTGAGTCCCCCGCCCTCCACGAGGACTGGAAGCTTGGCCAAGGTGAGTGACCTAGGAGGCGTCGGCGTCGGCTGAGCGACAGGCGCGCCAAAGGGAGGAGGCGAAGGGGCCGCTTCCCCCGGGGACCTGCAGGGGCGAAGAGGCTGCGGGGCAGGAGGGGGCAGCGAAGGGGACCGGGGCGCCCTTCGGAGCCTTGGGGAGCCGCGTGGCTCTCCCGTCCCGCTTTACTGGCCGAGGCGAGACAGCAGCTGTTGGGATCCGGTGGGAAAGTTTCGCTGCCCGGTTTCTCTCTTGGGAGGGGAGCGGCGCGGCTCCTCCTCCCTCCGTCTCTCCCGGAGAAAGTCGGGACTTTGCTCACGTTCCCAAAGTCGCGGTTACGCCACGAAGAGCGCCTGTCCCGCACCGGGACCAGGGAGGGAAGAGCTGCCTACCCGGCCGCCGCAGTGGCGACTCCGCCCGGCCGGATCCCAGCTGGTTCCTCTCCGCAGAAAGGTAAAGTTTGGGAAGTTCGGGAGAAGTTTTTTAAAAGGCCCAAGAAAGTAGCCCCGAGCGGCGCATCTTCCGAGGAGAGCGAGCTTCGTTCGCCCAGGCTGCAGCCCCCCCCCCCGCCAAACTGAGCGAGGGTTCTTGCAGCGAAGGCGGCTGGGCTCCGGCCAAGTGACTATATAGCCTGAGGGGGGAGCCAAGACGGTGTTCCCCACCCCCAGTTAAGAAAACAAAGCCCAGCATTGCAAGACTATCGTTTGGCACGGAGGCCGCTTTCGAGTTGCAGAGCCAAATTCTCTCCCCCCCCCCGTTCCCAGCCCCATTCCGCTGCCCTTGTGCACCAGGGCCTGACGCCTTGGTGGTCGCCATGACAACCCTTCCCCAGGTCTAAAGGCCCGGGCAGGGCGGGGGGGGCTGCAAATGCTTTTGTGGCGCGGTTCTTGAAGGGGGTCCTTCCGTGGGAAGAATGCTGCTGCTGCGCCCCCCTTGTGCCCCCCTTCTTGGCACATGCAGCACCTGTAGGGTTTGAGGGGTCCCTCGCTCTTCATCCATGGAACTTCCCCAAGGGGGGAGGTCTGCAATCCGGGGGAGAGAAGGACGGTGGGGGCTCCCTCACTGCTGAGCTGGGCTGCCCTCAGCGGCAGCAAACAACCCACCCCCATTGCCCTCCTAACAGGCCCATCTGCCTCTGCAAGAGGAGGGGCAGGCGCTGCCAGTGCTGCCCCAAAGTTGCCCTTGGAGGGTGTTGGGTGAATAAGGGGAGGGGGGCAAGGCTGCTTTAGTTGCTGGGGGCTGAGCAGGATGGGGGCTGCTTTGAGATGGAGCAACATAAAAATTGAATTTTTACGGGTTTTAGATTTATTGGACTTGTGATTTAATTATTTTTAATTAATTTATTTTGTTGGGATTTGATATTGTGAGCCGCCCTGAGTCCTTAGGGAGAGAGGGCGGCATACAGGTCTAATAAAATAAATAAATGAAATAAACACCGAGGGGGCCATTTGGGGCAAATGGGGAAAGGCCCAGGGGCAGGTGAGAGGGGGGGGGTTGCACACTTTTCTGGTGCTGTGGACGGGACTGGCATTCATGCCTCTGACTTGGAGGCCTCAGTGCAGGGGCCTCCAAACTTGGCAATTTAAAGACTTGCGGACTTCAACTCCCAGAATTCCCCAGCCAGCCATTGCCCCTCCCCAAGACATGCTGGCTGGGGAATTCTGGGAGTTGAAGTCCCCTGCCTTAGAGTGGGTGCTGCATACATAGGGCACATTTCAGTCCTCTGCAACTTGGGCAGAATTTAATTAGCATCCATCGTGGTTTAAAAAGCCCCGCTTGCACACTGCAGAAAAGCAGGAGGAGGCCTGGCCTGGTCTCAGCAGCACCTTCTTGCCTGTAGAGCAGTTTCAGTCCTACTGGTTTTAATCTCTGGATTGGGAAAAAGACTCCATGTTGCTAACTTGCTTCGAGAGTTCATCTCAGCAAAACCCCAGTCTTAATCATCTGGTTTGAGATACGAGACGCAGGGGATTAAAGCAACTGTGTTTGGGGCACAGCAGGAAGGCCCCTCCCTGCCCCCCTCCCTCCTGGGGCAGGGCGAGGGAGATGCCCGGCCTTCCTTTGAGGGTAACATCATTTCCTCCTCCACCAAAGGCTGCCCACCCCCCAGCCAGACTCCCAGCAGGAGCTGTTCCCTTCCACTTTCCCACTTCCCCACCTGGGAGAAGATGGCGGGTTAGACGGCTTTCCAGAGTGTCTCCGTGCATTGCGGGCTTGCCCCAACCTGCAGCCTTGGGGTGGGGTGGCCAGGCAGGGCTCACCTGGCCAGGTTGCACAGGTTTCCGTGCCTGGTTGGGATCAGCCTCCTCTGGGAGCCTGCCGGATGAGTCAGGGGATCTTGCTGAACTCGCCTCCTGCTCAGACGGTCCCTGTGGTTGGGGGTGAGGGGTGGGAAAGAGCAAGGGGGCAGGCGGGGGGCCGTTTCTGGTGAATGAGCAAGGGGGACGGTCGGTGGAGCCTCCTTCCTTCCCTTCCCGCCAGGCTCTCCCCAGAACCACCTGCCTGCCTGCTTCCCCTTGCAGGGCGGGGCTGCCCCTCCCCAAGACGCGACCGCCATGGCGAAGAGCAATGGGGGCTGCCAGCGCTTCTGCACCTCCTGCCTGCTGGGGCTGTTCGGCTGCCACTGGACCCACAAGAAGGGCCTGAAGACGAGCAAGGTGTGTGCCCTTACAGGGGGTCTGGAAGCCCCCCCCTACGGAGTCCCTGGGAGGCATGGCCTAAGACCCATGCCATGTCCCTGTCCATCTGGGGAGGGGCAGCAGACCCCCTTCCTGCGTTTCAGGGCCCCCCAAATAATCTTGATCTGCATGGGAAGCCCTGAAGGGCTGAGGGTGCCTCCTCCCTCCTGGGGTGGCATCTCTCCCCCCCCCCCGTAGCCAAGTGGGGGATGGGGCCTGTGGGGCTGGCTGGGGGCATTCGACCCCTCCCCCTGAGCCCCCTTGGGGGGGTCCCAGCCTGGCAGTGTCCATTGAGCCCCCCCCCTCGTCCGCTCCCTCCGCAGTGTGACTACGCCTGGTTCTTCCTGCTCTTCTGCATTGGTCTTCTTGCCCTGGCCTGGCTCTACGTGGCCCTGGTCACACTCAACGACTTCCACAACTTCAACGAGTAAGTAGAAGGCACCCTCTGCCCTCCCCCCATGCCCCCATTGTGCCCCTTTCTGACCTTTGGGTAAACTTTACCGCCCTCCTTCCTCCCCCCCCTGCACAGGTTCATCTTCCAGAAGACAGAATGGTGGCTGGACTGGTCAGTGGTGATGCTCTGTGTGACAGCCACCCTGGTCACCTACTCCTCTCTGCTGATGGTAGGCCTCCCCCGCCTTCATCTTTCATGCCCCCCTCCCCTCCTGGCCCGACTTTGCACTGATTAGGGGGTGAAGCTCCCTGGTTGCGGGGGCTTCTGTGTCTCCCCCCCTTGCTGACGGTATAGGAGGGTCTTCAGGATATCTCTGCGCTGTAAACTAAATTCTGCCCCCCAATTTGGACTCTGTGGTTCATGGGGAGGGAGAGAGGGGAGAGGCGTCACAGCAGCATCTAACAGAATAAACTCGCCATGTCGAGACTGGCATTATACTGGCACAATGGAGCACCAGTTCACTCTGAAGAATGGGCAGCCACGGTTCTCCAGTTCAAAGTGGCCAGAATTAGGCGGGCAACCCCCCCCCCCAGAAGACAGAAGAGGGGAGAGGTTGGCATTTGGGCATCTCCAGCTTGGAGAGTGAAATAGGCAAGAAAAGGGATGCTCCTTTTGTAAGTCAGAGTTTTGTGTTTCCCTTTCTCGGGGTGTGCGGGAATCTTCACCCACCTTGATCGGACTATCTGGGATTGAGGGAACTGGGTGGTCTGACACACCCGGAAGGGTGAGATTTGCATGAACTCCCCCTCAGTTCAGGGCCTTTCCAAGCGGGGACATCCATCCTGCCCTCCTCAAGGTTTTCTTGCCCCAAGCAGCTGTTTTCCTTCCTGTTCATCCCAGGTGTTGGCACTCTGCCTCCAGCTCTGCCACCAGCCTCTGAAGCTGCATTGGCTCCACAAGGTAAGACCACGATCTCCTGCTTGCCTCCTTTCCTTCCCATGGGCAGGAGGAACCAACAGGGAGGCTTCCGAGGCCTGCCTGGGAGGCCCTCCGCTTGAGTGTCCCTTGCCAACACACGCCAGCAGGTCTTGCCCACCAAGGACCGTGTTTCCTTCCTGGACAGAGGTTGTTTGGGTGACTTCCTGGGCCTTGAAGGCACCTTCTCTGTTTCTTCCAGGGCCTCCTGATCCTGACTCTGCTGATTGCAGTGGCTGCTTTTGTGGGGCTGAAACTTCAGTGGTCGGAGCAGTGGGAGAGCGCCCACATTGCCCTACAGGTAGGGGCCCCAAGAGAAGCCCAGGGCTGCCCTTCCCTGCTTTAGGCTGAGCCCCATGCAGAGTTGTCCATCCTGCTCTGTTCTGTTCTCTGCTCCCCCTCTGTTAGGGGACTGGAGGCTAAAACATCTGGGGAACGGTTGCAGGAATTGGGTGTGTCTGGTTTAATGAAAAGAAAGGACTAGAGGAGAGGCAGGATAGCAGCCTTCCAATATTTGAGGGGTTGCCCCAAAGAGGCGAGGGGGTCAAGCTATTCTCCAAAGCACCTGAAGGCAGGACAAGAAGCAACAGATGAGAAAAGGAAAAAACCAAATCTTTTCCCTTCCCTCTCTCCTTCACCACTTCAAAAATCTTCTTTGGGAACAACGTTATTCTTTATCATTCAAATTCCAGGGTACCTTGTGTTGTTGCTTTCTCAGTTCAACCTGGTCAGTCAAAGCTTTCTCTTTTTATCTTCCTCCTGCACAATCTTGTCCGGTCGAGTTCTTCAAGGTGGACATTTCTGACCACCGCTGCACTGCCTTCGGGAAAGGGAGTAATGGCCAGCCGAGGAGGAGAGATGCAGCTCTCCTCAACTCCACTGGCCGTCTCCCCGCTCTTCACCACCGCTATGGGGTGGCTTCAGCCCCTAATCCAGCCGGCTTGGGCCGCTCCGGTGGCGAGCATGGATCGAAACCGTGCACGATTTCAGATTTCGGTCTGTCGCCGAAGAAGCCCAAACCGAAAGTCAGGAGAAATTTCTTTATTAACCAGTGGAATAACTTGCGTACAGAAATTGTAGGTGCTCCAACATTGGAAGTTTTCAAAAATAGATTGTGCATCCATTTGCCTGAAATGGTGTAGGGTCTCCTGCTTGAGCAGGGGGTTGGACTAGATGATCACCAAGGTCCCTCCCGACTCTGTGATTCTGTTCTTGTCCCACCTGCTGGCTGAGCTGCAGCAGGTGACTTAGCCTCTCCTACGTGGAGAGGTGCCCAGTTGGGGCCCCAGAGAATGGAGGCTGGGCAGCCATCAGGTGGGCATATCCAAGGTCTGGATGAGGCTAATGGTCCATTTGGGGCTAATGGTCAGACCTTTGGCTCCATGAAATTGGCAGACTGGGGGTGCTCAGTGAGACACAAGTGCCCGTCATTTAGCAGGGAAGACTCTCCAGGACAGGTGTGCCTTGCCACAGGACCGTAAATCCTTGTGTGAGGACCAAAAAGGCCAGGAAGTGGAAGAGGTTCTGGTGGTTGGAGAGCAGCTGCCAGAGAGGGAATTTCAGAAGGACTCCATTTACCAAATCCAAGGGACGTTGTGGCTTTTCCTTCTGGGAATGGGGGGTGGAGCCCCCTCCTGACCCAGCTGCCCTTCTCCCTAACCCTGGGAGGATTCAGAGCTTCTGAACTGTGGCCTCTCGAGGCCAACTGGGCTCCCTTGGAAAGGCCAACCTCCTTGAATTGTCTCCTGCCAGGCGACCGGCCCCTTCCTGCACATTGGAGCCGTGGCAGGCTTGACAATGCTTGCCTGGCCAGTAGCAACCTGCTTCTACCGCATCTCCCACGCAGGTACTGAGGGTGGGGACAAGGGGGGTGGTTTCTTATGAAAGCCCGGTTGGGGCTCAGCCCTTGGGCACCTCTTCCAAGGTGAATGTGGATACCTGAACCCTAACACTCAGGCACAGCTCCTTCCTGAGCTGTGTAAGCGATGCCTGGAAGTGGGGGTCTCAGATGGAGGGTCCCCACATGTGTGGTGGAGCTGCTTCCTGTTGGGACAGCACTGAGGGAGAGAAACAGCTGTCCCACGTTGTGAGCTGGCATATTCCAGCCGGATGCTGGGAAAGCCTTCCTGAGCGCCAGAGCAGAACACCTGGGGCAAATTCCAGGGGGAGGCAGTGCTGTGCCCTTGGCTGCATGCGTTCACTCAGAGTCTGGGCATCCTCCTGCTGGGGCTGCCCTGGTTTGGAATCCTGTACCTCAACTGGAGGCCTTCTGCCCACCCTTCCACACTGGGGATCCGGGCAGGGAGCAAAGATTCCTAGGATTAATGGAGAGAGGAGGAGCAGTCGGCTCTCATGGTTGCTGATCTGGGGATCTGGTAGCCACCTTCAAGGGGACCGAGGGCCCCCACGGACTGCTTTGGGCCCTCTTCCATTTGTTTTGCTGCAGCTCTCCGGGGCGTCATCCTGGTCTTGTATCTGGGTGCAATGCTGGCTTTATACCTGGCCCCCCTGGGCATCAACTCGCCCTGCTTCCTGGAGCAGAGCCAGCTCCCTCCCAAACCGGCTCTGTTTGGGCACCGCGGGGCTCCCATGGTGAGTCCCTGCCCCTCCGCTCCACACAGGCCATTTCCCACCAAGGCAGATGTGTCCTTAAAGCAGCGGTGGCGGCTTTTCATGCTGACTTTCACAGCCTAGCCTTGCTGGGATTTCTCTGCCTTTCCCTCTTGGATTAAGCGGTGTGGGGTCTCCTGTTCATGCAAGGGGGGGTTGGAGTAGAAGACCTCCAAGGCCCCTTCCAACTCAGTAAGACACTAGGAAGATGTCCCAGCACCACCTCTTCTCCCTAAGAACCCTCCAAGCTACCAGAATTGTTCCAGCAGCAAGAGGATGCGTGGAACCCCCTCCTGGACAGCTGGGTGGTGGGGGGTCCCAAACCCTCCTGCTTCACCTCCCGTTCTCCCTCTCTCCAGCTGGCACCAGAGAACACCATGATGTCCTTCCAGAAGGGGCTCAACTGTGGCCTGAGCGTCTTAGAAACAGATGTCCGGGTGAGGTAAGAGACAGGCTGAGCATCAGTGGCCCTGCTGGAAGACTTTGGCAGGGTGGAATGCAGGGGCTGCCTCATCTCCCGCCTACCCGGGAAGGGAAGGTCCAGGATCCAGGCCTTTCCTTCCTTTCCCATTCCCAGTGCTGATGGGGTCCCTTTCCTCATGCATGATGAGACCCTCCTACGGACCACAAATGTGCAGGAGGTCTTCCCCACCCATGGCCACGCCAAGGCCACGGCTTTCAACTGGACGCAGCTGCAGCAGCTGGATGCCGGCAGCTGGTTTTTGCAGGTGAGAGCAGGATGGGGCCCCTTGATCCACGCAAGGTCTGGCTAGGATTAGGTTGGGCTGAACATCTGGCTCGCTCATCTGGACTTGGCTGACTTGGGGGAGGTGAAGCCCCGTGGATTCCAGGGAGGATGGCTGATAGTGGGTGGAGCAGGGCCTGAGTCCTCACTCTCACAAGGGGAAGGACCTCCGGTGCTCTTCTTAACTCTTGGCCCCCCGGAGTTCTTTTCGTTTCTCTTGCTACTCACACCTAACAATTGGGGAGGGGGAGATCTCCCCTCTGGCAAACCCACCTGTCCTTTCGGTCAGAAACGGACATGCATCTTAGGGGCGTCAGGACTAATGGAAGGGAAGGTTTAAACCTCTTCCCTGGTGGGACAACCTCATACACATTCCGAGAAGCTGGATTTGCATGGAGAGTCGAAAAATGGAGGGAAAGCAGCCCATCCAACTGCAGGGCGTGGTTTAGCTGGGGTCACCGTGTAGCCGCTGGGCTCACCGCCTCCCTTTCCTCTACCAGAAGCATCCCTTCCCCACAGCCTGGAGCCTTTCGGAGGAAGGGATGGCCCAGGCCAGGAGGCAGCGCATTCCGTCTCTGAAGGAGCTGCTGGTGGAGGCCAAGAGGCACCAGGTGTCTGTCATGTTTGATCTGTTGCCGCTGGAAGACCCCCACTACGAGCGCCTGGTCAACATCACAGTGGAGACCATCCTCCAATCGGGCATCGACCAACAGCTGGTGAGTTTCCCTGTGGCACCTTCCAAGCAGCACCTGAACATGCGGAGACCTTATGAGGCCAGAGGAAAGGATAATTTGGGTCCCCCTGAAAGTGCGACTTTGGGGCATCTTGCACTACCTGCCCTCCCCAGTCAGGGATTCTGAAAAGGAACCCGATGGAAGTCAGATCCGCTCCAGATCCAAATAATCGGAGCCACGCCCACCCTTAGGCGCATCTCAGTTCTAGGGCCACTGTGGTTCTAGACTTGTGGTTCTAGACTCCTGGCCCTACGAATGGCGAGTGGGCCCTGCTACACACTCTCTCTTCCCCAACCCAGATCCTATGGCTGCCTAATAAGTTTCGGAAGGAGGTGAGATTGTGGGCACCCAGGTTCCAGCACATCTACGGCCCCGAAAGTTTGGACAACAAGACCAGGAGGCTCCCGCGAGTCAACCTGGCTTACCAAAAACTGAGCAGCACAGAAATCAGGTTAGAGCTGGGGGGCTGGGGGGCTTTTTCTTGGCCAGGTCAGGGCCCATCCTGGGCCCATCCGAGGGGGGTGAGGAAGACAGCTTTCTACAACTGCATCTTTCAGCTCCAGCTCAGCTTTTATGAAGGCAGACAGTTGGGAAACGTGTGGGGTGCAGAAAGAAAAGCTCTCTGAAGCCCACCCCTCCCAAACTAACAAACGGGATGGGGAGGGCTCAAGCAGAGCAGGGGGCTCAACGTAACGTCCCTCCACCCCACCCTCAATAACCCTCCTTAGCAAAAGCTGCAAAGCCACCGACAAAGACTGTGTCGTCTTTAGGTCCTTTTTGCCCAGGGAGGCTTCGACCTCCCAGAGGCTGGGATGCAGCTGCAGCCTTCCTCAGGCCTTTCCGTGCAAACTCTGCTATTATGGGCTGGTACCCGCTTTATTGGCACCTCCCCCTTCTGCAGGGAATACCACCGCAACAATATCTCAGTCAACCTGTTTGTGGTGAATGCTCCGTGGCTCTTCTCCGTCCTCTGGTGTGCTGGGACTTCTTCGGTTACCACCAACGCCTGCCAGGTGCTCCAGAAGATGCAGCACCCCCTCTGGCTGCTGGTAAGACCCCTGGGGGCGAGTGGGGGGCTCCTCCTCTGGCTGCTGCAGCCCACTTGGCCTCCCTGGCAGAAAGGGCTTAGCCAGGCAGCTGCCCACCCTGATCGGCCACCTGTCTTTCTCCCAGCCTCGTGACACCTACCGAATGATCTGGATTGTGACAGACTGCGCCTCCTTCCTGCTGGTTCTCTCAGCTTTCCTGCTGCTGAAGTGAGTGCCAGGCAAGCAGAGATGAGGAATCTCAGTCAGATAATGGGGCTTTCCCCAGCCTGCCAGCTCTGTAGTATCGTGTCTTCCCAAGGAAGGGCTGGGGCTGCTACCATCACTGTTCTGGAGGTTGGCCAAGGTGCCCAGGGGTGTTCGGTCTACACTGGTATGTTAGGTCTACAGTTGGAGAGCCAGCCTTTCTACTTGGTGGAAGAGAAGCTCCTACCGAAATCTTGCTCAGGGACAGAGTGCACCGTCTCACCCTGGACAGTTTAAATGTGTGAACTTCAACTCCCAGAATCCCCAGAGTTGAAGGTGTACATCTTAAAGTTGCTGCAGTTGGGAAAACCTGGCCCTGGGTTCTCTCTGACTTGAGCTTCTCAGATGGGTCTTTTCGTGGTTGTTTTGAGGGAAGTGTTGGTGTGCATTTAGGTCAGGGGTCTTCAAACTTGGCAAGTTTAAGACTTGTGGACTTCAACTCCCAGAATTCCTCCTCCAGTCATGTTATCTCAGGAATTCTGGGAGTTGAAGTCCACAAGTCTTAAACTTGCCAAGTTGGAAGGCCTTTGATTTAGGTGGAGCACCACATGACCTGGTCCAGCTGTGCCACAAGCATCAGAAAGACCCTGGTTGCTCTCCAGCTGCCCATCCAGGTGCCAAGAGAGCTTGGGAACAGAGGCTCACTTGACGGAATTCTCATTTTGTTCCCCTTCTTCTTCTTTACAGAAGATGGTCTCGGAAAAAGGAGTCAAGAGGTAAAGCTGGCATTTTGGGATAACTGGGTATTTCTACTGTGTAATATAGGAATGAAATGCCACTTGGGTGCCCAACAGCTGCACAGGCAACCAAGGAAGAGGGCATAGAGCAGGGAAAGGGCCTCACTGGCATCTTGGGGGAAATCAGGATATTGCGAGGCCTCCTCCATTCTTGTCTCCGTGAGCAGCTTCAAGGGAGGCTTGCTGCTCGTTGAAGGAACATGGCTGGCCCTAAACGGGGCTTCGTGTGTACATCCCCACCTCTGGGCAAGCCAGCAAGCCACAGGCCCTCACAGCCGTCTCCTCCCGCCTGCAGGTTCCAGCTCCGATGTGCTGCTGACCAAGATCCACAGCCTCTTGTCCGAGTGAGGCGGGAGTGTCCAGAAGCCCCAGGCTTTGCCTTCCCCCCCTTGCTACTTTTGGCAGGACTTTCCTCTTTCAAATGCTTCTCTGGGAACAGCCTGTCCTTGGCGCTTGCTGGCAGCGGCTGCTGGGATCTGTTTCAGGGGCCTGTATTGCACAGCCCTCAAAGGAGCAGAGAGCAACTTGGATGCAGCCTTTCTTGGAACCCGGAGCCTTCCCACATCCTGGGACTGAGTGCTGGAGCCTCGGGACGGAATTAGGGAGCTACCGACTCTCCTGTGGGACACGGTTTCTTCTTGAGGTGGGACTGGGAGGATCCTGGACGTGCCCAATAAAGCGGTTTCTACGGGTTAGGAAACCCGGAGCTGCTGTGGACATTTATTCCTCTCCCGGGGGGGGGCGCAAATAAAGCGGAGGGCACATGCTTTCAATGCACAGCTGCCTGAGTGTCCCATCTCTAGCAGCTTCCTGCCACAGCCTGCCTCCTGGCAGTCTAGCTGGGTTCAAAGGCTCCAGGGTGGGAGAAAGCACCCTAGCCTCACTTGAGCCAGGGGTCTGGGCACCAACAGCTGCGCTCGTGTGGAAGCGTGTCGGGTTGAAGGCCCAGGAACAATGTTCAACAGCAGAGCCTATAAAACAACACCCAGCAGGCAAGTGCCACAGGCTGCCCCAGGTTGGTTCTCCTAGGAGCAAAAGGCTGCTCTCTGTGTGTTAATAATTCACCTTTTTAAAAAACCCAGCTTTTTCGCATCAAGCGGCGATGATGTAACAGGAAGTGAATTTATATTGATATGAAAATGGACTGGGGTCAAAAGCTTTACAGAAATTGCTTGGGAAAACTAGGTGGGTGAGGTCCAAGAAAGAATTCTTCTCGTTTAAGAACTATCTCGCAGCACGGGATTCAAACCGTTATCAGTCACTCTATTAACTCAAAGTTCATTCAGGTGGTGGTCTTGATTAGAAAAATGAAGAGGGGGAGCAATGGGAAGCAGGCCGCTCACAGCGATACAATGCACACCTCTACTAGCATCAGCTCGTTTATATGGAACCCTGAAAACGGGGAAGTCCATCTTGACCAAGTGCCTCCTGCCCCAAAGCTTCCTCTGGGGCTGAGAGTCCCCAGCATGCACCCTTTGCGGGAACAAAGCAGGAAGCAACGCCCGGTTGCACACTTCAACATGATGGCCAAGGTTATACCTCACCTGAGCCGTGAACCATGGTTGCAACCCCCCAACGTTCAGCTCACGTGGGCCCCCTCCCAACAGGAACTGCATGAGGGTGGGCAGCTCTCCATTATCCTGAGTGATGCCCAGGAACCACAAACCACCAGGGAAACAGCGAGCTCTTCTACCAACACGGAGCTGCTGCTGCTGCCGCCGCCGCCGCTACAGTGGCCAGTAACTCCTAAGTCCATACTAGCCCCTGCTCCTCTGTCCAAGGGGTCAGTCTCTCGGCTCGTTAATCCCTCCTGCACCACCAACCTTGACCAGCAGGGGACACTCTGTCTCCGATTCCCCAGGAAAACCAGTCTGTCCAGGAGAGGATTTTTTTTATTTTCCTGGGACTTTAGTTGCCTCTGGATCCGACTGAAAATGTCAGTCACTGAATCCAGAACTTCCCTAACTGAAAGGCCCCCTTGAGCTGAGCTCTCTCCCCAGAGATGAAACCTGCAAGGATGTAGCCGGTTATTCCCAGAGGCAGGGAGGTCTCTCACGCCCCCTGCAGACATCAGGAGGCCCTGGAAAAGCCAATGTGACCCTCCCCCACCCCCACCCCAGACTGCTCCTCTTGGGCCTGGCTGCAACCAAGGCCCCAGGCTGCCCAGACTCCCGTCTGCTGCCCAGAAACCGCCAACTTGCCCTCCGTTCCTGCCAACATTCATTTCCCATTACCCGGCATTTAGATGTGTATACACACACACACACCACACACACCCAGAGTGCCCTCCATGTGAAGGTTATGCTCTCCAGCACAGCTTTCCAAAGGCGTCCATTTCCCGCCCCTCCAACCTTCTCTTGCCAACTGTAAATGGGAGGTACAAGACGGAGGAGACAGAGGATTATAAAGGTTTATTTGTCACATTTTGCCCTCCAGCAAATCCACAAAAACTCCGGGGGCTGGGGCAAGGGGAGAGCGAAAGAGAGCAGAATGCCTGGAGGGGGAGGAGTGGGGCCCAGCAGCTCCTCTCCAGGCAGGAGAGCTCCAACCCCACGGCAGGCACCCCCACCCCACCCCTCCCTCTGCTCTGGGAAGAGGCCAGCTGGAAGGCTGCTCCCCTTCAGGCCAGGCCTGGGCGAGGAACTCCAGCACTCCAGGCTTTGGGGCTCCAATGCCCAACAAGCCCATCGCAAAGCCAAGCAAGCACACGAGGAGGAGGAGGAGGAGGGGGGGGTGTCCAACTGCAGGAAGGCGGCCTCGGATCCCCACCCACATCCTGGTGGAAAGAGCTCAAGCAGCCCCCAAGATCCTTGTGGATCTTGTCCTGGATCCCAGCGGATCCCATTGCTCATGCCACAGAAGACCCATTGCTGCCTTCACCTTTCCTTCAAAGCAGAAGCTCGCTCTCCTTGAAAAGCAGGGCACCCCAAAAGCACAGGGAGGGGGAGGGGGAGGTTCCTCCTTCCCACGGGGCAGAGGGGGCTGACCCCCCCAAAGGCTCTGGGGAGGGGGGACCAGGGACCCCTATTAGCCCAGCTGGGGGGTTGTGTGAGATGCCTGCAAACCTGATTCGCCCCTGACATTCGGCTTGTGACTGGCGCCTGTATCTCTGGCCCCAGAGGTGCTTCCCCCCTCCCCAACAGGCGAAGGGGCCCCCTGGTTTTTTCCTTGAAAACGTTTGGCTTCCCATCCAAGAAGTTTCTTCAGAACTGAGTGAGAAGCGGAAGGTTTCCGAGGAGGAGACCAAGGACATCCTGTTGCCTTCTGGGAAGCATTTCTGGGACGCCCCCGAGCTGGATGGCTGGGGACCTCCGCAGCTCTTCTTGCAGCTCCATGCAAGGTTCTCCCTGAGCCCCACCAAGGTCCCTCCTGCCTGCCTGCAATGCTCCATGCAAGGGTGTTCCCGTCCTTAAGCAGTGCTGGCTTGGAGGAAGCCAACTGGCGTCACAGGGTTCCTGGCAGAGGGAGGCCAGGGCACGCGTTCTCCCAGTTGGCACCCCTTTCCTTCCCACTGGGCCAACTCCTCTGAAAGCCCCCGTTCCAAAGCAGGGCAGGAGGGGGTCCTCACGAAGGAATTGGATGTGTGGGGTGCCCCTCTTATGCTGTGGCACAAGCAACACCTCCTGCCTGCATTTCCAGGCCGGCATCTTTTTGGCCTCTCCACGCATTCACCACAAATGGCTCTGGGCAGCTGCAGCAAGAGAATGGAAGGAAGTCTGGGAGCTGCCTCGCTGGAGGAACTGGCAGGTTATACTGGAGCCCCACCTTCTCCCTTTCAGCCCTGCTGGGAAACCCCCAAGCACGGCCACGGCCCACCTCCCCTCACGAGGGAGGGGTAATACTGGGGAAATGGCC
This sequence comes from Naja naja, assembly GCA_009733165.1. Classification (NCBI taxonomy): domain Eukaryota; kingdom Metazoa; phylum Chordata; class Lepidosauria; order Squamata; family Elapidae; genus Naja; species Naja naja. Next base: position 24,374,479 of record CM019162.1, read on the forward strand.
TCCGGTGCTCTTTGTTCCTGCAACCCTCCCTACTCGGGGCCTTTTCAGGGGAGGCCGGATCACCTGAGAACATGCTGGATGCGAAGGACAAAGCAACTGCCCTCCCTGCAGCCAGAGCTACACTCTGAGTATGGCCGGGCAGGCTACACAGCAAAGTCAATCCTAAGCAGAGCCGCCCCCCCCCCCTCCTGCCAGAGGCCTTCTGCACCGAGAGGTCAAGGGCTCCCCTAACGCGAGGGGGCAGCTGTGACTGTGGGACCTCAAGGCTTAGAGCAGCCGAAACTCCCCCCAGGGACACAAGAGGCTGGGCCTTGTGTTTCCAGGGAGCTCGGACTCCCCCTTCCTCAGAGAAGGGGACCCTAAGTCTTAGCTAACCCCCACCCCCTGCCCCCATTCTGCAGCTCAGCTCCTGGCGTTGCGCACTTTAGTGTTCTCTCTGGTATCAAAACTTATCAAGCGGTAAGAAAATGTCCTTTACTTTTAGCCAATCATTTCACAGGATTTTCCATTAAAATATAGACAGGACTCCCCAGTTTTGTTTAACGAAAGCTTCTAGTTAATCTGCTGCTAACTTTACAGGCATTTTATCTACAGCCCCCTCACCTGCCCCAACTCCAAAGAACAAGGCTGGCCTGGCGCCCCTTCCCCTCCTGCCCGCCCAGCCAAAAAGCAGCCCTGGAGCCGCCCTCCTGTGCTGGGGGTGGCTGGGGCAGCGCAGCTGCTGACAGGCCCAGGGAAGGGAGAAAAGGCACTCGAGAGAGACGTGTAAAAGGGGGCCGAGGCGACCACAAAAAGCCTCGTCCGAACAAGAGAGGGAAAGATAGAAAAACGCCACCAAAATAGTCCGTCTGTATAAAATGCCCTTCCAGGATAGAAAAAGAAGAAGAAGAAAACATCCGACACTGATCAGGGCTCCGGTTAAGGCCAGTCCGGCTCTCCTGCTTCTCTACTGCAGCCCAGGGACGAGCCCAGAGAAGGCGCTTTGGTTTCTCAGCAACGGCTTCGTGCACCTGCTTGCCTGCCCGAGGGCAGCCGCAGCGTCAGGGACCAGGCCCAGGTGGGGCCCTCGAGAGGCCGGGCGAGGGCAGGCCGGCGTCTCCAGAAGGGCCTCTGGGCAGGACTGTCAGGGTCTCCTCGCTCCAGGGCACAGCTGCCCCCCCCACCTGCGGCTCTCAAGGCAGGACAAGGGCACCAAGGGCAGGACTCCTCCGCTCAAGCAGCCCCGAGGGTGACTGCTCCGCTCCCCGTCCACGGAGGCGCAGTGGGCCGAGTCCAATGATGGGCGACGCAGGAATCAGCTGCTGAGTCCAGGCCCGTCGCGCCTGGGCCTGAAGCCCGTCCGTTCGCAAAGGCCCCTCCAGGGCAGGGAGGGCCTGGCCGTGGCGAAGTGCTCGGCGAGGCTGCTGCTGGCAGAAGGGCGTAGGCTGGATTCATGAGAAGACATGGCACTGGACAGGATCCCTCTCTTCCCGTGGCAGCTGGGCTCTCGCGCCCAGCCCGCTTGCGAGGCCCAGGCGGGCACCAAGAGCTCCTGGCGTTCCAGACTCTTCTGGGTGTGAAAAGCTCCTGAAGCAGAAGGGCACTGGGGGGAGGGAAAAAAGGCTCAGTTTTCTTTAGTGCTTAGGGGGCAACCAAAGACAGAGAAGGTGAAGAGGAAAGGGAGGGTATCCACTCTGCCCCCCCACACACACACAGTCAGTCCTCCTCCCCCCCATGCCCAGGAGCTGCCTTCCAAAGGCTCCGATAGGGACCGATGCCAAGAGCCCCTCCAGCAAAGGAGCCTTAGGGGCAGGGAGCCATCTTCCGGCCCAAGATCCTCTGCGGAAGGCAGCCCTGGGTCTGGTTTCTAGGCCTTACAATTAGAGCTGCTCGCTCATAAATGGCCACCTGGTTGCCACTAATCAGCCCTTGGTTTTTAAATAAAGACGAAACATTTTAGTATCTTTTTAAAGAAAACCACCAGCAATGGCTGACATGGGACCCCAACCAAGCAAGCACAGACTCCCCGCAACCAAAGCATGGGGCTTGTTCAACCAGGGCAATTCCCTTCCCACCTGTCCACTTGGTCCCAATATAATGACTAGGGGTTCATATTGGGAGGAGCACTCGGGTTCCCCACGGCATTTTCTCCCAACACACACAGAAGCCGGGAGAGCAGCCACTGTTCTCCCTTTCATCTGCCCCCCCCCCTCCTCCTCCTCCTCCTTGAGGGCAGCTTTTTTCTTTGGAACGAAACCCGAAGAGCCTTTAGTTCAGCCCCAAGGACAGAAGCCGCACTGAGCCTTGCAAGCGATGAAGCACTTTCCCTCCCTCAGCTGCCATCAGCCATCAGCTGGCTGATGGCAGCTGAAAGAGCCTCGGCCCCATTCGTGCATTTCCTGAACCAAGCAACACTGGGGGGGAGGGAAGAGGGGCAGGGGTCCAGGCCTCCACAGACCCACAGGACCAAAGGGCCGGCTGTGACGGGGGGGGGAGCGGCCTGCAGCAATCCAGGGCCAGAGGCTGCGTACCTTTGTCCGTACGAAGTTAGCTGGGGACCCAACTGTGATTGGAAGCCTGGGACGTGCTTGGGTAGCTGGGCGTGGGTGGAAGGGGCTCGAAGTTGAAATCCAGCCCCTCTCCGTCCATGAGGTCCGTGCTGATGATGTAGTCCACATCGCACTGAAGGTCCTCCATGTACATATCCACATCCAAGTCGTTGGGCAGCTTATCCGGATTCCCGTCAAAGGCTGGGAAAGTGGCAGGCAGAGCAGCGGGCTGGGGGCCCAGCTGGCCCGATGAAGCTGAGCCCGGGCTCTTCAGAGCGGACAGGCCCTGAGAAGAGGCCGCCGCCAGGGGGAAGGTGGAGGGCACAGCGGTGGCACCGACGGAGCCCAGCTGCTGCTCCAGAGGCTTCCTGAGCAGGCTCCCCAGGCTCACCTTGGGCTTGGAGGGCTGCTCCCCCAGGAGCAGGTAGCTCTGGCTGCTCACCCGGCTTCCGCTCTGCGGGAGAATCGGGTCCACCTGCGTCATCATCACATCGCTGGCGGGCGGCGAGTTGGCCGTCAGCAGCTCCTCCAGCGAGTGGGAGAAATGGCCGGCGGAGCCAGGCAGCAGGTGATCCAGGGGGCTGAAGAGGGAGCTGCCGAATGAGCCCGAGGCCGGAGCGGCAGAGCTGGGGGCCCGCAAGGGGAAGGGGGGGTTCCTCTGCTCTGCCCCGCTGGAGCCCGGCTGCTGAGCGGCCAGCAAGGAGGAGGAGCTGGCCGACATCAGGTTCAGGCCGTCAATGAGCTCCAGCTCCTCCGTCACGGTGGGAGGCACATTGCTGGAGGCGCTGGAGTAAACCAGGGTGGGCAGCAGCTCCTCGTCGGCCAGGTCGTCCTGCTCGGCCAGGACCGAGGAGAGGCCCACGCTGCTGGCATTCGAACTGCTCCGAGGCCGGATGCTGGTCCACACCTCCGAGTCCTCGTTGCTCCGGGAGGAAGGGCTGCCCGGCCACTTGGGGAACTGGGAGCCTGGGCTGTCGGCCGCCGGTTCCGGAGCGGCCGCCGCGGCCGGCTTCTTCCTGTGTGTTTTCCCACGGAGTTTGGCCAGCTTGCTGCTGTTGTCCATGGAGGCCGCTCTTCTCCGTGGGGCTTTCCCACTTTTGCCGCCCTCTGGATTGAGCATCCACCAGGAGCTCTTCCCAGTGGCCTCATTGTGCACTTTGATGAACTTGTTGTGCAGGGAGAGGTTGTGCCGGATGGAGTTCTGGAAACAAAGCAGGGGGGACAAGGGTGAGATCAAGCCCAGAAACCCCACCTGACAACCCGTGAGCCCCCCCCCCGATCCCCCTGGGCCACAGGAGGAGCTTCCTGGGAGGGGGGGGCACCTGTGGCCCCCACCACACCCGCAGCTGTTGGGGCACTGATAGGCTGCCCTCCGACCTGTCAGGCTGCTCCTGCCTCCCACCACAGGTAGCAGCCTGTGGATTTTAGGTTTGTCAGATCTTTAAATCAGAGTCAAAATACCGACCAGGTGATACAATATAGTGAAGGCGATGGAAGAGGATGTTGCTAAGCACATTCTGAGGCCAAGATCCAGCCTTTACAGAAAGCCTTGCCAAGCATCTTCCCTCTATTTCTCTGTTACATCAACATCATCTTGTAATATTGACATCCGTCTCTCTCTCTTTCCAATACTTTAAATAATAAAATGTCACGGCAAGGAACTCAGCATCCAATGCAAATAGTACAATCCACCAAGATCTATCATATTACAGTCCTGGGGGGGGGGGTTCCTTGCAACGAGGCAAGGCAGGCCAACAAGCCACCCGCCCAGTTTCCTTGTGCCCATGCCCATTTGCCTCCTTCCTCCCCCTTTTCTTTCCCAGAGGCTTCCTTGGCCCTTTTCTTCTCTTCCTGCAGAGCGCAGGGATTGGGATGTTTGCCATGCTAGCAGCCCTGAGAAGGGCAAGAATTCTGCCACATCGGTTCCCTGCTGGCTTTTCCTTGAGTGGGTTCAAACCCTGCACCAAGCACTGGCTCAGGAAGCTGCAGCAGCGTGCTGAATGTGTAGAGCACATCGAGGCCAAAGCAAACAAGGCGGCCCTGCGTATGAACAGAGCCAGTGTGGTTCCTTCTGAAGGGCCATTCATCCGCTTCCAGGCCAGGTGTGCAGAGAACGGGAGAGCAAACAGCAAAGTGGGCGGCCTCGACCCAAACCCCACCAGCCAGTAACACAAGTGACCAGGTCTCTGTTACGCACCCGAGCGGCATGGGACAGGCACAGATCTGGCGTAAGGCACTGGGCTACACCTACCTAGAAACCTGAGCCTTGGCTCTGCCCCCTAACCAATGTTACTAGCTGTTTGGTGGCCGGGACAGCCCGAGCCGTCTTGCCAACTGGCCACCAGCTGCAGAGCCAGAAGTTCACGGATCCCAAGCCACAAAGCTGTTTTCAAATTCCAGCCAAGAATTCTTTGGCTCCCAGACTTTCTTCCTGACAATCCTTGGGGTGGGGCGAACAAAAACCACAGCTCCTTCTTCCCCGGCTGTTCTTGATTTAGAACAGGATCCTTACTCCCCGCCTGGGGGTTTTCAGGGCTGCGCATGGCTTCAGAGCTCCATCCCACAGGAGCCAGCAAAGCAGCCTGTCAGCCACAGCCTCCCCCCACCCCCTTCTCCCCAAAAGGCATGGTGGATGCCACCTAGTTGCATAACCGGCAGATTCTGGCCCAGTGACAGAGTGACTTGAGAGCAAGAGGTAGGGAACAGCGTGTAACTTCCTAAGGATACTAGTCAGGTTTCGCTTCTGGGGAAGAGGCTCATCTGCCAGAACCGCAGTGTGCTCAGTTTTGCGTCAAGAGAGCTCTTTGGCCCAAGAACTGAGCTGCTCTGGGACTGCCAGCCTCGGCTCCTCGGCTCAGGCCAACAGCCCCAAAGTCAGCCTGAAGTGAAGGAAGAGCCCAAGCAGAGGAAGTCGGCTGTCCCCTGTCGGCTGTCTTGATCCAAAATCTCAGTGGGGTACAAGCAAACAAACACTGTAAAGCTGAGCCACACAGTTTTGGGGTGGAAGAAAGCAGAATGAGTGGGAACCGCTCCCCAAAAAACAGCCAGGAGTTACGGCAAAGCAAAGCAGTTTAGGACAGAGGGCGAGAGGAATCACGCTGTGCCGAGCTGTACTCTGGTTTGCTCTTCGCTTAGCATCTTGGTGGACCTAATCAATTGTGACTTTAAAACAAAAACAAAAGGTCACACAAACAACCTTGGTGGACGGGTGAACCCAGCCCAGACGGTTCTAAAAAGGTCCAAATCACTAAGTCTGATCGCACATTCAGGACAAAATGTTTGACCAATACTTCAACAATCCTTAATTCCTTCCCTGAGAAAAAGGAAAACAGAAACTTGATGACCCGTGAATAAACTAAAGTCTGTTTTAAAACAAGTTCAGGATTACAAGCCGGTTACAAGCTTGTTACCTGTATTCTGTACTGTGTGATTTCATGGGGGAAAGAGATCATTTTAAAAGAAGATGACCCTCTGCACTCCTGTGGCTTCTCACCATAGATGCATCTCCTCCACTCCCACGTTTTCTGACGTGGGTTTCTTAGTCCAGATGACCAGAGGACATACTGTCTTGGAAGACGGCCACTGCTTTGGGAACTGTCATTCCACTTCAGGATGTCGAGGGGCAGAGAAGCAGCACCAGTTATTTCTCTAAAAAGCAGCTCTCTCTTCACCGCGAGCAAACCCTATTTTGATACTACAGCTGGTCCTAAAATGGATCTTAAAAGGGCTGAGCGGCAACAGGTCATTCAGGAGCTTCCAAACCTACAACTGTTTGGCAGCTGGCTGGGGCAAACTGTCCTCACCAGGACAGACAGGAAATGATGGTTTGATGAGCCAAACACTCAGACATTCCTGGGAGGAAGGAAAAGTACCTCCTGTATCGAATTGCCAGCTCCTACAGAAGCGTCTGCCAAGGAAGGAATCTGCCCTCTGTAACGGAGCTGGAAAAGTTCAGGTCAACATAGCCAAGGAATATCGTGCTGACTGCAGAAACCAGAGACAAGGATCTAATGTTCTGAGGGCAGTCTGCTTGCCACACTGCACAACTCACGCCATCACAGCCACACTGATCGCCCTGGGTTCTTCAGAAAACAACTTTTCCCTAACCACGGCGTTCCTCAGGTAATTTTACATGGAAATTCCTCACCTCACCGAGTGTTTCAGTTGATCCTGGCAGATAACAACCACTTGTTGAGTGGCCCAAGTTAGGACAGCGCTGAACAAGGGGTACTTACAACTGGTCCTTGAGGTTCTGGCCGGCCCAGCACCTTCACAGTCACACAGTCACAATCTGGGGCCCTTGGTTCAAACTTAATGACGGTGGTAACATCCCAAGGTCACATGATCACCACTTGCAGCTTCCCAGCTGGTCCCAACAAGCAAAGTCAATGGGAAGCATGCAGGGAGATCTCCTGTGCCTGGCAACCAAGCCCCTCTGCACTGGCACTGCACCAGCCCCTCACCCGCCCTTAGGTGCCCCCTGCTGCCCTTGTGCTATGCCAAGCTCTCACGCATCCTCTTCCCCCACAGCAGACACTTAGCTGCTTGCCAACCTGCCAGGGGGCTGCCTGGGACTAGCAACTTCCTCCTGGCCTCCCCACGAAGACTCTGGTTGTTCAAAGCCAGCAGGAGGCTGTAAGCAGATCCTCACTCAACATCCTCCCTTCTTTATCTTAATGTGAATCAGGGGGCAGATCCCGAAATCACAGGAAAATAAAGGGGGGAGGAGGGGAAGTACATTCAGGCAGACAAGATTCTGTTATTACAGTCATTGTGAGGATGATGATGATGATGATAATAATGATAATAATAATAATAATAGGACTGCATGGCACCTGTTTCTTCAGCCAGCCTCCCTTGGAGGACTGACCAGGAGAGGAAGTATTTCATCCAACTCTTAAAGCAGGCGGAGAGGGTACACGCAGCAGGACTTAGCTGTACAAGGCCAGGTATCAATTTCTAGTCACATTCAGGACGACTGGGGGAAAACACAACGTAAGGCTTCAAAAGGCCTATTTGTGAAATTACAAAATCCAGCAGAAACCTGGATGTTTCCCATGCATATGAAGCAAAAGGATCTTGTGGTGTGGAAGCAAGGAATGAATTGGGCAGCAATATCAGCAAAGCCAGAGACCAAACTCAGCTGGTAGATTACATGAAGTTAACAGGCACCCAACTGAGCAGCATTTTCTAGTGGTCAGTGAGGGTTAAGATTCTTGCCAGCTTCAGGATCCCAGTGAAGCCACTGGGGGGAGATACAGCTCCAATCTGCCGCTCTCTGCACAGGCTCCTTCCAGGGGGCAACCTTGCTTCAGGAAGATAATTCCACTCAGGTTACCAGGAGCAGTGAGCTGCAGGAGGAGGGAGTGGGAAAGTGCCTGCTGGGACTCTGAACCCAACTGGCTTTGGGGTGGGGCATGTTTGTCCTATTCTGATTCAGTTAAGCACACCCTGTTTTTTTTTAATCTACTCTTTCAGCCAGGAAACATTGGTGGATAATATCCTCTCTGCATTCTCTAGCATTAACTGCCCTGAAAAATCACCAAGTTGAAACTCTATTTGTTTCCTCATCTTTGTCCAATTCCCCCTCCCCCCCTCCACACCGAAACCACTACCACCACCACCTCCCCCTCGAACCAGTAACCGATACCTCAGCAGCCGTCAGACACCTGAAATCAGTGCACTGATACATTGCTGGCTGCATTCACACATCAACTCAAGCCATAACAGAACATAGCTTGTTCATTTGAAGCTTAGAGAGCTATATGGACCCGGCCATTGAACTCAGCATACTTATATTAAGACTGTAGAAACTTACAGTTTTCTAAATAAAAAATAAATAAAAAGGCAGGTCTTCCTATTAGTGCTTTCCCAAGGCACCACACCTTCTCTGAATTTAATAAAGCATTGGAAATTCACTGAAAAAGGAAGGATAAGGAGTATCCACCCTCATCCCAGCTCAGGCCAAAAGCAAACAGGCTCTTAAGGGGGGAAGCACAGAAATGCACCCTTTCTCCCTCCTGAGCTTTAAGGATGCGGTAAGAGGAAAACGTAAAAAAAGTTAACTAAGGAGATGCAACTACCCTGTGCTGCATCATTTGAATATTCTCCTTTTAACTCAGTTCATTCTTAAATTCTGTGTCACCCATCAAGCCCATTCCCAAGCATTCAAAGCCACCAGCAACCTACAGCAGTGGTTGCCAACTGGTGGGCTGTGGCCACTGGTGGTCCACAAGAAAATTTTGGTGGGCCACAGAGAAATGTCACCCCAGAGCACCCCCCAAAGCAATTAATCCAGGCTGCAGCGGAACACAAGGCTGTGCCACCCATATGGCCCATGGGAACCCTCCCCGCCCATTCACTCCTTACCTGGCAAACTTGCCTGCTAAGTTGCTATTTTTCCCCTTTCCCCCCCAACCATCAGCTGTTCTGCTGTGCCAAGAGATTTAGATTAGCTAGAAAGCAGGAAACCATTAGATTTCTTGCTTTCTAGCTAACCTTTAGATCTTCAGCTCTGCTTTTAAGCAGAGCCGAACCTTCCTTAGGACTGAAGCTTCTATTATGCAGTGCAGACTCAGGTAGCCGATGGCAGAAAGATCGATCTCTGATTGAATCTGTGATTCTGTGAGCAACTCAATCTGCCTGCCTGCTTTGGCTGATTTTGGGTAAAAGTTGCTTTTTTTAATAAAAAATTCAATATTTACATAAATATTTATAGTATTTACATACAAGCCATGCCCAGCCAGTCACATGACCACCAAGCCATACCCACAAATTAGGCCATGCCTACAGAACCGGTTGTTAAGAAATTTGAATCCCATCCCTGCCTCTGTGTGTGTGTGTGTGTGTGTGTGTGAGAGAGAGAGAGAGAGAGACAGACAGACAGACAGACAGACATCAGTCAAAGTTCATACTAGTGGTCCCCGGGATTTAAAGTATGAGTTTGGTGGGCCTTGAGGTCTGAAAGGTTGGTGACCCCTGACCTACAGGTTCCTCCAAAGAGGCCGAAAAGGAGCGTTAGAGCAGATCTTCATCTGAAGCTGAGCAATGACAACAAGTGCAGGGATCAAGACACCTGTCTTTCTCGCCTTGCAATCAGGGCGGGAGAAGCCCTGCACAGGGTTTCATGCCATCAGTTCCAAATCCAGGGCTTCTTCCATCTGCACCTCAGAAAAGATCCCTTTTTAAATTGCATGATACTGTACAAGACAAAACGTAGCCAAACACTGTAATAAAAAAAGACTGTTTGATGATTGCCCATAGTTACTGAACTTCCATGATTCAGCATCTTCATGCCCCTAAAATAAGAGGCTGAGCCACCCTGAGTTTAAATTCTCTTCAGACCGAAAAAGCATTCCAAAACAGCAAAGACAGCTGGCTACATCATTAGGATACCCCCATGAGCAACAGGCACATACGCATCTCCAAAACCACCAGGGACCCTCCCCTAAACAAAGGCTTTGTCCTAAGCTTCTCCCTGTAAAGGAAGGGGGCATTTCCAAAGACAAGCATTTCCAGCCCAAACAAATTTCTACCATATACACACTGAAAAAGCGGATAATTCACACATCTGGCGCTATTCTGGCACTGAACACAGGTAAGCAGCTGCCAAAGGAGTCAACTGCCTTTATGGCTGGCACTGCCAGTTTTTCAAAGGAACACGAGTCGTGTTGAAAAGAGCCTTTAAAAAGAGAGAGAGAGAGGGGTTTCCAGCCGTACAGCCTTTCCTCAGAGCAGGAGAGACGTGTCCGCTCTGGGCTCAGAGGTCCCTTTCTGAGAGGAGGGCTCGGAATGCCCGCTATGAAGGAGATATTTATATTAAGCATCAGCACAGCTGGGCGACAAAGAGCTGCAGCCTGTGGCTGAGGAAGTTGTGTGACACTGGCTGAGAGTCCTAGACTGGACTCCTGCCTTTCCAAGAAACAGCTGAGAACATTTACAAAGGGGGCAGGGAGTGGCTTTTCTTGGAAGTGCTGAAACAAAGTGAACTGCAGGGTCAAGCTCAAGAGGAAAGAGCACAACATTGGGGGGGAGGGGGGGAAATCATCAGCTGCACAGCTTCCCAAAGTCCACCCTTTGATGACTGCTCAGGATCCGTCCTGAACATGTATGCCAGGATTTAAGACATCTTCATGGCAAATCAAGCCAGGCGGCTATTATATCCAGACTGCCTGTCTAACATGACTGGACATTGTAGACGAAGTGAAACAAAGCTGTAAATCTCTTCCCAAATCTAGAATCACACACGCACGCACACACACACATCCTAAATTTACTTTTTCAGAGGCTGGAGGGAAAGGAGACACAGAGGGAGAAGAAGCCTGCAGGCATTTCTGGGGCTTTCTCGAGACCTGCAGGAAGCAACTTCCCTTTCTAATTTCCAGCCACCGAAGCCGTCCTCTTACCGGCTGATCGGGTGAACCTCCCCACACTGCTTTGCCCTTGCAGTAGCACTGCAGGGTATCTGGGCCGTGGCAATAATCAGGGCAGAGCGGGGAGAGCCAATCCCAGGCCTCTCTGCCCAGAGACACCCTGCGGGAGTCAATATTGCCAGGACACATGGCGTTGAATCCACCGTCCTTTCAACCTGGGCTGAAACTCGTACAAGGGTTAAGATTAAAGAGTTCCAGCGTGTCAGCTGTAAACGGGCTCAAGGCCAAACAGCTGCCCAGGCGCTCAGCAAAAGTGGGCCAATCTGTAGCTGGGCTAGTTGGGTGTCCTCTCCACCTGCCCTCCCTAATCAGAAAGGAAGCAGTTGACCTACCTGCAGGATGGAAGAAGACTTCAAACCCTTTGCACCAGGAGCCCCACAAGATGGCAAAGCCACCAGGCAGGGCAATCTATGGAGACCAGCAACCCCACCTCATCTAAAAGCAGGTTCCAGGAAGCAGGTTTCCTGAAGCTGGCATTCTGCACATGCTCAGAAATGTCCCATTTTTAGAACAGCACTTTATCCCAAAGCGCTAGAAACTAAACCTCTGTTCCTTGGACAGCTAACAAATGAGGGACTGCTGCACATCAGCCCAAAGATGTGCTGCCCGTTTCCAAATATGTGGCGGGACGTGGGGAATAGCCAGTGCTGAACCACCCGTGTTCCAACCCTGCCTTCCAGAGCTGTTTTCTATACAATGCAACAGGTTTGCAAGCTAGCACCAAAAGTTGCTTTCTGATGAAACAATGCCAGAATTTCCACAATGCACCTGCAAAAAAAAAACACCCTCAAAACATCAGACCATCCCTGCCCGTTTTTAGAATTTACCAGAATTCCTGTGGCTTTTCTTTCTACCCTGCCAAAAAGAGTTGGAAAAAGTGTGTAATTTACAACCTTCCATTCCTATTGCAATGATTCGGGGGAGGGGGACGTGTTGGGTTGGCAATGCAGTATTTTTATCATATAGGGGTGTGTGTGTGTGTGTGTGTTTTAAACAACAGGCTAACTTTCAGGTTTCAGGAGAGCTTTCTGCCAAGTTGATGAAGTGGTGAAAGGCTGCGAGGGCTGGAAGCCAAGGCCTCGTTCACTCCAGCTTTTTTTACAAAAGGCAGCAGCCGTGCAACCCAGCCTGGAAACACCGCCAGCGAAAGGGAGGCCGCTCTCCTGCAGGGCTCCGGGGGCCTGCAACCTGGGCCGCTTTAAGCCTGGAGGACTTCCATTCCCAGGACTCCCCAGCCAGCAAAGCTCCAGGCTTAAAACGGCCCAGGCTGCAGACCGAGCCGGGCATCCCTGCCAACCCCGGGCGGCCTCCCTCGCGGGGCCGTCGCAGCTGCCGAAGGTTGGGGGAGGGGGAACGCTCACCTTCCAGCCGGCGGAGCTGTTGCTGTCGCCCTTGTCACGGAAGTAGGGCACGGAGCGGACCATCCACTCGTAGATCTGCGCCAGGGTCAGCCGCTTGTCGGGCGCGCTCTGGATGGCCTGGCTGATCAGGTCGGCGTAGGACTGGCTGCCCCAGGCATTGCGCCGCGCCCCGCCCGACCCCGCGCCGCCGCCGCCCTTGCGCGGCCCCCCGGCGCCCCCCGGGACCGACCCCGCCGCCCCCGACCCCGCCGCGCCCCCGGAGGCCTCCCCGCCGCCGCCGGGCTCCTCGGGGCTGGCCGCCGCGTCCCCGGGCTCCGGCTCGACCACGGCCACCAGCTCGGGCCGGGGCAGCGGCCAAGTGCAGGAGCGCGGCCGGCTCTGCGGGGGGAACTCCGGGTCCAGCGCGGCCAGCGAGGACGAGGAGGGGGAGGAGGACTCGGCCGCCTGGGGGCTCCCGGCCGGTTCCGCCATGATGGCGCCGCCGCCGCCGCCTCTCCCGCCGCCTCTAGCGCCGCCGCCACATCAGCGCCTCAGGCCGGGGCGCCCGGCGGGGAAGCGCCCGCGGAACTCCGGGACCGACGCCGCGGGCCTCTCCCGGCGGCCTCGCTGCTCGCTGCTTGCGCTCGCCCGCCCGCTTCCAGCCTCGGCCTGGCCGCTTCTGAGCCGAGCGACGCGGAGCCACGAGAGCAGCCCGCCGCCTCGGCGGCACTCTGTTTACCACAGGCGAGGCAGGCAGGCAGGCAGGCGCCCCTCCGCGCGTGCGCCGCTCAGCGTCTCTGCGCCGCCAAGGACTCGCTTTCCCGTCAGGCAAAGCGAGCGGACGGGCACTCGGGTAAAGCGAGGCACCCCGCACTCCGGAGAAGACGCGCTTCTGCAACTACACCTCCCAGAAGACCTCGCGACCCGCACGCCCCTTCTTTTCTTTCTTGGGGCCCTTACATAAAGCAGGCGGCCAATCCGCGGCCGCCAAAACAAGCCCGCCGTGCCGAGAAGACGCTCCTTCCACCCCCTGCTGGCTGTTCCAAGCTTACGCCCCCCTCCTTCCCGCCTCTTGGCTGTGACCTTGCGCTGCACTTTCAGCGGGTTTGGATCCGCTGCAAATGGGGATGGGGTCTCTTGTGGGGGTTAGCACTGCAAATATTGACCGTGCGTTTTACAATCTTTAGGCAAGGAGGAGAAATCGGCCTCACCCCATTTGGCAAAGCTACAGCAGCCTCCCAAGATGCAGGGAGGCAGAGAGGTCAGGCGGATGTCTGCAAACCACTTTTGGCACCTTCCGTGGTGCATAAATCCATCCCACGTGCTTTACAGCTTAGTGCGTCATGAACCGCTGGACCTTCCAGTTGAAGGAAGTCCTTTAATCACGGGACTTTCTAGCAGGCGATGTGAAATGTTCACTCCCTTACATCATGCAGTTTCCTTTTGACAGGCTATGGAACCCAAGCCATGCCACCCCCCAGACTGGACTAACTAATGTCTTAATATGCACAATAGTTAACCTGATTATTAAAATACACTCTGGGTTCACCGGATAGATTGAATCATAAGATACCCAGGCAAACTGGATTTCCGCAAGAAAACTAACCAAAAGTTAAAAGTGGCCAATCCAGCATGGTGAGGTGGGGGGGGAATAGCTGCAGGTAGTGTGAGAGATGTCTAGCTGTGGCCATCAGGGTGCAATCCAAGCTCCACCTGTTTTTAATGCATGTTGGCGCTCTCAATCCACCATCATGGGCATCCCTGATCGTCAGCAGTAACAAGGGAAAAGGCATCTCTGAATCCTCACTTTCATCGTTGCTTTTGAGCAAAAGCACACCTTTATTTAAGCTACAAACTGAACAATCGCAGACAAGAAGGTACGCCAGGTGTCGCTTTCCAAAGTCAAGAGAAAACCCACAGGGACGGCATACTTGCTCCCTGCCTTCAGGCCACTGCTATGCCCAGTCCAAAAATGCACCTCCTGAAGTTAAAAGCAGGAAGATTGTGGGAAAGTCTACATCTGTGGAATTTGTGTCCCCAGTTTGGGGAGGCGTGAATGGGAGCAATATGTAAAGTCATCCCTGGGAGCCTGTCTGCTGCAAAAGTCCTTAATCCTGGCTGGAAATTCTGGGGTTGCAGCCCAGCCCATTTGGTAGGGGAAAAGCTGCTTCGATCCAGCAGTTCACCTTCACCTTGCCGGTTCTTGCGCTTTGCTGACACCTGCTGTAGGAACTGGCTGGTGGCTTATTTGTTTGTGTCCCCTTCTTCCCGTTCTGGCTGCAGCATTTTTCACCTGCATTTTGCTTTCAAGTACTTGGCTGCTGCTGCTGCTGTGCTTACTGTGCCAGGGTCTTCTTGGGCTCTGCTTTGAAGAAGGCGGTTACAAATGCATTGAAATACCAGGAGAAGGAAGAGCAGGGTTAGAATGGAAGGGGGAATAAACATCCCCGCCTGCAACCTGTAGGATCCTTTGTAAATTTGCAATCCGATGAACCCCCACAATATGCATTTTAAGGCATTTTGATTTCTGAGCCTATGCCCGCTTGGCCCCCGCCCGCCTCTCGCAGAGCACCAGCGTCCCCCCTCCTCCACAGGACAGGGTGAGGCAATGGCGCACGCGCTCAAGCCATGAACATTCCTCTCTACGGGGCGAGAGGCATTTCCTTGCGGTGCAGCAGTCGGGGCCTTCTGACAGGCAGCCCCGGATCGTGGATATTTCCTCCCTTCTGCCTGGTGCGGGCACGGCGGTAATGCTAAATGCCGGTTCCGGGGAACGGAATTCCGGAACCCCGTGCCATGGATAACGCATCGGCACCCCCTTCCTAGCAAGGAGAGGCTTTAGCTTATGCGCGTTGCGGGGTTGGCGCGTCGCGAACCCCGGAACCTGGATGCCGGCTGCGGTTATGCAGGGCGGAAGGACGCCGCGCCTTTCCGCGCAGGTTCCGGGGCGGCGCTATGTATTGCGGCGCCGCAGCGCTGAGGAGGTGGAGGCGGCGGCCGGGGCCGGAGTAGTAGAGGCGGGGGCGGCGGGGCGGGTTCCGCTGAGGCGGCTCTGACCGACTTTGCGTCCCTCCATCATGTCCGACGCGGCGGTGGCCGACACGCGGCGCCTGAACTCGAAGCCGCAGGACCTGACGGACGCCTACGGGCCGCCCAGCAACTTCCTGGAGATCGACATCTTCAACCCGCAGACCGTGGGCGTCGGGCGGGCCCGCTACACCAGCTACGAGCTCCGCATGCGAGTGCGTGGGGCGGGGCTTGGCAGGGGCGGGGCTTCCCCTCCTGAACACCCCCCCCGGATGGGGCTGCCAAGGGGGCTGGCGGGGCGGGGGGGGGCTCCGGGCCAGGACACCTGCCTGTCCCGCTGCCCTTCGGGGGGAGGAGGGGCTCCTCTTGCTGAGCGGGGGCCCAGACACCCCCCCCAGGCACCTCTATGAAAGCGGGGAGTTGTGGATCCACGTGCAAAACTATGGGGTCAGCGGGGTGGGGAGTGGATGTCCGCCCCTTGGCTGATAGAAAAGGCGGCCGGGAGAGCGTTGTTGCCCTGCAGGGGAGCCTCTGCCCGGATCCTGAGGGTGGGAGGCGGCCTGGTTGCTTTGGGGTGGGGGGAGATGTGCAGGAAGGAGGGGTGGTCTTCCGCTAGGGGCGGCCTGTAAATCTGCCCCCTGAAGCTGCCTCTGGGAGAAGGGGAGGAGGAGGACAGGCAGCCTTCAATCCTCTCTTCTTTCCGCCCAGACAAACTGCCCATCTTCAAGCTGAAGGACTCCTGCGTCAGGCGGCGATACAGTGACTTTGAATGGCTGAAGAATGAGCTGGAGCGGGACAGCAAGGTGAGTGCCAGCAGCAGCAGCCGCAGCAGCAGCCGCAGGGCGGAGTGCCTTGCCTCGAAGGCTGCTCTCGGGCTGGGCATCTGGAGGGGCAACATGGGAAACGGGGCACCTGCAAGCGTCCGGTTCGCCTCCGCACTGAAATGATAACTCTCGGCCTGCAGATTGTAGTACCTCCGTTGCCGGGCAAGGCCTTGAAGCGCCAGCTTCCTTTCCGGGGAGACGAGGGCATCTTTGAGGAGTCCTTCATAGAAGAAAGAAGACAAGGCTTAGAACAGTTCATCAATAAGTAAGGCCTGACCCCGGGGTGGGGGGCGGCCTCTGGGCAAGAAGGGCCGGGGTTCTTGTTTTGGCTTCGTGCTTTAGGCGAGGGCTCTCCAAACTTGGCAACTTTAAGACTTGTGGACTTCAACTCCCAGAATTCCCCAGCCAGCTTGGAAGTCCGCATCTTACCTTGGTCAAGTTTGGAGACCCCGACATTAGATGAATCTGTTTTAATAGACACTGTTTGAAACCCCAGTTAAATTGTACAAGTAGTTCTCAATTGATAACCGTAATTGATGGTGGTTAGTCATCAAGCAGTCACTGTACCTGATTTTATGATCTTTTTTGTGGTGGTCATTGAGTGAATGTAGCGGTCAGTAAACAAACCCATTTTATTCAATGGGTGTTTTTTGCCAGAAGCTGGGACTAAACACCAGAAATCAGCACATAGCATCACAAATTGTGCTTGTGTGTCTGAGACACTGCAAACAGCTGTAAGGGTGAATCTGTTGTGTAATTGCATGACCATGAGGGGATGTGTGGCTGTACAACCTTTGAAACTGGGTCATAAGTATCTGAGGGCTTGGTGATAAGTCGAGGATTATCTGTATTTCCATTAAATGAGCAGAACATGCTTAGGCTTAAATAGTTGCAATAAGTTCAGGCAAGGCCTGGGTTCAAGTCCATCCTCAACTGATAGATTCCCCTCTTCTTTGCATCTTGCCTTATGCAGTTGTGGGAAAACAGGAGGGAGGAATATCCTGTATGTTGCTTTGAAGGCTGGAGGTGGACATCCGTCTCCTGCTATGGGCAGAGTGCCCGGTTTTATTTGAAAAGTGCTTGTCCATCAGAAAACACATACCCTCTGCCAGGATAAGAACCATAGGCTGCTGCTCAGCCTGCTTCCTCTGCCACCGCCAGCAGCCCTGCCTGTTATCTGCCTCCCATATAAGCTGACATCTTCTCCATTGGTTTTCCCAATGGAGCCCAGGGAAGAGAACCCGAGCGAGGGCCAAGATCCCTGAGCAAACTCTTATTCCAGGGCCAAAGGAGAAAGAGTGGTGACTACAGCAATTAGAGCCCTGCAAGACCATGATTGCGTTGTGTACCTATTGTGATCTTTCTTTCTTGTGTAATGTCAGCCAGCAGGTAGCTGTTGGACCTTGTAACCCCCCTGCCTTTCCTGGTTTCTCCTGGCAGAATCGCTGGACACCCGCTGGCACAGAACGAGCGCTGCTTACATATGTTCCTGCAAGAAGAAACTATCGATAGGAATTACGTTCCGGGGAAGGTCCGCCAGTAGGGGAGAATGGGCTCCTCCATTTTTTTTTCCTCTCTGCAAAAATGACATTTATTTTTACACTTTCTTCTGAACCAGCTTTTTTCCCCCTCTCTTTCTGAACTCCCCTACTTCTCCAGTGTTGCCCATCACACCATCCCATTCCACCCTGTCAGACAGCCTTGACAAATTCTGTTGGTTTTCGGTTTCTGCATGAAAGGTGAGGATTTATGAATAGCTGTACTTATCGGTGGGTGTATAAAGCTTGCCAGGAACTTGTGTGAGAATATACACTGGGGATCTGAGGCTTCTGCTTTTGAGTAAGGAAGTAGGGAGTTTTCCTGCCTGGACAGATGTCCCTGGGAAGAACTTGGCACAGAATCTGTTGCTCAGAGCTGTTCTTTCTGTCAATATTAGTGTCTCTTGGCCCTGAATGATTAAAGCCAGTTTCTGCTTTCCAGTCCCTTCTCCCTTCTTTGAAGGTAGCCTTATGGACCAGAACCCCTCTTGTCAGTGATCAGGCCTCTGGGAATTCCACGCAGTTCCCCTTTGCCTCGTTGGAGGGATGTTTGGAGGGGCTTTGTGGTATCTTGCCCAAAAAGATTTCCCAGGTGAAGCACAGAAGAGCTTTTGCCAATTATTTCTGGGGGAGGGGAGGGGACCCCAAAGAATAGGCAAAATCTGCACCTCAGCAGATAGGAGGCTCCCCATCATTTCTCAGCAATCTCTTGTGCAGGCTGCTCTGGACCACACCGTGCAAAATTACAGGTTACGGTAGCCTGACTTGCAGCAAAAGGCTGGGCGAGCATTTCCTAGTTGAAGGCACCTAGGAGCTGTGTAGGGTTGCTTCAGCCCCTGCCTGGAATCCTTTAGCCAAATCTTTTCCCTGGTTTGTGCTGCAGCTGCAGAGGGCAGCCACTCAATCCCAGGAAGGCGCCTGCATCTGCTTTGCCAGGGAGAGGGTGGCGGAGCTTGTATCTGTGCGTGGAGCCCTGTGTGACTTAAAAGTCCTTTTTTGCCTTTGAACTGGGAGTTGCACTACGACATGATGCTTGACCTGCTTTTGCAGAGTCCCTCTCTAAGCTCACAGCTGCATGCTTGCAAGATTGTGGTGCAAAGTTCTCTGCTGTTTAATGTGTAATGAAATGGGGAGATTTTATAGAAGGTGGTGGGTATTCTGTTGTCCCCTAAGGAGCCTCCTCCGTTGAATGGGCCTCTGTAATGCCCAGCATTCTGTATGAGTTTCCCCCCATGGGGAGAGGAGGGTAGATTATTGGTCCGTATCCCGAAGGCTTTAATTAAAGTTATTTCTTTTGCACCTTCCACAGTTTAGGGTGGGCAGTTAACTGAGATATGGAGGGAAAAGGGAGAGGCCGTGTATGGATTATGTTTCCAGCATTCCTCAACTTGCCCATGTTGTTTGAACACTATTTGAAGGGCCCCTCTGGTCTCCCAGCTCCGCATAAAGTCCAGTGGAGGGCAGAGCAGGGCTGGGAAACGTCAAATGGATTGAGATGACCAGTGAAGTGCTTGATAGCGAGCAGCCTTCCAGGCTTCCAGAGCTGCTGCCAGAAGGATAGAAACATCCCCATTTGGAGCAGCCTGCCGGCACCCGTACAAATCTACATTCACTGTGGGTTTCAAATCTACTTTTATTTGGTGCACAAGCTGCACGGCTGCTGTTGCTGTACTGGGGTGCCTTCCAATGGGGGGCTCCCAGGTTGGCCCCCGGGGTCTTGGGCCGGCTGGCTGGTGTAACGTCCGAGGCTTTTTCCCATTAAAGCCACTGAAGCCAGAGGGTCTCGGTTAACATTCAGGTGGCCATGCGGTGGCACTCGGGGGGGCTGGGGAGGCTGCGGCCACCAGGATCTGCAGCTGCGGCAGAGCCCCTCTTGGGGGAGGAGAAGCCGGGGCTCCCTGTTCGGGGTTGGGCGGGATTCCTGGCCCAGAGTGGGCGGGCGAGCCCTGGGCATCCTTTGCCCGGGTGGGGATAACGGCGCCTCGGGCACCTCAGCAGCTGCGCTTTGGTGCCTGCCGGAGGCTCGGCTGGTGCCCCCCGCCCTGGAATGGCAGCAGCCCGGGAAAGAAGGGCCAGCGGGGCTCCGGATGAGGGTCTCCCTCGCCCCCCCCACCTCCCTTTCTGCCGGCTGCAGCAGCGGATCAGCGCCGGGACGATCCGAAGGGATCGATGGGCGCTCTTGGGGGGAAACCAAGATCCCCCAGGGGGCAGACAACATCCCCCCGCAGGGCAAAAAAAAATGGTGCGCTCCGAACCGGCCTCGCAACCAACCAACCACCCCGCCCGGAGCGCGCTGGGCGTCGGAATCGGGAGGAGGGGGGAAAAGCGGCGCCCCCTCGCTCACTTCTGATTGGCCACCCAGCTGCACGTGGTTAAGGGCTCCTCGGCGCCGATGGGATGAGGTCCTCGTCGGATTGGTGGAGCGAGGACCAATGAAAAGCCTGGCGCGGAATGCGAACGAGGAGTCGCGGGCGCGCGCCCGTCCAGCTCGGTGGCCAGAAGGGAGAGGCAAGGGGGAGGTGTCCCCAGTGAGGGGCCCGATAGATGTTCAGCAGCCGCCACGCCGGGGCCGGGAGGTGGCTGCGGCCCAGGGAGACTTCCTTCAGGGGCTGGCCGTGGAGCCGCCTGTCCGTTCTCCATCTGGCCTCTTGGAGGCGGTGGCTGCAATAAATTGGAAGGAGGTCTAGGCAGTCCTCGACTTACGTCCACAATCGAGCCCCAGATTTGTGTTGCTAACTGTGAGATGTGTTGCGTTTTGCCCTGTTTTATGACCTTTCCCGTTAAGTGAATCACTGCAGTTGATAAGTTGGGGTTATGTGAACCGGGCTTTCCCATTGACTTGGTCACAAAAGGGGATCATGTGGCCCCGCAACACTGCAACTGTCATAAAGGTGAGTCGGTTTCCAGGCACCCAGATTTTGATCACATGACCCCGGGGATCCTTGCAGAGGTCATCCGTCCTGTTCTCTGGTGCCATTGTAACTTCAACTGGTCATGAAACAAACTGTCGTAACTGGAGGACTGCCTCTACTCACCATAGCAACAGCTCACAGGCGGTGGTGGCCGTGCAGGAGAGGAGCGCCACCTCCGGCTCCTGAGGGAAAGGAGGGCCCTTGGCCTTCGGTTTCATGGCCGTGACAAGTTATCCTGAGCTGTCGATCATTGATTATTTATTGACTAGTTTTGAACGCTTGCAAAAGTTCGTTTGCTTTGACCTTGTACCTTGTCTGCTGCGAAGGCTGGGAAATAAATAAAATCTGCCAAATACTGTTTCGTGTCTGGTCCTTACAGAGCAGTGCCTGGATCCTGGCTCTGATCTTCATCTCTGCTGCAGAGACGACAGCAGGAGTAGCAGGGTCTGTTCTGACTCTTTCCATTTTAACAACAAACTATTTTGAACATAATGATGTGATGGCAGCAGTTTATTCTTATAGTAACTAAATTTAGCAAGGATATGTAAGTCCACAAAAAGATTGAAAAGCTTTACAAACTAGATCTAAGCCAGAGGCCAACCATATTTGGGTTATTTAGGGGTAGGATTTGTAAGGGGAAGAATTGAATTCAGGTAATAGGGGGGAACTACTGGAGAGATAGCTGCATTTTCTGGAAAGTGAAAACGTGTGTAGCCTTTTTGACAGAAGCTCTGACTCACAAACGTGGGATGTGCGGGATTCTGAGCTCTGTTTTGCCAAGCCATGCAGCCTTAGGGCTCAAGTTCATGCTGTTCCTCTACTTCCACTTGTGTTTCAACAGCTGGAGGCAGCAACATACCCAAGGCAGAATCTCAAAAATATATAACGGAATTGTTGCCTCATCAGCTCAGAAGCCATCTTCCCTGCCAGTCCATGCCCCACCTGTTTCCTGATGCAAAGGTGGCTAGTCACCAGCAGAGGGAAGTAAGTCCAAAGAATCTCCCGTCCAAATTAGAAGAACAGGGAGTATCTTGACATAGCAGGACATGAAAAGCAGAGGTTTGATTCAAAGGCGTATAGTATCTATCCCAGCAAGAACCCAGGTTGTGTAGTTCTAATCTGCGTGGGAAGAGAGCTGGAAAATCTCTTTCCTTGCCTTTGGCTCAGACGGTAAATGAAAGGGAAACGAAATCACCATTTTAAAAGATTAACTTCTCGGTTCATCAATTTCCTGAACAAGCATCCTTGTTTATTTGTTTATTGGAAGTCCATTGTTGGGTAATAAAATACCTAATGGATTACATTACATTACATTTTAAATTCCTGATTATGCAATCCAGTCAGAAGCAAGTGGGAAACAAGATATTGCTACTGGTACTTTTCCATGAGGATAGAAGGGAGTAGAAAAATCTCTTATTTGAAGGCTGAGCATTTCCAGGACTGGCCATTAAGTGGGTAGAATAAGATTTTTCTATGACATGAGATTAAATATGATGGTTTGAAAATTAAATGTTAAATTCCACAATAATAGGGTAGCTGAATTAATGTACCATATTAATGCCCATTCGAACTGTTCTATATCTTTATAGTTCTTGTCCTATTCTTTTATGGAATGCACTGAACCCTCTCTAAAATGGTATACTAAAAAGTGAACAGACATCCCAGTATCAGTGGAGTAATTCTAATAAGACCTAGAGTATAAAGAACAGTAGGAATTATTTATCCTACTGAAGCCTGCAGAAAAATGTTTGGTATCAACACTGTTCTGTGGCATTCTATGAAGAAGCCAACCATGGAAAAATGATGTAGAAATAACTGAATAAGGGGTTAGATTAATGATTTCCAAAATTGTTTCCAAAAATTCTATATCAAAATAAATCTGTCATACTGAGCTGTGGTATTCCTGGTAAAATATGATTCTCTGCGCAGTTTTAACAAGACTGAACAGTGCCATGAAAGCTGGTTTTGCAATAAGATTCTACTTGGAATTATAAACCGACTTCTCCGCTATTAATGTGAGGAGGAGCACTTCCTGTGCAGCAACACACTTCTTGCTAGCTTCCTCTGTATAGATGTGGTCATAACGGCAGATTGCTGGAAAAAGAACTATTCCAGTTTATAACTAAAATACCATTTTTATATAGGGATGCTTTTTGAGGAGGGTTGGGAAAATGCAGCCCTTTGATGGAAGACGACAGGCAAGGAAACTGGTAGATTGGGGTGTTTTTCAGAGCCCAGGTAGTCATGGGTTCCTCACAGATCTGCACATGAGACCACTTCAAGGCAGGCGTGATCCGGATGATATTTTGGCCCTCTGCCTGGCTCTTCCTCTGCTAGTCATGAGGTTTTAAGGGTGGCGATTCCTGCTCTCTGATCCCCACTGAATGCCTATGAAGTTGCATAAAAGGCCCAGATTTCCTCTTGGGGCCAAATTTAGGTGAAAAGCTGTATAATTAAAAAGTTGCATTTATTCTGTACCGGGTTGCATTTCAACCTTCTCCCTCCCTTCCCTAGAAAGATGAGGAAAGTGTGACGTTTTAAAGGGTGAGATATAAAGCTTTTAACTGAAGAATCCTGTGGGTTAAGTGAGCTTGAAAAGTGCCTATTAAATTGCAGAGAACGTGACCTAACCACCTACCCAGGGAGGGAGGGGCAGTATGAAGATTTCAAGGGCCTGAAAAAGGATTGCCGGGTTGACGTGAGAAAAGTTAAGGGAGTCTCATCTGCCCGTTAATTATTCCCTCTTTCAGCCTGACCCCATTTGTTCTATGTCCTGAGTGTGGTTAATGCTTGCTGGGACTAACGAGAAGAATCCAGCGCTGGATTCTGTGAAAAAGACACTTAAAGATTTCTATATCATTTTGAATGGATGTACTTACATGTGTCTTCATTTTATTTTATTTTTTTTAAGAGCCCTCATTCTGAAAAGGGCTGCTTGAGAGTATATGATAAACATCTATGAAACGACACGTTGGTATAGTTGATGGGACTTAGGGTTGCCTTCTCTTCCACCAGCCTTGGCACAGCTAGCCTGAGCATTTGTCTCGTTGACATTCGATTAAACTTCTCTTTCTCAGTGGTTGTAGTGGGGTCTGGTAGGAAAGCCAGTGGCTGGTTGCCTGGCTTTGGCTTCCTGTTGTCTGTCAGAACCGAGTGGTTGGATGCTGGCCAGCCGCTCAGGCCTAAATCAAATTGCTTGCAGGAGTTTATTGGAATCTGGCATTTGGTAAGCTTTTCCCTCTGCCACAGATGGCAGTCGGACAAAACTGGGAACCTCTGGCCTGGCCCTCTAGGCAGAGCATGGCCCCCTTCTTCCAGCCTCCCCCCTCGCTGCCTCTGAGCAAGTTCTGAAGAAGTAAGTTCCTCTTGCCCACAGACTGCTGTGATCTCGAATCCGGTCTTGTCGCTTTGCCTCTGCTCAGCTTATGTAACCCTCTGCCTTTCCTGCTCTCCTATTGCATCACCCAGTCGGGTTCCTGCTATCTTTATTATCTTTTGCAGGGCTGGTTTTTCCTCTTTTGTGCTGAAATCTGTAGGGCGAGCCTTCTTCACCTCACCTAAACTGGAGAGTGTGGCATTTCTAGGGAAATTAATTCATGGACCTCTGCCCTAGCCAGGTTTTCTTCCTCCCCACAAGCTCTAGAATATCACCCAGACAATTGAAATGGCCGCATGTGTTCTTGTCTTCATTCTAAAAACCACAGAGGACACCGAATAATAGCAGAACACTTTATTTGGTCCAACAAGTGCATTACGATGCTGCGTATTATATTCATGTGGAGGAACTTTTGTGCACATGTACCGTAGATGTTCAAACAAGACAACACAGTTCTGTTAAAACAAGTGGAAATCTCCCCTCTTGCTCTGAGCAAGGCTGTGGAATAACGTAAGGTTAGGAACACGAGAAGCCGCCTTTGCTGAACTGGCCCAATTATCTCAGGGTGGGTTCCGGACCTTTTCTGGTGCTCCCAGCCTTTTCTGAAGACCTGGGACCTTCTGCCCATGAAGATTCTGCCACTGAGTGAGTTACAAACCCTAAACTGAGATTGTCCCAAATCTCCTTCAGAAAGAGGAAACGTCAAAAGTTGTGCGTATAGAGCTAATTTCCAAAACACAACAAATCCAGTGTTGGCTCTGCACGTCCACAATTTGCTTTTGGAAATGTTGGGGAAATTAATCATAAGACTTGGAATGGAGCTGCGTGAAGTTTGAACTGGCTTTGGCATTATAGAACCTGGCCCTGGTGCAGTTGTTAGAAAGCCTGGCCTTCTGATGTAAGTGGAGTGTATCTACGTACATACAACCAACGTCACTATCCAGCTTTCTGTGGAATTCTCAGAATTATTTTTCCAGTCCAAGGTAAATAATCTGCATCATGACAGAAAGCACCCTACTTTTTCCCTGAACAGTTGGAGAAAACAAGTCACCCCAATCCTGTCTTTGCCACTCTGGTGCCTTCCAAGTTAGGGACTGATTTCCTTGCCAGTTTCAGGTTGAGCCAAAACAGGAAATCACTAGCTGGACAATATATTTGGCTTCTTTTATTAGGAGGAGAACATCTCCACCCTGTTTTGGAGCCAGTGAGGGTTTATTGGCTTTGCCATCTTTGCAACAGATGAAGTCTGGCAGTGACCTCACTTCGCTTTGAGCTTTTGCCAGCTGTGGTCTGCTGCTGGCTTCGTTCTAAGCAACCAGACCCAGCGGGCTGTTATGTCTTTGCTCAGCCTCCATCTTTAGCCCCGACCTCTGGTCCAGAAGGTGGTGGCACTGGGGCCAAGAGCTCTCCGGTTGGCAGCTACTGACCACAAGGTCAGTGCCCAGCCTCCCTCCGCTTCACCCCCCCCATAAGGCTGATGTTGTGGTGGTGCTTCTCTCCAGACTTAGCTACATGATAACAAACTGACTTATTTTACTATGACTTTACTCAGCCCTTGGCCCTCTCACCCCACTTCAACACTATCCATTGGGCCGATTCATTCAAGACAGTACAGCCTGCTCTCGCGAATAAACTATTATGGGCTGAATGTGTACAGCAGAGGTGGGATTCAGCAGGTTCTGACCAGTTCTGGAGAACCAGGAGCGGAAATTTTGAGTAATTCGGAGAATCAGCAAAGACCCTTTCTGACTGGAGATTTTACAGTCTCCTTCCCCTGCCACGCCCACCAAGCCACGCCCACAGAACTGACAGTAAAAAAATTTGAATCCCACCACTGGTATACAGGACATGCTGGGTAAGCCAGTTTTGTATCCCATAATCCGTTTGATTTTATTTGAGAAACCCCAGGAACCCATCTGATAATGTTTGGCAAGGAGAATGGCAGAACTCCAAACAACCACGATTATTTAAGCAATTACGCTCCAGACTAATACTGCACTGCTACAACTCCCAGGCTGTCCAAATTTCTGGAGGCCACCGGGTTGTTTCTGCTGGACACCCACGACCAAGGGCATCTGAGATAAGCCTACAAAGAAACTAAACTGACGGGGGGTCAGATGAGTCCAACTTTTTTTTAAAAATAGCTAAGAGTATGGAGTTGTACTCATATAAAAAACATGTAACATCTTTGGGGGAAATATCATACAAGCAATAGTTAAGATCACGAGACTGATTGTTCTGGAGATCATCTGGGGACTCTTCACATTTGACACTTTTACACACATCTAGGTCTGAGGAAGGCAGTCTAGCCAGCAAAACCAGGTAAATAAATAAACCATGTGTGGCAGCTTCTCGTCTGAAGGTCACTCTCCCCTCCCCACCCCACCTAGGAGAAATGGCTGTCCTCTAAATTTTATCCCACTTGCTTTATCCACCTCTTCTGCAAAATGAAGCTGCTGCCACAGGTTGAGTCCAACACACCAACGAAGGTCCCATGTGCCACGGCTTCCTTCTTGAAGGGTGGGGCAGGAGGCAAACAAGAACTCGGGGGTGTCCATGGCAGTGGAAGGAGGACAGAAGCATCTGCTTCTCTCAGGCGTCCATCTCTTGGCTCAGCTCAGCGTTGGCCAAAGGCAGGCCTTTGTTGGCAGCTGACTGGGACTGCGGGGCCCGCTGCCCTTCTTCGCTGTGCTGGAGCCCATAACCAAAATAGATGGCAAAGCCTGAGAAAGAGACAAAGTTCCTCGGTGTAAGAACAGCCGAGATGGGATCCCCACACGGGGAAGGTTCTGCGCCAGGCAGCTCTTGCAATCGACCAGCGAGTTCCTTACCGATGGCCATCCAGACAGCAAAGCGGGCCCAGGTTCCTGCATCGAGCTGCATCATGAGATAGATGTTCACCAGGATGCTGAAGAGGGGCAGCAACGGCAGGCCGGGCACCTGGAAAGGCAGGGGAGGCCAGTTGGGAGAGGCCCAGGGAGGGAGGGGGCAGCCAGCGTGGAAACTTGGCTTGAAGGCAGGCGACAGCCTCCGTGGCAAAGTGCCATGGAAGGAGCGAGCGCCCAGCTCTCCTGCTCCTTTGTCCAGAGCCAGGCTCCAGATTCAGGCGCCTCCTCTCCCTCCCACCTGGGGCCCCTGAGGAAGAGCTGGCCAGAGGTCCTACTTTGAAAGTGAGGCGGGTCTTGCTTTCAGGCTGCCTCCAGATGATGGCAGTGCCAGCGAGCAAAATGCCCAGGAGAATGACACAGGCAATGACCCAGCCAATGCTGCCCTTCTGGAGGGCTTCCCACTCATGGGCCAGGATGCCACACAGGGCAGTGATCGTGACAGCTGCAAGGAAATGAGACCAAAGGGAAGGAAGGGTTATGCAGGTGAGACCTTTCCCGTTCCCACGCCTGAGAAGCCACTCAACCCCGGAATCCTGGCGCCTGATTCTGACCTCCTCCTCCTCCTCCTCCTCCTCCTCCTCCTCCTCCTCCTCCTCCTCCTCCTCCTCCTCCTCCTCCTCCTCCTCCTCTCTTCTCTTGGTCTCCTGCAAAGGAGCCGAGCCCGGCCAGCTGCTCACTCCGGTCATCTCTGGAGACCCCCGAGCCACAGCCATTGTGTCCTCCAGTAGCAAGGGCACCCAATTTCTCCCTCTCCCCAGTAATCCTTACCAACGACCGTGGTGCTGATGTAGACGATGCGCCCCGATACGTGGGTTGGGATGTCCTTGGAGGGAAAGAAAAGACTCCTGCAGCTGAACTCCTCTTGGAATGCATTCTGCCCTTCACCGACTGTGGAATTAATGGTCATCTTTTCTTCTTCACTTCCATTGATCTCAAGCATTTCCAGGTCTTTGGAGGCCCTCAATAGCTCAGGTTGGTATCTACCAGGAAAGCAAGAATGGCAAAAGCGGAAATTCCAGATTAGTCCCTCTGGGAGAAGAAAAGCCCGATGGCCAGGTCTCTTTCCTCAACCTGCTCAGCTGTAGCTTCTCCAGTTGTGGACTGCAAGGTTCATCCTCACCCTGCGAAGCCTGCCTGCCACCTGAGCTGCTGAGGGATCAGCACCTAGAGGCAAGCTCTGTTCCCCAAGAGGCCCCCACCTGAGGATGAGCACACAGATGGCCACCAGAGAGTATGCCAGGAGCGTGCCAATAGACATCAGGTTAACCAGGTCCTTCAGCTCAAAGAGAAACGCCATCAGGGCTGTAAGAGAAGAGAGGCTGTAAAAATCTCTCTATGGATCACAGGTGAAGGGGGAAAGACCCATGAATGGACGGATATACCTGCAATGATGCCCGAGACGACAGTGGCCACCAAGGGGGTCTTGGCCCGGCTGTGAACCCGGAAGAGGAACCGGAAGAGCAGCCCGTCTTCAGCCATGGCATAGATCACTCGCGGCATGGGGAACATGGAGCCAAGCAAGCTGCATGGCAGAGAAAGAGAGCAGAAGCCACTGGTGGATTTGGCCTGGGGCATTTCTCCCCTTGGCTTCTGGGCCCAATTTAGGATGGGGGTTCAGGCCTCTCAATGAAGCCTCCCCAAGGGATTGCCCCTCTTCCAAACATGCTTGCTCATTGGCCAATAGTTGATTAAAAGGCCCTTCCCGGTCTTCTGCCTTTCATGGTTTAAGCAGCAGCTTTTGGGAAAAAGGGTTTCTCTGTGGTGGCCTCTCCCATCCTTCTGTCTGGGCAGGTGACTCTCCTTCAAGCCACAGAATCTGGCCGCTTTTTTCCCCTCAAGCCTCTAACTGCCATCGTATTCTCTTGTCCTTCAAAAATGGCCTGTTTAAAGCCCTGTTTGATGGGGTTTCAGTGCTTAAAAAACATTGTTTTGAACTCAAGATTTCATAAACAAGTCACCTGTCAGTCATCTCGGTGAGACAGCTATACGTCCTGCCAGCCAGACACTTTTCTGGCTGAACTGAGCAGCCTCCCTTCACTTCTCTCACCTTGTAGAGAGGGCACAGAGGGAGCCGATGGCCACCACGTAGCGGGCAGGCTCCCAGCCCACGGCCTTGAAGGCATCGGGCAGCGGGCTCTCCTTATCCACCAGGAAGTAGGGGACCATCAAGGTCAGGGAGGCCGAAACCCCAAAATAGGCCACAAAGCAGATGAGGAGGGAGATGATGATGCTGATGGGAATTGACCGCTGAGGGTTCCGAGCTTCCTCACCTGTAGAAGAATGGGGGGGCATGTGCAGAATGACCCAGCTGAGATTCCAACAAAATCCCCCTTCCTCTGCTGTATCCAATGCCGACTGAGGTTCAAGGACCCCCTCCTGCCCACGCTCGTTGATTTGGCAGGCCGACACCATTCCCACAGGCACAAAGTGGACTTCCCGAGTAGCCGAGCACCCACAGTCCTGGCCACCATTGGGCATAACGTGGTGCCCAAATTATGAGCACGTGGCATAGCAAAACCGGGAGTCTGAGCCTCTGGGCTGATGCATTTAGTTCCCACACCCCTGACGAGCCTGTGGGGCGCCCCTGACTTGAATGGGAGAATAGGAGGCCCCTGGCTCGAACCCCTCTGCCCATCACAAGAGACGGCAGCAGAGCAACCTTGACCGATGGCTCTTTGAAAGCCTTCCACCACTTGTCAGGCTCCCCAGACAACTTCAATTATTAGGAATAATCCAAGTTGGCTTCTGGGAGCCAGTTCTAGAATTGCCCTCTGAAACTAGCCAGAATGCCCGTCTTCTGCCCTCTTCTCCTCCAAGAGTTTGAAGGCAACTTCCACACTGCCCCTTCCCAGCAAGGCCATCCTCAACTCTCCGTCCTGACAGCAAGCCTGGAACCAGTCCACTTAGAGAGCGCTGAGAAGCGGCGTTGCCTTCCCACCAGCCCTCCCACCTCCTCCAAAGCGCCACGTTACCTGTGGTGGCGATGCAGTCGAATCCAACAAAGGCGTAGAAACAGGTGGCAGCCCCCGAGAGGATGCCTTCAAAGCCGAAGGGGACAAACCCTCCTTTGCCAAAGCTGTCCCTGATGGAGGAAATAGGCAGGCAGGCAGGCAGGTGAGGGCAGGAGGGAAGCCGTCTCCTCCAGAGCAGCCCTTCTAACTCCCCTTGGAACAAGGGGAGTAGGAGGGGGGGGGGCCAACCTCCACCAACCCCCTTTGTGGAAAAGCTAAGAGGCAGCCACGACCGGGGAGGGGGCCCGTACTTGTGTCTAGACTCCAAGAGGTTTTGTGAGTGGTTCTGATAATCCTCCTTGGACAAGTTCCAGTTCTTGACATTCCCTTTCACAAAACCCGCAACAATGACAAAGCTGAGCACCAGCAAGTTGATGGCCGTGAAGATTTTATTCACCAGGGCAGATTCGCTCACTCCGAACGACAGCAGGCCTGGGAGCCAAAGAAAAGAGGGGGGGCTGTTGGGGCTCCTCAGGGGAAAGTCTCCGGGGTCTAAGCTTTCCTGCGGAGGCCAGAGACGGGCCAGGCCGGTCAGAATTAAAAGTCCCCTCCTGGGCGAACCTGCCACCGGTCGCTTCGTGCAATTCTCTTCCGCCAGTTCTATTGTTCTTTGGAAGTCAAGTGCTGGGGAATGGGGCCCTCTCTGCAGCTGCACCCAAGCTGCACCCAGGCACCTTCCTGGCTATTGTTCAGGACCAACATCAGCACATGCTGCTGGCCTAAGCAGCAATTACTT
This sequence comes from Naja naja, assembly GCA_009733165.1. Lineage (NCBI taxonomy): Eukaryota > Metazoa > Chordata > Lepidosauria > Squamata > Elapidae > Naja > Naja naja. The sequence continues at coordinate 24,405,091 of CM019162.1, forward strand.
CCTAAGCGCCCAAGAGCCTCGTAGAATCGGATCAAACGTCCGCCCAGCCGCATCTTTGCAGGGCCAGGAGGTGTCAAACTCTGCAAGATGGCAGCAGGCACAGCACAGCAACCAAAAGCTTGCCGTGGCACGGTCCAGTTCAGCTCTCTGCTCTGGCCGCAGCCAATCAGCCCACCCTGTGGAGACCAACACCACCCCCCGCTGATTCCCAAGGAATGCCGGCCCTGCCCTCAGCCTCCTCTCTCGCCACCCACGTCCATCCCTTGTCAAGTGGCTGGTCATTGATGGGCTCCCCTGGGGCAGCCAAGGCAGGAGGTCAACCTGGGCAAGTTGAAGTCCACCCATTGTCCACTTGAGAAACTCCGCAGTGGAGGATCAATGCCTGAAGCAAATTTTCTCCTTCCTGCTGTGAATCTCCCATTGCCCTGCTTTGCTGGTTCAGAGCATTTACACAGCTGCCCGCCATCAGAGTTATGACAAGGGAAGGGAAACAACCTCCCTGCCAGGCATATATTCTATGAAAATACACTGGGATTTTCCCAGGCACTTCCTGCTATCCACGTTGCTGTATCTGGCATTTCTGTTTTCCTAAGGTTCAATAAGTTGGTACAGCATCTTGAGATGTTTCACAGCAGAAATGCCTGGCATTGCCTTCCTGTACAAACAGGCCCGCTCTGCCCTGGAATGCCTCCCACTGGCTGAGATGAAGCCCTGGCCTGCATGAGCCCCGCAGCTGGCAGGGCAGCTTAAGGTGCCTCACCTGTGAGCAGCAGCACCAAGAAGAGGGCAAAGAAGTCGGGATACTCGGCCAGCACGTTATCCAGGTGCAAAGCTGTGTGGTTCCGGAAGAAAGTGGAGATGTGGCCCCCAATGATGTGGTCAAAGGTGGAACTCCAGGCCCGAGCCACACTTGCTGTCCCTGAGGGTGCAAGACGGCATCTTCGTGAGTCCAAGCAAGTCTCTGGCCTGCATCTCCCCTGCAAGACTGGAGGGGGAGGCTTTGGCCCCTTCTCGGGAGCAGAGGATGGTGGAAGGGCTCAAAAAGCACACATGCCCGACCCTTAAGGTTGGAGAGACCCCCCCCACCTCCTTCCCAATCCAGCAGCAGCCGCACACAGCACTCCATGCTTACATGCTCAGTGTATGCCCAGCATAGCTGGGAACATGCTTGACCAGCTGGGCAAAAGGCCTACTTTGGTTAGTGAGTCAGCATGTCATGTCAACTCAGCCCAGTGGGTCAATTTCTGCCTAGCACTTGATGAGGTTACCTGATTTGGGTAATGAAACACCTGCAAGAAAACAACCAAGCTGAGAGAGCACCAAGGACCCCTCAGTTTCTGGTTCACCTGCTGTGCGCACTCAGAAAATGGGTTATTTCAATCACCAACTCAAACTCATTGCGTGAAGCTGGATGGACCAAGGAAAGAAGAAGACTTCTGTTGTTGAACAGCTTCTGCTATTCCTGCTCTGGTCCCCTCCAACCCAGCCCACCTGGAGTGCCGGAAGACAACCTTAAAGCTCCAGAGGTACAAATCATGGCTTACCAGGAACGGTTGGCAAGGGCACTAAATGCCAATAATTGAACCTGGTTTCCACAGATGAGAGTCCTTTACTTGGCTCTCATCAATTCCCTCACCATAACAATTAGGAGGGCATTCACTTTTGGGGTCTGGAAAACATTGCAGATCATTTCTAAGCCTTCTTCTCCTGCAACTTTGATGAGTTGATGTTTCGGTGTATTTGCTGGACTATCTGAGGAAAAATCCCATAGAAGAACCATCGCAATTCAGGGATGGCTCAGCCTATGGTGAACGTGAGCTAACCCCCCATTTCATGCTACAAGCAAGCAAACCCCGGTTGTGCTTCCTGCATTCCATCTCCAGACATTCCCACGTCCTCATTCAGCCGTTGTGGCTCCCAGCGGAAGGCAATGTACCTATCATGTAGGAGAGAATGAGGTTCCACCCTGTGGTGAAGGCCCAAATTTCCCCCACGGTGACATAGCTGTAGAGGTAGGCAGAACCAGCCTTGGGCACCCGGGCGCCAAACTCTGCATAGCACAGGCCAGCCAAAACAGATGAGACAGCCGCAATGAAGAAACAGAGCACAATAGAAGGGCCAGCCTGGTCCTTGGCCACCTCGCCAGATAGGACGTAGACCCCAGCCCCAAGTGTGCTGCCTACGCCAAGAGCAATCAGGTCTATGGTGGAGAGGCAGCGGGCCAGCTGCGTTTCCTGTGAGCCCAGGTCCACGGTCCGCTGACGGATCAGCTTCTTGCCAAAGTTGGCCAAGGTTCTCTTCAGCATCCTGGTGGGTGGAGGTGGTACCACGTCCCGTTTCCCGAAAGGACCTGGCGGAGGAAACAGTAGAGCCTGTCAGCCAGCAGGGGGCAGGAAGGCCTGCAGTCACAGGAAGCTCAAGACAGGAGGGCTGGTCAGCCTTATTTATTTATTTTTTTATTTTATTTTATTTATTTTATTTTGTCAAGTGATTATAAGATAACAGGTATAAGTATAAACATAGTTATGAATACATGAAATGGATACATATAAGAAAAATAAAAGAGAAACAATAGGACAGGGACGGTAGGCACGTTGGTGCACTTATGCACGCCCCCTACAGGCCTTGGGGGGGCCTGGGCTGCCCGGAGCTTCCCTTCCTCCTTTCAGGGTCAACTCTGTTTGTGGGCATCTCCTGCTTGGCTGAAAAGTCTCCGTGCACCATCTTCAGGTGGATTCCACAGGAACCGCACTCGGGCCATAATGGCGAGAAAGTCCAGTCCAGGCTCCCAAAGATCACTCTGGAAGTGATGTTTTTGGAGGAGTGGAGATCCAAGGTGCCCGGCTGCCCCATCCACCTATCTGGGAACCGTAAAGGAACCAGGGCTTCAGGCTACGTTTTGGAAAGCCGAGAGAGAGCCGGGAACAAGACCGCCATCTTAGGAAAAACCGCTCCAGCCAAAGCGGCAGAGGTCACCAGTTGTGGTTACACATTACACCTCTGTGCATCACTGGCCCCTGCAGAAGTTAGCAAAGAAAAACAGCCCTCGGACCACAACTTGGATTAATTGTGTTTACACAAGCTGCTCGCTGGAATAAGCGCCTGGGAGGCACCTTCAGTCATTAACCAATCGAAGCCAGTTAAGAGGCGACAGAACAAACTTTAGCTGCTAAGCCAGGCTGGAAGAGACCCTCAAGCCCGTCAGCAGACCCAGCATGTGACTCGCATGGCAAGATGAGGCTGCATGGTGGGATTATGCAGAACGAGTCGCTTTCCCCGATTTTGCCTCGTTTTCCTCCACCTCCTCTCATTGCCCAGCGCTGGTCCCTCTTGCCAGCAAGGCGGCGGCTTCTGCCATTCAACAGGCTGCGTCCTGGGTCTGGCGTGACTTGGGCTTTGTAAATTCTGGGAACTCAACCACAATGCTTTGTAAAGCACGATTTATAACTTAGCCTCATTTGCAAACCTGGCTTAGACTTTACTCGTTAATCAGAGAAAAGCTCAGCACCTACACCTGCGCAGGAAAGGGGGGAGGGGGCAGCCACGAAGAAGAGGATGGCTTTTGCACCCAGGATCAGACAAAGGCCAAGAGCAGCAACCCGGGACCAGGCCAGGAGCCGTTCAGTCTCTCCGGAAGGCGACAGCTCCCTCTGGGTGTCCAAGCGCCTCTTGGTTTGAATGCCAAGCAGGGGAGCTGCCTGCCCCGGAATTCGGCTTTCCTAGAGTGGCACAAACATGGGACCTTTACTCCGATACGCAGCCGGTCCCTTTGGGGCAAGGGAGGAAGGGCCTGTGGCTCTCCGTCTTTGGCTGGGCTTCCGATCAATGCGGTGCCTGGCCCATCCATCAGCTGATGGATGGCTCTGTCCAGAGGGAGAGGCAGCAGCGGCAGCAGCCTCTTTCCTCTTTCCTGAGCAACGGTCAGGGCAGATGAATGGCCATCATCTCTTTCCTCTGCTGGGGGTGCGGGGTGGGGGTGGGGAGACCATTCCAGGCGTCCTGCAGGAACTGAGAAATAAGGGACCACGCTTGTACGAGCGGAAGAGCAAGCCGGATCTCTTTAGTGAGCAAAACGGAAAAAACCAAAAACCAGATAAGCAAGATTTTGAAAAACAGCAGCAATTCAAAGACACAGAATCCCGGTTTCAAAATCAAATATTGCAGAGCCTGACCTGAACTAATTGAATTTATCCCTCCTGAGCTTCCTCTTCTTTTGTGCCCCCTGAAGGAGAACGAGAAGAGAGGCAAGAGCTCACTCGGGTTGTGTCTGTCACACGCATCTTTCCCAGGCCTGACACGCAGCTGCTCTCTCCCATTAGGATTCGGGGGTGGGGGGGGCAGTTAACTTCATCAGGATCCCTGGGGAGATGGGTGGCTCTTCCAGTGTCTCCAAGGGTTGCATGGCTCAGATTTACTCCTCAGAGATCTCAGGTTTTTTCCCTTACATCTCGGAGGCTACAAGGATCTGTGATCTTGCAACAGGTTCCTTCTAAGATGGAAAACAAGGCCGCCGCAGCGGATCTGCTCAGCAGTCTGTTCTGTGGCCCAGTGGAAGACAATCCTCCCAGCAGGGAAGCTGGACAAAGGGCCAGGTTCCGCTCTGTGCCAGCAAAACTCCAGAGCTTTGGTCCCCGGCTGCCACTGACCACAGTTCCCACAAGGCACAGCGCCCAAACTGCCTTGGCCAGAGGTTCCCATGAGCGCAGGGAGAAAAGCCCCCTCAACCCCCACAGGCTATGAGTGGGGCAGGGGAAGTCAGGCCTGGCGTGACCTTCTGGGATCACACACTCCGGCGCACCAGAAAATCCCTACAAAAACGCAGCAGACAAAGCTTTGATATGCTTCCTTCCCCAGTCAGCACTTCCAGGCTGTTTGTCAGGCAGAGCAGAAGCCCAGCTGTGTCGGTTCATTTATCCTGTCACGGATCTGCTGTCAGGAGTGATGGAGCACAACTAAGCATCAAAATCTGCCCACCTGCCAGCCTTGGGAGTCTGGTGCCCTCAGAAAGGTTGCCGGCCAGTTTCATGGTGCTTCTGCTCCTGTGGCCATTGCCCGCTTGGGGGGGAGCTGAAAAGGCATCAGGCATGGAAGCAGGCACATGAAGCAGGAGGGCTCAGATGCCCCACAGCCTTTGTGTGCCAAGGAAAAGCCTGTGCAGACGAGGGGACCTGCCAAACTCCCTGGCCAGGCCCAGAGCTTCAGAAACTCCAGATCAAAGAAGAGGAGGGGACTTGGTTTTTCCTGATGGAGACTGCAAGCCAGGAGAACTGGCTGGTTATCGGAGTCCAGATGAGATTCCCTGCCACCACGGATAAGCCAAAGCCGAACCAGCCATGCGGCTCATCAGAATGAGTGCAAAACTTCCAGTCCGACTCCCATCAGCTAGGAGACGGATCCCCAAGAGGGGTGACAGGGACTGCCGGCCCAAAATACAGGACAGGCAGCCCAACCTCTCACAATCTGGCCAGCAAGGGAGGACTGGAGCAGCAGAGGAGGGGTCTCCCTTGGCCTGCCCTTGCTGGGTCCCAGCAGACGGGGGCACCAGGGTGCCCTGGGGAGACCTCCGCAAGACAAGGCCCCTGAAGTGGGGAAGCAGGAATCCTCCACCCACAAGGGCTGGCTGGACCATTGGAGAGGCACTGAGGGGTAGCAGACGGGCTTGGCTCAGCTAGCTGCATGGCAGAAGGGCTGGCAAATGGAAAACCAGCCCAGGTGCCAACATTGGTCCTCTGTCAATGAGTGGCCAGGGAGGACGTGAGAATGTCCACAGAATGTTCTCCTCTGGATGGAGGAGAAGCTTCCTTGGAATGCAGCTTTCAAAACTGCAGCTCCCCACTAAGGAGGACAGCTCAGCGGCCAGGGGGCCAATCGGCTGGAGGGGATGAGAAGGGGGAGCCTCCTGCCCGCTTGGCATCCTGGGTGCCCCCTCCTTGCAGCAAAGCCCGGCAGGGCTGTCTCCAGCGCTTGGGGGGTGCAGGACACTAATTACAGTCCACCCAAATCGGGGAGGGGAGCGGGGAAGCTCCAAATGGAGAGGGGTCAGAACCTTACAGGGCTGCCCACCTCCTCTGTCCAAGGTCCTGACCTGTCCCACCTCCCTGACCGCCCAGTTAGCAAAGCACCTGCACAAGGGCCGCCACCTCGCAAGAGCAGCCAAACTGCCCGTTTGCCATTCGAGCAGGAAGCAGTCGTGCATCGGAAGCCTCAGCTGAGCCTATTAATAGCCAACAGGGAGGCAGAAGGTCAAGGGTTTGCAGCCATGGCTGGGCAGAGAGGCCACCCCACTGCCCAGGCAGAAGCAGCAGCCGGAGCAGCCACAGCCAACTGTGTAGCCAAGGTTACTGCTGGGAAGGGGGAGCCGAAGGCAAGCAGGGACTGACAGGGACTGAGGGCGCCGAAGCACCCATGGCTGCCTCCCTTGGCCCTCCCCAGCAGCACTCGAGGCAGAGAAGACGTCCTGGGCCACTTGGAAGGGAAGGGAAGAGAAGGGCCCAGCCGGCTGTGCATGCAGGAAATGCACAGGGTGTTTCAGGGAGAGGCCTTGGTCTTGGCCCTCGTGAGACACGTCCAATCCTGCCCCTCTGAGAGCAGGAGGCCCTGTCCCCCGTGCAACGAAGGTGGTGCCTGGCCCCACAGTGGCCGGAGAGCCAGGCGTCCTGCCCTGGGATCACCCACTGAGAAAGTCTTCCTGTGGTTTTATTGCTAGGGTCCCACTGGGCCAGAAAACCAGAGGAGCCCAGCTAGCCCCTAAAGCAACCCAGGGAGCGCAGAGTCCGGCATCTGCAGAACCAGCTGGGTCAGGCCACAGATCCACTCTCGGTGCCAACACTGGGTCTGCAGGCGCCCGACTGGCACGTTTGGGAAGCCCCCTGCCCCACTGTCCACCTCCCAACAACCAGCATTTCAGGCATGCTGCCCCTGGCTCCTCACTGGTCCTTGCGGCAGCCTTACGTCGGGGGCTTTCCATACATCGGGAAGCCCCCACTGAAGCCTCCCCCAGCAAAGCCACCCAGGACCCGTGAGGTGACCTTGGCAGGTGGAAAGCAGGCTGGGAGTTTGAAGAAGGGGAACTAGAGGCTGGCAGTCCGGGAAGAAGCAGCTTCTGGTTTACCAGGCTCCTGATTTCCAAGGCCTGGCAAGGCAGGAGGGGCTGCACTCAGAGCTCCCCGTTGCCCCCTCCCAGGACAGGAAGAGGAAGGCGAGTCTCTTCAGCACCTTCCTTGTTTTCTAAAGGGGGAACAAGGCAAAAGGGGCTTCGGCATGCTGAGAAACCCCTTTGCAGGGCCTGCCATGTCTCTCTCGCATTTAACACATTCCCAGGCGCAGGAAAGGCTGGCTTTTCTTTGGAGGAAGCTTTGGGTGTTTCCATTTCTCCCGTCCTTAAATTAGCGAAGAGGAAAACAACCCGCCTTTCACCCAGCCTGGCAGACGCCTGGAAGGGCTCTGCCAGCTGCCAACCCATTAAGAGTCCCAACAGGGAAATGCGGACACGGGACGTGGCTCTTTATGGCTTCCTGCTCATCGGCTGTAACTTATTAGAAAATGATGCGCACCTTTGGGGGAACCGGGGCGGGGGAGGCACAGTTCACGCTCTCCGGCTCAGACAATCTCCCAAATCCAAGAGGGCCGCAGAGAGCAGCCCCAAACTTTCCTGAAGCAGAAATGTGCCACCGCATGACTGGCCCACCCTCAGTGGCCATTCGGCCTCCTCCAGGCCAAGGGCCTCTTCTCCCTCTTGCCTTCTGAAGCAGCTAAAAGCAACCCTGCTCTCTCCTCCATGGCAGGGGTCCCCAACCCGCCCAGCATCGATCCGTGGCATGCCAGCCGTGCAAACAAGTGAAGCCCCCTGATGCAGGGAGCCCATGAAACCAGCCCCCCTCCGGTTCCACGGAACCATTCCCTGGTGCCCATAAGGTTAGGGGGGGCACTGCTCTATGGGACAGCCTTCGCCCCTAATCCCGTCCTCTCTCCCAAGCAGCCCCTGGCTTTCTTTCATCCGGCCCTTCCCAAACGGGTAGCCATATATTCCCCAGGCCTCCTCAGGGAGAACAGGTTCCTTCTCTCCGTGGGGCTGGCTGAGAACGTGCAAACGAGCCGCTCCGTGCCCCTGTGACAGACGGGGGCATCACCCTGCCAATTTAGACCTGCCGGTTCTGGCAGAAAAGAGTCGCCTGGCGGCTGCTTCAGGAACACCTTCTTGGCAAGCAGAGGCTGCAAAGCGTGAACTGGCCAAAGGTCCCGAGAGAGACAGATGGCGAGCAGAAGCTGCATCACGGGTTGCATCAGCCAGCCGGGGAAGAGGCTCTGCCCCCTAATGGCTGTGCATGCAGTTGCCCAACCGGGTCCCTCTCCATGATTAGATAAAGGGTTGCCCACTAACCCCTGAGCCTGGCACGCTTGCCTAGAGCTTCTTCAGGGAGTCGCCCACCCAGGGAGGAAGACACCTGGCATTCCCATCCCCCGCTGTCAGCAGCGCAGCCAGGACCCAGAGGAAAGAGCAACGAGAAGGATAACCCCAAGGTGGGGCCAGCAGGTGACTCTCGGAGGTGGGATCCCTTGACCAGGTTCTCACAGGTGCCCGCAATGGCACGCTTTGATGGCTTGGCAGGCACAGGGTAAGGAACCAGCCAAACCAGTTTGTCAAACAAGCTATGGGTAAGCAATCTATGACTTAGTGTGACTTATGAAACCAGGAAGATCCTGGTTCCCTGCACTGTCTGGGTGCCATGGTGGTGATCTGGTGGTTAGTGGTGTTTTATGTAACTGTTCTGGTGCCCTTCAGAGGCTGCCAGAATTCAGGGACAGGAACAGCAAATAAATCAAGATCCTATCTGGGAAAGGACAAGACTAGGCTGGTGATCCATTTCAGCCAGACCAGGATCCAAGCCTGAATATTTCAGGGTTCTTGCAGAATGAAAGAGAGCAGCCCCCCCCCCCGACTCACGGCAAGCTTTACAATATAAATGCCCCTCCACCTAGTTCTCTTCGGCTACCATGCCTGTAGCCAAGCCATATCACTGACGCCCTGGGTGCCACCTTTTCCCGGCAGTCACCTGCACCCCGCATGGCCTGGGACCACCACGAATGCAGAAACCCAGAAGTGTCGCTCATGGGAACCGCTTCTCGTGCCTCTGCAGCGGCTCCAAGACCTTCCCAAGCCCAGGCACAACCTGCCAGGCAGCACTAATGAGGCTCACTTTGAAGTCAGCTGTGCCAAGGGATGGGGCCTGGTGCCTCCTGGTCCCCCTTCCCTGCAAAGGAGCATCCTGCCTGCAGCTCCCTGTTCATCTCCAGCAATTAGCACCTGGCAAATGACGCACTAACATTCCGCGCAGGAACACACCTGTTTGCATTCAGCCAGGCAGAAACCTACATGCTGTTTCCAGAGCGGTTCTTGGCCAGGCCCGAAGGCTAGAAGGGCTTGGCCCGTCTGAAATGGGCATTTGTGTGAACGTGCCTGGCCCGATTGCCTGCCACTTCTTGGCCCTGGGCTCTGAAAGGGGAGCAGTGCCCGGAAGGCCCTCCCAATTTGGCCAAGCCACAAGGAGAAGGTGGGTCTTTTCAGGACCAGAAGCCGAGATGAAAGGCAGGCAACCCCTGCAGCAACGTTGCTGGCCCTGCCTGCGGGGGCTTCCTGCAGGTGCCCTTCGGCCCCCTAACAGGGTCTCCTTTCCCCCTTTTGGTCCCTGCCCGAAGCTGCCTTGCCCAAATACCCGGGAGAGACAGGCAGACCGGACGCCCAGCAGCCGACTCTCGCCGGCAGGATTGGAGTCCGAGAGGGGGGCTTCTCCTGCTTTCGTGCGCCCCTTCCTCCCGCCCGCAGCAGCTGGGAAAAGCTCGGGAGGACGAGAGGCAGGGAGCCTCCCGGGGACTGGGCTGCCCGAGAGCCCCCGGCAGGGCCGCCCCCCGCTCTGCCCGGCCCGTCGGCCAGGCCGGACTCCCCGCCCCGCCTCCCCGGGGGCTTCCCTCGCGGGCTGCCAGGAAAAGTCCCCGCTGGGAGGTCCGGAGGACACCGCGGGAGCCCCGGGCCGGGACGCGCCTTTCCTTCCACGCAGGGCGGCTCCACGCGGGAGAAGCCAGAAACTTTGCCGGGACGACCAAGACGGGGAAAGACTCAGAGCCGCCTCCCCGCAACGGGGCTCCCTGGCCGGCACCGGGCTGCTGGAAGCCGGGCGGGGGCGCGCAGGCAGGCGAAGCTGCACCTGTTGACCCCCCGCCGGCAGCGCTGACGCAACACGGAGCTCGGCTTGCAACCAGGCGCCCGCCGGACGGGGCGCGCGAAGGGAAAGCTCCCCAAGCCCGCCCGCCTCCACCGCCTCTCACCAGCCGCGGCCGCGCAGCTCCTCGACAGCCGGCAAGGAAGGGAGGAAGGAAGGAGGCGGCGGCGGGGTGCAGGATATCTAAGGCGGGCGAGGGGCGGGCCGAGCGCCAGCGACCGCCTCCTCCAGGCGGGCTCCCCCGGGCCGCGGGCTGGAGGGGGCCGAGGCTGCCCGCTGGAAGTGCCTCCCGGCTGAGCCCCGGAGCGAAGGGCTGGGCGCTCTGGCGGGGCGCTCGGAGCTCTTGCAGCACGGGAGCTGGGGAGCGGGCGGCCCGGCCTCGCCTCCGTCGTCGAACCTGGGATCTGCGTGGCAGAGGCGGGCGGAGGAGCGGCGCTGCGGTCGTTGGGCTCCAACCGGGGAGGGAAGCCAGACAGGCGGCTTCTCAAGGACGGGGATTGAGGAGTCCGGACCGCCCGAAGGCCACGCAGCCGCCGGCGCCGCTCTGAGACTTCGGGGGATCTGCCGGCCTTTTAGCCAGGGTTTCCCCTCCTTCTTTGTCCTGCCGTGCCACTGAAACCATTGATCAGCCGAGCAAGAAAGGGGGCTCGCCTGGGAGGGAGCGCGTTCCCGGAACATCCCGAAGGCAGAGAACGCGGAGCGCCAGGCCCGGGGCCCCCTTGTCCCGGGGGAGCTGCTGCTCCTCAAAGCCAGGCACCCATCCCAGACCAGAAAGTCGTCTTGAGATGACCCCAAACCCTTTAACCTTAAGCTTGCCTACTATTGACCTCACCCCTTTCCTAAGAGGTCTGTAGGCGGCGGGCATAAGCGCACCAACGTGCCTACCGTCCCTGTCCTATTGACTGTTTTTTATTCTTTTCCATTTCATGTATTCATAACCATGTTCATACTTATACCTGTTTTAATAGTTGCTTGACAAATAAAAAAAATAGATCCGCTGGGGTTTCATTGCCGGTGGCTTAGGGGGTGGGGTGGGATGGATGATGCCTTGTTTATAGCGCCTCCTGCTGGCCAGACCTTGAATCTACAAAAACATTTCCCCCCAAAATCACGATCACAAATTCACAGCCCATTCAGTCTTCCTGGGTGCAGACTTCAGCATGTATAAACTACAGCAGGGCCCCCTTCCTGGGATGCCTTGTCCTTCCCCCTAAATCTCTGCAAGACCTCTGAGCCCACTGCCCTGGGCTGCTGCTGCTGCTCACTTGAGAAGCTGCAGTCGGCCGCGTCCAGACAAAACCGGAAGAAAAAGCCTGCTGGAGACATTGGGTTCTGTGGGTTGCCGTGGGCATCTTCAGGTGCGCCGTTTCCTAGCCCCAAGCTACGCTACTTATGCCTCTACACAGGTCTGCCTGAGTAAGTAACAGTACATCAAAGAAAGCAGTCTTTCAGCCCAATTACACTTTTATTGCAGTCTTATTCGTCCCCTTAAACATTAAGGACAGTTTATACACCCCAGAGCATTACAACCACTATGACAGCATACAGGAAAAGTGAAAAGAAACAAGAAATGGCTTTTTGAGCTTCCAATTTCTTTCCACCCTTTGTTTCCTCCTTGGGCCATATCCCAAGTCAGGCCAGGATAAGCATAAAAAGAGTGGCAGGTGAGGGAAAGGAGTCTCAAAATACACCTTGCCAAAAAAAAAAGAAAAAAGAAGAGAGCCAGCCCTTTCTCCCTCCCTTCTATCCAACTGTCCAAGGAGATATGAGCTGTGCTTAGCTCTCCTCCCTGCCTTCCATCCAAATTATTAAAATTCTCCTCTACTGTTTTGGCAACTCTTGCTGGTAAATCTTGCCAAAGCCGCCTCTTCCTTCATCGTACTCCTTTCGGTACTCGTCTCTTACCTGGATAGAGAGAAAGAAAAAACCAAGATAAAATCCAGCTGACCCCAGATACTGAACTGTCTGCATCCCAGACTTTATCAAATAGGAGCTACCCTCACTTCTGGACGGGTGTTATGAAAGCCAGCCCTGGAAGGTCACCCGGGAAGAAGCTTGCAAAGCACATTCTGAAAGCACCCCAGCCTGGAAGCAGCTTGCAACTGGCAGGTTTTCCTTTCCTGCTCTCTCTATAGCCCTGATGCAGCCTCCCTTGGCTCGTGTAACTCAAGGACTTTACATGGAAAACAAGGCAGAGCTCATGTATGGATGAAGCCTCCATCCTTGCAAGCCAGGGAGTTATACAACAATTGAGAGGACAACCCTTCCCAAGGAAAAGGGGACAGGCAACCTGGAATGATACCTTTGAAAATTCCCATAAAGGGTAGATGTAGGAATTTGGGGAGTTACATCACCCCAACAGCTCCAGAGACCACCAGGTAAGGGAAGGCTACACAGTATAGAAGTAAGATCCAGAGGTGCATGTTCCTGCCCTTGGATGACTCAATCTCCAAGGGCTATGGCATCTCTGCTGGCAGAACTTATAAACTTCAGTGCTTCTGGGATCTAGCCCCACAGCTCAGCATGGTCTCCAGAGGAAGGGAACCCTTGGTGAAGTGGGGCCTTCGAGGCACAGTCCCCTCCCAGCTACCCGTCTTTACCTGTCCGCCTGACTTGCCACGACCATATTGCCGGCCTTCCCTGAATCCTATATCCCAGTCTGTCCGGATAACACGGTCATCCAGCCGGGTTCCGTTGATGAAACGCATGGCGTGCTCAGCTTCAGCTTTTGTGTAGTATCTGGAGTATTATTTTAGGAAAGATTCGCAGGATCTGGCTCCAAGTCACGGAGTGCAACCTGCTTCCCTCAGAGAACAGCAACCAGGCCAGAAACCGCTGGTGCAGAACAAGCTTCCCAGCCCTGCAGTCAGGAACTACAAGCCCCATGAGGGGCACAAACTCTCTTGCCCAGCACCTTCTGCAACAATACCACAGAGCAAAATTTGAACGGCATGAAGAGCTGCTGTGGGGCAGAAGAAGCCAACTGAGCCGTCCAGAAGAGCAGCCCAGTTCTGGGTGCAGCTGCCATGAATGGGCAGAAGCCACCTTAATTCCAATTCAGAATAGAGCTGGGAGGGACCTCAGAGGTCTTCTAGTCCAGCCCCCTGCTCAAGCAGGAGACCCTATAGCATTCCAGACAGGTGACTGTCCAGTCTCTTCTTAAAAGGCTGCAGTGCTGGGGCACCCACTGCAGAATGGTCCTCTCCGACAGGAAGTTTCTCCTTCGTTCCAGACTGCTCCTCCCCGTGATGAGTGTCTCCTCCTCCCCCAGCAGCCCCCCCTCCCTGCACCTCTCTCCTTCGGACAGCGCCAGAGGGGAGCCGCGTCCCCCAAACACCCCCCCAAAGCAGGCCAAGGATACTCCACGAAGCAGAACCCACAGGGCGTCTTCTTGTTTTTGTCCAGGCCCATGATGATGCGCTTCACGTCTCCGCACTTGGAGAAGAGCTCCTGGATCTGCTCCTCCGTGGTGTAGAAGGAGAGGTTGCCCACGTAGAGGGTGGTGGAGCCCTTCAGCTCTTCCGCCTGCACCTCCTTCCGCCCCTGTAAGGGACCCCCAGCAAAGGACCGCCATCAGCCACCGCCAGCCACCGCCTCCCGCACAGGCCCAGGGCGCACAGGCCTGCTCAGCCAGGGCTTCCACCTGCCGCTGGGGAATTCTGGGAGTTGTAGTCCTCCACGCTTCTTAAAGCAGCTGAGGTGGAGCAAACACCTCCCCCCAGGCGCCCAGCAAAGGGGGGCTGGAACCCCATGGGGGGGGTCAGGCAAACACAGACAGAAAAGGCAGAAGAGATCGATGAAAGTGGCGGCTGTTATTAGCATTACTATCATTATTTTATGAGGGTGGTGAGGATGATGATCTCCCACTCCCGCCTGGACGAGCCAAAGCGCACCAGAACTGCTCTGGGTGCCGGGAAGGGGCTCCTGGGGCCAGAGTTGGTCTCCGGCCGGCCACGGGTTTCTGGGCATGTACAGAGCGCCCGCGGGCTCCACCCCAGCGAGTCCAGCGAGCGCTTCCCCCCCAAACACACCCACCTTGTAGAACTGCTCCACGTAATCGCTGAGGTCGCAGTACGAGTCCCTGGTGAGCATCTTCAGGCTGGCGCCGAGCAGCCCCGACATCTTGAACGGCGAGCCGGGCGGCCTCAGACTCGCCAACTCCGCCGAGCGGCAATTGGCTCGAACGCCTGTCACTCAGAAGAGCGGTCCCCTTCCCTAGGCCGCCTCATTGGCCGCCCTAGCGACTTCGCCGCTAGGGTTGCCGGGGATTGTAGTTTGGGCGGCGAGGCTGACGCACGAAAGGCTCGGCCTCGAGATTCTCGGCATGCTTTGCGCAGAAGGCGGAGAGGAGGGCGGAGCGGCGACATTTGGCGGGAAAATTAGGCGGCCATTTTCTCAGCCCCTGGCAAGCAGACTTCCGTCAATCAGGGCTTTTTCTTTCGGGAGAAGCCTTGAGTTGAAAGGCTCCTTTTAGCTTCACACAAGGTGCAGTGGCACAAGCATGCCCGATCTAAAGTCTTGGCAGAGTCTATAGGAGTTTCTCAACTCTGGCAGCCAGCTTTAACAAGAGTGGACTTCAGCTCCCAAAACTCCCCAGCTGGGGCATTCTGGGAGTTGAAGTCCACTCTTAAAGTTGCCAAGATTGAAAAACACTGGTCTAGAGTGGCCAAACATGAGGAAGAATTTGATTAAAAGTGTGAACATTTCTAGGCACTTTATCTGTGCGGATTAATCTGCAGCTCATGAAAATTCACACCTTCTAATCGAATTGGCCAGTCAGGAAAGGTGATCCCAAGCCCCTTCTGATCAAAATGGTTATCAGACTCGTTCTTGGTTTTTTTTTTAATGAAGCCTTGTAGCAAATACAATATAAAGCTTGTTCCCCAAATAAAAGTTTGCTGATGAGCTTCTCCTATGGAAGTACATTCTTGCCTGGGTTTTAATTATTAGTGTATTTCTTTCTTCCCCTCAGGTCCCCTAATGGTCGCTTGGCCATTGGAAATTAAACCTTAAAATTGGGGCACTTCAGTAAGAAGAAGGAGGCATTCTGTACATGCTCAGAGGTCTTCCAGAGAGACAGGGCAGCATAGGGTTTGCTCAAGGCAGATTTGCTAAGTAGGTTGTGAAGAAGACTGTTTGGCTGGAACTAACAATGTAAAAGTCAAGTACTATTTGGCTGGCCAGAAAAGGGCTGCAAGAGGGCAACCAATGGACATAGCATTTCCTTCTTCATGGCCAGCTGGGCATCCGCAAGCACCCCCAAGGAGCCTTTGCTGGGTCAGCAGAAAGCTGGTCCTCATTGCAACAAAGACTGGAGGATGCTCAAAGCAGGAAAAAATATTGTGGGAAAGATAATCAATTAAGATATAAACTAGAACAACTAAGATTGTTAAAAACAATTCTTTTCAAGGGCCTGTGTTCTACATAGCAGAAATGGAAGATGAAAGTGACAGTCTGGAAATAAGAGGTAACTTTTGCGTACAGCAATGAAATATTTAACTTTAGGGGTATTATCAACTCTTTTCTCTCTGCGGGTTCTTTCAAACCTGCTGTTCAAAAGAGATTTCTGACTCTGCTCTGGATTCTATCTAACAATTCGAGTCTGTAGGTCAGAACTGGAGTGTCTGTCAACACCATTATCCTACCCAGCCTTGTTAGCAGGCAGCATGTTAAGGGATTGTTGTAGGATTATTTTGCAGGTCTAAATGTCCAAAAAAAGGACAGCAGCCCCTTGCAATCTTTCCCAATGCTGCTGGGAAATAACAGAAGCCTGGCTGCTTGAGGGGATGGCATCACCTGCTTTAGGATCGTGGGTGGGCTTGATCAGACTTGGGTAGGATGGCATCTATCCTTTCCTGACCATCACTGCCCATTGCACCGTATTTCCTTTTGACTCACTTCTGTCCAGGCGGCTTCTGATAAGAAGAGAAGGAAACTGTACACTGCAGTCTTTGCAGCAAGGGCAAGATGACCCCTGATACTGAATCCTAAAGAGAACATTTTAGGATTTAAACCCCATCAACTGACATCCTTGTGCTCTGGCATTTTATTTAACTACTGGAACTAGAAGGAGAAATTTTAAGTTGTCTGAGTTGAAAACAATTTGCTGCCTCTTTTTATTCTGATATTGTTATATCTTTCAGAGTTAATTCAAGAATTGATGAACCAAGAGACATTGTTTGATATAGCAGACAGTATTGAGAAGCTGTTCAGCAAGATAGAAAATACAAATAAAGAAAAGTGGAAAGAGAATCAGAAAGCCCAGGTAGAGAGAGAGAGAAAAAGCAGTAATCGTTAAAGGCAACAGGTTGAAAATTTAGGGAAATAGCCCATCAAAAAAATCTGATTACAAACATTTCATGTGTTAGTATTCAGTTCTCTCACATATCTCCAAAGGTATAGAACATTTTCTGTGCATTAGCCCAAGCCTTTCTCTCAGCATAATTGAGCAGAGTGAAGAGAGAGGGTCTAAAAGCTCTCATTAAATTATATTTGTTGAATCATCTCAGACTAGCCAATGAGTGGTCTACCAGCATCTGCCAGGCCATCTTCTGTCCATCTCTACTTTTTTTGCAAAGTGATCACTACTAGCTCTTCTTTCTCTTTTCCTACATTTTCCTGGGGTTCCAAATGTCCTATGATGAAGTTAAATAAACACTACATAGCTTTAATACTTTGGCTGTTTTGTTTGTATTTAAATGATTTTATGAACTCCAAGGGTTTTCAATTTTTATCTTTGTTTTTTCCCCCTACAGGTTGAAGAAAGTGCAGTTAACTTATGGAATTGGACTGTTGCAAAAAAACAAGCTCCTGGTATCACTGATATGCAAAGAGTTAAATGTCAGTTTGAATTCACAGCTATAAATCACAGCAAGAATATTTTGATTTACTAAAATGAGTAGCTTCTTGCATAACCTCTCATGAATGTCCTTATCTTCCTGAAAATCTATAGATGTTTTCTACCTTTCTGTGCCCCATTAAATCACAGTGTTTGCAATATAAGAATATTTTATTTCTAATGTGATCACTAAAGGGAGTCAGAGACAGAGACTGGCATTAGGGTTTGCTGTGCTTTTTTTCTGAAGTTGATGCTGGAGTGAATGAATTGGAACAAATGGAAATGGTGCACTGAGCACAGCATGTGTTGCTCTCAAACGTGTTTCCCTTCATACTGTTTATGCCTTTTGCATTTACTCCACATCACAAATATTTGTAGCATCCTCTACATTTTCACTGAACATTGAAACAGTTAATGTCTTTGCACATTTCTCTAGTACGCCATGTAGCTTGCAACTTGATGATGATTTGTGAAGTGAGTGATCCAAACGAGGAGATGATACGAAGGCAAATTTTGGTAATATAGTTTATGTCCACATATTATTTGTGTTTGTCTTCTCTTTCCTGAAATGCTAAAGAGTTGATAAGGTTCAAGAATGTTAGAAGAATATTGTTTTCTAATACATTTCCAATTTTTATTCTGTGTCCAAGAGAAATCAACAGTAGTTTTGGCTGGTTGCAAACCAAAGGTTTAAATGAACTATGATAGCTGAGAAGTGATGTAAAAAATAAGATAGCATGATGTATATTCTTACCTTAACAGATAATGTGAGGATGTTTATTATGCCTAAAGCAGCTACATTTAAAAGTCTTTAAAAGATTACATGAAATACCTATATCTAGTTGCTCTATTTGCCAATATTTCTGATTCCTTTTAAATCTGCCTTTATCTATTATTATCTAGATGCTAATGAAGACTGGAAAAGGTTGGGTGGATGTTGGAAAACCTGCCATTGCAAATAAATTCCTTGACATTGCCCTGCATGTAAGTCAAGGCTTTCCAATGTTTGTTAGTTTTTAGTAGGTGACATAATAATAGTGGTTGCATGTATTTTAACCTTATTGTGTACTTTATTTTACAGGATCTAGAGAAACTTTATGACCAGTTGAACAAGGACTACAGCAATGAGGCTGAGGCGAATATGCACAAAGCTGGCATACAGAAAGATATATTCAAAGTTCTGTCTTACCAGGCTGAATCTGTATGTTTGAAAAATAATTCAATTCATTGTAGCAGCATGATGGCAACAAGTGAATTTTATCCATATTGTTATTATTCAGTAACAATATTACATTAAATAGCATTCTGTAATTCTATATTCAATAAGTATATTCTACAATTCGTTGGATTGCTGCCTCCCATATTGCTACTAAATCTGATATATCATTTTGTGAGCGTTTCTCTAATGCAAAATTGTGTTAAATTTTTAAACATTTATTTAAAAGGAGCCCATGTATCATCCAAGCAATTCATTAGCATATCATGTTGCTTTCTTAGGCAGTTGCTTTAGCAGATTTTCAGAAAGCGGTCACGTGTGTTCAGCGGTGTAAAGATATCCTGATAAAGCTGCCAAAAGAGGTCAGAGATTAGATCTTAAATGCTTTTTTATTCTGTTGTACTGCCCTGGTCCTTCAGAGCTATGAAAAAATAAACTTGGTGAATTCTTAGCTTTTTTAAAACAGCAATTATGAAACTGACATAAATTAATCTAATTTACTTACAGGTTTCTTATCTTTCTCTCCTATGCTATAACTTCGGCATAGAAACATATGAATTCAAGATATATGAGCAGAGCTCCTTTTGGCTCAGGTAATTTGACTCTATTACTTTTGGCTTAGGTAATATTTTGATAAGCAATACATAAAATGTCAAATTCTGCCCTATGTGTAGCCACTGGGATTCAAAACAAGCATTTATCTGATTCCATCTAGTGATTTAGAGATTCTTCTAGCTGCAGAGGTAGTCAAGGCTAAGGTAATTTTATAAATGCATTTGAAGGGCCCAGGTGGTTTGATGCAAATAAAAAAGTAGAAACTCTGGATGTTGCTCCTTTCAGAATTCTCTTAACTCTAGCTTTCTTTTTCTTAAATAAAGCAATCATCACTATTCAGTTATGTAAATCTGCAGATGTAATTTACTTATAATAAGGTGCCATTTAAACAGGGTTTGTTCATATGATTTATTTCTGGATTAAAGAGAGAAAACTGTTGCAGTCTCTCCAAATGCCTGCATAATACATGCATGCTGGCTTTAAAATACAAATTAGAGTGATTATTTGCCAAAAAAAACCCTGTTCTGTCCTGTGAGTGTTAATGCAGTGTATAATATAGAGATATGCCTGAAAGCTTCTTATATCCTACCCCTCACCCCGGAGGAAAAAACTTCATCTACTCTGTGTTCTGTTCCTTTTGTAGCTTTACAATAGAAGACCTCCAGTATAATTTCTTAAGTGTTTAAGGTGCAATATGTCAAATAATAACATTGCAAAATTAATACCCCACAATGCCAGGACATTTGGCATGTTTCAGGTCATCTTTGTGAATGCATCTTTAGGGCAAGTATTTACTTATCAGGTGGTTTTTTTTTCCCTCCGTGGTCAATGAATCCATTCTGTTTCTTTCTTTTATTAAATAGCCTCAGCTATGAAATTGGAAAGATGCACAAAAACTCTTCAATCAGTAAAGAAATGCAAGTGAGCAATCTTTGTAATTCATTGGAGAATATCTGTTAATCTATAATCTGTAATCTTGGTCACTCAGTGTGAGAACTATTTATTTATTTATTTATATTTGGATTTATATGCCGCCCCATCTCCGGGGGGACTCAGGGCGGCTTACACAAAAACATATACACAATATAAAACTTATTCCAAAGTTGCCCAATCCAAATAACTCTAAAATATTAAAATATCCCAAAATTAAAACTATTAAAACTATTGATACATAACCTTTACTGCCTTTTTCCAGTTCTCAGCCTTTTGAGTGTAAATATTTATTTTATTTTATTTATAGGCAAAAGTACTACGATTATTAGCTACTGTCTATTTGGAGTGGGATTATAAACAATATCAAGAGAAAGCGCTCCAGGCTATCATCATGGCTAATGAGGTGAGGTTGATTTCTGGGCTAGGCTAATTCTTGTTAAGAGTTTTGCAATCAGTAGAATGATTCCCAAGATAATACGTACGTAGGGGAAAGCAACGAAGAAGAAGAAATAATTTAGTAGTACCTTTTCCAACAAATTTTGTTAAAAAGTATCTGCTTTTGTGAGCTGCAGTCCCCTTCATCCGATGTATACCATACAGTCATGAAGTATTTATGTATGCATACAAATCTCAGTTCATCTCTATGGTCCTAACAGGTTTTTTTAAATTCAAAATTATGTAAAAAAATAAAATAAAATATTTTACTAATTAAAATGAGAATAACAGTTTGAGGTCTCTGGGATTTATAACTTTTTAGATATGAGGCTTCTGAGTTAAAAGATTTTGAGGCGCTCAAATGGTAGATTAAGCACCCTGTCATGGTTAAGGTGGTGTGGTTCAAGTCCATCCTTCATCAGGGAAGTTTTCTGGTGTCTTTGGACCAAGGCAATTTACCCTCTGGAATTCTATCTCAGGGAAAATAGGAAGAGTACTGGGTTCACCGTCCTGAGTTTCCAAAAGGAAAAAAATGGGACATAAATCTAATAAGAACAATAATTATTAACTGGTAATCTGTCAATAGCTGGTAGATTGTTGCTAATGATATTTAAGATTATTCTATAACACTCATGAAAAGTTTTGACGTTCTTTATGAATAGGCTGTGCTGTCCCAGCAGCTAGTTAAAAATACCCCGAATCTGTTAAAAATAGTTTCAATGTCAAATAATATCTCGTTGTTTCAATTTACAGGAGAATTTACATCCAGCTGGTTTTTATTTAAAAATTAAAATTCTCCTGAAAGGTGATGCATCGGATGAAGATATTAGAAAAGGTATTATTCTTGGTCCAGCATTAAATGAACAATTTTACCACTTTAAAGAATATCTGAATTGTAACAGAGAAGGAGGTTAACAGAACTGGACTGTTTCTCAGCCTGTAGCAGTAGCAGCTTCACTTTAACTTGTGCAGGTTTAAATTAAGCTGATTTATTATTTTGGTTCTAAACAAAGGAAAGGAACTTTAAACTAATGCAGGAGCCCTTGAAAGAGCTTTACAAAGAGCATCTATGTTTACTCATGTGAATTCTTCCTTTCCTCCTTTCTAAAAGCAAAGATTATTGGGTGTATTTTCCTACTGCATAGCAGTATAAATTATCCCGATGAACATCTTTCTGTCCACCAGGACTCTCAGACTATTGGTTATTTGGTCATTCTTTTTTTTGCCATAATAAATGCTGAATTTTATTATTAAATTTATAACTTTTTATTTGGTCATTCTTGTATAAAACAAAGTACTTGTACTTTACCTCCCCCCCTCCATGCACACACCCTTTTAGTGAACATGCTAAGCTTTCTGTTGCTGCTTTCCAGCTGTCACTGAACTTCTGCAGCATGAGGTTTCTCTGGAGATCTGTCTGGACACTGCAAAGTTGCTTCTTGAACATGAAAGGTATAAAGACCGAAGGGCCCTCCAGGACACAGTTAGGCATCTGTGTCTGTTGTAAGAATATTTAGGGAATATTAAGGACATCTACCTAATGTATTTTCTTTGTGTTTTTTTAACAAACTCTTAATTTTCTGCAAACTTGTTTCTATAATTATGATTTATCATCTTGCAATAAAGGGAGGTGAATTGACAGAGAGAGTGCCAGAGTTACCCAGTAGCAGGATGTAGGCAATAGGTGCAGGTGCATTGGCTAGGTGGGAATGAATGAAACAAAGGGACAATGAATAAATCTTCATTTCGATGCTCAGATTGATTTGAAGAGACACAATTTGGATAAGCAGCATTTTCAGCCAAAGGCCTACAATTAGCACGATTGCAGCATTGTAGGAACTATGCACAGACCTACAATTTGATTTCTGTCAGAGTGCTCCAGCAAGCTTTTGATATGGAAATCTGTGACTTAATGACTGTTCTGAAAGAACAACATAGTGAGGAGTCAGGTTTCTGTTACTGAGAAATAAATATATGAATTCTCTCAGCTTTCCCTGGTGTCAAAATGCCCAACCTCTTTTCATGTACATTCAGGGAAGCCATGGGATTTGACTTTCTGAAATCAGCATCTCAGTTGTTTGAAGGATCCCCGGATGCCGGCAGAGTCCTTCTCTTTCGTATTGAGCTCCTCTTACAGAGAATGAAGGAGCCCCTTGCCAAGGGAATGATTGAAGATGCCATCGCAGGTCTGGGTCCAGCTTTTAATTATACTATTCTAGGGTAGATACTTGGAAGAAATTTGCAGGCTGTGAAAACCTCTTTTGCTTGAAATTTTCAGCTAAGAAATCCAGTAATTATAACTTCATATTGATTAAAATTGTGTAACTTTATGTACCAATAAAGATTAAGATTAATTTAAGCTTATCTTTAAATTGTCCAACTTTTAACCATGATTCGAAGAGTCCACTTTTGAAATGTGGTGCTGGAAATGTTAGTAGCAGTATTTTGAGCTCTCAGGTGAAATCTTGCTTAGCACTGCTAGGTGTCATAGATGACCTTAGGTCTCAATGTAGTTAGACATGTAGACATTCTTCAGATTTGTAGAATTAGTGAAATTCTGAAATTTATCTTTTTAGCACACAGCGCAGGAAAGCAACTGCCTCCTGAAATACTGGGCCGTTTACACCTTGTTTTGTGGGACAGAGCAGCTAAGAATTACGAGGTTTGTCCTCTTACTACCTCTGAGCAAAGTCAGCGTATCCTTTTCAACATATGCAGATAATACCTTAAAGTTGCAATCCAAGAGCCTCCAATTCAGATTATTGATAATATTATAGGGTAGATAGTCTTCATTACCTGTCATTTAATATATTCCAAACTCCTGAAGATAACTATGCAAGTGGCTAATATTGTGAAAATATCCGGCGTATGTTGTGTTCATCCTCTGTCTTGAAGATTTGTCCCTTGCTTTGCACTGAGATTGGGGTGCCTGATTAAGCTCATGGTAACTAAGTTTAATTAATGTACATAGTAAATGAGAAACTTTAGGGATTTCTCTCCTGGTCTGAGAAAGGAACCCGCCTCTCTGCCTTTTAACAGGCACGTGCTTAGAGCATGTCTAACATTAAGACCCGGTTGCTGTTTTCTAGTCCAAGAGCTATCCCGAAGCCCTTCAGTGGTACAACTACTCTCTCTGCTTTTACGCATCTGGGCGGACGGAGCAGCAGAACCTGGCAAAACTGTACAGGAACATGGCTGCTTGCTATCTTCACTTGAAAGAGCCTGGCGAGGTATTCCTTCTTCTTTGTATCCTCTTTAACTTTCTCCCTGGGCAGAGAAGGAATCTTCGACAATGGCTGGGAATCAGGGGCTGTTTCTTTCTGAAGGGAGAGTGGTAGTGGTGATGGGGGGGTTGGTGTCTTCTTACTACTCAATATTGAAGGCTGAGCTACAGGAATCCCCAGAGAACAGGGCCTCTCCTTTACACCTGTAGATAAGGATCATCATCAGGCTTATATGCTTCCCCTTGGTCATCACCTGCAATGGAAGCCCGTAATCTTCACAAGGAAGAGAAGATATGTCGGAGGGTATCAAATCCATCTGCTTCTTGGCTGGGGTTGTTAGCACGTTAATATTAATTCATGTCAAGTGGGCTTTCTCCCGAGGCATAAGCCTGTTGTCTGCTATGGAAAACCCAGAGGTCATGCAGGCTGTCCCTTCCCAAAGGAACATCCTATTCTGGCAGATGTCACAGCTAGCCTTGCCTCGTTTGTCTCAGGATCTCTCTGGCATGATTTGCAGTGCTCACCTATGACGGCACACAATGTGTCCCTCACTTCAGACTCCTTAGGGAAGAAGAATGCTTGCATGGCCCTTGGCTGTTCTAGGAAGAGCCAGGGGAGGGTGGCAGCCTTGCCAACTCCTCTTTTCTTTCAAAGCTTCCGGCATGACAATTCCCTTGCCAGCATCACTGCAGAAGCAAAGCCGTCCTTTTTGCTGGGACTCTCGTCTCATCTTGTCAGCAGAGAATGTATTTATCTTGTTTTTATTGCTCCAAATGAACCTAAAGACTTTAAAAATGAAAAAGAGAAACTGTTGTGTGACTGTATCAATCTGACAGTGCAAGAGTTACTCTGTTGCTTCGTTTGGGAAATATTACAGTAATTGTTCAATATAATGTGACATGACATAATTATAATATAACATAATATAATAATATCAATCTTTTATTGCAGAAATGTTAGTATTTAATGGATACTAATGATATATACCTGTTATTAACTGGTATCTGGCTATTGTTGTCACTAACCAGGCTGATTGTTTTTACCTAAAGGCTAATGAGGCTGTAAAGAAGGCGGAAAGATACGACCCAAACAGCATCTTCACTCACTTCTATGTTTATAAAATAGCAGTCCTGGAGAAAAATACCCTCAAAGGTAAACCCCCTGGTGCTTTTACTGGGCCAGTGAATGTGTAATCCATCTGTTTAAGGGCAAGGAACGAGAGAGTCTGTTTGTCCCACCTTTGCCCTCTGAAGGTCAGACAAGCACCTCTTGTCACAAAGTAGAATTCACAAGTGATATTTTCTGCATAGAATTACGTTTTTAAGAGAAAGTGGCAAATTACACAAAGGGTATCAGCAGAAAGAATGTAAACGTTCCAGATTTAGAAACCTCTGACTATCCAGGACATGTCATTTCAGAATTTAGGGCATTTTGTTCCCTCTATGTAGAGCAGAAATGCTTCTTGGTAGCATGCTGTCACTTTGGTAATCCCTCTTGCTTGCTTGTTGTTATTAATGTCATCAAAAAGATGCTAATCACTATTATCAGAATGTGAAAAATAGTAGTGATTTTTAGTTACACCACTGTTATTTCATCATATATTTGGAATCGGGGTAGAATATTTTTAGGCTTTAAATGAATGACTTGGGCATACATTATAACCTTCAACAGTTTGCTATTGGTATATTTCAGCATGAGCTTTAATATGTACTATTTGAATAATGTATTTAACTATGTAGCTTTTATATATTTCTTGACCACCAGATTTTGGGTTCCCTGGATAGATTATGAAACTATTAAAATGGTAAAAAGAATAAAGGGCACTATAAATAGGAAAAATACATAGAATAAGAAAAGTATATTCAGAAAGACAGACTACAGAATATGATTCTTCTGCAATCTTACTGGTTTAAATTTGCAGCCATGAAAAATGAAGTAATTTTCCCAGACATACATAATATATTTTACTGCGTGTTATTTTAATATAGATCTTTCTCATATACGTCATTTAATTAAACATAATTGAGGATTCAAGCCAGAAGAGTAACTGGCAATAGAGCTTGACTCAAAAGAATCAGTCCATGTTTAAATAAGCAAGTCAAGGATGCCATTAATGTCACTTGTCTGCCTTTTAGCTTGGGATGCATTTGTAGCAATGGAGAAATCGGCTGCAGAGTTCACAGAAGGCAAACTGCTCACGGAAGGATCTGTGGCGACCAACCTTCTGAGTTTAGCAGCACAGTTTGCCTTGGAGGTACAGATTGGATCCTCACGGCTGGTGGGATCTCTATAATTTGTCCTTTTTAATTGAAAATTTTATATAGAGTCGGTAAAAGCAGAGCATTCCATTCTCCAGGAGGCTGGCAATTTGCAAAAAAAGCAAAGCTAAGGAAGGGATGGGAAGAGGGAAATAAGCAAAATTGGGATACTGTATCCTCAGTTGGATACTTACGATGAGCACCCTGGAGAGAGAAAGAGAATTAGTGAAAGACAATGGAGCTGAGGGTGATGTTCTAGTCCTCATGGTGTCTCTCAGCATTAGCATTTGCTCCACGTTTTGTGCTTTGAATTAAGATTCTCCAAATATAGGGATTGGGTTTTTCAGCCTGACCATGTTTGAACTGTGTTTAAAAGATGACATTCATTGTGTTCAGGTAGAACAAGATCATATTGAAGTTATACTTTTTATATTTATATTGCTAATTAAAGTGCTTCCCCTTCAGAATGATCAACAGGATATAGCCATTAAAGCCTTGGGGTATTTATCTCAACACTTGCAGGATTGCCAGCAAGCGCTTACAGCAGTAAAGTGAGTAACGTATATAAATGCTGTTTGTTTCATAATTTGCTGTCAAAATATGAAGACTGGTCCTTTTTTATATTTCCTCAAAATGCCCTCATTTTATATCTGGGAAGGATTTGCTGTACATGAAATCTCGTTTCAGATTCATTTTTTAAAACGTATCTCTTAAATTAGTTCTCCTGAATTTGAGCCCATCTATACCAAATTATTATTCAAAGTTTTGCCATCTTGGTTCAACACTAGCTGTGGACATTTTGTGCTGGAGTGATTCAGCAAAGGAGCACCCAGCCTCTAAAGTCAGTAAACAGTGCTAAAAATAAAGAGAGCCGCTCTTGAAGGAAGGTGGATGTTTTAAATTATGTGATTGCTAAACATCACGTGGAGTAATTGGCTTTTGTTGCAGGTGTTTGATTCGACTGGTATTGTCGAAAGTGACATCTGCAGAGAGATGTGAGTTACATTTCTAGTAATTGTGGATACTCCGATTTTGATAAGGTGTTAGTGGGGAAAGTTAAATAGCAACTGGAACTGCGTAGAAGGATATAAACGTTTAGCTGTGTTTATCTTGAACTGTCACTAACATAGTAACTGAGCCTAGATTTATTTATTTATTTTATTTATTTATTTGACTTGTATGCCGAAATTTAGAATTTCTTTTTCACCCTCCTGTGGTCAGTGTTAGTTCTTCCTTCCTGTAGTCGTATTTCTGTTCCCTCATAGAAGAGCAGTGTTATTATTCGTTTAGTTCAACTGCTGTTTCTTCAGGGAAGATGTTTTCCTCCCTTTAGTATCATTTAGAGATGTTAAATAACTCCCACTTTTTTATTTTAGGATTAAAGATATGGAGTCACTCCTATCATACTTGACAGCAGGTATTAAACTAGCTAGATCTTTGGGTCCGTTGACTAAGTCCAGAGCAGAGTTGCAGTGGAGAATGTCATCTCTTCGGGACCCTAAGAGATCTTCAACTGCTTTATAAAGTCCCAGTCAGAATGTACAATGTTCCTAAATTCATCTTTGTTGCTAACATTACTTAGTCTCTTCCAGCTCACCGTAGACTTGATGAGCTGCACAAAGAGGAAACAGAGTTGCTGGAAATCAGGGCCAGTGAAGCTCAGTGGTTCAGAAAGATAGGTAGGCCACGACATGGCACCCGCCCTCAGCCTGCATCATCACACTTCCAAAACAAAAAGTATAATATGGAAATGCTTTGGCAGGGGGGACTCACATCAGGGATGCATGCATTCCCTCCTGTGCAAAATGATGCCATCTGACCCCCCCTTCTGCATTCATGCACAGAAGCAACTGCCCTGGGGGTGTGGCCTGTAATCCAAAACAAGGAAGAGTGCAAGTAATCGGGTTTTCTTGCGCTGGTCAGCAGTGGACATCTTCGGTCAGGTGTTCAAGACAGCTTGTTCACATGACCATTTTGTCTCATACATGCCAAGAAGGGGAGCTGGGGAATGTATCTTTGTGGATCGAAGAAAGAAGGGTATTTAAAAAGAATAGGTATTCTTTCATAATAATAGGAATCCCCAGGTAATCTCCATGCAGAAATAATCCGTGACTTTTTAAGCCCATCAGAAGAGAAAAAGCTTTGTCTTAAGCAGAATTGTCATAACTGCCGCTGGTGATGCTGTTAAATCTGACATTCCGTTTTGTTTGCTTTATGAGCTTGGAACTTGGCTGTGCAGTGCGAGGGCTGCTTAAAAGTGATGAGAGATTTCTTTATACTATCATTCAAGGTATGCGCTGCTTCTCCCTAAATTCTCCTTGATGTCTTTGCAGTTGCAAATGCGGGTTCTTTGTGCAAAGTTCTTTTTGAGAGGAGCCCTGCTCTGTTACTTTAGAGGTTTACCTTCACATTCGTGTCTCCTCACTGGCCGGCTGATGAGTAGCCAGCCAGCAACAACTGGTCTGAGTCCAGGTACTAATTATGGTTGCACTGATATCTTTTGCTCCAGTTCTCCCAGTTTTGTCCTCTTGATAAAGCTGTCCTGCTCGCTCAGAGAACGTGCCTGCTCATGGCTGCTGCAGTGGATCTGGACATAAGCCGAAGCAATTTGCTGCCTGCTGATGAGGTAGAATTTGAAAGAATATAAATGTTAACATTTGTATTTTAGGACTGGTGCCTCAGGAAAGGCCTGGTTTCATTTCTGATTAAGTGCCTTATTGAAATGATTGATTGTCTTTGGAAATGAGAATAGTACTTGATACTTGAGCCATGCTTCCAGCGCTTCACATTTTATATCATAAACCTGTATTCATTCTACCCTTTTGTGCTTCTTTGGAGAATTTGCAGAACATTTAAATGGAAAAAAAAATCCATCTAGGCATTGATAATCAATAGAATAAGTTTATGTATGCAAAAAAACAGGAAATGCATTCTCCCTGACACTCCAACAAACATTGGGATGCTCTCATGTGCCATTTACCTGAAATGTGCGTTGGCTTCCAAAGCAGGCTGAACTGCTGACTCAGGCCCTCGAGTATATCCAGTCCTGCAGAGCAATCTGGAAAGTCTTGAAACAAACAGGTGAGCTAGAATCTCTACAAATCCAAAATAAATTAACAGTGAAACCTGTTTGCCTTAGTTAGTGATGGCAGTGGGATGTTGGTTCCCCCGAGGTTGAAATCTGTCAGGAGTGCAGGCCTGTTTCAGGCAAGAGTCACTTGAACCCTTTCAAGCAACCCTTTGAGCCCAGAACCTCCGTGTCAACTGAGAAGTGAGGCCGAAGCCTCCTTCCAAGCTTAGTGAAGCTATGCAGTTGAGACATCTGACCCTTTAGTGGAAACCAGACAGGTGTTGTCCACTCTAATGGCTTCATAGGCTTGGAAATGCCCTTCTTCTGCCAGAATACCTCTTTGCTCTGCTGAAACTGTACAGACTGGGGGGCTGTTTGCCCCCCCCATCATACCTGGTGAGCTACTAAAATGGGACTTGTTTTCTGCTACGTAGGGGATTTCCCCAAGGACCCCACAGATACAATATTACAGCTTTATGAATTTGAAGCCAGTGCCAAGCTGAATTCTCCTGCAGTGCCCGGCCTGCTGGACGAAGTGCTGGCGCTTCCACAGGTGGAGATCAAGACTCTGGAAACCATTGCTTGTAAGAGCCAGGCCTGCTGCTCCTGCCACCCTTCCTGGGGGGGAATCTTGCATATCAAGGCAGCTGCTTCAAACGAGAACTGCTGCTTCCTGAGGCCATGAAGCCACTTGCTGCCCCAGCAGAAGTGAAGCTCCTGGGATTACCCACCCATCGATGCTGTGCTCGCAGCCTTTTCCTTGTCAAAGGGCAGGTGCCCAGCAGCTCAGAAAGTGTCTCTTTTTCTCATGGCTTCTTCCTCAAGCACTGGCCATGGAATCCCCCGCTCACTATCCCTCCGTGTGCAAGAGGACTCTCAGGAGGATCTTGACTCTCCTCAGGAAAGGTGAATCGTTGGATACAGTCGCCTACAGGTAAGCAGTGGAGATGAGAAACAGCTGGTGCGTGTGAGGAGGAGGACAGCTGTTGTGGGTCAAATGCTGACTATTTCTTCTGGAGGAAAAAATGCCTAGGGATGCGTTCCTCACTCAGAACCTTCTTTCTGAAAAGTTGGAGTGGACCTTCCCTATTGAGGAAGGTCCCCTGAGTTGGGGTGAGGGGAGGGCTGGACAGGGGTGACCCAGCGAGAGGTTCGGGTGCCTTGCAAAGTAGGCAGGAAGAAGGGACTTCACAGATGCTGATCTCAGGCCTGTCCTGCCATTGTATTTCACACTCAGCAAATGCCTGCACAGCTTGGTCCACCTTTCCCTGCCCTCTGGCCCGATTGAGGCAGATCTGTGTGTGCTGGAGGAGGCCTGGGCCTATTTCGAAGATGCTCTGACCATATTGGACAACAGAGTTAGTATCATGCAGCTTCTTTTGATGACGGGACTCTTGAAGGACATTCGCCTGGCTTGCCCTGTTAACGTCGCAGGCTCAGGTGGATGAGAACAAGACCCTCTTGGTGGGCCCCACTTCTGTCCAGGCAGTTAAATGAGGCAGCTGATGTGTGTGTTCACGTACCCAGCTGCGTTACAGCAAAATACAGCTCTACGTGTTTGTGCCCGTCTTGGTTTCATTAAAACTAAGCTTGGACTAAAAGCTGTGATGTGTTCATTGGAATGTTAGCAGGCACTACAGGCTGGTTACCCAGAGGTGGAGATAATCTGGCTTATGACTAGAGCGTGGAACACAGGAATATACCAGTACTGTGCCGGCAAGTACAAGGAAGCAGAGCAATGGTGTGGCCTAGGAATGCGGTTCTTGGCCTACCTGGGGGCTTTGAAGAACAGCTACGAGAACCAGGTGAGGGTGGGCAGATGAGTAGAGGACTTCATCACACCCAGAGCAATGAAGTGGCCCATCGTGAAGGAGAACAAACACGGCAGGTCTACCCTGCATGGCTGGGGGAGGAAACTGCTTACTGAGACTTAGCATCACGTGGGGAGCAGGGGTTCCAAAAGTTGGTTTCAGGGGTGTAAATTCCTCACGCTGAAACCGAAGCAGGTGGCGTCCTTTCCCGAGCCATGGCAGCCTCCTACTAAGCAGCTCTTTGAAAGGAGTCCAAGGAACTGCAGAGAGGCGGCATTTCACTGTCCTTGTGCCCCTTGCTTCCCCCAGCTCTCCTGGGTGTTTCAGCTAATGGAAGGGCTGAGCTGCACAGCCCCCCTCAGCCCATCATGCTGAATTGTTAAAGGATTTGGGGTGACCTTTGTCCACAGATGATCAGTGTTTACGGTGAGGTGCTGGACAAACTGGACAAAGCAAAGAGACCTCATTCCAAAGAAGAGTGAGGGTGACCCCGGCCACCTCTGGCTGCCCTCGCTGAACTGGAACTGGCTGCTGGTCCCTGGCATGTGGGATTGTATTCAGGGGAGGATGTTTCACAAACATGAAGTGGAATAAAGGAGTTTTCCAATGTATTTGTTTCCCCTTACGTGTTTTTTATAATTACATTTGTGCTGCTGATTTTTTCCTAGACGCTCAAGGCGGCCTACACAAGCAATTGTCCTAACAAAATAGGCTCCATCAATGGAGCAGAACTTCAGTTCAGATCTACAGTTCAGCTCCTTATCTGGCGTATCACATATGCCTGGCCCTGAATCTCATGAACACAGCTAGGAAGGCACCTCCTCAAGCACCCAGAGACTATTGTGTTGTTGTTAGTAGGTGGCCGTTTACTGGGCTGTGCACACAGCTGCCCTGCAAGGCAAACAGCCATGCTACGTTGCAGCACTTGTCACAGCTTCTAATTTTGCAAGTACCACATTCATTGTGTAGTGACTGGCTCAAGAGAGACTCTACTAAAGGTAGAAAGTAACAGTCAAAAGAATCCAGCAAAATAGTTTTAAAAGAGGATTCCAAACTTTTAATTTTACCCCCTCCCAAGAAAAGAGCAAGAGAGTAGTTCATTGCAATGTTCGTTTATTAAAAATATATGTCTCCTTGGAAGAAACACTGGTAAACCAACTAGTGTCATGATTGGATACTTTCAGCTACGCCACGGAGGAGGCAGGCCCTTCCTCCATGAGCCTAGAAGACAGTGACCGGCTATTACAAAATAAAAGTCATCGGAGACGAGCCACCTCGAGAGCTGTTTCTCTTTATGCATAGTCCGGTTCTTCAGAACATGTCTTGCAACACCAGCTGAGCAGAGGAAGTTGGTGGTGGCCTCTCCCAAATCCTTCCACCAGGGATTCTCGTACCCGACAGCAGCTTCCTCCCAGTTCTTCACCAGTGGACAGCAGCAGCTCTGGTCCTCCCAAAGTTCCACTTGAGGTTTCTTGCAACACAGCTGATGTGGGAATGGCTTCTCGCTTACCAGAATGATTCT
The DNA here is from genome assembly GCA_009733165.1 of Naja naja. Lineage (NCBI taxonomy): Eukaryota > Metazoa > Chordata > Lepidosauria > Squamata > Elapidae > Naja > Naja naja. The sequence continues at coordinate 24,437,170 of CM019162.1, forward strand.
CCGCAAGATGACAGTTTTCACCCATGTTTAACAATGAAGGCCGTGCACAAACCACACAATGAATGATACAGCTACCTACCAGCTATGGAGCGGACAGCATCAACCTGCTACAAGCCGAGGCCCCGTCCCACCCGTGGGACTGGGACTAGGACACCTCGGATCTCTCCTCCCGTAGCAGCCGTGGCTCTCGCTCCATGGAAACGAGATGTGTACAATCCTCTCTTTCAAACTTGAGATTGGGGCAAGATGGCAAAAGTGGGGAAATCTCCTCTGGCCCACGGGCAAGGGTCTGCACCCATCCAGCAACGCTTGAAAACTCCACCCGGAACTTCCACAAACCCAACTTAATTCTCTTGTTCGGTAATAGAAAAAAAAATTTTTTGCACCTACAGTCTACACACTTGACATGACCACAAACCAAGGCTTCCCATTATAGCAGCTAGCCGCAGTCCACGGAAGACGAACAGTCTGTGCCACACAGAGAACGCGTTCTCAATTGCACCTGCCCTTGGCTATCCTGAAGAACTGCAAACAGATGTTGGCAGCAAGGAATGGCGGGAGTCCCATCTCTGCAACGGGGATCATGTGGAGACACAAAGTAAGACGGAGGTTGCGATTCTTCATGGAGCCTCCGAGGATTAGCCTGGTCAGGAAGGGCTTCAAGTGTTGCAACCAGAATTTGGCACAATTCTACTAGAATAAGAACTTCCCAGGTTCTTGAGTCAATTTCCCACTGAAAACATGGTTGAAAGAGTGACCCTCCAAGGCACAAGCTTCTCCTCTTCACATCCCCTGCTGCAACCAGCTTCCCACTGCACACAACAGCTCCATGGTTTTCTTCCCCAGGACGAGTCGGTGGGGTGGAGTCTCTACAAGTGACCCAACTGCAACACAGAACAGCCTCTGTGCTCATTCCGCACGGTCTGTAGGTTGGGTCTGGAAACTATTTACAATGGAACAATCTTAAAAAATAAGTTAAAAAACTGGATTGTATACCCGTTCAGTTCATTATTAAAATCAAAAGCTTGGAATAATGAAAAGCCAACACACCAACACAAACATGATTTTGGTTTAACAGCAGCTTAAAAAAACCTCTCATGCAAACACATCAGGTGACATAAAACAATGTGCGGTTAATATGTAGCATTATCCTTTTGCTTTTGCGTGCGCAAATAAATCGTTGTAGCTTGTTACGTGGTTCTGGGCCCCCTGTTTGCTCCATAATCCCAGTGCTGGCTTCTCTCTTTCCAAATGCAGAAATCGGCTTTGGAAGAACCACAGAACAGCACCCCAAAATGCTCCGTACCATGAACTTCACCTCCACAGCAGTTCCTGTCCCAATGGCTGAGGCAAGGCGGCAATTCTTTCGCTAACAAAGAACATTCCAGCAGCCCCCTCGTGTTCTCTAGTCTCGTGTGTGCGTGTGTGTGTATATATATATATATATATATGACTATATTCAGAACATTCTCTAGTCATATATATGTATATATTTAGAGCATATATTATATATATAAAATTACATATCTAGATAAATAAAAGCATTCTGTTGCCTTTTCTTCTTGGTAAAGTTGACAGGCTGCCAGTCTCCATTCTACTTAGAGGGGCAAGAACTGTCCACGTGTTGCATCAGTGGCTCTTGAGGCTAGTTGTCCACGGCCGCCTCCTGCCTCGCTTTCTGACTTCAACAGTTGATGTATTTTCTTAATTAAAAACACAGAAAAAACTCTCAAATAGGGTTTGTCTCCATTTCTAGGGGAGCAGCAGGATAGTCCATGCAGGAATGGTGGAGACAGTCACTTGATGAAGGAGACTGGTCCATCCCAAGGAAAAGAAAAACGGGACTAGAAAACGCAATTGTCAACCACCTAGAAAAGGGACAGGGTGCTCTTCTCCCTCCCCCTCTGGGGCAGAGGATGGGGGAAGGGTCGCTGATCTTCTAATGGGTTGATTGATGGGAGGGGAACATCACAGTTTCTCAGAGGATGGGATCCAGATATAATGCCCAGATTGGTCCTCTATTATCTGTTTGATTTTACTGTAAATCTCTTCCAGGGAGTCTCCTTGTACAATGGCTATGGAAGTAAAACAGAAGTGCTTTACTAGACAGGAAGGGCCCTCTTTCCTCCCCCCACAGCGCCTCCTTAGAAGCTGCAAGCAACTAAACCAATCTTCCATTATCACCCCGGTTTTGTCTATATGAAAACCTGTTTTGCACACTCTTCCCAATTCCTGCTGCGAAGCAGACAACTACAGAGCTCACAAGGACAACCCAAGAGAACTCTCACCTGTAAAGTACTCTCCAAACTCCTGCTCCAATTTCATGGCTTTGTCAAAGACCTTGTTGGCCTGCTCGTAGGTCTGCCTCCGGTTCATCTCCCTGCAGGCCCAGGGGAAAAAAACAAACAGCCTCAGGACAAAAGCCCCTGTCCCGACCGGAGCTTCTCTGCTTCTGCCACTGTCCGAAATCTAACTTTTCCTCAGCTCTCTGAGGGGCTCCTGGGTCGCTGGGGCATATCGGCACCTCAACTCCACCTGAAGAGACAGGTGGAAGGAAAGCGGGAGGGCTGCAGCCCTGGGAGCAAGTTCACAGCCCATGGATGGTGTGGAGGCCACAGAGAAACCAAGACAGCCAATTCTCGGAACTGAGTGCAGGGAAAGGTATCCCAAAGTAGATTTTAAATCCACCTGCAGCCAAATAACAGTTCTGTCAATCCAAAAGCCAGGAGGGAGAGTTGGATGCACTGTGGGCGAAAAGCCCATTCCTGACATGACTGTGGTCCATTTGGCAAGAGCTGCCCAACGCTCACCTCCCCGTGTCCATCACTAAACCTTCCCTCCAGAGATGACTGGCGCGACCTGCCCCTATCGCTGAAAATGCAGGGCCCCCCTCCTGCCAAGCCCCCCCCTCTCCACAGCAGCCACTGCACCTCCTGGCCGCCTCTTCCGACAGGTTCTGCTCTACCCCAGATTCACGGTGGCATCCGGGTAAGCGAATCAATGTTTTGACTTACAAGCCACCCAGAGACCGTGAGATGGGTGAGGTGTGCACTTGACGAATAAATAAAAGCAACCCAATTGCTAAACTTCCATGATACTCACATGAGCGCTTCGATGGACTTGGGCTTGATGAAAATCGCCACTGGATACAGCTGTGCTTGCTGCAATCTTTTGATTGCATTGCCCGACACGTCCAGGATACAGTGCTTCCCCTGGAGGAGGGCAGGGCGTCCGTTACTGCACAGCCTTTGCACAGCCCTTTCAAGCCCTTGCTTTGCCCCCACCCCAAACTCATCAGGGGGACCAAACCCAAAGCAGCTGAGACATCATCAGACTTTACTGGCTGGCAAGTTAATTTCCGGTTATTTTGGAGCTTAAATGAGATCGTGATTTGAGGCCCTAAGTGTGGATGCATCAACTCCTGCGTGAAACAGGAGCTTCAAAACAAGCTGACCCGAAACCCGCACAGGTAAGCCAGGACCAGAGTTTGCTGCTGGTTTGATGGGGGACACAATGCAGGTCATTCATGAACTGAATGATGCCACTTGGCCCAGTGGTATTTTGACCAAGGATGGCGCAGCCCACGGTGCCAGACTCACCCGCTCAGCCACCGCCCGCACAGACTGGACACTGGTCCCGTAGAGATTGTCGTTGAACTGCCCAGCTTCGATAAATTTGCTGTCCTGAATGTCCTTCTCCATCTGCTCCCGTGAGGCCACAAAGTGGTAATCTTGTCCGTCAACTTCATTTTCACGCCGTGGCCTGGTAGTGTCTGAAAGAAAATACATTGGCTTTTTCTGCGGTTCAGAGTGGCATCTGTGGGGCCAAAGCAGTGCCCTTCTTACACAGTGACCAGCATGACCTTGACCTTTAACCTCTGCTGCAAAAAAAAAGGACCAACTGATGGATGTGAACACTCAACTTTCTTCTCACACAACCATCCAGAGCCCAGGGCCTAAAGCATCACTTCGGAAGACGTTCGGTGTCCCTTAAATCTCCCTCCCCCCAAAATACAAGGGAGCCATCGCTTACGAGGCACACAGGATCCAAACTTGTGTGGGAATTCTGAGATGAGGTCATCGTTGACTCGGTCCTTCATGGGCCCCAAAACAATCACTGGCCTGGCGTAGTGAACTAGAAAGACAGTCCAAAAGAGAAGTAGTTTTGGAGAGGAGTCTGCTCAGCTGTGAAGTTCAAAGCTAATCTGGGGGAAATGACATGCAGAAATCGCAGGGCTGAGCTGCCCTCCAGGAAGAAGACGGAGGAGCAGCCTTTTTTCCAACTTACTTTCCTGTCTTGTCACAGGCTCGTATGAGAGAATCGTGTCCTCTTGTCCTTCTGAAAGAATTGGAGAGAATCAGTTGGCCTCGCAGCAACAACTCCACACCTCACGGCCAACCGGCAACGCTATTAGTTTCTGAGGCATTCAACCTCCCTGACATTTTCACTTCTCCTTAGCACTCAGGGAGAAAGAAGCAACGGTTTCCCTCCACTGGACCCCTATTTCCCACTCAGCAAAATCTTTGCGGAACCGACTCCCAGGGGAGCCCCGTTTATAGCAGCCCAGCCAGCCTGGCCTAAAGAGGAGGGACACCGGGAGTTCTAGTTCAGCACCTTTCTTCCCCAGTTTGTAGATCGGATCAAATGACAGGCAGGCATTGGCTTCAAGAGGGCTTCTGCCCCAAAGGAAACGGGGCATAAACCCCACGTGGGACCCAAAGCCCCCCTTGCCCACTCTTTGGGACGTGCACGAGTCACCCGTATGAGTGAATGGGGGCATAACATCTAAGGGAAAGGGGACACGGTTCAGGCCTTGGTCTCCGCTACCTGAAAGCAACCTGTTTTACCTGGCTGATTGACTTCTGCTATGCTCCAGTCCCAACCCAAAAGAGCTACCAGCCCTCAGAAGAGACAGAGACACAGGCGGCTCTGACCCTCCCCCCTCGCCCCACCCCCACCCCCCAGCACTGGGATGAAGCCAGAAGGAAAGTCAGGCTGGAACCAAGAGGGGACACTTACTGGAACTGCTCTCGCTGTCACTGGTGTTTGATGTCACACCCTCTGCAACCGAGAAAGAGGCCTGGGTTTAATACAGATTGACAGCAGGGGATGCCAGCTGGGGCTGATGGCCACAGGCGCTGGGGACAGGGGAGAGGAGTCCGAGGGCAAGCGCCCAACGAGGGCAAGCCTAGCTGATCCCCTCCACTCGGGTTGTGGATCGCTTGCCCAAATGAGGACTGCTGCAGGTGCTACCACCTCTCTCCCCCCGTCACCTTCTGCAGCAGGCACACCAGAGCAGCTCAGGCACACGCAGGGTTGAAGCAGACATGCAGCCCTGTTCCTAGCCAGCTGCCCTGCGCCCCCCCCCCCGCGCCCCCAGGGCACAACCCTGCCTCTGAAGCGACAGAGAAGGGAAGAGAGGAGGGGAGGGATTGGTGAGCAAATGGACGGCAGTAAAGAAACCGCAGGGCTGCCCAACTGAGGCGTGCCCATTGCGACAGCAGGGGAGAAAAGGAGTTCACACACAGAGTGTGTGACAATGTGGCAAAGTTCAACGACCTGATCAGGGGGCAGATTTCTTTCCTTGGCTGTCACCTGGCTGTAAGAGGGCCTCAAGACGATGCCAGCCTTTCTCCTGGCCAACTCGCTGCACTGCTGGGGAGCCCTTTCCAGGAAGAGGCTGCTAAGACCCATCAGCACGTGCCGAGAGGGGTCTCTTCTTTGGAAGGAGGCAGCCAGTCTAGTGACTATGAGGCTGGGCTCACGGGGGCTGAACCTACGCCAAGAAGGCATGCTGGCAACGGAAAGGGATGGTGTGCCGTGAAGTTCCACTTACTCAGGTTCTTTGCGCCATAATAATCGTCACTTAACCCAGGGAAGTCCTGATTCACAGCCAGCCAGAGGGGAGAGGAAGGGGGGGGGAGAAAAGAACGAGAGAAGGAAAGAGAAAGTGGGGAAGAGAGGAGAGAGAGACAGGGCCAGGGTGGCATTAGTGACAGAAGTGCAGAATGGCTGAGAGCTGCAACAGCAAGTGAAGTTAAAGCTCGTGACCAACCCTTCCAAAAACCTGCCGTCCCAAAACCTCCTCATTTGGGCATGATCTCTAGGATGTGAGGCAGGCCAACGAAGCCCAGGCACCAAGGCAGACCTCCCCAAGTGCCTGGGGAGGAGCAGGGCCAGTGCTCTGGGCCTCTTGGGACCAGGCTAACCACGTTCGGCAGCACCAAGCAGAGTCCCTTGTTCCAAGACCAGCTACCCCGGCCGGGGCTATTGGGGGGATGTCACCGGTACAGAGCAGGGTAGACCTCAGCAACCAAAGCCCAAGAATCACCCCTGCCCCAAAATGGCCGCCTGCTGCTCCTCTCAGCCAGTCCATGGTCCCACAGCCACAGGAGCCGAGTCTTCATTTATCCACCCCACTGGAGGCCTCCCTGGAGTGACTAGCCTGCAATCGCCCTAACCCAGAGCACAAAGCAACGGCAGGATCGTGCTCAAAAGGCCCGCCTGGCTACAGAGAGTCTGGGCTGCATTATTCTCGGCTCTGACTGTGGTCCCCAATTCACAGAGTCTCCACAGCACCTGGTGATCAGGTAATCGTGTAGAGGAGTGGCCCTTTCTCACATCCTAATCCTTGACTGCTTTTCTGGCCAACGGTAGGAGAGGAGCATAGCTTTGCGACCCGGCATCTGCTTAGCAAGGAGAAACTCCAGAATTCAACCCCAGCAACTCCAGTGAAAGGGATCGGACGGCAGGCAACAGAAAGCTGCTGGGCGTCGAGAAAAAAGACGAGGCCAGGAAGACCAACTAGAGTCTACTGAGGCTTCAGGCGGAGGCAGCCGCTGGCTCTGCAAATACGGCACGAGAGCCTAACGCTGCGCTCCAGGGACAGCGAGCACACAAAACCGGCTGCTTTTGTAAGGGCATTACCAGTCATTTGGTAGAAACTGTGGAATGTGCAGCCGTCATAAATAATACCCTAAGTTATTGGGCAGAGAGAGAGAGAGAGAGAGAGAGAGAGAGAGAGAGAGAGAGAGAGAGACCTGCTGCTGAGGCCTTAGATGACCCCAGCTGCCATCAGGGAGCCCCCGGGGGCCAAGCTCTGCCCCAAAGACATTCAGAGGGGGGCCTTTGTGAGGCTTCAGCTCTCGGCTACGGGGAGACCGCTGAGCAAATATGGGCCCTCAGGAAGAGTGAAGTGCTCCAGGCTTGAACCATCGTTGCAAGCCAAGTCCGAGAGCCCTTAGGTAAGACTGGCAAAGCAGAGCAAGGAAGCCAGGAGGAGCCAGCGGCCTCTCCTCTGGAGCCCAGGGCTCAGCCCTTCCTTGCTGCCTCTGGCCTCGGATGAAGAACCGTTTGGCCCAGCATCTGCTCACAGCCCCCGAGGGCCGCAACATTCTCACAGTCCTTAGTGTCATTCAGGCAGGATGCTGCTCACCTAGGCAGCCCGGCCTCGAGGCAATGCAGGATCCGCCAAGCCGCCCAGGTCTGGGGCCAGGCAGCCCCCTGAGGGAGGAAGCCCCCTCGCAGGGCTGGGGCAGCTGCTGGGGCTCCCCGAGAGAATCCGAGCAGGGCAGCTGCTACTTACGTTCCTGTCCGCTGCTTTCCTGAGCCAAGTTCTCTTTGCTCTTGTAAAAGGGGAATTTTCGAGAGAGACGGAAACTCTTTTTACGTTTCGTTTTGATCAACTGTGAAGAAGGTGAAGATGCAAGGGGTGCAGAAGGAAACAAAAAGGACAGAAACAAAAAGGACAAAAAACAATGGAGTTTAAAGCATGCAAGAAAAATTAAAATGAACAGACAACAGTGATCAATGTCAGGGAAGCTGCCCCTCAAATGAAATCATGGAAATTACATGTAAATGGGATGTAAGAGGAAAATTAAGGGTGGAGGAAATGATCTTGAGGGATGGTGGAAGATGACTAACCATTTTCATTGTCACAACAAGGAGGAGGGGTCCCCACCAGTCCGTGGAGGAATTCCCTGTCCCAGCCTTCAGCAAACTCCTGGAGCCGACCTCGGAGAAACTGTCCTGGGCCTTGGCTGGAGGAAGGCTGCCACAGCTCTGTGTGTGTGTGTGTGTGTGTGTGTGTGTGTGCGCGCACTCGCCTTTTAGAGAGGCTCCTCCTGCAGACCGAGACCCTTTGTTCAACCATAACCTGAGCAGCAACCGCCACACAGCACCTTGCAGGATCTCTGCTTGCTGCCCCAGTCGGATTTGATTCAGAACCCTTCCCTGCTTCTCACACTCACACACACACACCAGCAGCAGCAGCAGCAGCAGCAGGAGCACTTACCCGGTTGGATTCGATCATCCCTGTCCGAGCGTGGAACTTCACCGTTTTCAAGCGCGCCCGTTCCTTTTTTTCCACTCTGACAGCATGAAGAAAAAGAAAGAGGTTGAAGGGCGACTTGGGTCTCGCTCCAGTCCCTGTTCCTGCCTCACCAAGATCTTTCTTCAGGAACCTCATAGACACTATTGGCACAGCCGGTTTCTCAGCCCTTCCATGCACGCAAACAGAAGCTCAACAATCCAAAGGGCCCCCCCATCACGAGCAGGACTTCCTCTGCCACCTGGAAATTCCTCCTGCTCGAAAGCAAAACACAGACCCAGGTCGCCCCGCCCCAAACTCCGTTTCAGCTCTTCCTGACAACCCCCCTCAAGGGAAGCCACACGACTGTCCAGCGAAAACCCACCGCTGCCATGAGGGCCACGGCAGCGGCACACTCACCTCTTCTTGCTGGGAATGACTCCGATCTGCTCGCTCTCGCCGTGAGGGGTCACCAGCCTCGCCTGCCACCACTCGTCGTCCGAGGCATTGATGACGTGCAAAATGTCCCCATAAGAGAAACTGAGTCCCTGGCTGGGCAAGCAGCTGTCCCGAGTTCGGTCATAGTCAAAGAGGGCCCTGACCAGGAATGAGGCAGGTTAGCAGGAGCGACGGAGGGCCACTGTCTGTCCATAAAGCTCCCCACACCGACGCCTGGACCTTGGACCTTCTGCTGGATGCAAGGCGGATGTTCTCCTGCCCTTCCTGAGGTCCCCTTCCTTTGGCCTTAGTCTCCTGCTCTCGATCCAGGTCCCTCCTGGCGACTCTGCCTCCTGCCCACCGAAAGGCCCCACCTTTTGCCCCAAACATATATCCCACCCCTGGCCTAGGCTTGCCTTGCAAAAAAAGCCCTCACTGGAGGTTTTTAAGAGACCAGGCAGTCACTTATCTGAAATGGTATAGGTTCTCCTGCTTGGGCTGGGGCTGGACTAGAAGACCTCCAAGGTCCCTTCCAGTCCTATTCTATTCTAGAACTAGGCGGCTTGCTTTTTGCCAGCTCCTCTTGTTGCCACCAGGGGGTGCAACGTTCTGTGCGTCTGCCCCATTGCAGGGTTCACTTCCTGCTCGGGAAACAAAGAAGGCAGGAGAAGGTTTTGGTTGGGCTGGATCAGCCTTTCCCATCTGGCCTAACAAGCCTTGTAATTACCACAACCGGCACCTTGTCCATTTCATCAGTTTCAGCTAAATTGTGCCCGAAACTACTCCACCCAACAGGGCTGCGTCTCCTCTCCCAGTGCAGGAGAGGTTTTGCAGAGAGCTGCCTCGATCCCAGCAGCAGCCAAGAATGTGCCATGCAAGATGGGCTCGGGAACCCAGGTGGCTTTGCCATTGAAAAGAGAAGCTGGGTGGGGGAGGCATTTGCGAGGACCGGTGGTTCCGGAAGACGAAACAAGGGGCAGTGAGCCGAAGCAGCTAAGCAGCCGGACCCAAAGAACTGCACCGGGTTGCCTTGTGTTGTAAGCAGCCAAGGCTGGGGTTGCAGAGGAGCTCCACCATGAGCAGCACAGCCAACCGCCTGCCAGAGTCCAGACCCAGGCTGGCGGGTTCCTTGGCTTGCCCCCTCCTCCTGCAGGCACAGGATCCCTCCACGCAGCCCGTGAGAGAAGCAGCCCGGGAGGGCCAGAGAGCCAATTCAGGGCGATCAGCAAGCCGAAGGCTGAGGCCCTGTGTTGAGAAGAGTACCTGGCAGAAGAGGCTCAGCCCCCTGCCCCCCCCGGGCAGTGCTTGCCCAACATGCTCGACCCTGGTTAACTGAACCCAGGTTCACCCAATTCGATTTCAGGATTCATAGCACCAAAGCCAGCCACATGGCTGTGTTTGCTCAACACGTGTGGCTATACTGCACGTGGTAAGTGTTTGACTGAACAGGCTGCGTGGGCTCTGAGCACCACAAGTTATCCAGGAGTGCCCCACTGAAGGAGGCCACTGGCGTCCCACGCACTGGATGCCTTGCTCTGGTGGGTGCAGGGAGGCCATGCCGCCTTTGGGACAGTGCTCCCCATGGAAGCCACGTTTCAGGGAGACGGGAAGCGGCCGAGCTGAGGTCAGAATGGCGATGACTGAAAAGGGGCTAAACTTGGCTGTCACAACTTAAAAAGCCAAGGGTGCTGCTAGGCAGGCTTTAGTGCTCCAGCACTCCCAGCCAGTGGCCCCACGAGGCCCCTTTTTCTGGGGGAAGAGAAGGAGTGATGACCTCGAGTGCGGCAGAGTAACAAGAGAGTCAATCCGGAGGGGCCCTTCGACGATGCTTACCGAACATAGAGGGACCGCTTCTCACTGGTCCGAAGGGAGCCAGAGCCCGAACTCATGCTGCTGTTCATCATCTGCTCTCGGAGGTCATGGATCTTGGACTCAAAGCGGCTGTACTCTGCAAGCACAAAGGAGGGCAGGTTGGGGGCTGTCGCACAGCCCAGCCCAGTGTGTTTGTGGGGTCTCTGCGTTTCACACCCGAGGGACGAGGAAGCAGCCAGCCGAAGCCCTCACCTGTGCAACTCCCCCTCCGCACACCATTTACCTGCCAGGTCCCAGGCCAGATACGCTGCATTCCTGGATACAGGTGTTGGCCTTTGAGGAAATCACGGCTCAGTGGGCCACAACAAATAGGCTAACATGGCAACTAACAGGCACCGGCCAGCTGGTATCCAGCATTCTGCGCTTAAGACTATCGCCATGGCTGAGATCCCTCCCTCCCTCCCTCTCAGAAAGGCTGCCGGGGAAGGAAGGGTAGAGAAAGAGGCCGCTTATCAAACCTCTTCCTTACTAAGGCTGGACTGAACAGGCTGGGTTGGCATCAAGAAGAGGCACCAACACAGGAGGAGCCCATCAGGGGAAGGACGGAGGGGACGGTCGGGAGATTTTTTGTTCTTCTACAATCCCAGAACCTGCACGAACCAACCAAAGTGCCTGACAGGGGCAGAGGATACTCAAGTAGCATTTCCCCAGACTGACAATAAACATGTAGCATCTATTACCACAACTACTTCAACGGGTAAAGAGGCGGCCATGTTTTAAGAGTGTTGGCACAATTAATAGCAAAGAGCAGTTCAAAAGTCCATTACCGGCATCCGGCTCTTGGGTCTTGCGGGAGATAAGATTGCAGGAAAATTAACAGAGCTGGGCTTTGATGCCAGAAGCATTTGAACAGGTTTGAAAATATTCCTGAAGGCTTTGACAAACATGCACTGATGGTGCTCCATCCACCTTCCAAGCACTGCAATTGCGAGCATTCAGATTATGCAAGAAAGGGGTTATATAAACACAGTCTTGGGTTTACCATCTACTTCAAGATTATTATGCCTTTTCCATAGTACATCTTCATGTATGGTATACACTGGCTTATGGTTAAACATTGTTATTACACAGGAGCCTTGCATAAGGTAGAGGTGGGTCATTTTGAGAGTTTACAGTTTAATAAGTTCAATGTGCAGAAGACCTTAGAAAATCAAGTCCCCAAGAACAGGGGACTTTCCACACGGCCGCCATTGCGTTTCTTACAACTCCCAACAACAGTAATTCTGCTCCAACAGCAGAGAAACACCTTAGTCACCTTCCAGAATTCATATCACCATCATCATCATCATCATTAATGGAACCCCAATTCAGCATTAAACTTTGTTAGCAAAATGAAACACATCATCTCTGCTGGAAGTTTCAACCAGACATGCTGAACATGCTTTCTCTAAACTCAACAGCTAAAGACAAAAGCAGAGAAACTATTTTCTTTCTTGCTAGGAACTTATCCAATCCTTCCTTTTTGGCCTCTACGTGCATTGCCTAGAAACTCTGAAGCCCCGAAACCTAAAAAACGTGGAAGTTGAAAGCAAAGCCCCAAGGGTGAAGTATTGTTGATTGTTCCAAATGTCAGTTTATTCAATTTTATTGTAGTTAGCCTGATTTCAATTCCTTCAACCCTAAATATTCATTTTACGATGTATTTTATTAGTTTAGTTTACTTTATTCTCATTGCACCTCGTACAATGAAATCAAACCCCATCTTCAGTGCACATCATGACCATGAAAATAAATAGAAACACACATCCTTCACACTCCACACATTGAACCAAAAACCCGCAACACCACACCAACACTGCACTATACAGTAGAATCAAAAGAGCTACTGCCCTGGGATAGAAGCTGTTTTTCAGCCTGTTTGTGCTTGTTTTTATTGTCCTGTACCGTCCGCCAGATGCTAATAGTTCAAAAAAAGAAAGGGGTGCCCAGGATGAGGTGGATCTTTGAGAATGTTTTGAACTTTCTTAAGGCAGCAGGAGCTATAAAGCTCTTCCAAAGAGGGGAGAGGGCAACCCATGATCTTCTGGGCAATGATGTTAACCCTCTGGAGTGCTGTCCTATCTGCTCCTGTGCAATTGGCAAACCATACAAAGGTCAGTAAGTTAAGATACTCTCTATGGTGCAGTGGTAGAAGGTCACCAGTAGTTTTTCATTCAGTTGTTGTTTTCTGAGAAGTCTTAAGTAGTATAATCTCTTCTGGGCCCTTTTGACCAGGGCTGCAATGTGAGCGCCCCAGGTCAGCTCCTCTTTTAGGGTAACCCCCAGAAACTTAAAACTGGCCACTTGCTCCACTCAGTCTCCATTGATAAGCAGGGGCTGGAGGTCTGATCTGTTCCTTCAATAGTCCACTATAATAAGCTCCTTGGTCTTATTATGCCATTGAAAGCAGTTTTTATCATTTGTTGGGGTTCTTTGTCCACAGGCTCCAGTCTGATTCTTCTCGATCGCTTTCTTATATGTTCCCTTCCTGCCAGGAAACCCTTCTTTCCCCCAACTCTCCTTGTGGCCCCATCAGTCCTGCAGGCTTACAAAAATTACCCAGTGTTACGTTTTTCAGGGAGCTGCTCAGTTGGCAAGGACTCAACCCCCCCACCAAGCATCGATATGGATCAGCCTGTGGATTTCCCGCCCTGGCGGCAGCCGAGCCGGGACCAATACTGACCCAGTTTCCCAAAGTGTCAATACAGAATGCAGAACGTGAGCAGGCTAACTCAGCTTCAGGGACAATGGATTTAAAAATCGTTTAACATGCGCCATGCTGTGGGCACATATGTGGCTTGACCAATGGTGCAGGAGTCTACGAACGCTCAGTGCATGGAAACGCCCTGACCCCACTTATGCTCCAAAGGGTGTTTCCCATATCCTGAGCCGCCTTCTCCCCCAGACTGCGCAACCTTCGGAGCCTCCCTCTCACAGGGTCTTGGAGAAGAGGGCTTGCAGTCGTTGCCTTCAAGGCTGGGGCTGAGGAGGGGCAAAGCTGCAGGTCCTGTCTCCTCCTCAGGCCTCCTTGAAACAGCTAAGCCACAACCAGAGTGGCAAAGTATAAATGGCTTAAAGTAAGAGGCTCTTCCCCATCCGCAGGTGATGGAACGGGGCAGAGGAGCCCCTGGTAGCATCCTGTCCCCGCCTGAAGGCCTGAAGCCAGGTGCTCTCTGGCTCTGCCTCACTCCTGGAGCTCCTGTCAGATCGACTGACATCCAACATTTACGTGGCAAAACTGTCTCTTTTTTGCCAAGGGTGGGGACTTGTGTGTGTCTGATCTCACATTAAATCAGCACACGACTCTCGCCGGCAGCGGCCCCTGAAACAAGGGGGTCCCTGCCATGAGCAGGCCCAGCTCCAGAACTCACCCTGCAAACGCCAGTCAAGGCTGGGCAGATTTCAAAACAAAGGCTCGAAACAGGCTGGGAGCCTCTCGGGCTGTTTCCGTCCACTACTTGAAGGCTGCCCCCATTGAGCCACTCTCGGCTCAAGGGGACAAACAGAAAGGCTCTGTCTGCCCTGCTGCTCTGGGAGATGGCAAGGAGGGCTCCGTTTCCAGCACCCGGGGCAAAGGGCAGCGTGCTCTGATCAGCCTCTCCTGACAGCAACACGGAGGAGGAGCAGTCGGGAGGGGGAGGAAGCACCACCAAGGTGGATAAGGAAACCAGGCCAGCCTCAGAAGCCAGCAAGGAAACGCTCTGCGAGCAGAAGGCGCTTTCAGCTGCATGAAGGGCTTGGGGGGGGGCAGATCACGTGGGGAAACAGCCCGTATCTCCCTTGGATTAAGGACAGGAAGTTGTCCAACAGGTCAGACCACGGAAAATCATCTTGAACTAATAATACATGTTTCCCCCAGTCTCTGGGAAGCTGCTAACGATAGGATCCCAACAGCTGCCACCTCTTTTCCTACTCCAACTTCCTTGGACAGAAGAGGCAATAGGATCTTTCTCTCATCCCCACCCCACCCCAGTTCAACTCTGCATTTGCCAAGAGACAAGTAAGGAAAGGCAGAGAACCTGGCTTGTTGAGAGCAAGTGACAGCTGGTTGCTCCTGCACTGATGATATCTGGGCCCTTGGCATTCTCAGGCAGCTTTCCTGGGATCCAGTGATTCAACCCTCTCTCTCTCTCTCTCTCTCTGTGTTAGAATTCCTTAAAGATTCTTAGAGATCGTGTTGGTACTTCTGCTTCTCCCTAGCGATGCTTCTCACCTTGATTACATTTTAAATGTACAGTCAGGTAAGCAGTTTCACTGGTAGATGTCTGAATGTTTTCCAAATAAATAAATCCTAGCTACTGAACAGTTTCAAGACAAGGCCTATATGAGAAAAGAAGCAGAGGACTAACACTGCAGCTTATTTGGGGTCAGGGGTGACTCTACTCTGCATCCAGAGGTTCCACAAACTTAAACGTGTTTCCCATTTCTGAAATTCAAAGGTATCTTTACTTATATCGCCCCCAGGATGCTTTGTGGATTTTCAGGGCCTCAACTTTATCCCTCAGGACTTTAGACTCATGAGACTATTATTTACATGTCATCTCCCACAACTGTACAATGACACCGATCATCTTCCACGCATTTACAGTATTTTTTTGTGAGGCAATGTCCCACTCTCCTGTAGGATGTTTCTCTGTGAAACCCAGCTAGTAATCACACTACAAGTGCCAGAGCAGGCCAAGCCTCATGACAGGCAGGAACCCAACGGTAATCCCACATTAACCACATTGGTTAACTCAGCTCATTCTGGTTAGCAGGACTGATCCCCTCTTCCTCTGTACAGCTACCAGCATTGCAAGTTCCACCCAGCAGCGAGTCAGAGAGAAAAAGTAAGCCAAACCAAGCAAGAATTTCCTGCACCCAAGACATCCTCTCTCAGGGGCAAAGAATGAAGTGTCAGGCAGCTGTCAAGAACCCAGACTATTCATTCCGGAAGCAGAACAGGTGATCTGCCAGTTTCCATGCCAGTCCTTTCTGAAATATGTGCAAGATTCAGCCGGATCAAGCAAGAACTATTTCCGCCACGAGGCTCAAAATGCAGCGAGGTTTTATGATCACGGTTATCCCAGCCCGGCAACCAATGGCTCGGAGTCTCCCTCCAAGTGCAGCTGTCTGTTTTGTAGAGACTCACATACATTCAGCCCAGGCTAAATAAAAACCTGATCATTCACAAATTTCCCATGGAATTTGAAAAGTGGCCACGCTTGCAGGATACCAGACCTTTTCCTTTCGCAGGACCAGTGTAATTCGGTTGAAGCGAAGCTCAGCGTCCTTCACAACCGGCCACCCTTGCTGGGAGTAGCTGGGCAATGTTGGGAGAGCCATGCTCCCTGTTGTGTTGTGTTGCCCTGCTGTGTGCAACGCAACTCTTGTGTCTCCCGCTTGGGCCGGCCGAAGGACTGCTTCCTCCAGGGAGAAGGGGAATAAAACTACTGCTTAAAAGAGGCCTCTCCAGCCTTGGCCCCTTTAAGCCTGGAGGGCTCCAAATCCCAGAATTCCCCAGCCAGCTTTGCTTTAACACAGGTTTTAACACAGTTCGGAGAGCCCTGGGTCAAAGCAAAGCTGGCTGGGGAATTCTGGGAGTCGGAGTCCTCCAGGCTTAAAGGGGCCAAGGCCGCGGAGCCCTGGCCTAAAAGGTCGTTTTCTTGCGGTTGAGGCTTATTTGCCCGGCAGTTCTGGCAGACCCAGCTGGCCCTGCTGGAGGGCAGGCAGGCAAAAGGGAAGCCGCCGCTGCAAAGGCTGAAGAGGGGCGAGGAGCCGAAGAGCCCCGTCCGGAGAGAAGATCCAACCCTCCTCCGCCTATTAATGCAAGCCGGCCTTTCCCCGAACGGAGCCAGGCCGAGCGTGGATCACGGGCCGGGGTCCATCTCTCGCCTTCCCATCGCGCCGACTCCTGGCGGGCTCCCGCGCGACGCCCCAGGCAGGGGACCCGGCGCCAGGCTTCAGCCGGGGATAGGAGGGGGCCGGGCGGCTCCCCCACTGAAGGAGCCTCGGGGGCTTCTGGGGCAGCGACCAAGCGGGGGTTTCGGCCAAGCAGCGCCTCTCTGCCCCGCCCCCCGAAGGGTCCCTCCTGCCCCGGGGGGCTCGGGAGGGGCGGCCCCGCAGGAAAGAAGCGGCGGGGAGGGGAGGCCTCGCTCGGCTCCAGCGCCCCCCGCCGCCCTCCGGGGATCCCTCTCGGGCGGCCCCCAACGGTCTGCACGCCAAGCCCCGCGGCGCCCGGCGCCACCGCCGCCCGCCCGCCCAGGCCCCCACCCGGAGCGGCAGGTGGGCGGCCCGGGGACCCCCCACACGGAAAGGGGCGCGCGAGGCCACCGCCCCGCCCCACGCAGGAGGCCCCCGGGGGCAAAGGGGGGGGTCGATGCGGAGGGTCTCGCGAGAGGAAGAGGCTCCCGCCCGGTTCAAGCCCCCCGCCCCGCCCCGCCCCGCCGTGCGCCAAAGAAGAGCCTCGGCTGCCCGCGAGGCTTCCCGGCCCGGCGCCCACTCACCTGCCCGCCGCCGACCGCGCTCCCGCCGGGCGCCCCGCCTCCCCGTCAGCACACAAAGCCCGGCCGGCCGGTCGCCCGGGCGGGAAGGTGGAGGCGCGGCCCCGCGCCGGGCTCCGGCCTATCGGCGCTCCGCTCCGCCCTCGGCGCCCAACCGGATTTCGCACTGCCGACCCTCCCCTCCCACCCGTCCAATCGCCGCCCGAACTCATAGTCAGCCCGCCCCCACGCTCCGAATCGGCCCAATCGCCGCCGCGCTTCGAAGCTCCGCGTCTCCACCCCCATGCGCAGGCCACGCCCCGCTGTTTGTACCCAACGTCCTCCAGTCCCGCCCACCGTTTCGACGACAGCGTCCTGCTCGACCAATCGGCGGCCGCGCTGCCCCATCGCTACGCGCCGAACATCCCCGGGTAACCCCAGCCAGACATCTCGTTTGCATACAAAGCCCCGCCCACGCCCGCTCTCGCTCTCGCTCTCCCTGCCCAGCCCCGACGCGTGTTAACGCGTGCACACGACCCGCAGGAAGGGGCAGCGGGAAAAGAGCTGCGCAGGAGGGAATGCCGCATCAGCCCGCGGAAAGCACGCGCTGCCGGCCCTGCGGTTGTCCCAGGGGGCCCCTGGCTCCTCTCCGCCAGCGCGGCTCCTGGTCCCCGGCTGGCAGGAGGAAGACCCTCGGGACTGCAGCCCCGGGTGGCCAGGGGGGCATTCTGCCTGCTGCCTGGAGGCCGCCCCCCCCCCCGCTGCCTTCCCTGCCCTGGCCTGGTCTTGCCACCCTGGTCAAAGACCCCGCGAGGGCAGCACCAGCAGGCGCCTCTGGAGCCCACAAGCAAAGCTGCACCGGGGAAGACCCCACCCCAGGCCCAGCTCAGGCAGCTCTGCATGACCCCCAGAGAGAAAGGCAGCGGACAGAAGGGCTGAAGCCAGGCGCCATGCAGGGCAGCCAGGGTGCCCTGCCACCCAGTTGGCCCGTCGTGCCACCTTGGTCCTGCTGCCAGCCTGCCCCCCCGGGAGGCCTGCCCAAAAGCGGCCAGGCTCTTACCTTCGGGCCTGTACTGGGCCACGATGGTGACAGTCTGTCCGGCCCTCTTCAGGGCTGCTGCCGCTTGCTCATGCGTGGCATTCCGGAGGTTGACACCGTTCACCTGGCAAACAGACCCGCCCATCAGCAGGGAGGCAGAGCTGGACACTTGGCAGCGGCTCTGCCCGTGCCCCCCTCCCAAAGCCTCCAGCCGGGCACTCTGTGCCAGGCCCTGAGCCGTGGCAGGGAGCCTGTGCCTGACCTGGGGAAAAGCGGCCCCCTGTCCCTGGAACGTGAGGGGGCAGCCTGCTTGGCGAGGACCGGGATTCACCCACCGGCCACAGGCGCTGGGATCCATCTATGCCAGAGGGAGCCTCGGCACTGTTTTTCCCTGGCCAAGAGGGAGCCAGCTTCCTGGCAATGGGGCTGGGCTCAGCCAGGCCGGACCGGTTGGGTGAGGTGCTCTGCCCTGCCCTGCCTAGCCCTGCCCTGCGTGGGCCAGCGGGTTAACCCCTTCATGGCTGGGCAGGAGGGCCAGAGCAGCAAGGAGACCTTGGGGGCAAAAGCCCCATCTGCCCCCCCTTCCCCACCCGAGAAGGCGGCCCCCATTGCACTCACCGACAAGATCCGATCGCCACGTCGCAGCTCCCCGCTCAGGTCTGCTGGTCCCCCGGCCAGGATGAAGGAGACGAAGATGCCCTCCCCATCCTCGCCCCCGACAATGTTGAAGCCCAGGCCGCTGGAGCCCTTGTGCAGAGAGATCTTCCGGGGCTCCCTGGCAGGAGGAAGGGGAGAGGGGCAGCCGTCAGGGTTGGAGGGCAGGAGCAGCTGGGGCTGGGTCCCAAGAGGGTGGGTGTCCCTCAGCCCCCCAAAAGGATCAGCTGCACCCCCACATTCAGTCCAGGGCTGAACTGGACCCCACATTCTGGGTAAAGGGAGCTTTTGGCTGGCCTGCTGGTGCCTGGAAGGAGCAACGGGCACAAGAGGGTTGAGAATTGGGGAGGGTCAGCTCCTCTCTTGGAGCCCCAACATTTCCCCCCCCACCCTCCTAGCTTCTCCTGGCTCCTAACCAGCGTCCCATTTCCTCCTCTCCAGGATGCTTGCACCCTCCCGACCCCCCCACCTCGCATGCCAATTAGCTTGGGGGGGGATCTGGACATCCCTCCCAGGCAGGATGGAATCAAGCCAAGGACAGCCTTGCTGACCCACTCAGACCCAGAAGGCCATGACAAGCCTTGCAAGACACCCCCATCCCCAAACTGAAAGCACAAATGCGGGGCGGAACAATACCGAATCCCTCTCCGGTGCAGGCTGGCCAAGTACGGTGGAGGGGGCTGCCTCCCGCAGGACATGGAGGAGGAGACGTTGACTGTGATCATGGTGGCGGCGTCTGTGGGGCAGAGGCCCAGCCGCCTGCCTTTTATCTGCCCTGCTCCGCCCTCCCCTCCCCCCCCAGCAGTCAGAGCTGTCAGACCCTTGAGAGGATCCAGATGCAGCCTCTGCCCAGGAAGCTGCCACTGGCCTTAACCCTTCCTTCCCTCTGGGCACCCGTTAGGCAGGATGGGGAGGGCTCAGCCTGCACAGCCAGTTCTGCAGAAGACAGGCTGCCCGAGAGGGCCCAGAGCGGGGCGGTGGGGAAGAGGCCTTGGGCTGTGGGGCTGGCCCAGAGCCCTTGGTAGCAGGGTTGGGGCACCCAAGGCCGGCAGGGTCCTGGCCGGGAGGCTTCATGTGCCCATCTGCCCCTCGCCTATACATCGCAGCCTGCTGGGCATTGGGACAGGGCATCCGCTGGACTCTCTTTCTGCCCCCTCCAGCAGGACTTTGGGATCAGGGCATCGGCTGCCAGCCTTCCTCTGCCTCAGTCTGGTTAGTGCCCTCGTGTGGTCGCGACCCAGCACTGCCAGGGGTGGGGTGCCCACTGGAAGCCTGCTTGCCTTGGCCCTTCCAGCCCCTCCCATGCCAGTCTCTGCCCTCTCCTTTGCCCACAGAGCCCTCACTTCGCCCAACTCCAGCACAGGAAAGGGCTGGGCCGCGTGTTCAAAGGCTAACACCCTCCCCAGATCTGCCCCTTCAGCCCCCCCGCCGACTCTCCAGCGGTGTCAATGGGCTCCCTGCCTGCTGGGGCTGCCAGAGCCTAGCCTGAAGGACCCCAAGAGCAGCCAGAAAAGGTGGGGCAGCACGGAGGGTGCAGCTTCGAAACGCAACCAGCACAGGACCTCAGTTGGGCTTTCAGCTTTGGGGAAGGTTTGTCCCCCCCACTCCTGCTTCCTGGTGTGGAATGCCAGCCCTCTCTGTGCACCAGAGGCAGCCAAGGAGGCCCCTGGGGGGAGACAGACACCCCCTCCCCAGCCTTATCTGTTGTTGGACCCAGCAGGGCCGCCGCTGCTCACCTGGTGAAGTCCTCCTCTCCAATCAGGTGGCGGGGCACAGGTGAGTAGCGGGCAGGCGTAACCTGGGGGGGAGCAGGGTAAGCGGGCTTGCTCTCCAGGCCTCCAAGATAGCCTAGGCCAGGATTATGGCTTATGTGGTTGTCGGCCAAGGCAGAAAAAGCTAGGGAGACAAAGGGCGGGAGAGAGACCAGGCTTAGCCTCCGCTGCTCTGGGGTGGCCTCCCCTCTCAGCTGCCACCCAGACCCTCCTCCCCTCTGCCAAGCCAGGGGCTCTTCCCAAGCTGGAGGTGGGAGGGGCAGGGACGTACTGCTGGCGTAGTCTGGGGGCGCATACAGGTCATTGATGTGGGAGCTGCCTGGCTTGGCCACCTTCAGGTACACCATGTCGGAGGTGTTCTTGAGAGCAGCCACCGCCTCCTCATGCCGCACCTCCTGCAGGTTGGTGTTGTTCACCTGGGGGAGGGGGGGAGGGGAAAGAGAGCAGCCCACAGGTAAGCTCTGAGTGCCCGAGCAAAGCAAGAGGGACCCCAGGGGGCTCCAAAGCCCACCCGCCCGGCTCCAGCCCTCTCTGAAAGTCAAGAGCCTCCCAGCTTACATCCCAACAAGGTAGAGTGCCTCCGAATATGGAGGGTCCATGCCTGGCAATGGCAACCAGCCCATTAACCCTCAGGTGAGTTGGGCCTGGATTTCTGGGTGGTACCAAATCCAGAAGGAACAGGGAGACCTGCTTCAACCACCGGCGTGGGCCCCCCCAGCCCACAAGGGAAGCAGCGCTGGGCACTCACCGCAAGCAGCCGGTCCCCGATCTGCAGCCGCCCATCTTTCTGGGCTGCGCCCCCTTCGATGATCTTGGTGATGTAGATGCTGTTGTCGCCCGGGATGTGCTGGTTCCCGATGCCCCCTGCGATGCTGAAGCCCAGCCCTGGAAGAGGCAGCACTGCATGGGGGGGCAGGTGGGGGGGGCGCCCCCCTTTCATCCAGCCTACTTTGACACTCTCGGCCATTGCCCAAGAACGGAGGGCCGAGAGTGGCAGTGCCAGCTGCGCAAGGAGGGGGAGCAAGGAGGCAAGAGGAATCGTCCCCCTGCAAATGGCCAGAGGAAGGATGACCGGGGGGGGGAACGCGGCTGGGTTCCTTCTTCTCCCTGAGGGGTGGGGGGCTCCTCTGCAGGAGCGTGGCCAGACTCACTGCAAGAACTGGGGAGCTGAGGTCCTCCCCCACACTGCAGGGCTGTGGGATGCTCCTCCTCCCACAGCTGGAATCAGCCGTGCCCCTCCAGGCAGCAGGCTCTCCTGGGCAGCGGGCTCGTGACCAGGCCCAGGCCCCTTCCCAGCCGGCAGCAGCTCCTGCGGCCCCCAGCAGCCGAGCAGTTGACTGTCCCGCCCAGCCCCATTTGGTGAGACCCCAACTGAGGCGCTCCGGATGTCAGCTCGAGCAGCAGCTGCCCCCCCGGAGCCCCAGCCCCAGCCCCTCACCTTTGGGTCCCTTCATCAGGTTGACCTCCATGATGGTCTCCGGCGGGGGCTGCCTCCGCCTGACCAGCAGCCTCACCACCGGCCCCGCCTCCTTCAGCGCCTCCACCGCCTTGCTGTGCACCACCTCCGAGACGTCCACCTCATTGACCCTCAGGACGCAGTCGTTGACCCTGCACCATGGAGCAGAGGGTGAGGGAGGAAGGGCCGCCTCAAGTCCCCCCCCAATCTGGGCAAGCCTCCCAGCCCTCCTGCTCCCCCTCATCACACATTCCCCGTCCAGCCTCCGCACCCCCTGACACTCACCCCAGGCGCCCGTCCATGGCAGCCGCTCCACCGGGGATGATCTTGGTGATGAAAATGCCGGGTCATCGGGGATGTGGGGGTTATCGGTGCCACCAGCAATGCTGAAGCCGAGGCCAGAGTTTCCCTGCCAAGAGACCCGATATGAACATCCGCCCCCCCCACAAGCGAGGAGCAGGGAACCGAAGCAGAGACCCTGGGGGTGGGGAGGGGCAAGGAGGGGCAGCCCCCTGGCAAGGCAAGGCTTGGGCCGGATCTCCCAGCCTCGGCTCTGCCCAGCCAGCTGGAGACCCCAGCCAGCTCCATCTCTGGAGAGCACTGCAGAAAAGGGCCCCCCCTGCATGCTGCAGGGATGGAGGTGGTGGGCTTGGGTGGCTGGGGAGGAAGGAGGCCAGACTCACCCGCTCCAGAACAATCTCCTCGTACTTGAACATTCCGTCGCTGCCATTCACCTGGGGAGAGAAGGGAGTTCCAGGGGCCCAGAAATAAAGGGCATCCCCTGGCACATGGAGCCTGGGGGCCAAAGATCTCCCCTGGCCCACGTGCCTCAGGCAGCTCCTGGCCATGAAGCAGGAGAGGGTGGAAGAGAAAAGGCTGCTGGAAGTCTTTTGGTCACTGAGTCCTCCTGGAGGATCACATTGAACCATGGGGCAGTTAAAACCAGGTTCTGCACAGATGCAGGTGCTGGTGAAAGAAACCCGGGCAAGGCACTGCCACACCAGTGCTGCTTATTCCTGGTGCTCCGGAGGGCCGTGCCATAAACACCTCGCACTGGGGGCCTTGCTAGTGTCCAAAACGCCCAGGGAGGCCGACTGGCTGCACAGAGATAAGGAGCCTATAGAGTGATGGTAAGGAAGCCAAACCCTCAGGACGAGGGACGAGCACTGAAAGGCAGATTGTTTAGGCAGGCAGGAACCGAGCCAGGGACCCAGCCCACCGGCATGTTCCCAAGGGAGCCTCTTGGGGTCACCGTTCCAAGCACCGGCAGGCCCACTTGAGGAGAGACCTCTCCCGTCGATCAATCCCACCCCCTACCTGAGCCTCCAGAGAACGGAGTGCAGCCAAGAAGGGCCACTTCCTGGAAGTGAGCAAGACCCCCTGGGGAAGGCAGGGACTGCAGCAGAGGAGGCAAACTTACGGAGAGGCTGGGCTCCAGGGTGTCAGTGTTCACAATAATGGGAGAAGGGCTGGCCTGGAAGAGCAAAACACAGCCGTGTGAATTGAGCTGCCCTCAGCGGGCTCTCCGCTTGCCCAGGGCGCCCCCTGAGCTGCGTGCCCGGCCTTGGCATAGGCCTCCCACAAAGGGGTATCATTTCCATGTGGGAGGAGAACCAGGATCTGCCCCGGCTCCCAATTATCCAGCTGTTTGCCAAGTGACTGAAACCTTGTCAACTCTAACATGGTTTTTCCTCTGATCTGGAGTGCCCACTTTATCCAACTCCCTAGTCTTTGGCAGATCCTGGACAGATCCAGAATCCAGGGATCCCTCAGGTTCTGTCTTTCATTACCCAGGAGAAGGGCTGAGAAAGAAAGAAAATCCTTCATCTTTAGCAATATTTTCATTTTGGGGGTTCTCCACCAACCATCCCCCAGGAGCTAACAATGACAAACCACCAGATTTCAACTGTAATTTTAAAAGTGCAGTATCAAATAACGAAGCACAATTAACAAACCAGGCAGGGAATTGTTTTTATGACAATTGTTTAAAAACCTCTTATTTTTAAGGAAAGGCAATAGTAGAACAAAGGTCTGGCCAAATAAAAGGGGGTTCCTTCCCACCCTCCACCGAGAAGAGCACCCTAATCTCCCAGTGAGTCGTCAGCCCTTCTCCCCCACCCCACGGCCTCTCCAGCCCCAGGAGGCCAGTTTCAGGTTGGGGGGTTTCTGGTTCCAAGTTTGAACTTGTAGAAGAAATACTCAAAACAGGAAGCAGTTGCCAAAACCTGAACCCATGCCGGCCAAGAGTTAATATTAATCCATTACCAAAAACTGGCCCAGAAAAGTTATTCTGAAATCCAAAATCTGTATAAAAACAAACATGCTCAAGAAAATGCAAATTGGGAAAACCCATGAAGAAAACGATGTTTTAAATTGTTAAAAGAAAAAAGTGGGGAGGGAGTGGGGTGGAGAAATGCACACCCAACACCAGGTGACATTCCTTTCACACAAGGTTTCTTTGAAGTCCTTGAGAAGGCCAGTGGCTGAGCGCTCTCGCTCTCTCCCTCCCTCCTTCTCTCTCACACACACACAGTCGGTCCTTCCATCCACCCATTCTGCAGAATAAATTGTTGCCTTTGGAGCATAACTAGTAAACTCAACTCTCAGGTTTTTTATTTTAGCTGGTTAACAATAAAGGAGAATATTTGTAGCCCAGGACTGACACGGGGGTGGGGAGGGCGGGGTCCAGTGCTGATGACCAGCACTGATGATGTTACCTAGTTTGGGTCATGGAACGTCTGCAAGAAAACAAGCAAGCCCAGAGAGCACCAAGGACCCCACATAACTGGCTAACTTTAGAGCCTTCGGTGCAGCTTGAATCCACCTGTCTGCTTCCACTCCTGACTCCTATCTCCATGGGGGCTCCGCACATGGGGGTCACGATCCAGCGGCCGCCTCCTCCCGGGCGTTCCCAGGTTCCCTCCCCCTCCCCAAACGCCGTTTCCCCAGGCGTCGGGAGCTGTCCAGCACCGGCGCCTGCTGAAGTGAGCAAACGGGCTCCAGCTCTTCTTCCGAGGATGGGGCAGCCCCACCCCTCCGGTCCCCAAGGGATCCGCCCTCTTCCCGGCCTCCTCCAGAGCCTCTGCCAGTCAGAGCGGGCATCTGGGCTTGGCTGCCTGGGGGCGGATTCAGCCCCAGGCCAACATGCCAGGAAGAAGAGCTGCATCCATATCCACAGAAAAGAGCCGGGGTGGGGGGAGGGGGTGCCCGGATATCATTGGCTCGGATTTTGCCCTCCACCAGAAGACCTTTCTGTCCGAGGGAGCAGCCAGCCTGTCAGCCCCATCAACCCCCTTCCTCTGGCCTCCTCTCTCTCAAATGCCCCCAGGGTGCACTCAAGATCCCACAATGCTCGCTTGCTCACTCATCAGCCCATCAGCCCGAGTGGCTTTCCAGCCAAATGAGCCCCTTGTTCCCAGTGATGACTCTGAGCTGAAAGGCTCTCTAGGGGGCCAGGAGGAGCAGGGAAGCAGAGCTGGAGCAGGCACAAGGAGGAAGGGCAGCCCACCCGATCCTTGGAATCCCGAATTCCAGATCTAGGCTGGCCAAGATCCCCAAGCAGGCTGTGGCAAGAGATGGATGGTCTCCCTTAGCAACATCCACTAAGTTATTTTATGCTTTGACCCCGCCCCCCCCCCCAGTCCTGAATAAAGCAGATGGAATGAAGCAGAGTCAAGCACAGGCTGAACTGCCGTAAACGGGAAACCTCACAAGAAATGAAATTTCAGGCCAAATCAATAGAACTTCCAAAAGGTGCCACACTTTAAAGGCAGATTCGGACAGTACTGGGTGCCGGGGAACAGTCAGGTTGGTGATGGGAGCAGGAATTAAACCCTCACACACAGATTGATGGAACTGAATATAGTCAGCACCAACACAGGTACCATGAGCTGGGACTCCAAGGACTAGTCCATGCGATAAGACGGGCCTATTCTCTACTGTCCCAAAGAAACTATTCACTATGCAGAATATTGCCTATTGTATTCTTTATTTCTCAGGAAAAGCCACTGCAAGGCAGCTTTCATTGGAATATAAGTAAAAGCTGATCAGTAATAATGGTAGAAGCAGTCGTAGCAGTAAGCAGTTCTATGGTGAATCAATTGCCTAAGGAATGGATGGGCAACTCTAGGCTGGCCATGTTAGAAGCTGCGTAGCCATTGGCCGGGTGAGGAGAAGACCCCCCCAGTCAACGTTAGGCAGGGGTCTTCCCAACACAGGAGGCTTTTCCAGTCAGCCTCTGGGTACTTTTAGCCATGTGGGGAGAGGGAAGGCCTCCAAGGCTTCTGGAAAGAGCCTCAAAGCCACCACCTTCCAATGGCAAACGTCCAGCAGCAGGCAGCCTAGCCAGAAAATCCTGGACCTAGCGAGAACCTCCCTGCTCATCTCCAAGGCTTCTGGTCCAAAACGGGTCCTGAGTGGCTCAGAAGCTAGTCAGAGAGCCTGAAAAGAAGAGGGGGCCCTCAGCTGACTCTCAGCTTCTGCTGAGAAAGGTTTGGAGGCTCACAAGCAGAAGCCTCGCTTTCAAAGACAATGGAATCGAAGGAGACCTTTTAGGATTGGGTTAGAACCCATCGTTGGCTAGAGAGAAAGAGAAGTCCAATTAATGCCTCCCCCTCTCAGAAATTAGTCATCAGATATATTGACACAAGACTGGCAAGACTCCAGACTAGGCCAAACCACAAACCCACAAATCAGTTCCACTCCGATGGCTCCGTGGGCACCTTGAAGTGGTTTTCTTGGCCACAAGACCAAAGTGGCTTCCTTTGGCTTTTTTGACTTCCAGGTTCCTCTTTGGATCCCCAACCCGGGAGCAGAGTCTGACTTTACAGCATTTCCGAGATCAGCCAAGGTTGGCCGTCCTGGTGGCAGCGAGTAGCACTGAAAGGCCAGTTCTGGGAAACGACCCCAGCAGCTAAGCAGGAAAACTGCAGGTACGAAGGAGGGAGGCAGGAAAAAAGGCTGGGAATTGAAGCTCCTTCTCCCCCAAGCCCCCACAGCCCCCTCCTCTCCTGCTTCTTCATGAGTGACTCCAATGGCAGCAGAGCCTGAGAAGATAAGGAGCCCGTATTTTATTATTAGGGCATCAAGGACCTAACGGGATCTACAGAGGTTCAGAGATGACATAAAATTCCTGGAAGAATCTGGGGGAAATTGGCTGCCTCCCTTGTAGATCCGGGATCTGCCTGGGATCTGAAGACCCCTCCACTGTCTCACAGGCCTTCTACCCAGCTCTGCCTTTAAAGGGTGGTGTGAGCCCATTATTGGTCTCCCCAAGAGAGCCCCCTGCCCAGGGCCAGCAGGATGTTCTAGGCTGGCAGATCCTTGACGCTAAGCCTGCCAATAAATCAGAAACAGAGAGAGCTCCTGATGGGGTCAAGGTGGACCAACAAGGTTGGCTTCCAGCCCCAGCAGAAGGGAAGATGATTGATGGCTATCGCTGGAGGCCTCCTATTTGGATACCTGGGTGGGAGAGGAAGGTGCCCTGAGGACCACGGGTAAGAAAGGACCACCATAGCACACCTGTGCACAACAGGTGATGCCAAGGAGGGGGCACCCTCTTGCAGACCCAAGAGCAAAGCACAGGCGATCCTGGAAACAGCAACACCTGCCCCCATCTGCCTCTCTTGGCTTGGAAGACCCCAGAAGCCGCCCTCCGGGTTTGTGCAAGGGATTGAGAGGCCAAAATCCCAGGAAGCACCCCCAGCAGTCACTGGCTGCCCTGATCCCCACCGCATAGCAGGGCAGGTGAGAGGTCGGGAAAGCCTGGCTCACCACGGTTTCCCCAAGGAAGCTTCCTTCTGACGGGGGGGGGGCAGATGCTGGGGGACCCGGGAGAAGCCCTCGGTGCTCAGGGCTCCATTTCCACGAAATGCCAGGCAGCTGAGGCGGGGGGGGGCAGGTGTTCCATTCCCTCTGAGTCATGGCGAATGCCAGAGCAACCCGTGGTGGCAGACATCCTGCCTCGCACACAACAGGCAGAGCATCCCGAGGGGGGCTCCCCATGGCCCCCACCCACCACTCCAGCAGCCCAGCACTCCCACGCCAGCCCACCAGCCGGCTTGCCCACTTCCCCTGCTTTTCCCCAGCTGTGCTGGTTTCCACTCCACTCCCCCACCCCGCACCCTCCTCCGCCTCCACCTTCCAGTGCCAGGATGAAGCTCCCTCCCTCCCTCCCTCCCTCCTCTCTGAATAGAACACAAGTAGCCATAGCAACCTCACCCTGCCAACCTCCCACCTCCAGCTCTCGCCCCATCCTCTCCCTCACTCGCCCCCCCCTTGCCTCAGGACCCCCACAGCCCCTCTGCCCCCTAGGCCCGTGTCCACTCACCCCATTTTATCCCTTGTCACCCACTCCTTTCACCTCGGGCAACCTCCGAGCGTCCAGCAATGCCCAGCTCCCTCCAGTTCCCCTTCTCCCGATCCTGGGGACCATCAATCACTCCAGAGTGGGAGAACCAAGTCACCAGAAGCTAAGGATGCCTCTCACTTCTCTGAAACCCCCCCCCCCAGTGTTGTGAGGGGTTGGACTGGAGAACCCTGGACTGGCTCCTTCCCGGTGCCCCCCCCCCACTCCCCCACGGCCCAACCCTCTCAACTCAGACCAGCTGTGGGGCTGGCAGGCCTCCCGTCTCCAGGTCAGCCTGCCTTCCTGCAGCTCTCTCCTGCCAACCGCTTGGCCATGGCACCTGTGCCCTGTTCTGGGCCACCCCAGAGTGGCTACGGGGTGCCTGCTCCTTTATGCCCTGGCTGAGGATCCCCACTTCACTGGCGCTGGAAAATGATGGTGGGGGGAGGAGGCAGAGGAGCATTGAGAAGACCCTGCTCTGGGGAGGGGTGAAGATTCCTGGCCTACCAAATCAATCAGCCCCCCCCCCCGGCTCTGCCAATTCCCCTCCAGTCTTGTGGAAACTGACACCAGAGACAAAGTGGGGCCCCTCTGATTGCCCCCACCTGCCTTCAGGCCGGGCCTTCCTTCCCCAAGTGCCAGGGAGCTCGCTACAGGAGAGGCCAGGCAACCCCACAAAAGCACCTGCATGCATAGCAGGGACACGGGCAGGGGGCAACCTGGGACGGTGCCCCACCTCCCTTCCTGGCACTGCTAAAGACAGCCCCTTGCCCAGGACAGGCCATGCCAGATGGTCAGGCTGGCAGAGGGCGAGCCACCCCTCCCCAGCCGAGGCAGCCAAGCTCAGTGCAAACCCTCCTGATACCCCTGTGAGCAATTTGGCCTGTCTGGGCCTCTCTCTGAGCCCAGCCCCATCCTCCACAGCCTGGCGGGACCTCTCTAGCTTGGCTGCTATGCCAGCCTTCCAAAATGCCTCCTCCGTTCTCCCAAAAGCTTTCCTCATCATGCCACCACTCTGCCTTTTGACCAGCACCGTATTAAACAGCCAGACCCAGAGCAGAGCCGTCCTTCACTCTGGCACGCATGCATGCACACACACACACACACACATCTTGCCACTGCCATCTTAGGAGAGAGATGTGTATGGACCAATTTCCATCTGACAGCTCTGGAGAGGGGGAAGGGTGCCCAGCAGCTTCACACACATCGCACAGATTGCCCCCCAACCCCCCCTCAACCTGCCAAGCTGCCTTTGGCAGGGGGCGTTATGGGAAGCCCAGGCAGGAGGTCTGCCACAACTGCAGTGCCCAATGCCCAGGTGAGAGGCCAGTGCCACGCAGGCAGGGAAGGCAAAACTGGACGGGGCTGTTCCCCCCCCCCGCACGCCCCCCCCCCCGGATCCTGCCCTCGAGGGCTGGGCTGGGGCCAGGCAGCCTTCGGCGACCGAGGCCTGGCCCACTCGCGCAAGGCGGGGACCCACCGAGACAGCCTCCATTTTATTGCCTCGCGTGAGGCTCCATCCATTTTCTCCGCTGGTGTCGCGAGGCGGCTGGCGGGGGGAACCGCTTCTGGGCCGGCCCGAAGGTCCCTCAGCTCCGTTGGGTCGGAAGCGGGGGAACGGGGGCCTTCCCAGCGGCTGCTTGGCCCGGCGTTAAGGGAAGGGCGCATCCACGCGCGGACCGCTCGCTCGCAGGGCGTCGGCGTCAGGGCTCGGAGCCCCCTGCCCGGTGAGGCCTCGGTGCCCGCCTCACCCGCTGCCTCCCCCGCGCCCGAGAAGCGGCACCCACCTGTTCATACCAGTCGCGGTTCGAGCAGGTGCATTCGGGCCACCAGGCGGGGCTGCTGCCGTTGATCTTGGGGGTGCCCGCCGCGCCGCTCCCCTTGGCCGGACCCTGCTTGGGCGGCGCGGGGGGGGCGCTGTCGCGGGCCGTGGGGACCAGCTTGCCCTTGGCCCGGGCCGTGGGGGTGGCGCCCCCGGGCTGCGAGGGCAGCGTCTGCGAGCCGTAGCCCCCGTAGCCGCCCCCGCCGCCCCCGAACTGCTCGTGCTGCTGCCACTCGCCGTAGCTGGGGGGCTCCATGCGCCGCAGGGCCGCCATGCGCGTCACCTCATAGCACTCCGGGCAGCGGCAGCAGTGGTGGTGCTTGTGCATCTTGCCCGTGCCGAGACAATGACCCCGCCGGCCCCCGCTCGCCGCGCCGCGCCGCTCCCTCCGCCAGCCGCCGAGCCCGTCACCTCCGCGGGCGCGCCGACCACGCCGCCGCCGTCGCTAGCGCATCATCACCGCGGCGGCGGCGGGAGCCGCGCTGCATCGCCCAGCCCTCCGAGCCTGCCGAGCGCCGGGGAGGGGCGCCGCGTGCCCCCGCCGGCCGATGCTGCTGCTGCTGCTGCTGCTGCTGCTGCTGCTGCTGCTGCGCGGGGCGGCCGGGCGGGCGTCTTCGCCCCTGCGCTGCTGCCGCGGCGGCTTCGACGGGGAAGGGGCTGCCGCTGCCTCTGCTGCTGCCGCCGCCGCGGCTGGGGAGAGCGGAGGGGCCGCCGCCGCCTGTGGTCCCTGGACGGAAAGGGGGAAGGCAGAGCATCGCGCTCGCCCCGCAGCTCCCGTTCGCCGCGCCGCAGCCAATCGGCGCGCAGGGCAGCGGCAGCAGCGCCGAGCATGTTAAGCAGGGGGCCCTTAAAGGCGCCGCGGCCGCCCTCCCGTCCAGCGCACCGGGGCTGGGGGCGGGGAGGCGGCCCGGGCCTCTCCTCTCCCGCCGCCGTGACCCGCGCCCTGCGGGGTAGGCCAGGCAGGGAAAGGGCAGAGAGGCCCCGAGGAGCGTTTCCTTCGAGCCTCCTTCTCCGCTCGGCTCCATCCCGGCCATCCTCTCCCTCCCTGGAAGCGGAGTCCTTAACGGAAGGCCCTTCCCTCCTTCCTCTCCGGTGACCGACCATCCCGGGATCTCGGTCTGGGCTTCTTGGCCCTCTTCTTGCCCAAGATCAGTCAAGGTCAGAGAGCAGCCGCCACTACTTGCCTGGGCCGAATCGGGTCTTTCTCTGAGGGCTGCTTTCCTGGCACCCTCTGGGCAGCTTCTTCCCTCTTCCCCACAGCTGCAGGGCATCCTGGGGCTAACTAGACCTAACCCTGGTGAAGCCCAGGCCAGGCCAGCCTACACAGGCCGTCTCCCTCAAAGGAATTCCCTAGAAGTTTTCATTTCTAAGATGACACACAGAATTGGAACATGGCACCAGCAGCCCTGCTGTGGAGTTCAGCTCCCAAACCTGCTAACGTCAAAATCCTCACTAGGGTGCTACAAACGAAGCATGATTCACAGGTGATGATTCGACCTTTTGCCACCTCTATATCACACGTGCAAACTGAATCAACCCTGGTAGGAAAAGCAGAGCAACCTACAAGGTTCTGTTGCATGAAAAGTTGTTGGGAGAATAATTTGCATTTGATCTCAGGAGAAAGGAAGAACCAGGAGAAGACTTAGGTTCTCAAAACGCCTCCTAGGGCCTGGGCCATTCTTCCAACCCTCCTATCCTCTCTTCCCTCCCACCCGCTCAGCTTTCAAATCAAAGCAATGCCTCTCAGAACAGAACCCCCCACAATGGTCCATCAAACCAAGAGACTGTGAGTTCAGGCCTCAGCCATGAATGCTGGCTGGATGACTTTGGGACAATCCCCCCTCTAAGCCCAACCCACCTCACAGGGTTGTTGTGGGGAAAATAGGAGGAGGAAGTTGGGTCAGATATGTGCACTGCCTTGAGTTATTTGTCAAAGTAATACAGGCAGGATACAAATGTATAAATGAAAGTTAATACAAAACTTTATAGCCTCCAACGGATGTAGTTTTGGGGCCATTATTACCCATGCTAGCTGTGCTTCTTAATCAGGAATTGTGGGGTTCCTAGCCCAGCCCAAAACTCAGAATTTAGCAAATTGGACACTTTTTCTTCTGCCTTTGGTAGACCTGATAAGGCTCCCATCTGTGGCTGTGTGGAATGAGAGTCCTCCTCCCCTCAGTCAGACCCTTGAGCAGCATTGGGAGCCAGAATCTGTACCCAAAGGCCCCCTCCCCAGAGGGAGCCTCCCATAAGACCACCGATATTCTCCTCCACACTCGGCAAAATTATTCTGCCCACAGAAGTTGAGAAACACCCAGACTCCTCTGTTAGAAAGGGTCAGGCAGAGTGAGGGGCCGGCCACATCCAGAGGGTGGGATTTGAATCCAGGGCTCCCTGGAGCTACACTTCTTCAAAACCTTATGGCAGCCCCCATCCTCATACCAGACCAGGGCTACCAGATATACTGACTACAAGGAAGGAAACGTTGTGAATCTTCACTAATGTATCTGTAATATCACCATTTTGGCCTGGGTGCTGAACATGCCCACCGGAGTGCCACTCAAAGGTTGCACATGCCCCTTCCTTAACCATTACAGCACATCACAAGCATTGCCACCATCAGTGCAACCATTAAAGGGTGCCCCAAACTGCACAAGGAGGTGGACCCCAAGAATCTCAACAATGGACATTCTGGCTTGGATGGCAGAGGGGAAGTGGCCCTCCAGGACCCAATCAGCTGATTTGTAAATGGGTTTTGGAGGGTTCTGCTCTAAAAGTCCCAGGACAACCAACACAATCCACCACATTTTGAGAGTGATGCAAGTGCCACCCATGATGTTGTAATGCAGGGTGACAATCCGGCCTGTTTTGTGAACTACAACAAACCACTTTCTATTCCAGAAGCCAAACTGAGCCAACCGGGGAAACCATCTCCAGACAAGGAGGAGGCGTAATTCTGAGTGACTCTGGAGCTCCTTTCTCAGCCATTCAAAGGCCCACCATGCCCAGCCCACCATGTGGCCGTTCTACCTCCCCGTCAGAGAATATGCTACCAAGAAAGGACCAGGGGAAACTGAGGCAATCCAAGATGAAGGGAGCATCGTCTGCAGAGCAAAGCCCCAGAGGCAGAGCAGGTGATCCAACTGGCTGGAGGGGTTTAGCATTCGGTCCTCCAAAGCACAGGGCTATTGCAGCCCAAATCAAGGCCTACTCCGGCTGCAGAGTCCATGCAAAGGGGGAATTTCAGCACCTCTGGAAGCCAATGGTCAGCAGCTCCAAGAGGCCCCAGGAAGCCCCTTCTGAGCTCAGGGGAAAGTGGTGAAGGAAACCTCCAACCCCACATCATTTAAGTCGAGCCCCATAGCATTTAAGGCGACATCCCAAGTCAGATTTCCTTTCAGTGAGGCCTCCACCTATGCTGGGGAGGGGAGCTCCTAGCCCACCCTTCCAGAGCCAGGAGCAGCCGCCCCTCCAGCATCTCCCCTTGACTTTCCTTCCAGGCCTCTGGATCTCAAGGTCTAGAAAAGCAGAGGGGGAGAGGCAGGCTGTTCTTTCACCCCCCCCTCACTGGGTCCCCTTTAAAGAAGGAAGGTAATACAACAGATTTCTGAATGGCTGTTCCCTCCCCCTCCCACCCACTCACTTCCTAGCCAATCAGCCGGCAAACTGGAATCCCAGCAGCAGGGATTTCTTAAAGGCACCGTTGAGGGCTCACCAAATTCCATTTCCAGGCTTCTTTTCGGTTGCTTTCCAAAAACTCCCCGGTGTGCCTCTTTCGCCAATTCCTCCTCCCAACCTGACGCTGCCCAAATGGCCTGATGCCATGCAAAGGCCTCGTGAGGCCAACCTGGGATGCCAACCACAGCAACGTCACCTGGAGGAGAGCTTGCCCAGGCCTTTCTGCCCCTGGACAGCTGCCCGGGAGACTAACAGGACAGAGGCTTCTCCAGTCACTTCAGACTATCAGGGGGTGGGGTGGGGGCAGAACTGAGTGCAGCCCACTAGGGAAATCCTCCTCTGAAGAGATGGGGGTTGGCATAGAGACTGTCTGCTATGGCCACCCAGCATTTGCTGCAATGGACCAGCACGCTGTGCCCCCTCCAGAAGAGAGTGGGGTTGCAGAAAAAGTCATTGCTGTGGGCAACTTGTATTGCCCTTTGGGGTTAGGGGGCAGGGGGAAAGGAGGAACCCAGAGAACTAAATCCAAACTGCAGGTTTCTTCTTCTAGGAATTGAATCCAGGCTCAAAGGCCCCCCCAGTTGGGATCCATCCCAGCCCCTCTCATCTTTTGCTCCCCACAGCAGCTGTGCATTGCCAGGAATTGCTGGGACTGGAAATGATGGCCTGAAGGTGAGCCCACTTGGACAAAAAGGAGGGGGGAGGATGGCCCAACCCTTGGAGTTGGAGAGGAAGCAGGGGGGAAGGCAGGAGGCCCTCCTCTGCCCCTTGCCCCCATGGCTGCCTCTCCATCTTCCAGGGGCTGTCCCTGCTGCTGCCTTGAATGACCAGGGAGAACCGCCAGGCATTGGACCCCCAAGGACAGGATGGAGCTCCTAGCTGAACCCACGTGGGACTCGAGGCCCCCAATCCCCCCCGCAAAGTTCTCCTCTGCCATTCCTGCAGCCAGCCTGTCTCCTGGCTCCACGCAGGCAGCAGCTGGGTTGCTAGGCAGCAGCAGGAAGATGTCAGGAGAGGAAAGGAGCCCACATGAAATCGGCTGCGCTTGTGGCCCAAACCTGGGCTCTCCCCTTCACTGCAAGGAGGCCGTTGCACCGCCCATCACCCCCCCTTTATTTTGACACTCCGGAGGCTGCCGGACACTCCCAGATAACAGCGGACCTTCCAGCAGCACTGGACTGCAGGCTGTGCTTGCAATCCAGCAGGGGAAGCTCTGAGCAGGCAGTCTGCGGGCAGAAGCAGGATGCAGATCCGCCCTCATCGCCCATCGTCATCCCCGCCACCCCAAAGCCTGACCTTACTGACTTCCAGAACCAGCTTGGCAAAAGACCCTGGGAGTGTGGCTGATGCGTGGAAACCTTCCCGCAAGACAAACAGCGGCGGGTCCCCCTTTGCGCTGCGCTCGCTTTGCTTCCAAAGTTTCAGAGCCTTGTTTTTTTCCTTTGGAGGGGGCCCTGCCGGCTTAAGGGGAAGAGAAAAGCCGGCTGCCCCAAGGGTCTTAAACAGAACTGGAGAGAAATGATATTTCCACACAGACACACAGACACCTCCCCAATTCTCCTGCCCCCTCCTCTCTGCACCTTTCCACAGCCTTGTTCTCATCCCCCGGAGACCCTCTCACTTCCCAGGAGGCCAAGCCCTGCTCCCATTCCTGGCTCCCCCCCCCCGGCTGCTTCTCTGCACCATTGAGACCCTCACCTTGGGCAAGACGCTGCTGGCACCCACCACCACCAGACTGCAGACTCGGGCGGGCAGCTCAGTCCTGCTGTGGGTCACTCTCACCAGCTGTGGCAGTTCTGCCTCTGGGGCCCCCGTTGCTCTTCCCTGGAAGGGTGAGAAAGCCATGAACTAGCCTGCAGAGCAGAGAAAAGGAGCAGGAGGGAAGGGCCCCCCGAGCCAGAAAGGAGTCGACTCCTGGGGGCTATGCACCCCCAGGCCAGCCCTGGCTGCATCAGCGGAATCCCCCCCAGGCCCACGGCCATCCCGAGGAGGCACGGGGTGGGGGGAGAAGCCTCTTTTTGCTAACCCCCCCTGCAGCTCCACTCCTAACATGGTGGCAGCTGAGATGGTTTTAGCAGCTTGGAAGATTATCTGCACCCTCGCCTAAGATCCCTGCCGATCAGCAGTGCCAGAGAGCATTTGCTAATCCTTCCTTCCTCCCGGAGTCCCTTCTTCTCAAACCTGCCCCTCGGGGCGCCTGAGCTGTTGACCCGGCTGCAAGTGTCCACCTGCCAATTCCATCGGCCGTTGCCATGAGGACGGGAGACTTTCCCCTTTCAAGGAATAAGCACTGAAAATCACAGGCCCTAAATTTTCAGGCTTGGCCAAATAAGACGCAGCTTGTGAAGGAGGCCTGGAGGTCAGCGTGGAAGGGAAGCAGCCCACCCCTGCAACTGACCAGCCGGGTCTCTTCCAGGCCTTGGAGGCAGGAGGGGGGAGGGGAAGGTGGGGGCTGTGGGGAGGAGCTACTCTAAGGCCCAAAGGGAGGACCCGCCTCCCCCCCAAGCCCCCTCCACCGGTGCCAGGCTGGGGCCAGGCAGCCTTGAATCAGGCAGGGGGAGGAACGGGCTGCAGGCCTGGATCCCCCCAGGGCTGGCAGGAACTCCACCACTCGCTGAAGAAAGGCATGAGAGCCAGGGGAGCCTTGGGGCTTCCTCATCAGACACCAGGGGAGAAGCCCTCCCCATGTGGTTCTGCCCAGCTCAGCAGCCCAAAGGGGAGGCAGGGCTACTGTCCCAGAGCCAAAGGCAGGTTGGGGGCTTGGGGCGAAGTGCTGGTCCTCCTCAGGGGTGCAGGGAGCTCCAAGAGGCCCTCGAGGGAAGGGAAAGGGGTCCCTCGGTCTCACCTGCAAGGGCTGCTGTCTCTCTCGGCCCCCTGGGTCAGCAGCTTCATGGCTCCTGGAGGGGCCCTCAGGCCCCAGACCGGCTGATCCATCTTGCTGGCAAGCGGGGAGCACACTCAGCTCATAGCACTCCTGGATGTCTGGGGGACAGACCGCAGGGAGCCTTGAGAGGCCAGCTCTGAAGACCCTCCTGCCCTGCCCCCTGGCAGAGGAGCCCTCCGGAGAACCTCCGGAGCCCCCCATGATGCCATTCAGGCAGGCTGCATCCCTGAGGGACACACAGTCAGGTTTCCCCAGAACTTTTGCAGACCAGCAGCAAGCCCCATGGCTGATGCCCCGCCCCCCATGCATCTTCTCCCTCCCCAGGGTGGGAAGAATGGAACCCCCCCCCAATGTTGTTCCCAGAGGTTGCTACCCCTCCCTGCAGCCCCTCAGCAGAATCCAGGCAGGTGGTTCTCTAACAGGGTGGCTGAAGGGAGAACTGGCTACCCGCCATCCCTGCAGGGCTACAGGCTCACCCTCCTGGCTGATGTAGCCATCAGGAGGAGCCAGGTGGGTCTCACCTGCTGAGCCAAAAAGCAGCTCTGCTCGGCAGGGAACCCCAAGCTTAGCCCACAGGGGGAGCAAGCGTGGCCCCTGCGAAGGCTCTCCAGCGCCCCCAGACTCTTCTTAGCTTCCTTCCTTCCTGTTAGGCTCCAAGCCTCAAAGTCAGAGGCATCTCTGGCTGTGGAGGGAGCAGCTGCCCAGAGGCTGCAGAATGAAGAGGCTGCCACCGCTGTGGGATGCAGTTCTGGGGGGCCTGAACATCACACACACACCACCCAAGCAGTGGCTCTGGTTTAAGGGGGCCTATGCCCAGCAGGGGCACGGCCTGCGCGCTCAGCTGTTGCCAGCCCCCCTTACCCAGCAAGGCCTGGAAAAGCTCGCTCTGAAAAACGCGGACCACTTTCTCGACTGAGGCTCGCACAGGCTGCTCCGCCGGGGACTGCAGAACCCCCTGGTAGCGGGCCAGGATTGCCACAGCTCGCTGGGTGTCTGCAAGGCAAGAGCAAAGCTTGAGGGAGGCTGGGGGGGGGCTGTATCCAGCAAGCCCCCCTCCCCAGGACATACAGCCCCTCTTCACACAGGCAGGTCCCTGCAGCTGGCAGGGGACCAACAGGGATCGGAATCCAGGATCCATATCCACACGTTCAATCTAGGCAAGGAGGCATCCAGAACCCAAACATTTTTGTCCCATGGAGAAAGCAGGCCTGCCAGCCCCAAAGAGCAGCTCTGGCGGTTCCAGAGGCCCCAGCTAGATGGGAGGTTTGTCTAAAGAGCACCGGT
The DNA here is from genome assembly GCA_009733165.1 of Naja naja. Lineage (NCBI taxonomy): Eukaryota > Metazoa > Chordata > Lepidosauria > Squamata > Elapidae > Naja > Naja naja. The sequence goes on from CM019162.1 coordinate 24,475,163, forward strand.
CCCCCACATGGAAGAAGAGGAAATCCCCTTTGGAGTGACCCAAAGTTCTCCTGGGGATCGAAGGGGCTGCCAGCTTCAGCTGTGCTTCCACAAGAGCAGCCTTGCATTGTCTGAAAGGCTCCTAGCCCTCATCGATACCTTCTTCCCCCTGCCACCCTCTCCCAGCATTTCCTTCTGAGAAGGGCCAGGAAGTGTCCCAGGAGACGAGGAGGAGGCACCGCCTGGTCTCCTGGCTAGCCCCCTCCCCACACTCCCTCTCAGGGACTTCCCACTCTGAAGAGCTGCCCTCAACAAGTGCAGAGGGAGCCCAGAATCTCTGCCCTCTGGGAAGGCCCTCACCCAAGGGGGTCCTGCATGCTCTCCGTGCACCCCTAAACCTCCCAGCAATCCACCCTAAGCTGGGGGCTTTGTAAATGAGCCCCCCAAACAATTCGGGGAAATAGGTAGCCAGCTGTCCTCTGTTTCGGGGCTTAGAAGGCACCCAAGGCAGAAGGAAAAGGTAAGAAGCTTTGCAGAAGGAAGGTGCCAGTCATAAGGACGGAAGCACAACTTTCCTGCAGCCAAGAAGGTTCTAGAGGGGGGGGCTTCCTCCCCCGGGGGATCTCACCTGGGAGGCCAAAGGCCTGCTGGAGACCCTCTAGCAGGGCAATCTCGGGGGAGGGGACGGGAAAGGAGCAAAGAGCCCTGGCAGGTGGAGGTCCACACGGGCGGCATCTCCCGGGATTTGGGGCCACCAGGAGCCCCTCACGGGCGGCCGGGGGCTCCGACTCCCCACCCTGCCCCGCTCCCGAAGCTCCGGTTGCTGCCTGGAAAACTTCAGCGCCTCCGGAACTCCTGCTTGGAGGTCCCCGTCCCCTCTTGCCCCTCCCCGCATCCGGAAAAGAGGGGAAAGTTCCTGCACGGCCGGTCCGAGTCCCGCTCCCGGAAAGGCCGCTGCTTCTGGGCCCCTGCAACGCGGGGAGGGATTCTCAGCGGCCGAGAAGCTCCTTCCGAGCAGCCCCGGATCGCGCTGGCCCGCGGGTGGCGGCCACAGGGCCTCGCCCCCCCCGCCGCCCCCCCGCCGCCCCTTACCCTTGCGGCTGCTCATCGGGCCGGGCTGCGCGTCCGCGGGAGGAAGGCGGGGGGCGGGCGGGGGGCACGGGCTGGGCCGGAGAAGGGCGGGAAGAGCGGCGGCGAAGGGGCCGCCTCCAACTTTCTGAGCGGGCGGACTGGCCGCTGGCCGACCGGGAAGCGGACGTAGGAAGCGGGCTCCAGGCGCTCGGCAGCCGCTCCGCCTCTCGGTCCTGCGGAATAGAAGCGCCGCACTCGGGCGACAACAGCCCCGCCGGGGATCTGACCCCCAAAGCCGCCCGAAGCCCCGGAGGAGGCGACGCGCCGAGAGCAGAGGCGGTTGGCGCGAGGGGCCTAGGCTGCGCCCCCTCGGGCGAGCACCTGGCACCCCTCGGGAGGGTGGCCCAAACTTTTCCCTTGGGCGAGTTTGGCTTCCTGCAGGTCTCCCGGCTGCGGCTCCAGCCCCGCCCCCCCCCCCGCGCCCCCGGAATCAACAGCTGCCTTGCCAGCATTCCTCACGTGTCTCGGCGCGGGCGGAGACACGGGTTGGGGCTGTCCGTGAGAATGGCTTTTGGAGGGAAGCTGCGTAGCCGAAAGGCACATTCCTGGCTTCCCAGGGCACCGTTTTCACAGCGGAATATTGCATGAGACGCTCCGGTTTCGTCACTTAGAAAGTTTTGAGTGGCAGATTTTTCTCCCTCCGAACTTGGACTCAACTTTCGGGCCGTTTGCCGGGGGAGAACCTGTGCCTGGCAAGGGGCAAGAGCTGCTCTGGGAACTTCAGAGGACCCGCCAACTGTCAGCTGCAACGAGTGAAAAGATGCCCCACCCTCAAATGGAGACTCTTCAGTCACCCCCAGCAAAAGCGGGGGTACTTCCCAGGAAACAGTTGGGCTGGGGGGTGAGACGCCTCCACCCTGGGAGCAAGTCCTGTCTGCGGGCTCTTTGATGCCCCCTCACATTAGATATTGAGGTGGGCAGGCTTGAAACTCAGGTGAAACAAGTTGGGGGGGGGAGAGAAATCTTCCGCCTGTAAGCTTGAGCAGTGAGAACCTCGCCCTCCCCACCCCCATGGCTCCAGTTCCCTTCAGAGTCTCATAAAAAGGAACTTTGTCTCTGCCCTGGCACAGGCAGCTCCAAAGCTGGCAATTTATACTCCTGGGGACTTGAACTTCCAGAATTCCCCAGCCAGCGTCATCCACAAGTCTTAAAATTGCCAAGTTTGGAAATCCCGATGAGACCCTCGGCCCCGTCTGCGCTGTGGGAGGGAAATTGACCACGGGCGGGGGAGAAGGGGGCTTTGGGAGACTTGCAGGGCCTGAGAGAAGAGGGGCAGCCAGTCATGCAGCCATTTAGACAGGTGGGGGGGGAGGACTCTTTGGTGGTTATGTCAGTTAAACCGCTTTTCTGGCCTCTTGGAAAACATGCAGGAGCTGACCACGGGGTTTGCCTGCCATAAGCCCAATACGATGTCCTGATGAAATGGGCTTCAGAGACAATGAAGCGGCTTTGAAGAATCCGATGGAGGCGACTTAAGGCCCCAGTCCTGGTGATTGGAGGGAAGCCGCCTGGGGCTCTCCCAACAGGGGCTGACCTGAAAGCCTGTTCGGCCTCATCTGTGCAGGAGAAGAGGACGTGGCCTGGGACCCCAGCAGCTCCAGCAGAAAGGCCACTGCTGCCCATTGTGGGAGGCTGGCAAAGCAGCCCCTCCCTCCCCAGCCAGGCTGTGTTTCAGAAGAGCCCCAAAGGAGCTCTGGACAGGCAGCCCCCACTCGGCCTCTGGGGCTGCCAGGAAGGGTTGAGTCAGCAGCCCATTCCCTCCCTGGGAAGACACAGCCGCTCCTTCCAGGCAGGAGCAGGAAAGAGTCACATGTGGGGGGGCAGAAGAGGCTTCTCCTTCAGAGCCCCCGCCCCCAATTGAACCACTCCAGAGTCCTACATTGACTGCACACCAAGGGCCAAGCATTGGGGATGGGTGGCAGGGCAACTCACGGTGACCCAATCAGGTGCTTCGGGGGGTTCTGCTGCAGCTCTTGAAGGGCTACTGCCGCCCAGACACTTAATTCCCCACCCCCACCCCCGATAGAAGAAATCAGGCCAGGCTCTTTGTCAAACATTTATATTTATAGCAAAAATAGGCTTTTCTCTCTTCCCCACACAACGGTTTGTTCCCCCCCAAAAAACATTTACACAGTAAACAAGTCAGCTGCTGCCACACATCCTGCCCCAGCCCCCAGCCCCCTTTGCCAGTTGCCCCCTTGTTCACCATCAACCACAGCCCCCCACTCCGGTTGCAAAGTTATTCCGCCCTCTGGCTGGCGGAAGTGTTGCTGCAGCCTGGCCCTGTCAATGAGGGCCCGCCCAGCACCCAAACTTGCTCCTTGGAGCAAGAGAAGCGGGACCCCCGAGCAGCCACAGGAAGGAGAAGGGGGAATGCCGGGAGAAAAGCCCAGGCAGGCTGGGGATCTGCACCATGGGGCCAGGAGGCGCAAGGGGCGGGAGGAGGGTCAGCCAAGGGCCACAGCATGGAAGGCAGCTGAAAGGGAGGGCAGCACATTTGCAGGGGGGGCTTTGGATATGAGGAGGGGGGCAGGATAAGAGCCCTGCCTGGCGGTGCAGGATCAAATTTGGCTTCCAAGGTCCATTTGGATGAAAGGTAGAGGGTGGGCTTCCCTAGAAGAATGCTAGGGACCCTTCCTTGCTGTTGCCCCCCCTCCGCCCCCAGTGCAAGATGAGGCCGGCAGAAAGTGCCCCTCTTCTCCCTCCAGAAGTCCCAGTGCAAGAGGGCAGAGCCCCTTCCCAGCCCTTCATGGGCAGCAGGAATGGCACGAGACAAGGGAGCCCCTCCCCCAATACTGTAACGGAGACATCGTGGCTGGAGTTGACTGGGGAAGAGAGAGGAATGATGCCCTTCCCCACCTCAAGTGCGTAGAAGCCACGTCCTGGGGGCTCCCTTCTGTCCATGCGGCTCATGGCCTGCAGAGGAGCAGCAGCAGAGCCTGCTGCCCGCCAGCCCTGGGGCTCCTGCGGGGAGGCCGGTTCTTCGCCCGCAGGGAAAGGAGACGGCACCAAGTAAACACGGGGAGGGGCCCCTGCCAGGGCGCAGGAGGAGTCCACGTCCAGGTGGGCCCTGGGGCCTAGGAGACCATGTAGTGTGTGATGGCACGGAGGGCATAGAGCAGCTCTGCCTGCAGCCGGGCCTCCAGGATCAGCAGATTCACGTGGACCTGTGGGGGGCAAAGAGGAGACTGAAGCCCAGCCTCAAGATGCCCGAGGCCCTCCCCCACCCGAGGGCCAGGCCCGGGAAGAAGCAGCAGCTCCAGAATCCCACCACAACTTGCTCGAGTGGAAAACAGGCAGGGCAGCCCCCTAAGATGGCTCCAGGGGTGGAGCAGAATGTGTGTTTGAGCTGCTTTAACAATGAAAAGCCAAAACCTTCCAGGTGGGGCTGCTACTGGACCCCATGCCCAGAGGACGACAGCCCAGCAGCCTCAGCCCAAAGCAGCCCTGGGGAGTCTCCCAGCACCGGTCCCAGGCCCAAGCCAGGTCTGGTTCCAAGCCATCCATGCTGCCGATGACAGCCCCGTCACTGGGCCTGGCACCGAGGATCTGCCTGCTTCGTCTCTGGGTGATGGTGGGTTCCAGCCGGGGCCAGGATTCCCTCCTTCCCCCACTCTGCTCCACATGCACAACCCACCTTTTCACTGTGCTTGAACTGCTTCCAGAAGCGCTCAAACACCTGGGGATCCATCTTCTCCGGGGAACAAGTCACAGTTTTGATGTACAGCTTGAGGATCCGTTCCAGGAGATGGTTGACCTCGGCATAGTCGTAATCATCGTACCTGGAAGTGGGGAGGGATTCAACGGCCTGGATCCAGCCCCAGAGGAGACCCCCCTCTTCGTCTTGAGCAAGGCTGGTGGGCAGGAGGCCCTGGCACGGCAGGAATTCTGGGGCTGAGGTTTAAAAGGGGATAGCAAAACGTTCCCAGGGAGGGAATTTGGTCCACGTCCCTCGTCATCTCCAGAAAGCCACCCAACAGCCCATCACCTAAACCTGCCGCCCTCCCTTCCTCCCTTCCCCGCCTCAAGGAATGATGGGGAGGTTCGGCCTCGCAGGAGGCTCCCAGAAGGGGGGCGAGGAGCACCTGATGCCGAACATGCAGTGGACGTAGTTCCAGATGGCCCGCTTGAAGGTGGCCTGCTCGCAGCCCTGCCGCTTGGCCATCGAGCAGCTGTGAAGACCATCCACCTTCCGGAACTTTTCATCCAGCAGGTGTCCAATGTCAGAGTACAAGCGATTCACCAGCGAGAAGCCATGGTCTTCCCAGGAATAATCCTGCCCGGATCAGAAAGAGGGTGGCTGGGTGAGGGGACGCCAAAGGGGGCCGGGTCCGCAGCCCCCCAGGCCAGGGGGAGGCAGGCGGCCAGCTGAGACCCGGGCACTGCCGGGCTCCGCCCACCTGGACACGGAAGATCTGGGGCTGCCCCTCGTGGCACTGTGCAAACTCCTGGTAGCCAAAGCTGGGATCCAGGACATAGCAGGAAAGGTCTGCGGCCCCCAAGAATTCCCCGTCGAAGCCTAGAAGACAGAGCTGCTCAGCAAGGGGGGCTTTCCCGGAGGGGAGGCAGGGAGGGAGGGGGGCCTGCCCGCAAGCAGGAGGGGAGGTGGAGCTGCAGCTGCTCTCAAGGGCCCCCGCCTGGCCATCAACGCTGGGACTCTGTGAGCTTCCCAACCCGGTCAGGGCCCCCAGGATGCTCCGGGCAAGACCCTCCACAGCCCCTCCTCCAGGGAGGCTGGCAGGCGGCCTTACCTTCTTCCCGCTGGGCAGGCAGCCTCAGCTCCTCCCGGGCCTCACTGCCCACCTGCAGCCGGTGGATGCGCTCCCGAAGCGACTCGAGCTCCACGCAGGAATCCAAGGACTGCAGAGGGGGAGGGACGCGACTGAGGGCTCCTTCCCCTGGGTCTCGAAAGGGCGCCCTACTCCCCGTGCCCTGCAACTGGGGCCTGGTACCCCCCCCGTGCCCCCCCAGCCCCCCAAGAAGCTGAGGCACGCACCCGCTTGCGGTTCAGGTGCAGCAGCTCCTGGCTGCAGCCGTTGCCCACGTCACAAAAGCAGACGCTCCCCGGGAGGCCCAGCTTCAGGGGGCCCCGTCCCTCCGGCCCCGGGTCCTGCTCACAGCCACAGCCGAAAGCAAAGCTGGCCAGGGCGTGGTAGTGGGCCAGCAGCACGACGGCGTGGACCAGCTCAGCCAGCGACCAGCTTTGCTCACTGATCTTCAGCAACTTCTGGGGTGGGGCGAAAGGAAGCAGGCTGTGACTCCCCCCATCAGGCTCGCTCCAAGGTGCAAGTGGCCCCAAGCAGCAGGGCCCCAGCCAGAGCGCCAGCTGCCAGGGGCTGTTCCTGGGGGAACCAACCAATCAGAAGCCAGGAAGGAATGGCAGCTTCCAAAACCATGGCTTGCATCTGGCTGAGATGAAACTCCCGCCCAGGCCCAAGCCGGCTCCCCTCCTCCCGCCCAGGCCCAAGGATGACCCTCAACTGCATCTCCCGATGGGAGCCAGGAGCTCCTGCCCAGGGGAGGGGGGCTTCCCGTGGGAGGGAACCAAGCAGGCAGAAACTCTGTAGCTGCAGCACCGTCTTTCATTCCTCACTTACTCCGCAGGCTCTTTCTGATGTGGAAACCCGTTCAGGCAGCCTAAAGCATGTGCTGACCCCAAGGGAGCCACTTGGGATGGAGGGATTTGAGGCATGGGAGGGGGTCCTTTGCAGGCCACCAATGGGGTGGCGAGGGGTGCTACGTGTGCTCCTGCCACCCACCAGCTACCCCATGGGGCGAGCCCAGAGGCCCCAGCAGCATCCCCACTGCCACAGGGGGGAAACGCTGCCCCCCACCCTGATCCAGTCTTGTACCTCAATGTGCTCCTTGCAGACTAGCCAGGGCCGGTGGGCCAAGACCTTGTTGATCTCACTGAGCCGGCGGAGTTTGGAGGGGATGCAGTCCAGCCCCCTCAGCCACAGGGGGTCTCCGCCCACCCGCAGGAACTGCAGCACATGGAGGTTCACCAGGTAGAGACATCGATGCCGGGCAGCTGCCTGCAAGAGGCACAGTAGGGCGCTCAAAACAGTGGGGAAGCCCCCCCCGCATGCTCAGCAGGGTCCCCTCCTGCCCTTGAGAGTCAGAAGCCCACCCAGTGCCCCCAACCCAGAGAATTGGCCCCCCTCCTCCAGATCCCTGCCTGGCATAGTCTCCATCAGAGCCCCCTTCTGCTTTTGTGGTGGTGGTGGGGACCAGGGCCGCTGCTCTCCTGCCTTGAGAAGGGCTGCTGAGGGCCACAAGGCAGCTGCAGCTCCCAAGCAGCCCGTGATCCATTTGGAGTGGCAAGGGGGTCCAGAGGGGGGCTCAGCAGTGAAGCAAGCAAGCAGGCGACCTCTCCCCCCCAAGCCGAGCAGGCCCTGGCAGTGCCAAGAGCAGCCACTCTCCGGAATGGGCCCCCACGGTCCTCCAGGTGGGCAGGACTCCCTCTCACCATGATGGCGATGAAGTGGCGGCAGTCAAAGGGCAGCGGCCCATCCATGTGCAGCAGGTAATGTTGCATGCGGAGGAAGCTGTCCAGGTAGTGGGGGTGGTAGCCCATCTGCTGGGCGATGGCCTCGATCCGGCCCCTGCTGGCCAAGGCCTTCACGAAGAGTAGCTGGGGAGGCCTCTCCTTGTCTCCGGTGCTCATCTTGGCCAGCTGGGCGGGAAGAGCAGAGACGGTGGAGCACACCGGGCATTGTGCCATCAGTGGGGGGGGGCTGGGAGAAGAGCCAACTCTCTGCAAAGTCCCCCCCTCCTTGAGCACCAAAAGCACCTGAGGCCGCCCAAGGGCACGGAAGAAACACCTGGCTGGGCAGAGCGAAGGATGCGCCTTCCTGCTCAAGGTGTATTTTTGTCCAGAAGATCATGGGGGGGAGTCACATCTGGGGCCAAGGGAAAACAGGGCCTGCAACCGGCACACATCGGGCATTGCAGTAAGTTCTTAAGCCTGCTTTGGTGGGAGACAGGCAGCCCCGCAGCCCAGTTTTGAAATCCCAGTATGTCAGCCTCCATCAGCCGAGCTGAATTTCACTAGCCCTGCTCCTGCCCTCTTTGCGCAGTGGAAGCTTCTCCCTGCCCTGCCTTCGAAAAAAGCGCCCCCCCAATGGGGGTTTGTTTAAAAGCCCCCCCTCAAGACAGGCCCAGACCAAAGGCAGCTGGGCCTTCAATGTCTCCTTTCTCAAGCCTGCAGCCGGCTCCCCTTCCCCAGGTGGGCCACAGGGGCATTTGGGGAGGGCCTGGCAGCCCCCCCTTCCCTGGCCAGCCTCTTCCCCGCCAGGGAAGGCAAGGGGGCTCCTGGGAGCAGAAGTGGCCCCTGGCAGGAGGGAGCAGCTCAGGGAAGGCAAGGGGGCTCTAGGCTCCACATCCCCATCTTTCTGGCAAAGGGCCCTTCCAGGCAGGGGCCAGGCACAGAGCCCTCGCCCAAGAAAACAGCCAGCCTCTCCCAGGCCCAGCCTGACCTCCAGGGTGGCCTCATCCAGGGACACCCAAAGATGCGGGGACCCTCCCAGGGCCCAACCAGCTGTGGGGAGGAGAGGAGGGGAAATTCCTCCCCTGCCAACCCCGCTGTCTTTCCAGGAAGACCCCAGAGCTGGAATTAAAGCAGCCTCAGGAAAGGGGAGGGGGAGCCCCGGGAAGCATCCCTCCCCATAGTTGAGGAGCTCCACCAGACCTGCCAAGGGACCTGGCGGCCTCAGATCTGGGGGCGTCTCTGCAAAAACAAAGGAGGTCAGGGGAGGCAATGGGGGAAGCCCATTTCCAGGCCTGCTCCCCAAGCAAAAGTGCACACCTGAAGGCAAAGAGACAAGGGAGCTCCACCATTGACAAGCCCCCTGCCCCCCCAAGGAAATCTCCGGGGGCTCCTAAGGAGCCCCTCTCCTCCTTTCAGGACGGGGTGCCCAGAAACGTTTGGAAAGGGGCCTAAGAGGTGGGGTGGGGGCAGAGCCAGCTTTCCTACCAACCTCGGGAACCGGTGCTGTTCGGTATCAAGGTGGGGGGGAGATGAACCCCAGAGCCGCATCCCCGAGCCGGGGAGGCAGACAAAGGCAGGATGAGCCAGACAAAGAAACGGGCCCGGGGCCCGCGAGGCAGCCGCAAGTGGCCCAACGCCTGGGGGGGGCAGGGGGCAGCTTTGGCCGAAGCAGCCCAGCGCCCAGGAAAAGGCTGGACCCCCGCCCCAAAAGAGGAAGCAGCGCCCTCCGCCCGCCTGACCGGGCACCACGGGAGGAACACGCCCCCTGCCCATGGAGCGGCGGCGGCCACAGCTGGACCGGTCCCGGTCCCCCTCCTCGCCCCCCTCGCGGTCCCGGTCCATTGTCTCCCCCGGCCGGTCCCAGATGCGGCAGCCGGCTAGCCGCAGCGCCCCCTGCCGGCGCGACCGCCGAACCGCAGGAGGAGAAAGAGAAAAACAAGTTTGATTGGCAGCGTGGGGGGGGCGGGGGGGCAGGTCGGTCCAGCGGCGGTTCGGGCTGCGATCGCTGCCATCCCCGCCTCCGCCGCCCGGGGATGCAGGACGGCGCGGGTCTGGGGCGAGGGAGGGAGAGGCGGGCGAGGCTGCCTCCGCCGCCGCGGGCACCGATCGCCTCTGCCCGCCCCCCGGCCGGAGCCCCCCAGGCGCTGCGGGGCTGCCGCGGAGGGTCCGCGGGGCGGCGGCGCTGCAGGGGCTCCGTTGCAGGGGCAGCCCGGGGTCCCGCTCGGCTCTGGCTCCCTTACCTGCAGCCTCTGGCACGGCTTCCCGCGGGGGGGCTCCGCGCTCGGGGGGCACAGGATCATTTTCACCGGCCCACCGGCCGGGGCTGCCGCCGCCGCCGGACTTGCCGCCGCTGCCGCCGAGGGGAGGCTGCAGGCGCGGGCAGCCCAGCCGGAGTCGGGGCGCGAGGGGGCGTGCCCACCGCCCGGCCCAGTTCATACACCGCAGCGGGGGCGGGGCGTGCCGGCCTACCGGCCAATCGCCGGCGTGGGGCGGGCCCAGAGGGCGGTGGAGGGCAGGGCCATGTGGGGCCGAGTGGAAAATTCCCTGCCCGTCAAGCGCCGGGCCCCGCCCCCTGAGAGCAAAGGGGCGTGGCCATTGATCCAGCGTGGTGTCCCTTGACAGCTCTTAAAGGAGCCGCGTCCTGTTTTCGCGCGGAGGTCGGTCCGGTTGAAGGAAGGTTCGAATGGAGCCCCGCATAAGTTCGCAGGAAACTCCGGGGCTTCTTTAGCCTCGTTCCCCTCCGAGGTCGGGCGTGGAACCTCCGCTTTCTTACGGTTTCGGCGTAGATGGCAACGTTAATCATGCCCAGCCGGCTGGTTAAGGCAACCTCAACATGGCAGTCGAAGGGCCCCCCCCTGCCCCCGCACCCTGGGCTTCAGTCTGGGAAGCGATTCTAAACATCCATTCGGTATTTATCTGAAGCACCCGGTTCGTTTATGGGAGTCCCTGCAAGCCAGGCTGCACCAAGGAATCAAGGCCAACCCGGGATCTGCTTGTGCCCAGCCCAGCTTTGCCAAAAAACAATGGCCGGCCTGCCCCATGGCTTCTGGTGCAAAGCAGGGCACCCCAATGCACGTCTCTTTTCACACACACACACACACACACACACACCGCAGTTCCTGTGGCTGTGCAAGAAGATGCTTGCAAGGATTAAGGCAGCTTCCTCGCGGGGGAAGAGCGGGGGACCCCTAAGCTTTCCCCAGCCCCGGGTCCCCTTGGAATGAACATGCCTCCCCAGGACCACTCCAAGCGCTCTGGCAAAGCAAAGGGAGCTCCGGTGTTCGAAGGCTGGTTTCCATTTAGATTTCTTAAAATGTACCTCTGAGGGTTCTTCCTGCCCTCTGGGGTGCCCTCTTCCACCTCTACTGTTCCTAGCCATTTTCCAGACTGGGATCAGGTAGGTGAGAGGCAAACGCCCCTCAGGTGCCCCTCTGGCTGTGCCAAGTGTCAAGGGCTACCCAGAGCTCATCACTCCTAGCTGTGGAGGCTGGGGCCGGTCCAGGAAGCATTCCCCTTGGTCCTCTGCAGCAGTGCCAAAGCAGCTGGAGCAACCCACTCAAGGCAAGGAGCCAGCCGCCCGCCAATGTCCACCTTGCCCCCCCCCGCACTGTTTCTGGAGCCGGGGCTGGCAAATCCCATTTCTGCTGCAGCTTCTCTTCAGAGCCTCCAATCAGGAGCCTCCCTGGTGACATCAGCCTCAAAAGGACACCATCATCATCACTCGTCCCGAATGTGAAGCAGACCGGCAGACAATGCAGCCGGGAGCGATGCCGGCTCCTCCGCAGGCCTGAGGGAAGATGGAAAGGGGGCTGGGGGGCTCAGAGGCACTTTTATTGGGGCGCCAAATCAACCCCGTTGGTGCTCAGCAGAGGGGCTGCTGGAGGGCCAGTGGCTGGAGCTCCCCCGGGGTCTCTTTCCAGGGTCAGCGGTGCTTTTCTTTCTCCTTCCGGATGGCCTCCAGTCTCGCCTTGGTGGCGGCAGCCGTTTTGCGTGGCAAGCCCTCCTCGTCCAGACCACTGGCCATGCTCCCTCCGGACTTCCCGGGGCCTTTTCCCTGGAGGGGGAGGCAGCACAGATCACGGGGGGGCTCCCAGTTAGGAGGAGGGCAGGGGGGAGTGTGGTGCCCAGAGCTGTCCTGCTGCTCAGGAGGCCCTGCCCCATTTCAGGCAAGCACTCGTCCAAGCAGAGCAGAGGGAGGGAGGAAAGCAGAGGGAGGCCGAGTCCTGCACCCACCGCTAAGGGGACCCAGGGGTCTGGCTGAGAGCAAGAGGGGAGCCTTACCACCACCTGGTTGGCCATGTAGGACAGGAGCGCTTCCATGGTTGGGGGCTTCTTCCCATCCTGGTTCTTGAGCATCTTCAGGCGGCTCTTTTCCAGGTACTCACACTGGTTGCGAAGGGAGTCTAAGGGGGAGGAGAGCGTGCAGTGGTTCTGCTGGCATGGCCAGCGGAGGCAGAGGTGACCATTGAATCAGCCATTGTGTCCTTAGTAGAAACAGAAACTCCCTGCCAGGCAGGTTATTCGACCCCCAAATTCAGGGGGGCTAGGAGGAGAGGAAGGAGGCCAAGAGGGGTGGCATGGCTCCCACTCCCCCCCCCAGTCCAAGGTCTCTCTCTGAAGCCTCACAGATGCCCCTTGGAGAGGCGCAGTGGTTCTGCTGGCATGGCCAGGGGAGGCGGAGGTGACCATTGAATCAGCCGTTGTGTCGTTAGTAGAAACAGAAACTCCCTGCCAGGCAGGTCATTCTGACCGCCCCCCCCAAATTCAGGGGGGCTGGGAGGAGAGGAAGGAGGCCAAGAGGGGTGGCATGGCTCCCACTCCCCCCCCCAGTCCAAGGTCTCTCTCTGAAGCCTCACAGATGCCCCTTGGATCCAGAGCTGTTTGCCAACGTCCTGCCACCTCTTCCCCCCCTTTTGGCCACCCCCATACCAGCCACGTTGCCCCTCCTTCATTGGGTGCCAATGTCAGGGGTGGCAGCAGTGCCTCCCCTTCATTTGGGGGGGGGGAGATCTGGCAGGCTCATGTTGGTGAAACCACCCCCTTCTTCCCCACCTGGCACCTCTCCCCAGTTCTGCCAACCCTCCCACCCACTTCCAATGGTGCCGCTTTGCAGGAAAAGGCTCGCCAAGGTTCCCTACCCAGCAAATCCTGTGGGGGAGACTTGATGAGAGGATGGAAGGCCCGGTAGCTGTGCTCATTCTTGGTCCCTGCAGTGAAGGAGAAGAGAAGCCCACCTCAGGGGCTGCGACCCTGGCAAAGCTTTGGGAGGTGAGCGGCAGGTACCTTGGCCTGCAAAGATGCCAGGGCACAAGGGACAGGTATAAATGCCCAACACTTAGATGATGCAAGTTGCAGTCAGGCATGGTCCTAAACTTAAACTTTAACACCAGCCCCCTGGGCAATACTACTAAGCGGCATTTTGTCAGCTAATTGCCCAACAAAGGATGATCAAGGCAGTCAGGCAGGCTAACAGCCTGAGCCAAACTGCGGCATAAAGCATATCAGGCTGGCATGCAGAGCGCCCCTCGGGCCCAGTCTGGCCCAGTTGACGGCCTACCAACCAGGGAAGGAAGGAGAGGCCTCCCCTGTGCACCTCAGTGGAAACCAACCCCCTTGTATATGTGTTGTACTCTGACAATAAAGGTAATAATGAACCACCCTGAGGCAGGCAGCGGGTGGAAGGCTGCACCCAGGTAGTTGCTCAAGTCAAGGCAACAGTGGAGGAGACTCCAGGAAGAGTCAGGGCATCCGCCTCCGACGGGCTTTCCAAAAGGATTGGAGCAGAAGCAGGGCTGGGGTGCGGGGTGGGTGCTCCCTGAACCGCCACCCCCACCCACCCACCTGTGGCGCCACGCTCCACTTTGCAAACATAGTAGGTTCCCCGTGCAGTGAGGAACTTGCTGGCATTGTCTTCTGGGAACTTGACCAGGAAGATCAGCTTCAGGGTCCCATTCTCCTCGCAGAGGTCAATGGAGTCTGAGAAGGAACTGCAGAAGTCGGGAAGCAGGATTTCCCACCCCCCCAAAGATTGAGGGGCCTTGCCCCCCACTCCTTCGACCCTTCAGGGCTTCAGCTTGGCCGGAGAAGGGCCACCCACCTCAAGGTTCCCCTGATCGTTTTGCCTGTCCGGAGGAGGCCACGCAGCCCCTCCCTTTATGGGTTGCTTCAAGGTGTTCTGCGTGTTTTGTTCTCATTACTCATGCATTCTTCAGTTGTTTTTAACATGAGCTGCCCAGATTGAGCGAGCAAATAAGCGAGCGAGGTTGTGTGCATGGAGGCCCCCCCACCCAGAGCCTTCTGCTGACCACAGTCCACAGCTCAACACTCTTGTTCTAGCAGGCCCAAAGCCCTGTCGCTTCCTCTCCATTTCTGAAGTCCTCTTCTTCCTCCCCTCCCTTCAAAGCCTGCACCCTTATCCAAAAGCTACTGGCCTCCCTCCCTCCCGGAATCCATGTCTTCCCAATTGGTGGGGGAGACCACTGTCCTTCCAAGCGAGGAGCCGATGCACCAAGACAATCGCCACGCATGAGATTCCTTCCAGGGTCCCTGAACTGCACCTGGTGGAGTCAAGTTCCAGTCCAGCAGCCACTAAACCTGGCCACCAGCCACGCTCCCTCCACACCCACTTCCTTGCCAATCTCTCAAGGATGGAGGCATTCTCGGCCCTGAGGAGCCTGGGTCCTTCTCACCTGTCCTGTGCAATCCCACCTTATCACGCAGGTAGTGGGTTAGAAGCAAAACGGAGCAATTGATGTTGGCCAGGAATTGCCGGTTGTCTGAAAGGAGAGGAGCCGTGGTCACCGCTGTGCCGTGCCATGTTTCCCCACTGCAGAAGGATGGCTTCTGCTCTCCTGTCCTGTCTGGCCTGGGGAACGTCAACAGCTCTGGGCCTGACTGGCCACCTGAGCCCCCCTCAAGCAGAAGAGAGAGGCCGGAGAGGGAAGGATATGCACCTGGAGAGGGGGAAGAGACAGCTTTCCCCTCTGGCCGTTGCCCTTCTCCTCAGCCCTTCCAAGAGACTCAGAAGCTGCCCATCGGAGCAGCAGCCTGGAGGCCCTCGGCCCTTGGGGCCTGGATCTCGGGCGTCCCTGGTCCAGGCTTCCTCATGGTCCAACCCTTCTGGCATTGGCATTGGGGCCTGGGGGGAAGTGGTTTCCCTTGGCTGGATGCATTGAAGGTGGGAGCGCCATCCTTCAGGGTTGCTTGAACTGACTTGGGCCCCAAAGTTTCTTTGCCCATATAATTAGCCTTCTCCCCCATCTTTGGAATAACAAGCACGTTGATTCTGGATCAGTGAGGACTGTGTGCCTAATACATGTTTTTGAAAGGAGCACACAGTAGGGGTTGCACCTGCCATGACAACACCTGTCCGTCTCCCTGCGAGCATCCAGGGAGGAGGGGCTACATCTGGAGGGTCCCAAGGGACCCTTCCTCAGCTTCCCCTTTGACCAAGGGGCCCAAGCCCTCCTGCCCGCCCAGGGACCTTCGCGGGCCACCTTTCCTTACCTCCATGCTTGATGATGATGAACATACCCAGCAGCCTTGGGCATGGCTGGCAGGTTCTCTGGGTTGGGCAGCCTGGCAGCTATTGTGACATGTCAGAATGAAGGGCTCTGTGAGGCAAGTGGGCGCCCTGACCATGGTTTCCTCAATCACAGTTTGTGGAATCAGCCAGAACAGGTCAGTTCCTGCATTGCACTGGCTAAGCCATCATAGGCCTGGCTGGTTTGGTGGGGGGAGCCAAACCAAACCCCGTAGTTTGTACACCAGGTGTGTTGGGCAAATGTAACCGATTGTAGTTAACGCAATAAAAATATCCAAGCCAGCAGCGGTTTAATAGCCTCCACGAATGAGGCCAACGAAGGGGTCTGAGAAAGTCTGCAGCACAACTTTAATGAGGACTTGTTCCAGGGGAGGCTTTCGCTTTGAGCCCTGATGAGAACCCTGTGACTAGGAATTTGGGGAGCAGAAGCAGCAAAGTGAGCAGGGCCTCGGGATGCCCCAGCTCAGCCTTCGAACGAGGACCAACGTTGCCGGGGGGGGGGATAGAACCGGAGCCCCGGAAGGCCCAGATGGAGGAGGCAAGAGACCGAATGAGCAAGGGCTGTTTTATTCAAATACAGGAGATGCGCCCACTCAGCCAGCAGCAGGGAAGCAGGAGCAGTCAGTGGGAAGCCAAGGCCGCCTGGGTGGGATGACATGGCTGAAGGAAACTCCAATGCCAGACCGCCCCCGGCCACCTGCGGAAGAATACTGGACCCATAAGCCACGGGAGGGGGAGGCAGGGTGGCCCTTGTGGAAGGGGGAAGCTGGGCCAGGGGCCAGCTCAGGCGCCGGCAGGACATTCATTCAGCGGGCTCCATGTGCCAACTCAGGTGGGGAGCACGGCAGGATCTGGGCTGGCCTTGGGAGGAGGGTCAGGCGGCCCTCCACTCTTGGCTGTAGTCTCGCTACTGGCAGACAGGTAGCCCCCGCTGGGCAGCAGCTCCGTGATGGCACAGATGTTCTCATAGTAGTTGGGCTTGAAGCTCTCCACCATGTACTTGGAGACTCCGGCCCACTCCTGACAAAGAAAGGACAGGTTGAAGAGATACAGGCCTCCCTCCCCCACCACCGAAGCTAAGACAGACCAGCCTGGCCTCCTTCCTGGACTGAGACCCTCTGTGAGGGGCCTCCCTGCGGACGAGCCCAGCCTGGGCTGCCAAGAGGCCCTTCTAGGCCGCCTTCTCCCTGGCGCAAAATCACCCGGATTTTCCTGGGAGGCTGAAGCCGAGTCACGTCTCGTAAGCTTTGCTGGACTTACTGAGAAGTTGCCTTGATACGCCGTGAAGAGCTCCTCAAAGTTCCTGCTGGGGTTCGGGATTCTGGGCATCAGGACCACCCACACTCTGTCGGGGAGGAGATGGGATGGGCTGCAGAGGTGTTTTCCCCCCAGCCCTGCCCCGCTGGGCCCTCCAGAGAGGGAAGGAGAAGTGGAGGACACGGACCGCTCCCTCCTCCCCTCCCTCTCGCTGTCAGTGGGCAGGGCTCTGGGGCAAGATGCCTGGATCTCTCCCGTACACTTCCCACCCAGGAGCCCCTCGCCCAGGCGCAATCGGCCCCTGCCGCCTCCCACAGCCCTGCTCACTTCTCCATCCGCAGCAAGGCCACGAGCATCAGCATCAGAAAGAGGCAGGAGGCCAACGGAATCATGATGCTTTTGATGGGAGAGGACAGCAACGGGGAAGTCACAGCTTCTGCAAAGGAGGAAGAAGCCATTGAGGGCCTCAGAGAAGCAGCTCGGCTGCCTCCAGGACTGAGGAGCTGCTGATCCTCACCCCTTGTGCCAAAGCAAGCAGACTGTCTGCCTCTGGAGCTCCTTGGCCAGACTGAAGACCAGGCATCGGATCAACTTTTGACTCTCCAACCACCTGTCCAAGAGAGTCCAAGTTTCCAGGGGCAGCTGGGTCCCAGCAGCAGTGTGCCCAGGGGGGAAAAACCCACCCTGTCCTCCCCGCTCACCTTTTCCCCAAAAGGCAGGGCTGGATTCCTCACTCCAGAGATCGGTGGTTGCACACCTGATGTGCAGTTTGCTCTTGACATAGAAGACGTAGCGCTTCTCAGGATCCACGCTGGGAATGTTGAACTTCATGCTATTTACGGTGGAGTGTTCCTGGAAAGCAAGGCAAGCATTTAGAGCCCGCCATGCCTGTAACAGGAGGGAGCCCAGCTCCAGCACCAAAGTTTGTCTGCAAGGTGCCAGAAGGCCAGGGGGCTTTGGCTGCCACACACCAGGCAGCTTTTAACCGGCACAGAAGCACACAAGCACACCCGCTTCCTCAAGCCAGAGCGAAGAAAAAAGGGACACAGCCAGTCAACGCCCTTTGGGACGGATTGGCTTCCTCCCTCCTCCCCAGCCCTGATGCAGCAGCAGCTGCTTTGTCGGTGACCAGATGGGAGTCCGGCCACTAAGACGGCCACCAGCGCAACATGATCCCTACCATAAACTCTGTGTCCTTGTTGCTCTTGTATCTGACCGAGTGTTGCAAACAGTTGGGTATGTTGTAGGGGGTGTCCCAGGTCAGGAGCAGCTGGTGGTTGCTCAGGTTGTGGAAGGTGAGGTTGAAAGGCTTGCCGGCTCTCACTAGGAGAGAATGCAGGTGGAGCTCTGGGGCAGGGGAGCCTGGCCACCCCGTCTTCCCACTCAGGCCAAACCGCTGGACGCAGAGGCCAGCTGGGAAATTACCCTCCCCGAAATCAGCCACCCAAAAGACAACGGAGAAATGAAGTGTCCATCAGGGAGGGACGCTGGAGCCCTGGGCTGCCTGTTCCCCAGCCGTCTTCCTGAGCAGGTGAAGCAGAAAGCGGGATGGACCAGAGGGCTGCCTGGGGCTGCTCCTCAAAGCTGCCAGTGCAACGGTCCACCAGCCCACTGGCGACGCAGCTCCCCTGGCTCCTGAGTCCCCTGTGCAGGAGCTCCTCCCTACCTCGGTTGTTCAGAAGCAGGGCTTCAGGGACCACGCTCTGCCCCTGGCTGTCATTGAGGAACATATTCAAGTACATGAAGAGGGTGCAATTGCTGAACTGGCATGCCACGTTGAGCCTGTCTTTCTGCATGTAGTCCTTGCACTCTGACGGCTTGCTATCGTTCTCGTACCTGGGCAGAGATGAGAGTCTGGATCCTGTCCGATCAGCAGCTTCAAGTTGGCAGCGGAGGGCAACCTCAGACCCTCCAGGTGACCTCCAACCCTGCCGCTTCCTACGGGCAGCACCCGCCCTGCCCAGCCTGCTGGGTTTCAGGTAGGTGCTGCTGCCCGCTTGAGGATTAGAAGGCGCCCAGGGCCTCTGGCAGGAGGAGCGACCCTGAGGGAGGCCGGCTCAACAGCGGTGTGAGTGCCCCAGCCCTGGTATGGGAGGGAGAGCAGGAGGGAGGACCTGCGCAGCTCTGCCTTGCGGCACAGGGGCAAAGGAGGCACGGAAGCCGAGAAAGGGGGGGAGCGTGAGCGAAGAGGGCGGAGGGCGCCTACCAGAAGTAGAAAGAGTAGTTCCGATCCGGCCTCTGCCGGCTGCCCCAGTCGCAGACCACGTAGTCCTCATTGTGGCAAATACAATCCACTGTAGGAAGGAAGAGCAGCTCCGGTCACCTCCACTGTACTCAGCCGGGGCTCCCTCCCACCCAGGCTGGGCTGAGAACGGGTCTTCATGGAAGGGAGCCCTGCGAGGCTCCAGGGATCTCGGCCAGCTCCAGTGCGTTCCTGCCCGGAAAGCCTCTTCCCCCTCTCCAGTTTTTATTACAAATTTTCAGAGAAGGCCAGTAGGCTCCGCAGTGCCTCCCTCCAGAAGGTCCAAATTCCCATTTGCAAGAGAAGGTGGGAGGAGCCACCAGTCTGTGTGGGCTGCTAAAAGCCTTTCCCCACAGCCAGTCTGTCTCCTGCCCGCGACACTCTCCATTTCTTAACAGCCCCAAGCTTAAAATCATTTTCAGGGGTGGTCAGTGGGTCCGATTTAGAGACAAGCGGGTCTGTGGCTGCTCCCAAGTGAGCTAAGCCATGGCTTGCTGGCTGAACTGCCACAAAGTGCCAGACAGATGCTTACCCACAAATCGTGGTTTACAGATGACAACAGCCAACATGCAAAGCCAAGATAGGCTACAGTTTCGTTACCACATGCCTTTGATATGATGACTTTTCCTCCCTCCCTCAGGAAAGTCCAAGGAGAATTTGGGGAGGGGAATATAGGTTTCAGCATCCCTCCCCCCACCTCTATGGAGAGAAGTAGGCAAGGGGGCCAGTACCTTTTGCCTGGGGGCTGCCTGTCGTTGGCTTGCCCGGGGCCACCAGCAGCAAGAGGAGGCCAAGCAGGGTCCCTGGATGGTCCAAGACCCTCATTCTCGGGCGCAGGAAAGAGCTGCTGCTCCAGTGCTGCTTGTTCAGAGGCGCCTCGATGCGAGATGAAACTATCTGTGGGTAAAACGCATCACTTCCTCTGCTACCCATTTCCTGTGGAACGTTTGTGGCGTGAAATTCTGGGGATGCTGAAGGCCCCAGGGGGTTTCCAGAGGCGGCTGAAGCCTTTGGGAGACCCCGCCCCCAAACCAGGAGGCAGAGCAGGAGCCATCCTCCAGAGCAGGAGACCCTCCGGGGGCCTTCCCTTGCAAGGCGGGGGAGGGGCATTGGGCACCCCTCGCCCATGGTCCAGCCACAGCAGGGCCACCTTCTGGGGGGCTCCTCCTGGAGAACGCCTCCTGCCCCGTCATTTCCCATGGAAGGCGATGCCCTGGGCTTTGCTTTCGGAAGGGGGGGTGGAGCACAGGTGGGGACACCCCATGAGAGTATCTAGAGGAGAAAAAGGAGGGGGTGGGGGCTCAGCCTCTTCCCTGGCAACAAGCCACTGGCTGTGGGAACTTTTAGTCGCTTTAGCAAAAAGTTGTTGCTGCGCAGCCATTCTCTCCCCTCCAGCCTCATATCCCAAGGGATGAGACAAATTCCAGGGGGGGGCGACCTTGCCCTGGCAGGTCTCCACAATGGGCTTCCTAAAAGCATCGCAACCGGCCAGGTGACACAACAGGTGATGCTCCCAGGTGCGGCACCGCCGCCCGCTCGACCTGTTGGACTGTGGGGCGCTGCAGTGACCAAGCTCGGCCTGCAGGGGGAGACGCCGGGCCGTCCTCGGGCATCTCCGTCCGCCCTCGGCAATTTCCGCCGCGGGAACTAAGAGGGAGGGCCCGCTCGGGCGCGTCATCGCTTCCGACCGCCGCGGCGGTGCTCCGCTTTTTGTCCTCCGCGCCCCCCGCAGCCGCGCGCGATCCATTCCGGCGCCGCGCGGGTCCTACGCTGCCGAGCTCTCCTCGGAAGGCTTCGGCGCAGCCCGCCCGCCGACCCCGCGCTCGGCCTTTTCCGGCAGCCGTCGGCCCGGCTCGGCTGGTTCCGCCGCCGCCGCCGACCCGGTGTCCGGGCCTGCGTCTGATCGGCGGGCGGGCCGGCAGCGCCTCTTGGCCGGCCATGGCGGCCTTCGGGGTGCTGAGCTACGAGCACCGGCCTCTCAAGCGGCCGCGCCTGGGCCCGCCCGACGTCTACCCGCAGGACCCCAAGCAGAAGGAGGTGAGCGGGGCCGGAGCCCCCGGCCGGGACGGCGCCCCCTGCGGCCAGGGCGGAGGGCGCAGCGCCCCCGCGCGGCCCGGAGGAAGAAGGGCGCCGCCGCCGCGGGCCTGGGTGGGGTGGGGGGCGGCCGTGGTGCTCGGGGCCCCGCGGACCCCGCCTCCCCCCCCCAGTTGGGGTCTGTCTGCCGGTGGGGGTCAGGCTGCTCTCGGCCATGGAGGCTCCATCTAAGCCCCCCCACCCCCGGCGGCTGGGCGAGCGAGCCGTGACCGGACAGTCCGGCTCTGGCCGGGGATCCGACTCCTGCCGGTCAGCAGCCGGGCTCTGGATGCTAAAGGAGCCCCGGGATCCCCTGCTCCCCCCCCGGAGGGTCCCTCCGCCTTGTGTCCCGGGGTCTCCTGGGGTGGGGGCTGGCCGTGCAGGGGGGCAGTGGGGGGCAGGGGCTGCTGACCGGCCCTGGCTGACCCTCTTGGCCTCCCGCCCGCAGGACGAACTGACGGCCCTCAACGTGAAGCAGGGCTTCAACAACCAGCCGGCTGTTTCCGGGGACGAGCACGGCAGCGCCAAGAACGTCAACTTTAACCCCGCCAAGGTGAGGCCTCCCCTCCGGACCGCCCTGGGGGTTCTAGCCGTGCCCTCCCCACCCCAGCTCAGGATGTGGGGCTTCCCGTATGTCACTCACCCAGAGCTGAAAGTTTGCAATGGGGGGGCAGGGATCCCGGGCCTGGGGCAAGCGCGGCATCTGCCTGCAAATGCTGGCCGGCCATTCCCCCGTCTGGAATGTGGTCTTCGGACGAGGGCTGGCGCTGTGGGCAGCAGAAATGAGGCGGAGGTGAGACCCTCATGCGGCCTGGCACTGCGTCACTAAACTCGGGGTCTCCAAAAGGGGAAGAGGGCCCCGGTGTCAGGCGTCTGCTCTTGTGGAGGTGAAGGCGCCTCTGCCCATGAAGCCAAGCCGAGGCTGTCAAGGGCAAGGGAGGCTGGGGCTTCCACGGGGTGCCTTGTGGCCGGAGAAGCCTGAAGCTCCTTTTACTCTTCTCCAGATCAGTTCCAACTTTAGCAGCATCATTGCCGAAAAGCTGCGCTGCAACACGTTGCCTGACACCGGCCGTCGGAAACCGCAGGTGAACCAAAAGGACAACTTCTGGCCAGTGACAGCTCGCTCCCAGAGCGCCATTAACAATTGGTTCAATGATCTGGCTGGAACCAAACCCCTCACCCACCTGGCTAAAAAGGTACTGCGCGGCCAAGGTCAAGAGGGGACGAGGGAGGGGGGAGACCCGGAGCATCTGTGAACCGTCAAGGATTCCTGTCGGGCGGCTTCAGCCAGGACTGGGACGAAGGGAGAGGAGCCCTGGGTGGAGAAGGGGGCCCCTTAACGTCCTGGTTAGGCAGGGCAAGGATGCAAGGGGTGAGCAGGAGTTCTCTGAGGCCCAGCTCGGACACGGCTGCAGGGTAAGCAGGTGTGCTGGAGGGAGGTCAAAGAACGAGATCGGGCCAGTGAAATAGGGGGGCTGTTGCCAGGAGAGCAGTGCCTGCAGTTCCCCCAGTGCTGGTTCCCTAGCCCTCCTCTTTGCTGGGTCTCTGACCAAACGGCCCGCAGCCGTGTGCGAATCGGCCTCCTCCTGCTCTGCTCCCTGTCAGGTGCCCATCTTCAGCAAGAAGGAGGAGATATTTAGTTACCTGGCCAAGTACGCCGTGCCCGTGATGAGGGCTGCCTGGCTGATCAAGATGACCTGTGCCTATTACGCCGCCATTACGGAAACGAAGGTGAAGAAGCGGCATGTCATTGATCCCTTCAGCGGTAAGGGCTGCTGCTCCGGCCTTGAACTCCCCCGGGATCCATGTGGAGCCCTGGGCTTGGGCTGAGCTGGGCCTCTCTCGGCCTCCTCTCATGGCCTCTCTCGGGGTCCCGTTGGCAAGCCAATGTCAGCTGGTGGTCCCCCGGTGACGAGCCTATTCTGTGGCGGTCCCCGACCTGTGGAACCAGCTGCCTCTGGACCTCCATCTGGCCCTGACCGCGACCTTCTTTCACCACGATTTGAAGACCTGGCTATTTGACCAAACCGGGCTGTGACTGCCTCTCGGGGGTGGGTGGGATAGTTTTAAATATTTTAAATTTGGTATTATTGGGCTTTGTACTTGTTTAATTCTTTTTTAGCTATTTATTTAGCTGTGAGCCGTGAGTCTTCGGAGATGGGCGGCATATAAGTCCAATAAAATAAATAAATAAATAAATAAATAAATAAATAAATAAATAAATAAATAAATAATGGCAGCCTCCGAAGCGGCCTCTGCATGTTGAGACCCGAGCAGGTCCAGCCCCGTCCCTCCCACTGATGGCTGCTCCCCCTTTCTAGAGTGGACGCAGATCATCACCAAGTTTCTGTGGGAGCAGCTGCAGAAGATCGCCGACTTTCACCGGCAGCTGCTGGCACAAGCCTGCAGCTCGCCCTCCAGCATCATGCCCCAGGAGGTGGAGCACTCGGTGAAGCAGTGGGACTACAATGAGAAGCTGGCCATGTTTATGTTCCAGGTGAGAGTGGGGAGGGGAGGCGGCCGCTGTCTGTCCGGCGGGGTCCCCTCAGGTGGGAAGTGGCTGGAAGGCGGGCGAGCTGAGGCGCCCCCCCTCCCCAGCCTTCTCAGTGCGCCTCTGCCTGCTCCTTCCAGGACGGGATGCTGGAC